>CM041789.1:34130838-34834812 GCA_023375725.1 Nephotettix cincticeps
CTGACACTGACCTTGATGTCGGCGACAGCGGATAGAGGGTAGGGGGAGGGCCTTGGGTTGGTTAGCGGTAACACAGCAATAAAATGCCGTTTCTAAAAATAGAATGTAGCTAAACAATAGCCGCAGCCCTCACGTTGCACCACCGACCGAACTTTCTCTCTTTAGCTATATGTTGCCTTCATCTTGGCCCGATTTTCTTGACGTTATATACGAGGTTTTAGAATTTACTGACGATATATCCGAGGTTTTACCTATGTAAGTACCTATAGTTTGGCGGGACCTAAAAATAAATTACATTATATTCGAGTTGCCGTCAAAGCCGAGGCCGCAATAATCAAGTTGCACTGTATTAATCATTACAATCACACCATGACTGGAAAAATCTTTGATGAAATTCGTGTGTAATTCTCTTTCCACTTAGACTTAAAGAAATGAATCTGATAACATTTAAAAAAGAAAAAAATTTTAGTCGATTTTACTGTTTACTCTGTTAATAATTTATTAATAAAATTAGAGTTTACAGATAAGTAACTTAGTATGTTTATTGATGGATGGTAAATTGCTCCGTAATATTATTGCTGTTATAACTTATATGTCTTTTTGATGTTGTATCTATAGTCTACTCGCTTCGCTCTGGTTGTCGGCAGAATCGCTTGTCGTAATCACTAGGTTTTGGAGGAACAGGTAGAGTGTGGGACAAATGGTTTAGGAAGGATTTTATTTCTGTAATACAGAACTGCCCCAAACCCCCATCCATAGCTGCATTCACCAATAGCAGAGGCGCTAAAAAAGAAATCGATTCGCACAAAGAATACATGCTTTGTTATTTACTTCATTGATGTCAAGCAAACTATCAACTGAAATGACTTTCTTAAATTGTATAGGCATTTGTATGGGATTCGTGTATTTCTGGGGCTGTGTGGACCTGTTGCAAGCTATTTCTAAGGGTGTTGGTGACATTGTAACTTTTTTTCGTTAAAAAATACGTTTTGACATAAATACGTACGTAATAGCTTTTGGGTTGTGTTAGCAAATTCTTAGATGAAAATCCTTTCACCCTAACCTTTTACCAACGTGAAAGTAAATATAAACTTTTTTTCGCGTGTTAACTAATATTGGTGGTGTGGTGTATGTGCATGTGAAATTTCAAAACTATATATATACAGTAGAACTTGGATAATTCGAACCTCAAGGGACCAGAAAAAAAATTCGAATTATCCAAAAATTCGAATTAGAAAAGTTTATGCAAGTGGTTGAAATAAAGAATCAAACATCATGTTTTAACATTGTATATTAAAAAAGTTAGGTTAATGAAGATATTATTGATTAAAAATCCTAATTTTTGTTAAATGTCAATAATGTGTTTGGAGGGATCCCGAAACTAGCTATTACAAACTTTTTCAAATCCCTTCTCTACCTCCTTGATCGCCGCTATTTATTCTTGCAACGTCAGAGATTTGTAGGTTCGCTTTGACGAAGCCATCATACACGTGTTAACATGAAAGCAGACGAAGTCACAAATGCCAACACGAAACAAAGACGACATAAACCACCATCGATGATACACACAGATGTCAATGTTGTGATTTATGAGCAGTAGTGGACTAGTGAGTGGGGTGGGCGCGTTGATCTAGCTAAAAATAGTCTGAGGACAGGAAGCCCGAACGTCGTTTCCTGGAAAATCGCACACAATGACTTGTTCACTTATACACGCACTATAGATTTCCGCTGTAAAAACTTAGAATTATCCAAAAAATTATTCGAATTAACCAAGATATTTTAACATTGTTTTTATATAAAATTCTAGGGAACAGGACAAAATTTCGAAATAAAGAAGTTTTCGAATTATAGAAGTTCGAATTATCCAAGTTCCACTGTGTATATATATATATATATATATATATATATATATATATATATAACGTAGCACAGTAGAAAATTGAGCAAGAAAAAGTCAATTTTCAGAAAAGAATTTATGGGTTAAGGAGGCAAAATATGAGAAAATGTCAAAGGCAAAGTTGTAGGTTTTAAAAATTTAACGGGGCAAAGTGCCCTCCGTTTTCCAATAAGACCTTTCCTTAAAGCTATATAGCCGAAAAATGGAAATCTTTTTGAAAAAGTTTAAAATTTTTTTCGGGTTAGTAAAAATTAAAAACTACAAAATCCATTTCCACGATTATTCAAAGTACCCTCTTAGTAGTGTTCATAAAAAATTCCAAGTCTCTAGCTCATCATGAAGTCGTATTTTTGAGCGAAAATGTGAAACCTTGCATCTTACAAAATAAACCCAATGCATTTTTTAAGGGAAATGTATGGGAAACACCCCCTTCCAATGAATACCAAGCTTTTTTGAGTTGGTTTTGTTGGGTGATTTGACCTTACGTTTCATACCAAGTTTCATGGAAAACGGTTAGAGAATAAGGAAGAAATTGATTTTTTAATATTCTCCATAAGAATAACATTGGGCGATTTCAGACAACGTACCGTGTTTAAAAGCCCATAACCTTTGAACTGTCATTTTTACAGACATACGGGTGGTGTCATATTATTTAGTACTTTGTGCACTATCTTCTTAATATATAAAATTCAAAGCCCTCACTCACTCACTCATCACTAATTCTCCCACTTCCCGATTACCTAGGAGGCTGAAAAATTCGGTATACTGGTTCTTTAGGCCTAAAATAGGAAAGTCTAATAGTTTTTGTGACAATTTTCCCATAAATCTCTACCCTATACGCCTTCAAAGTTCCCATGTTAATCTTATGGGGAAATAATTTTGTTTTGGATTCCAACATATGTATCTTATTACCTTTTAAAATATAAACAGCAGCTGTTTTTATTTGAACCATTGCGTAAGGCAAAGAAGCAAGCATAAAATAGTTAGCACTCAATGGTATCTAATTACTCTATAAATATAATATTTCTCAGAACGAATTTTTGTGATTATGTTTATGATTAAAAATCAAATGTTTATTTGTTAGCCAATTTATAAATAATGACAATGTTTATACAAATTACGTTTATTATAATAATAATCAGCTGTTGTATATATTTTATATTTTCCTTTTGTTATCTGAAATGTCTAAAAGGTTGATACCTTATTTTGTATTATTGTAGAATATTTGATTTTGTGTGTGTGTGTGTGTGTGTGTGTGTGTGTGTGTGTGTGTGTGTGTGAGAGCGTCTCACTCATTCATCACTAATAATTCTCCCACATCCCGACTAGCTAGAGAAGTGAAACTTTGGATATACCTGTATATATTCTTTAGATTGAAAATAGGCAAGTCTGATAGTTTTTGTGACGATTTTCCTATAAATCTCTATCCTAAACTTCTTTAAAGTTACCAAATTAAAAAGCAAATGTTTGAACTTTACCATTGAGTCAAGCCAAAGAAGGAAGCAAAACATACAGAAAACACTAACCCAGAGACATCTAAATACTATATGAATATAATATTAATTTATTTAATAAAACATAGTAATAATAATAATTTAACTATGTAATTTTCAAGTCTGTGACTTGAAAACTGTGTAAATCTAAGTCAATTTAGATTGTACTTCGAGCTATTAAAAAAAACACGTTATAATGGACCAGGTATAAAAAGGCATTCATATAAAGAAATTTGTATGAAGATAATCTATTTTAATTTATTACTGTCAAACTTCAACATACAGCTGGTTTTATTGGTTTGTTTATGTTTTAGCGAATTTCCCATAGGGAAGAAGCTATTACCGTAGGTCTCATGGCAAGAGTTAAGCCCGAGACCATGTTATTTTTTCTTCTTTAGGTGCCCAGAGACCAAAAACAATAGTCGTTAAAATTTTTATATATATATATTATGTGTCTGTGAACACGATAACTCTCCTAAAAATGGTCCGATCGAGACCAAATTTGGTAGAGACGTGTATTCCTACAAATGCTCGGACGAGTTCGTAAACCAGACATATCGGTCAATGGGAACGGGTAGTTTGGGGGGGTTTTGTACCCCAAAATGGGGTTTTTTGCGTTTTTCACATGTAATTTTTAAAAATTTCTAATTTTATATTTCACCATTGGAATCAGCTTAAAAAAACTACACAATTAAGTTCCTTAAAGTTTTTCTCTATCTCCAACGGTTACCGAGATATAAAAAAATCTAAACACAGTACGTTGTATTTTGAGGCTCCAATGTTAATCTTATGGAGGATTAGGAAAAATTAATTTTTCACTTATTATCTAATATTTTTGGATGAAACTTGATATTTAGCTTCATGTGGTTGAGATCCATACATTTGTGCTAAAAAATCATAGTTTATGTGTTTATCATGGCAGCAAACCTGCATACTCTTTTCCCATGTTAATCATATGGAGATTAGGCAAACTCCTTTATTTATGGACAGATGTTGATGAAAGTTGGTATAAATGTTAAAAATAAAATATTTGATGGTATAAATGGCTACTTTCAGTGTTCCTCACAGCAGCAAACCTACTCACTCTTTCCCATTTTAATCTTATGGAGAATAGGCAAATAATTCTCATGTTTATCGACAGATTTTGACCAAACTTGTCATATATTATTATTATTATTATATTATTGATTTGGAAATTCGCTGAGTACGCAGGTCTGCTGCGACGGGGGTATTTTATTTACTGTGATACGGTGACAGTTTAAATTGTGATCTTTGATCTTTAATCATTTTAGTGATTTTCGTAGTGTTCTTCTCTTATTTTTTATACATTATTTTGCACATAATACTTTTTAGTGTTGTTTGAATGCCCCCAGATGGGTCATGTCTTTTTCACGCAATATGCTATCTACTTCATTGAAATAATCTATTCACAAATGAAGTCAGGGAAAAAATTGTAACCTACGTTTCGGCTAATTGGCATAAATTTAAAATTTAAAATCATGATTCAAAAGGAGAAAGTTATACTTCACCTGAACACTATCGGATTGAGATTCTAAAACCAACCACATATTGTTCAACATGCGAGTTAATTGCAGCTTCTGACGTTTACCACTGCGTATTCATAGTGCACCACAATGGTATTTTACTCCAGAGCTTTGGAAGAGAAGGTTCAGCTTCAGAGTACCACATTACCATATACTGTTTAGTGGAAGTCTTAGTAGTGGGCACTTTGACGTTCCCGAGGCAACACCTGCCAAAATGACTGGAAGATCACCAAGTAATGGAAGTGAGATGGAACACTTTGATGAACACGGCACCGAACAAACAGTGCAACTAACACCTGAGGGATTAAAATGAAAAAATTCTTCACAACCTGAAGAATCTCCATATGAAACAGCATAAGGAAGACAATGTAGATGTAAATATGAAAAGAACCAAGCGGAGAGGGCGATTCTCGAATTTGCCATGTTTAAAACAACTACGTGAATGTGCAGCTAAGTACAAAAAGGCACATTCAGAAGTCAGAGCTGCAGTTAAGAAGTACACGAAAGAAACCCCTGAGGTAAATTGAGTGGCTGTTAAAAGATACACACACAAAAATCCAGAAGTAAACATGGTTGCAGTTTCAAAATATGACAGAAATAACGAAAAACGCCAGCATCGTAAAAACAAACTGTGGACTGTAAACACCAACTCTGGACTCAAATATGACCATGACATCTGTTATGAATCATATAAGACCATTGCAATAGGAGCCCAGAATAATGTATGCATTTATTGTAAGGCATTAAAATGGAAACACGAGTCAAAGGGGTTGTGTTGCAGCAGTGGGAGAGTTTGCGTAAGCCATCTTGAAAAGCGACCTGAACCACTTCATAGCCTCATTGTTGGTGACCATCCCGAAAGTGAGAATTTCCGTAACAACTCCAGAAAATACAACAGTGCTTTCCAAATGACATCTTTTGGAGCTAAGAAAATCTTTGAAAGTGGCTTTATGCCAACATTTAAAGTACAAGGCCAAATATACCATTTAATTGGTAGCTTATTGCCTTCATCCAACAATGACAACCATCAGTTTTAGCGAATTTCCCATAGGGAAGAAGCTATTACCGTAGGTCTCATGGCGAGACTTAAGCCCGGGACCATGTTATTTTTTCTTCTTTAGGTGTCCGGAGTCCAAAAACAATAGTCGTTAAAATTTATATATATATATATATGTATATACATATGTATATATATGTGTCTGTGAACACGATAACTCTCGTAAAAATGGTCCGATTGAGACCAAATTTGGTAGAGACTTGTATTCCTACAAATGCTCGGACGAGTTCGTAAACCAGACATATCGGTCAATGGGAACGGGTAGTTTGGGGGGGTTTTGTGCCCCAAAATGGGGTTTTTTGCGTTTTTCACATGTAATTTTTAAAAGTTTCTAATTTTATATTTCACCAGCTTAAAAAATACACAATTAAGTTTCTTAAAGTTATTCTCTATCTCCAATGGTTACCGAGCTATTAAAAAATCTAAACACAGTACGTTGTATTGTGAGGCTCCGATGTTAATCTTATGGAGGACAGAGAAAATTAATATTTCCCATATTAATCAATATTTTTGGATAAAACTTGATATTTAGCTTCATGTGGTTGAGGTCTATTCATTTATGCTTAAAAATCATAGTTTATATGTTTATCATGGCAGCAAACCTGCATACTCTTTTCCCATGTTAATCTTATGGAGAATAGGCAAACTCCTTAATTTAAGGACAGATGTTGATGAAAGTTGGTATAAATAATAAGATAAAAATTATTTATGGTAGAAATTACTACTTTCAGTGTTCCTCACAGCAGCTAACCTGCACACTCTTTCCCATGTTAATCTTATGGAGAATAGACAAACAATGCTCATGTTTATGGACAAACTTTTATAAAACTTGTCATATATTTATTATTATTATGTTATTGATTTGGAAATTCGCTGAGTACGCAGATCTGCTGCGACGGGGGTATTTTACAACTGTATTTTATCGGGGATGACAGCAAGGAAACAACGGCCAGCTGTAAGAATGTACCAGGAGTCAAACCAGCATTGGTCCAACAATTGCAGAATATGTTTCACAATTGTAACAACTCTATTATGGATTTTAAATGTGCCATTGAAAGTGAGACAGAACCAAGTAGACAATTCGAAAAGGTCATTAATGCAGATAAAAAGTCTGTCAATGCCCAACCACGACCTCTGAATTACGAATTGGTCTAATTATGATGATGGTCTTTGCGGATTAATGTAGTATTTAATAGTGTGGACGTTAATCCACACAACAGAACACCACACCCACCGACCATCGCTCACAACTATCCACAATTCATGTTCCACATATCATGTTGTCAATAATACTATGCTTACCTATCGTTCACAACATAAAACAATATATTTTTAAAGCAACAACACTCTGCCTCCGAGCTAGCTGGGCGACACAAGATAGCGTGCACGCGGAACATAAGATGGAGCACGACTGCCCCCACCACCGTCCCAGCCTTTATACCTCTTGACCTCCCAGCCGTCAGAGCTCCTGGGGTGTTTTCACACTGTTCCTCTTTCCTGGAATGGAAAGAGGTTCATGCGTCGAGCATTCCCCTGGTATTGAGCCAAAACAAGGAAGACAATCCCTTTGAGGCTGAAAAAAAACCCACCGTCCCAGCAGCAGCAACCTATGTGCGGGCCCCCTAGGAGCACTAGTAGTGACGTCATCGGTCACATTTGCCAACCTACCAAAAATTAAAGAATTACAAGGAATGGAACCAGTAAGATAATTAATGCTATAGTAAATTATGAATGAAGATAATTTATTCCCTGAAACAAAAAAAAACAGAAACAAGTAAACTAAAACAGTTTTACGTATTTGATGAAAAATGACAATACACTAAATGACATTATGCTCCTATTGACTTGGAACATGACATACAATTGAAACTGTACGATTCTTCCAAGAATGCTTCACGGACACCAGTACGGTAAATGGGAATCCACTGCATGCCTCCAAGGTGAAATATGACACAAAATGTAAACTTGTATATGTAATAGATTTATTTTTCTTCAGTAAAAGGAAGATGGGAATTCACTCCACTCACACCAACATGCTGCATGTGATCTAGTTTACTCTTATAGTTAAAACTTGTTTTGTAACAACATTAATTTATATCTTAAAGATATAAATTGTAAACATGTGTTATTGCTCTCTATGGTTAATGCATTTTAAATTTATCCTGAAATAAACATTTCCAGGCCCTGGTTGGAATCGCTTTTTCTGTCGGCTTCATCGTGGGCCCAGTGATTGGAGCCATGTTCGCCCGCTGGGGACAGGCCCAAGCTGAGCACTCTGATTGGTTTGTGATGCCAGCTTTGTTTGCTCTTTGTCTGGTCCTCACTGACATCGTTTTTGTCATCATGTGCTTTAGAGAAACTCTTCCTCCGGTAAGGTTTATCAAATGTTTGCATATTAAAATTTGATTTCTCGTTTACAAAAAAATCAATTTTAAAAACTGGATTGTTAGATAAATCTTGTGGATTGGAAGGTTTTTTTATTCTAGCCACTGTGTTTTTTATACCACTGTTAATACCACTATACCAAATTGTAAACATGATCTCTACCAAAGGTAAATAAAGATCAAAATTATTCACGTTTAATTTCAGTGTGACTAATAAACATTTGTGACTGTAGAACAAGCGGGCATCTTTATCAAATAGCCTCAGTCAGACTACAGCCTACATCAGTGTTCCGGCTCTCTTCAGCTTCACGGCTGTCACCGGCCTCCCTGCCAAAGGTAAACTCACCTACAATATAGAAAAGTGATATGTCTTACATAGAAATATATAGTACACATAAATTAATTGATAATTCTTTATTCCTAAAAATAAACTAACTTCCAAGAAAAATGTAAACAATAATATTAATAACAGTAATAATCAGCTGATTAATTAAGCATATGAAAATCCTCCCCTCTGAGAAGCTGCTCTTAGTCCGTCGCAATGCCTCTTAAATAACCTTCTATCTTCTGGTTTAATAAGGTACATCACATTCCCAAGTGGTCTTTCGATTGTTCCTACTGACCACTTTTCTTCTGAGGTGTTTATTTTTTGGTAATTTTTGATCAATAAACTTTGACCTATTGAAAAACTTTGTTTAGTTATCACTTAATGTTTGTTTTGAGAGGTGGGTGTCATCCCAACCATTAAATCTATTTTGGTTCTTATGTTCCTCTCAAACATAAGCAAGTATGGAGATTGTCCTGTAGCCGAATGGTGTTTCTTTCTTAGCTGTTTAAGTATCGTGTTTATCTTATCCTCTATGTGTCCTCCCCCACAAGCTTTTAGGAGGTTCTTCACAGTTTAATCCAAAAATATTGATTAATATGGGAAATATTAATTTTTCCCTATCCTCCATAAGATTAACATTGGAGCCCCACAATGCAACGTACTGTGTTTAGATTTTTAGCGAATTTCCCATAGGGAAGAAGCTATTACCGTAGGTCTCATGGCGAGACATAAGCCCGGGACCATGTTATTTTTTCTTCTTTAGGTGCCCAGAGTCCAAAAACAATAGTCGTTAAATGTTAATGTTAATCATATAGGGAATAGGCAAACTCTTTTATTTATGGACAGATGTTGATGAAAGTTGGTATAAATGTTAAGATAAAAATTATTTATGGTAGAAATGACTACTTTCAGTGTTCCTAACAGCAGCTAACCTGCACACTTTCCCATGTTAATCTCTCTATGGAGTATAGGAAAATAAGTCTCATGTTTATGGACAGATTTTTATAAAACTTGTCATATATTATTATTATTATATTATTGATTTGGAAATTCGCTAAGTAGGCAGATCTGCTGCGACGGGGGTATTAATTATATGGGGAATAGACAAACTCCTTTATTTATGGAGAGATGTTGATGTAAGTTGGTATGAATGTTAAGATAAAAATTATTTATGGTAGAAATGACTACTTTCAGTGTTCCTCACAGCAGCTAACCTGCACACTCTTTCCCATGTTAATCTTATGGAGAATAGGCAAATAATTCTCATGTTTATGGACAGATTTTGATAAAAATTGTCATATAATATTATTATTATATTATAGATTTGGAAATTCGCTGAGTACGCAGGCCTGCTGCGGCGGGGGTATCCTCTTCATTCAAAGGCTGCTCATAATTACCCAAATATTAGTAAATTTCACCTGAACATAAATGTGACATCGCGACATAAACTTGACATAAAACTACACAACCTCAAAATTTGCACTAAGTTTCCCAGTTTTTTGTGTTTTTAGCGAATTTCCCATAGGGAAGAAGCTATTACCGTAGGTCTCATGGTAAGACTTAAGCCCGGGACCATGTTATTTTTTCTTCTTTAGGTGCCTAGAGACCAAAAACAATAGTCGTTAAAATATATATATATATATGTGTCTGTGAACACGATAACTCTCGTAAAAATGGTCCGATCGAGACCAAATTTGGTAGAGATGTGTATTCCAACGAATGCTCGGACGGGTTCGTAAACCAGACATATCGGTCAATGGGAACGGGTAGTTTGGGGGGGTTTTGTACCCCAAAATGGGGTCTTTAGCGTTATTCACATATAATTTTTAAAAGTATCTAATTTTATATTTCAGCATTGGACTCAGCTTAAAAAATACATATTAATCAATTTTTCTCTATCTGGTTACAGAGATATTAAAAAATCTTTAGCTTGTGTTGTGGTTGAGATCTATTCATTTATGCTTAAAAATCATAGTTAATGTGTTTATCATGGCAGCAAACTTGCCATTAACATGGGAAAAGAGTATCTTTTCCCATGTTAATCATATAGGGAATAGGCAAAGTCCTTTATTTATGGACAGATGTTGATGAAAGTTGGTATAAATGTTAAAAATAAAAACTGTTTATGGTAGAAATGCCTACTTTCAGTGTTACTCACAGCAGCGAACCTGCACACTCTTTCCCATGTTAATCTTATGGAGAATAGGCAAATAATTCTCATGTTTATTTTCAGATTTTTATAAAACTTGTCAAATATTATTATTATATTATTGATTTGGAAATTCTCTGAGTACGCAGGTCTGCTGCGACGGGGGTATTTCTAAATACACTAATTACCAATAATCAGAACGAAAAGTGTAGTAAAACTAATTCAGTTTACCCTAGTGTCAACAATTGACCCAGTATGTGGTGCAATCTCTTGGAAAAAGGCTGAAATTGTTAGCAATGACGCTTAACGAGTATTCCTTGACATTCAAGTGACTGAACGAGAAAGACTGGTCAAAGTAGGACAATGGATTGACAAGGAAAAACTGAATAAAATTAGTAGATATGTGTAACTAACTAGAAACAAAAATATCTATATAAATGTTACTTTATGTTAAATGTTGTGACTGTTTATTATTATATAAAAGTATATTAACTTTTAACCTAAAATATCTCAATGGATCAATCCAAAGATGTACTATAAAAATTGGGAAATAAATCCCATGATAAAATATCAAAGCGTTTGCTCTAATATTGATTTCAATTTGATGATATATATTTACATAATCAGCAACAATGTTTTATAAAGCTATCAAAAAATGTGTTACAAAACACACTGTGTGCATGTATGCCTACTAGCAACAAAGCACACACGCTAATGGGTAACAATGTGTTTCATTAGTTAATCATTGAAATTTCCCAGATATTTGAGAATGTCGGTATCGATTTTGGGTTATGGCTTGGTTAATATATTAATCATTCATTTTAATTACACATTTAAAAACAATTTGCTAGTTACATTGAAACATTTCAAATCATGGCAATATTCCAGACAGCAAGGAGTTGAGAATGTTGGGGTTAGTCTACTTCGTCTACCTCTTCCTCTACTCAGGATTGGAGTTCACTCTGACATTCCTGACTCATCTCACATTTGGTTTCAACTCTATGCAGCAAGGTTACATGTTCTTCTGCATTGGCCTCACGATGGCAGTACTGCAAGGTGGCTATGTCCGTAGGATACCACCTCGTGACACCAAAAAAATGGCAAGCTTTGTGAGTGTAATTTAGATGTCAACAACAAGCAAAGTATAAATGGTACTTTCCGTGAGTACCATCCCTAAAGTAAATTCAATTTGAATATTATACATTAGAAGCTTGAATCAACCTTTATTACAAAACTTCTATATTTCAAGGAAACAAAATATTTTCAGCTGTAACCGAAATGTTTTTGGCTTATTATGATTTACTGATCATCATGAATCGTAGTGGTTGAAGACCAATGGATTGTAGACAAATCAAAAACAGGGTTTTAACGTAATAATATAGTAGCATTTCTAGGAAAAAATATACTAGTTCTTGTAAGTTATAGATAAATTTAAATAGATAAACTTTATTGATAAAAATTATTTTAACCCTTCAGCGGTCCGCAACGTACATTGTATGTTCGCCATTACCGCACTGAGACTGTATTGTGTCGTACGTGAAGTTGCCGGTTATTTGCAATTCGATACTGTCGAAGTTACGAATCGATGTGAAGTTCGAAGTTATTATCAATTTTTACGAGTTCCAGAGACTAAAAATATCAACGCTGAAAGTCTATTTTGTAATCAGTTGTTCACCATCTACACATATGCCAGACTGAGGGAGTCTTATTTTAGTTTCTGCCCTTGTTTTCTTTTTTTACAAACAGTTTGGCTCAGGAATAATAATTAATTGTGTGTATCGCAGGTTCATTTGTAAAGATTAGTAAATATGATTAGCAAAAATATTACTGTTTTCTGAAATATCAGATCTGAGAGGTTTTTCATTTTCGTTTATCATGATAATTTGTGTAATACGGTGTTTACAACGTCAAGTGTTTATAGTGAAGTTTAGGTTAGGTAAGTTTAACGATTATTTTATTTTGCATTTATCGATGTGTTACAATAGTTTTGGAGGAATGCTTCAAAATATACCTCACTTCCACAAATTTTTAGAGGTAGGCCTAAAGTGTTTTGTACATATATATTTTCTATGTACCATAAATAAAGTTAATACACATAATAAGTATAGTGTTCTGTTCTTTGATACATAGTAGTATAATGTAAAATAAATATGTAAAATAAATTTATGGTTTAAATTGGTTATTTTACATAACTTAACTTAAAAACAAATCTATGCAAAAATGGTCAAAAAAGTGACACAGGTAGGCGTTGCACGTCGCACCAAAAAGGAATGCGTTGTTGAAAGGTTAATAGATAAATGTTTAAAATATTATGCTGGTTACTCATTGGGCAGTTTTGGCCATCACGGTAATGTCACCGTCGCCACCATTCAACCAGTTGCCAGAAAGTTTAAACGGAAGTTTACACACTTGGTGGCTGAAATGCCGCGCGGTTGTATAGCCTTTCAAATCTTAGAGGTAAAGTAAATATAAGCTAATTGAGTGTTAATTTACAGGGGTTGCTGCTGATTGTTCCATCTTTCATATGTGTTGCCTTAGCTTCCACAACGATATTGTTGTACACTGGACTCTTCCTTTATGCTGTTTGTAAGTAGTAATACTTCATTAACACGTTCGCTCCGATAATTTTTTTCCTGATTTTTGAAGTTTTTGGAAACACCGACGTGTACCACCGGTGTTACACCCAGTGTTTCTCAAGACTTCGATGAGTGGCCCCCCCCCCCCCCCCCCCCCCCCCCCCCCCCCCCCCCCCCCCCCCCCCCCCCCCCCCCCCCCCCCCCCCCCCCCCCCCCCCCCCCCCCCCCCCTCCCCCCCCCCCCCCCCCCCCCCCCCCCCCCCCCCCCCCCCCCCCCCCCCCCCCCCCCCCCCCCCCCCCCCCCCCCCCCCCCCCCCCCCCCCCCCCCCCCCCCCCCCCCCCCCCCTCCCCCCCCCCCCCCCCCCCCCCCCCCCCCCCCCCCCCCCCCCCCGCCCCCCCCGCGGTGGACACCTTTACTATGGATGGCAATTGCACGCTATAAATTGACATTCCGGAGTCTTTTTTAATGGTTTAACCATGTATTTGTGGTCGTAGAAGGCACACAAAATGTTTCCCACCGGTGGTTCATGAACCAAATTTAGGTTGCAATACAAATAAAACACCAAGTTACTATTATTATAAACAAACTTTCATTTTTTGAAAAGTCTATTGTAATTTGAACACATACTTACTTTTGACTTAAATTTAATTCATGCGCCACTGGTGGACACGTCGGAGCGAACATGCTAAAAAATATATATTATATGCCCATTGAGGCATATACTTACTTTGATGTGTTATATAAAACATTACTTAAATAATTAAACTAAAAAAATTTCATATAATAACATTGTACCTATAAGAGGATTTAGTCCATGATTATTGTTTGATCTAGCACTTTTGGAGGGCTTCCTTGGTGCTTAATGGTTTTGATGAGGTGTGTACCTATTAGGCTTTTGAAAACTATAAGAATCAACTGACAATTTTTAAGAGGATATGAATGTATACAAATTAATATAAAATCTGTGAGATATCATGTCAGATCCAGTTGATCTTTATTGTTACTGGTTTTGATCAAGTGGCATCAATTTTAAAGAATATACTGTTATGTCTCTGATTTTTTCCCATCTACTGTGGTATAAATGATAATGCAATTAAATTAGATTAGATTATTTGAAATGGCGACCATACTACAGGTAGGTATTTTAAGCCAAGTATGAATGAGAGTTGAATGTAAGATGATTGTGGCGCGATCTTGTAGTCTTGTTACTGACTAAGGCTGACATGTTCCTTAGACAGGACTGTTAATTAATAGCTCAACAGCCGATGGCAATCAATGGACCTACAGTTTAACGTGGAATCCGAACCACAACCTCTGAATTACGAATTGGTCTAATCATGAGGATGAAATATTATCATTCAATCTAATAATGAAAAAAGATCATTCCTCAAGCAACATCACCTCCTGTTAAAAAATTTTATTAATTAAAATTAAATCACTCCTCTCTAAATTTTAGCCTGTACTTGCATTACAGGTTTCACTTTTTCATTAAATTGACAAATATTACTAAATTGATTCATTTTTAATAAGCTAAATAAAGTACCATTATTTTGGAAATTTGTACTACAAGTTAATAAAAATCATATCAGTGAAATATGTAATTGTGTAATTAATGGGCAACAGCAACAGCGTTTGTGGTGCCTTGCATGACGACGATGGCCTCTCAGTTTGGTTCAGCAGCACAGAAGGGCACTGTGATGGGCATCTTTCGCTCTCTCGGGGCTCTAGCTAGAGCTCTGGGACCCGTTGTAGCATCCATCTGTAAGTCTCCTTCCTTATACTAATCTAGTATCACATGAAGTCAATGAATTTCAAATATTGTGTTACTGTTAAGTAATAATAGGAATACTCCTAATCTTAACTACAGGGTTTAATAGTCATTTTTCCATTTCCCTTGAACCTCTGATTGGTTGAAAGATTAAAGCTAGTCTGATGACTGAGATTCACAGGTTCACTTGTGTATCCTAAAGACACACAAGTTGAACTTCAAACCTTGCTGAAATTTTAAATGAAACAAGATCTGATTTCCCATCTATCCTTTTATCTCCAGATTATAATGTGTATTTCGAAGTTACCAGATAATTAGGAGTTTCATGTTATATGTTGTACAATGTACAAACAAGCTGGGTGATATTGGAGTACATGAGTAGCCAACTAAAAAATTGAATGTTTATAATTGTTGTGGCTTTGCACTTTGGTAACTAACATTCTTACTTTTAAATTTCTTTCCAAAACTTTATATATCAAAGTGAGTCAGAATCATTTTGATATGAGATTTTCACACATGTGCAGTATCTAGTCTGTCATATACCAAAGTTTCCTCTTTTACTGTTTTGCCAGTTGTCAAATTATTGTTTGTTTTTATCATCTGTGCTCATAAATAATGAACCATTTACTTGTTTCTCTGTTCTAATTATTAAATGATGTTGTTGTTCAATTACGGTGATTATTCCATTTATAATTTTATTTCATAGGTAAGTGTTCATACATAATATACAGTAGTGTATCTTAATCAGAACAAAATGATACTGTTTTAGTTCCCGTTTGTTTGTGTGCATTTCATAGTGCTTTACTAAAATAGAGTTCATAAAAAAATAGTGCTGAGGGTGCTGCTGAAGGAATTTAATCTATAATTCAAGATTTTTCCTACAACCGCACGATAACAGGCACATTTCACACTGCTGGCAGTTGGCAGAACGTTTCCGCACTAGGATGGATAAATAACCAGCCAATCACATGCGCGGAACTCTCCAAATCTATACGAAACTAACCAATAGTATGCGCTAAGCGCTCAGTCAACTGACAAACCGTAGTCGTTCTACAACACTAACTTCCGGTTTTGCGCAATGAAATTGAGGTTACCTGAAACCAAAAAATATGTTTACATTTACACCAACAGGAAAATCAAACATAACCTAAATGGCTTTTATATTGTAGGAAAAATCTCGTGTGTATTACAAGTGCAAACTGTCATGGGCGCCCTCGATGTTCATATGAACCTCTTGTGCGATATGATATTGTTTGCATTCTAGTTACACAAATAGCTATTTCTGACTGTCAGAAATTCTAAACTACATTAATAGGCCATTTATAGGGCTTTTTAAGGTCTCATAAAAATATTAGCAATTTAACAACAAAAACATGATTTCATTATTTCAAAAAATGGCATGGTATCTGCAGTATCCATCCGCAGTTCAGGAGAAAACCAAAGGACTCAGTAATTTTACAATAAATGCTATAGCTCTCCAAAAACTTTTAAGAACTTTCAAAGATGTCCTCACAGGTTAGACAATTTATGTGGAACCATTTTTTACATTTGAACAACTAAATACAAAATAATTCCAACAATCATTGCTCATTGCAAGATTTCAGATGAACTCGGCCAATTCAAACAAATCTATAGTGCTAAAAACAAACAGGTAAGCTTAAGATAGTGACATTTTGTTCTGTTTGACTTCTGTTTACTAACTGCTGTTTATGCACAGAACTGCAATCATAACTGTACCACAGAGACTAATGAAAACTTAACTAATGTGTTGTAATGTGTGCACCTACCTCAGTTGTTCCCTCTCTTATCAGGATGTGATGTTTGCTCAGGCTACTGGTCGCTGGGTTCCACACTAACCTACTCCCTCGGGGGCCTCGCCTTGTTGTGGCCATGGTACACGCTTAACTCTTCAATTCGGTAACATTCCACCACATTTTCCTCAATGAACAAACCAGTATTATTTTTATACAAATATATTTAAAGTTAACAAAACTGATTTATTTTTATTACCTGCATACTTTGTCAGAATAGGGTTAGGAGGCTCCAGTAAAGCTGGTAAAGCTGGCTAGGCACTGAAACCACAGTTGAACTTTTGTGTAGCCACCAGAGAGGAAAACTCCAACCCCGTACTGCTCCTAGAGCTTGGTGTCATGTCCAAGTGTCGTATTACCAGACAAGCATGAAGCAGTTACTAATTCATCCCAGAGTGGAACAGTTCCAAAGAGAAAAAGAAGGAACCAAGAGATCAAGGAAAGGGGCTGTTCTCTCATATCAAATCAAATGTTATACAATTTAATCACAGTATAAAACTTTTCTGAGTCTTTGTTATAGAACAATATTTAATTTGTTAATTTGTTGCAATTCTTCATATTGTAACTGTGCCCATCTGTGGCTGGTATAAGTAAGACATAAAAAAAATTTAAAAATAAGGTCAATACATTTTCCTTATCTTAATAAATTACTCCTGACAATTGCTTTTAGGAGGAACATTACATATAAGTCTAATTGCCTTTTTATGGCTACCGACATTATCTATAAAAATCACATTTTAAGACGATTTTTAAGCGTACTTAATAGTGTATTACTGTACAGATTTTTGTTTCCAACTTTCTGGGTTTTTTGTGAGGTTGATAAATTAAATTTGTCACCATAAATATGAATTGAAATGAAATAATGAAGCACCGCTAATTGAACCTTTACAAATTTATTTTACAGTATGAAAAACGGAGCTCTCACTTTAGATTAATAATATCATCTCAAATGGAATAACTGAAATCTAAAAAGAATAAAAATCAGCTTTACAATACAATACATCTTAAAAGAAATCTGTTATTTTCTTCCGCTTTTTGGTTTCAACTGTCTTCTTGAACGCATAATCACACTATTTCTACATAAACATCATATCCACAGCTGATGCACCAATCTGATGCTCAATGTATGTTGTTGTTGTTGTATGTTGTTCCAGTGCTGTCCTCCCATCCGCATGAGTTAAAATTCCCACACTCGCGTTACCATTTCCCTCTTCACTATTACCTTCGTCATCGTCGTCTCCTTCATTTTCTTCTTCTTGACGAAGGACTACTCCGACGATTGCGTCATCATTCAAGATTTCATTAGCCAGTTCATCATCTCCTCATGAAATCCACAACATCTGTCTCACTTATTGTAGCTGAATCAGGCAGATGTCGTAAATCCATTAAAATTTACTGTTTATCATCAGGTTCAGCAGCATGAATATTCAACTCTGGTATTTGCATTATCTTCTTGGCTGTTCTCAATAACATTTTCGCTGTCTGACCACAACTTTCTCCAGGATTTGGTAAACGTAGATGATGGGATTTCATTATAAGATTCAGCAGCAATATAAATTAGTAATATAATAATATTTATTTTCTTGATTGCCTGGATGAGACCTGCATTGTCATCGCCATCCATTTTAGCCAACATTTCTGAAAGAAGCTTCCTTCGGTCCTTTTAAAACACTCAATGACACCTTGGTCCATGAACTGTGCGATACTTGTTACATTCGGTGGCATATACAAAGCTTGATTTCATTGTGACCATCACATTCGAGATTTTCCTCCGGATACGTGGGCACATTATCAAGTACGAGAACTGCTTTAACTGGCAATTTCAATGATATAAAATATTCTTTTCAAATGGAACGAATTGACTGACAAACAATGCCTTGAACAAATAGGAATCCATCCATGCCGACTTTTTTGACCTGTAATAAACTGGAAGGCAAGACATTTTTAACACGTTCATTGCTAAGGCAGATTGAAAAACTGAATCGTACTGGAAAAATTAGTATTGCACTAAAACACATGTTATTGAGTCACATTTCAAAAACAATATGACTATGTTTATCAGAAGTGAAAATGACGTCAGAAAGTGATGTCATAGTTTATGGATCAGTACTGACCCATCAGCACCCTGAGACTAACCACAAATACAAATGTGGCTAAATACACCATGTAGGTCAAAAATTTGTACGTTATTTAAAAAAAAACTTACTTATACACTAGCTTAACTAACTTATACATTTTGTATGGTTTTATGTTTGTTAAAATGATGTAATAATTTTGGGTCAGTGACCCATCAAGAATCAGAGTCAGAATACAAATAAATGTAAAAGTCACTAAATACTGAATAAATGTGATAGAAAGCAGAAACTAAAGCTAGACGTTCTTGAGATACATTGTGGTGATATTTTATTTGACAAACAGTCCTAAAAACCACAAACAGCACTGACCCAGCCGCATAGGCGGGCGCGTGACCAGGGCGCACTGGAAACAAAGCAGGCCTTACTATACACGCTAACGTAGTATAGGTCATGTCCGATCGAAGCTATGCTCACACTTAGTAGCAGACTGTTGCACTTCTCCGCGGTTCATTACTGACCTAAAAGCATGAGTGCTGCGATTGCCGTGGGTCAGTACTGACCCACCCCAAGCCAATGTGTTAAGTTTTCAAACGCTCTGGGTTTGGCCGACTTTCCAATTACGAATAGCGGCAGCTTGCGTGTTCCAGTTGCATTCGAGCATAAAGCAACAGGAATCCTTTCTTTATTTGTTTTAAAGCCTGAAGCAGCCTTTTCTTGAGGAATGGCAAAGGTGTTTTTAGGCAAAAGTTTATAATTGAGCCCCATCTCATCAATGTTGTATAATTGTTCTGGGGTTAGTTTTTCACTCTTTATTATACCATACCCATAAACTTCTCAGAAAAATACTAGCTGCCGGCTGATCAACTGAAAGCTTCTCCTCACACACTCCAAGGAAATGAACTCCATGGCGTTTTTCCATCTCGTTAGCCAGCCTTCGCTTACGGAGAAGTAATCCTTTTTCAGAAAGTTTTGAATGGAGAATTACGGCATTTTACTTCAAAATGGCCCATTTATAGTAGTTCCTCCTTTACGCTCCTGCATGAACCACAGTCATAATGTGTCATAAACAAGTTCATGATGTGGTTTTTATCAAAGTAGATCTAGTCGACAACACTGATTCGGTTTCAATATGGATACAAAAATCCTTTATCGATTTTCTGTTCCACCACCAATCGTAAACTGTGCTCTTTCCTACGTTAAACTCCTTACAAATACTTTTTACCAATTTGCCCTCATCTAAATGTTGTAAAATATTAACTCTATCTTGCATTTTTACCGTATTATGTTTGCGTTTTTCACTCATTTTTGTGAAAATAAATACTGTAGGCCTAGTCAAAGTTCACACACTGTTCAATCCTATCTATTTTTGCCATAAGAAATATGACCACTCGCTGATGACTCATTTCCTGACCAAGTAGTTCGGACTATCAGACGTCCGAACCATCCGAGTCTGGACTAGAGGGAGTCGACTATATTATCTGCCTACAAGATTGTACCGTTAGACAAATGTAAAAGGATGTATGCAAAGCAAATAGTTCTTAAAACTTCAACACTAACAAAAGACTGAAACTTTCTTATCATACAAATACCTCTAGAGATTTTTGGGATGATAAAATTGACATAACCATGCCAACTCAAATCACTTTGCAACATAATACCTAAATTATTTGCCAGGACTATTTTTTCTCTTCTACCATTTAATGAGATGTTTAACTTCTAGCTCTTATCTAAATTCAGATTATTCACATTGTACGAGTCATTTAAAAAATCAATTCCAAAGAAATATGGAGTTATTTAACCCCTTAACTGCGACACTCATTGTCATTAGAAATGTAAACACGAGACATACTTAGACACACAAAATGGACAATGATATCACATTGCCATCTGAAATCCTACTTTTTACGAAATCACAGTCTTTGCTGGAAATGAACTAAAATGTTCAAAAAGATTTTGCCGAAAAGCGCTGAAAAAGAGTCGATCCAAGAGAATTGAGTCTATTTTGATATATTGTGAGTGTAGGTAGACATCGCTCTACCATATCTCGATCAACAGTGTACTGCTATATCTGTATACTTGATGTTTATGAGACGTTGGCGCAACTTTAGGATTTCTTTGTTACGTTAAAAGACGATAACTTAACTCTTCTGTTCCAAAAAGTTATTGTATTCCATTAACATTGTGTAAGTAGTACTGTATATTTTAGGGATGCCATGCTGAAGATGTAAGTGTTATAATTCAAATCACAGTGATTCGTTTTTATTTCAACTCTGTAACCTTTTTCCCCAACAGGCAGTTTGGATATTCGGATTACCAGGACTCTGGTAATCTCTGGTAATAATTATGAATTAAAACCATAAATAATACATTATATGTCTTGATTGCTATCTTAAACTTAACTAATATCAAATTAGGAAACCTTATTCAACTTCAGTTTCAAAATAAAATATATTTATTAGTAAATGTTGTCTGATACCACAGAGTCTGAGAATTTCATAAGTGTTTGCAAATACAGCTCAACATTTAAAAATTAAGTTTACATGTTGTCTGATGTCACAGTTGCTGTTTCATCGTTGGTGTTCTGTTCTCTTCTATCTTCAGTTGTGATTTTATATTCTTCTAACATGCTTCCTGTTTTACCAATGTGTAATCTGGTAAAAACAAACAACCCATGTAATGTATTGAAATAAATAAATAAATAAATAAATATATATATATATATATATAAATATAAATATATAAAACAAACAAAGTCGTGTTAGTTACACACATTATAACTCGAGAACGGCTATCCCGATTATAATGATCTTTGATTTTTTGGATTCGTCTCTGCTCCAGTCATGCTTTAGGCATATTCAGTTTCCATAAATTCAATTATTTTCCATTTTATAGCATTTTAAATTTCTAATGTTAACCTTATGGGGAATAAGTTTGTTTACAAATTTTCTAAAATCAAAACATTTGATTTCTTAAAACAGCTGTTGGTTTACTCTCCGTTAGCAATATGCTTTACTATCCAATGCCATATGAATAATTCATTAATGTAAAACTATGAAGTAAATATGTGCTGTACAAAATGAACAGCATTATTCACCACGTTAATAGGTTACGGTTTTTGGGAATTATGTACTGTATTTATATTTTTTCTGTATGATTAAAAGTCACGTGTTTATATGTTTGCCAAATAAAATAATTACAATGTTTATACATATTAGGTTTATTATAATAATCAGCTGTTGAATATTTAAAGCTTTCACAACGAAGCCGCAATGCTATTTGATTTCAGAACATGGCCAATCTTAAAGTTAACATGTCTGTTAGGCGTTACGAAGTTCGCCGGGTCAGCTAGTATATATATACTGATTTCAGTCATAATAGTACACTTACTTATTTGTCTTATTCAATTTAATATAACACTTTGAACTAAATTGTAAAACTTCTGTGTGTAAGAAGACTAAATCACACCATTCTTCAGTTATTCCAGAGTGATAAGATTCTTTTCTATACTTTATTTTATTTGTGTTTGATACTCTATAGTACTGTATTATTATTCTACAACAAATTGTTGTGAAAATTAAATTAACAGTCCACGGTATTTAGCTTATGAACACCCCACTAACCACTGAATCTCACCCTAAATATGTTGTTATCGCCTAAGTAAGGGAGAGAACAAAGTAGACACCACAAACATTAAAAAATGTTGTAAAATACTGCAAATATTTTGTAGGACAATAATTTTTAAAGTAATTTATTTAGAGGATAACAAACTTTTTACCTCAAATACTTGCCATATTTGTGACCTATAGGGTTTTAATGATGAGTCATCCAGATGATAATAATAAAAATAATGTAGTAATAATCAGGCATTTTTTTAATACAGTGGAACTTGGTTATAACGTCATTGAAGGGACCACACAATTAATGACGCTATGTCAGAGTGACGCTATAAAAGAGGTTACATAATTTTAATTTAAAACCGAGGAAAAATAGGGAAACACATTTTTTACATGAAATTAAGACATTTAATGAAGGTAATTTGAAATACACCGTAAGTTTATGTTTATGACTGACTGACTACTCTACTATATAAAAAATCGAATTTGAAAATATTGCAATGAAGTTCGGCTTGGTGAATTCAACTGTTGGTTCGATTTTAAAAAACAAGCCCGAACACACGTCTGCTATCTTACGTCCCTCCTCACACGCTCTTATAACTCACACCTTTTCTTCAGCAAAACCTTTCTCTTAACACTTGCCATTATTTTTCAATACTGTATTCGTAAATTAAAATAACGAAAAACAAACTGTAAAAGACATACACTGAACTAACGATATCTACACGAACTGTAGGTACGTACGAACGGCATCACAGTGCTTTGATGCGACTTGAGTCACTGACACTGACCTTGATGACCGGCGACAGCGGATATAGGGTAGGGGAGGGGTTGGGGTGGTTAGCGGTAAGACAGCAATAAAATGCCGTTTCTAAAAATAGAATGTAGCTAAACAATAGCCGCAGCCCTCACGTTGCACCACCGACCGAACTTTCTCTATTTAGCTATATGTTGCCTTCATCTCGGCCCGATATATCCGAGGTTATTTCCTATGTAAATACATATAGTTTGGCGGGACCTAAAAATAAATGACGTTATATCCGAGTTGACGTTATGGCCGAGGCCGCAATAACCGAGTTGCACTGTAACTATGTGCTGTGGAATATAATATGAAGGTTGCTAGTTCAACCCTGAGCGAAATTCTAATAACATTTTGTGATGGTTCGACACTGGCCCAGCTATTTTTGTTCATTGGGCTATTAAGTAATGATCCTGAAAATGAATAAACTGGTCTTTCATATTCACCTTAAAATGTCCACCAGTGTCAGTGTCTCAAGGAATATATGAATATGGAAATTACAATTTATTAATAAAAAGCTTGTCACAAAATGACTTATGTAACTCACCTCCATTGTTACACTCATTCTCTACATCCATTGCACATTGATTGGGAAATGTCATTAGCTCCTGGGTGCTGGTACTCTGGCCGCATACAGGCTTGTATACCAAGGTGCAAAATTTTGGACAATTTGAGGCCTGTGCTGAAGCTACAGCAGCTGTTAACACTATAACATGAATAAATGTTTTAAGCTTTATTATTTTTCAAGACTTTTTTACAGCCTACATCCATTTGGAATTGGGACTGGGTTATTATTCCTTTTTGACTGTCTGATCATTCTGGAACCAAAACAAGTCTTGTAACTAATAGTCCTAGTATTAATGACATATACTTCCATTGGATAGAATTGTTACTGTCCATTAATCTCATTTTATATTATAGTTTGATGTTTTTGTTCTGAGGAAGGAGAAAGTTCTGTTCTATGCTCGTATGTTGATTTTAATTTGTTTTACAAAATTATAGTATTGAAACAATACTCTTATTTCCTTTATTACTAATATTGGATTAATAAATTACTTTTCATCAACAAAAAGTATTTGTTAAATCTTGTCCTGTTTAAGTTTCTAAATGCTTTGTAAGGATTCTGAAACTAAATTCATATGAATTCTCATTATCATGAATCAAAGTTTAATATCCTGTTCATATTTGACTCAAAGTAAACAAATATTCTGGATCCATTACAAGGTAATTGTTGTTTCGAAATTATCAGACGATTCAGTGGATCTTGCATGGATCTTTTCTTTTCAGTATCTCTTCATTATCATGTCATAAGAACAATTGTCAGGAACAAAATATTGTATTTACTTACCTGTGGGAAATAGGTTAGATCATGGATATGTCAAAGGGAATGTTTTCAGTTCCGCTAAACAGCTGTAGTCATAGCCATATGACGTCACTGTTTAGGTCTCGCAGACAAATTTTGGTCTCACAAATTGCCAACACATCCCCCCCCCAGAACTAAGATATATCCATGTCAAAAACTTGCTTTGGAAAGTAGTATGATAATACGGTGCTATGTTGTTATATTTTTGTTCATTATATACTACTCATATAATATGAGCAAGATTTGTATATATATTTGCAGAAGGATCTCGTAAATGGTTATACAGAGTTTCTTTAAATGTTGGAAATACTAGTTTCTGAGTAAAAAATATGTTCTAGATAGGTCTAATGTCTATAGTAGAATCCTGTGTTTCTTGTAATATTAAGTTAAAAAGAGCTTATGGAGATTCAAATGAAAACAATATAAATCAAAACATCTGTTTGTAACTAAATGACAGTAATGTTATTAATAAAATAAATATTTTCTAAAAACTAAAATTATGCAAAACTGCAGAAAATATAAGATTTAACAAAACATGCCTAGAAAATAATTTATTGCCTAATTATGTTCATGTTAAAGTAAGTAGTAATTAAAAAGCTGCTTTAAAAGCAAAAAAGATCGCAGAATCCATATGGATCAAAAATGAAATAAAAAATTATACCCTAAGAAAAATTGTTTGAATAAGCTTTTATTTATAAAACACTTAGAGGGAGCGTTTCACAAACCCGAGTTTTCACTACGCCGAGTAAGGCTAAAAATCTAATAAATATCGAAATTTCACTACGCCGAGGTTTCACAAAACCGAGTACGTTATAAAATTCAACTGTTTCACTAAACCGAGTTTCACAAAACCGAGTAAGGGGCTGGGTACCGTCCACTCTAGAAGTGACTGTAGAAGCCTGTATAGCGTGCAGTATTACGTGCTTTGCAGGCACTCGCTGTCCAGTCGTGTAGTGAACATAACGCGTGACACATAATTTATATTGAAGACTAGCTGACCCGGCGAACTTCGTAACGCCTCTCAGTAAACACATGTTAACTTTAAGATTGGCCATGTTCTGAAGTCGAATAGCAATACGGCTTCATTGTGAAAGGTTAAATATTCTGGGTCGCTGCATACTGAATAACAATACTGAAACGATAAATATATTAATATCATTCCCATAAAACAAATAAATCTGAGTGGATTAATTCACAATTTTCAAATCCAATCCAAACCCAAACGAAACCTAACTGTAATACGGCTTTTATAGGAAAGATATACAACAGCTGATTATTATAATAAACGTAATAATATAAACATTGTAATTATCATATAAACACGTGACTTTAATCAGACAGAAAATAAAAAATATAAATACATAATCCCCCAAAACCGTAAACTATTAACGTGGTGAATAAAGCTGTTCATTTTTTACAGTACACATTTACTTCATAGTTTAACATTAATGAATGATTCAGATGGCATTGGATAGTAAAGCATACGGTATTGCTAATGGAAAGTAAACCAATCAGCTGTAGCTAAGAAATCAAATGTTTTCATTGTAGACAATTTGTAAACAAACTTACTCTCCATAAGGTTAACATTAGAAATTTAAAACGCCATAAAATGGAAACTTATGGGGTTTTTGAAAATATTTTTTTCACTAAAACCTTCCCGGACACATATAGAGCAACTTCCTAAAATTTCATGGCGATCGGATGAGTAGTTTGGCAACGCATAAAGGACATACATACATACATACAGACAGACAGACATACATTCAATTTTATATATAGAGATTTAATAATAAATAGTTAATAGTTTATATTTTAGTTAGTAAAAATAAGTTAATTATAGTTAATACATTTAGTTAATACAATTTTGCGAATTAAAATAATTTTTAGAGCTTTATGATTCTTTAAAACCATAAGATCCCAAAAATGTATTAAATACAAATCCTATGTTGTTTCTAGTGTTTCAAGTGCTATTCGCCGTTTTGTATAACTAAAATATATTAATATATTTTGATTGTTACCAAGCTCATAAACATTTGAAACTCAGTACCCTTTTTTAAAATATTGATTAAAATTCAGGGTATACAGGGGCCTGCTTTGGAGCATACAATCATCTCCAGAGAATAGTAATCTCCAGAAAATTTTCTTTTATCAATAACTTATAGCTTGTTATTGTGATAAGTTCTATTTTTTACAGGCAAGAAAAAACTGAATTGTTCTAAATAAAAAAATTGTTCTTATAAAAAATCAAATTTTTCTCTGCTTTGGAGCATACAATTATTTTCGTTTACTATTTTCTATCATTTTCTATTTAACATTCATCCATGGACAATTTTATTTTTGTATAATATATTAAAACAGTATAAAGTAGCTTAAGTTATTAGATCAATAATGTCATTTACACAGATTTCAGGCAGTGAATGCCTTCAAAGCGCATGATACTGCGCGTTGTTGCCCTTCCGGCCGACGTGCTCTTGGTGCGAACTCACTTCTAGAGCGGACGGTACCCAGCCCCTTACTCGGTTTTGTGAAACTCGGTTTAGTGAAACAGTTGCATTTTATAACATACTCGGTTTTGTGAAACCTCGGCGTAGTGAAATTTCGATATTTATTAGATTTTTAGCCTTACTCGGCGTAGTGAAAACTCGGTTTTGTGAAACCCACCCCATTTAGAACTCCTAAATAAATTACATGCTTCTCAGCAAGTCAACACCTTAAATAAAATTGAACAACAAATTAGTAGAAAATTTTTCACAAAGAAGAAAATCCAAAATAATATAAATTAAAAGCTTATAGGAATCCCAATACGAAAAAAGAGTAGAATGTTCACACGTGTTTTTTAAGAGAGTAATCAACGACACTGATATAAAATTTGATGAAAATGAACTGAATTTACTGAACAAAGGTTTAAACTTTAATTTCGCTAGTAAAGGAAAATATAATTTAGTTCATGAATTATTTAATATTGAGTCTTCAATTAAAGCTATTAAAGAGGGTGATGTTCATGAGTCTGCTAGGGTCATCATGGCAAACAAAGCCAATGGTTGTGAAGAAACAGATATCCACAAGGATAGTCAGTAACAAGTTTAGATCGATGCAACGAGCTCTCGCAAGTATCAAGAACAAACTTGCCGAGGGAAACGCATTGATAACGAAGGCCGACAAGGGCAACTCAATTGTCGTTATTGATAAAGATAAGTATGTAAATAAAGTTTGTGGCTTCATAAACAAGAACATCGTACTCCTTAGTAAAGACCCAACTGTTTATAACACTAAATTAATTAATAAAGCTACATCTTAGAGTAAAAATTTACTAACAAAAAAACTATATATTCTCGTTAAAAGTATCGAACCCACGAGCACTGATCCTCAGAGGCCTTCCAAAAATACATAAACCCGATGTACCAATCCGTCCATTAGTGAATTTTATGCCGTCGTCTGCTTACAGAGTAGCAAAAAAGTTGGATGATAAAATCATAAGGAAAGAAATAGTTCTAGAAGATAGTCGCAGTGTAAAAAACAGCATAGAACATATTGAGAAAATCAAAGAATTAGTAGAAACTACACCTTGGCATCTTTTGATATAGTAAATTTATACACCAATGTACCTATTAACGAAACTGTACATGTACTGGAACAAAATTACGTAAAAATTCCAAGTTATCTTCCAGTGCCATAGATGAATTAATCTCACTTATTAATATTTTTTTTAAATTACTTCCAATTTCAAGATAATATTATTTACAGGAGAACAGCTTGGCCATGGGTTCCCCTCTCTCCAGTATTCTATCTGAAATATTTTGAAATCATATTGAGAACCAATATTTATTTACTGATTCTAACCGCTATAAAAATAAAATAATTTTTTACTTCCGTTACGTAGATGATACCAGTGTTCTCTTAAACTGCAACAATAGACAGTTAACTTTATTGAACACATACTTATGCAATATTCATAAAAATATTAAGTTCACTTTAGAAGTAGAGAAAGATGATTCTATTAACTTCCTGGACCTCACAATATCTAAACAGTTTCAAATTTAAAATCTACAGAAAACCAACTTGCACTGACCAGACAATCCACTCAGATTCACATCATCCTTACTCACAAAAGTTAGCTGCATACCATTGCTTTATTAATAGATTAGTATCGATCCCAATGAACGAGGATGATTTTAATGAGAGCTTAAATGTATTATGTATAAAATGTATGTATTAATGTGTGTGTGTATTAATGTATGTATTAAATGTATTGCTGTTTCTAATGGATACAGCACTATCTTGATTGATAAACTATTATATAAACACCAGAACAAAACAACAAAGTTATTAATAAACCAAAACAGTTCCTGTCATTTTATTATGGTTCATCCTTAAGCAACAAGTTTGAACAATTAATGAAAAAATAAAATATCACCGTGTCTTTCAAAATGAGAAATAACTTGGGAATGTTAGTGAGAGATAAACCTAACATATCCACCACAGATTACGGTAAATCAGGAGTATACAAAATTAATTGTTCAGACTGCCATATTTATTATATAGGTCAAACCTCCCGCTCCTTCATACATGTTTCAAAGAACATATACCAAGGAAAACAACATCTAAGCAGACGTAGACTTTTGTAGAACATTTAATTTCACACAACCATAGTTACTATAGTATTCATGAAAATATGGAACTACTTCACTTTTCACAGGATAAATTCAAAGTTAACACACTCGAAGAATTCGAGATCTACAGAGCTTTTAAATCTGACAGGAACAACATACTGAACGATCAACTTCTTTTTCAATCTAATATTATTTATAACACCGCTATTGGAATACTGGAGGAAGAGGACGGAAGGACATGCCGATTGAACCGGCGAGGAGTGATAAGGAAACAATGAATTAAATGTGTCAGTTTTTAAATTTGACGACCTTCGTATGAAGTAAGAAAAGTATCCTTGTGCCTGATGATGGCCTAATGTAGGCTGAAACTATAGTTGCCACTACAACTAACTAGAATTGCTACAGATAGAGGTATTTAAACCATTTAATAAATATTTTCTATTGTTTTTTTGTTGCAGAAAATAACGTTCTTGAAAGTGAACAAAATCTCGAGGATAATTTTGATAATAATTTATCTACATGCATATTCCAGCTTAAATTTTAATCAATACATAGAAAATGTGAATTTCTTTTATTTTCAATTTCTTGTGCATTAGTATATTAAATTGTTGGTACCGGGACCTGTTAATTTTGATGGGTTTCAAATACTATGGATTGATATTTTTGCATTGAGCTTTAATGTGCTTTATCCCAAGAAATCTCCAGTGCTTTATAGTTCAATAAAACCTAAAATGTAGACTTGTTGAACTGTTTTAGCAGTTACTTTAAAATTTTATCATATGCGTTAAAATAGAGATTATTTTGAGGTAAACATGTTAGTTGCAGGGATTATTAATATAACATAAAAACTATAGAGGACTCAAAATTGATCCTTAGGGAATGATACATTTAATATATATTCTGTTTCAAGAGAAAGGTAATTTATTTTTACTTCTTTATTACCAAGAAACAAGACCAGGACTCACATAAATAAAGAAGAGCTTAAAGTTATAAGGCATTTGAGATTTGAATAAAACTGTCTGTTTCAGTTATTTTTATAATGAAGTCATAACCTACATACAGTACTTACATAAAATAAAAACCAGAGCTTTATTGATCATTTTAAACTCTGGTATAATAAATCTAAATGTAGAAATTTGATGTAAGAACAAGAGCACAACTAACTGTGGTCTGAGGAAAGAACCAGTGTTTTATATGCAGGTAATTTGCAAGCTACAAGGTGATTGTTGATGAACCAGATAACCTTAACTGGGTTGCCAAAGCCCAGGACTTCTGGGATTCCCAAACTAATGTTGAATCTAGAATAATTTTTTCTCTTTCCCCATATCAAAAAATTTTAACATTTCCAAAGTGGATTTTTACAAAAATAGCCTTACAACTTCTGGGTAAAAGTATGCTTTTAATAGTAAGCCTATACTTTTACCATAATTTAAATTGTTGTTTTTTGTTTTGTAATAATTTTACAAAACTGATCCAAATTTGACCAAGTTATGACATGAAACTAAGTTTGAAATACCATTTAGAAGGATTTTACTTATACACTTTCCCCCTTTGCACACTTGTCCATGTCTTTAAATAGTACGGTTTAAATTTAATTTTAACTATAAAAATGTTCATTTTTTTGTGCAAACCACTAATTTGTAAATTACAACTTGGTAGGAGTTATTGAATATAATAGCTACTTTATAGAAAAGTTTAAGATGTCATGTTTAAGAGTGGGTCTATTTCCAATGTAGTATCTAAAGTAAATATTGAAATAGTATACACATTTATCTCATGCACCTTGATGGAAATTGTTATGGTAGGTTCAAGATATTTGATCTTTCTTATTGCACCAACTTTTTCATCACTAGCATTCAGCTTGGCAATTACCCTTAAACTGTGTTTATAACAGGAACAAGTTAGGTGTGTAAATAAATTTGCGTGTCTTATCACAAAAATGTATTTACACTTCCGATTACTGTGATTAATAAGTATAAATTTAAGTGTAGTATGTTTCTCATAAACAAGATATGGAGAAGAAATTAAAAAAATAATATATGGTGTTTCATCCTGAATGGCAATCATCACACTCAAAGAGAAACCGTTTAGCTTGGCTGGGTGAATGGTAGCTTATGACCCCAGCTGTATTTGTTCATTGAATCTATTAAATCAACATCAAACCATCCATTTTATTACCCAATTGATGGTGGCCGGTTGACAGGCCAGTGCCTTTTATGACAATATGAAAAATAAACACCTATTTCAATAATGCATTCCTAAAATATACACTATTTTATACACACACTGCTTCAAAATAATAATACCGTAATTACAATTTGTATTGCCCTAAAAATCTACTGGGTATTTTGGAACTCTCTTCCAACCTCTTGAGGTAGTAATTTGAGGTACCAGTATGGGTTAAGGTAAATCAAAATATATTTTTTAAATCGTACCAAAGTCCATAATTTCTCATTAAGCTGCCATTTTTAAATAATTTTTTCCTACATCGTTAAACATATTCAACTCCAGTTTTAAAACAAGAAGAATATTTAACTAAGTATATAATTATGTGACGACTAATACTAATATAATTGTACTAATTGTATAATATAATTACTAATATAATAATACTAATACTATACTATAATACTAATATAATTGTAATTAATATAATAATTGTACTACAGAAATGTGGCTGAACATTTGCAAGATTACATGGTGTTAGTTGCTATAATTTCCACTTCCAACTTTGGAGATGTTCCCAAATTCTTGATTTCTTTTTTAACATTTACCATGCTTGTAAAATTTGTAATCTGAAAAAACATAATCAATGTAATGCATTTAAATATAAAATATTATTCACTTATAAAATTTCATGTCACAAAATTAAAAATTACACCCGAATTATTTTTAATGTGTTTTTAATCAAATCATTTTCCAAAAATCACACACACCTTTAAGAAAATATTTTAATTCAGGAACTAAAGTGTGGGAACAATTGAAATCACTCAAAAAGTTGAATTTTTAACTACTTTGATGTGTTCATCTTGATTTGCCTGCATTAAAGCCGGGGCGCATAGCAACAGATGGACATATGCAGACAGATGGAAAAATCCCTCCCTAGGATATTGAATATTAACGTACACGGACATTCGTCTGTATGTATGTATGTGTATGTATGTGTGTATATGTATGTCTGCATGTAGATGTATTAGAATCGCTCTGAGGGCGATTTTCAGCACATTTATAAGCCTACGTTGCATATTGCGCTTGCGCTAAGTCTAGTTTATTAACATTTCTGAAAAAGGCGTTAAAGCAATTAAGGATTTGGGTTAACCTCTAAAATTTTCATCGTTTTCAAAACTTAAATAATGTGATGGTATTCACCATGAACTTTGAGGTATTTATTTTAATAGGATAGACCCAATGTGATCTGTTAAATAATGAAATAACAGTAACAAATCGTTATCACTCAAAGAATCATGGCCCTCTAGCCAAGGAATATTTTTGGAGAAGTTCGCGACACACCACACGACATCATTTGACGCCACTTCACTGAGCACTGAGACTAGTAGCGGACGTTCCCCCATACGTCATGTGAATTGATCGAAACATCTGTCCGCTCGCACACGTCCGTCTGTTGCTGTGTGCGCTGGCCTTTAAGAGAATCTTCAGTTCCATATCAGTAAGTGTATCCAATATGACTCACACCTAATCTAGAATTATGTCTTATAAAAGTTTAAATATTGTGGTAAAAGTTGTTTATGCCTAGAATAGAAAAAGGTTCAATGTTCAACTTGAGAAATAAGTTCTCTTACTGTATAGCACAACATTTCTGCTGATATTTACTCCTTAAAACAATTAATGAGTGAATCAGTTTTAAAGAAAAGGATATGTGTGTGTGTGGAACACTGATAATGTATATGATTAGTCTGGCTTCAAATTTTTCTCCAACTAGTATTACTGTTCTTTAACATCAACTATTTTAATAATTTTTCTTGTATTGATATTTATCATTACATTTTATTGTGAACAAGTAGGATTGAACAAAAGAGTTAACTACCTAGATGGATTCATTCTTTGCTAATACAGTAGAGCGTCGATTATCCGAAGCTCGGTTATCCGAAACACAGTCAAACATGAAAAAATGAAACCGTGTACCGAACTTGAGTACAAGCATCGGCCCACCGCTGCCGACGCGACTAAACTCGTGTTTGAGTTGATGTTCAAAGAACTTTTTTAAGCTTTTTCTATTGGATTTTTTAAAGCTCAGATTGTTTTTGTACTATATATAGAGTTCTTTGTATCTTTTGTGAGTATCACATTATGAAGAGTAAATTAAAAAATCATTTTCCCGTCTGTGACCAATTATAAGAAAATTCAGTTATCTGAACACCCTTAATGCCCTATTGTTTCGGATAATAGACTATCTTTCTGTAGATTTGAAAAAGCATCTAATCAGATAAACTTATTCAGTTTTAATTTTACCCTGAACTACTCTCGCTATCTTACAGGATATAAAAACTAAATCTATTGTAACAGAGAGTATATCAATTTGAATATACGATAATTAATTGTCAAGAGTACAACCTTTAACATGCCTTTAAATGGTTCACAATCTCAACATTTCTTATATTACTTTGATTTATGTAGGAATTTTAAACATACCTCCATATTCACATTCATTTTTGACATTCATTGAACATTGATTGGCAAATGTCATCAGCCCTCGGGTGGGACTCTTGCCGCAGACAGGCTTGTAGTCAAAAGTACAAAATCTTGTACATCCTCGGGCATGGGATGAGGCTATTACAGCCATTAACACTATAATAAGAAAATTAAAATTTCAGCTGTTGATATTAACCCTTTTACTACCACTGGGACATATGTAATATGTAATAAATATTATATTATATTTTCATACGTAATGTGTATTTCATATGTAATATATGTATTTTGTATGCAATATATGTATTCGTTTTTCATATGTAAAGTAATTTTTTTATTTTCCACCATTAGAATCAGCTTAAAATGTTAATCTTATGGAGGATAAGGAAAAATTAATATTTCACTTATCAATGTATATTTTTGGATGGAACTTGATATTTAGCTTCATGTGGTTGAGATTCATCCATTAATGCTTAGAAATCTTAATTTATGTGTTTATCACGGCAGCTTTATTATTGACAGATGATTATGAAATTTTGTATAAATGGTCAAAATAAAAATTGTTTACACTCGAAACACCTACTTTCAGTGTTCCTTACAGCAACAAACCTGCATACTCTTTCCTGTGGTAATCTTTTGGAGAATAGGCAAATAACTCTCATATTTATCGACAGATAGTAATAAAATTTGTCATATGTTATTGATTTGGAAATTCGCTGAGTACGCAGGTCTATTGCGACAAGGTTATTAATATTTCGTGATATACTATAATTTTTATCCCTCTTAACAATACAAAAATATTTAAAGTGACATAAATACCTGCATTCATGCAATCATCAGGATGGTAACTAAACAGGACGCTAGTAACAGATTGCATGTTGTGAAAGCAGGTATTTAAACCACTTCTAGTATTTTCCCGTAATCTGTTGGTTAAATATCACTCAAAATTAATGTAAAAATATGTGTACATTGCTTCATGTCAACCCTAAATGATACCTTAATTTTTTTGTTATAATTACTAAACAGTTAGATCTATTCCAATTTTGATTTAACTCTCTTTTTTATTTTCAGTTAATTTTCATTTGAACAAAATTCCATTATCTTCAATGGAGATTAAAACTTATGGTATTACAGATATCTGTTTTAATTATCTTTGCTTACCTTGGAACCAGGACTCACATAAACAAAGACCTTTTACAGTAAGAACAAAAATTTGATATTCCAGATATTTTCTTATGAAATGATAAATAAAGTTCTACGTTACTTACATAGAATAGAAACCAGAACCTTAATGTCCATTTTATATTCAAATGTAATAGCTTATACTATTTACTATGATTGTAGATATTTAATATAACAGTAACAGAGCTAAACTGTGGTTGGAAGGAAGAGTCATCTATTATGTTTTAAGGTAAACACTTAACAAGCATGATCAGTTAGTGGACAAGGTTGATAACCCTGATAATTTTAACTTTATTCATCTAGAGCCCTCAGCTTATGGGATTTCCAACACTAATGAATGTTTTCTATAATGAGTTTGACTCTTCTAATATAACAAAATGCCTCTTCCTCTCTTACCCAACTGGTATGGATTTTCTCCAAAAATATTTTTAATATTGTTACTTTTGCATATATGTCCACCTCTTTTGTATGGTTTTCAGAGTAACTGTTGTGAACCATTCAGCTTATTTAATGTTAAGCACTTTTTATTTTGTGATAATTTCTGATATATATTACAGAACATTTTATAAATACTTGAAGGTCATGCCAAATTTGTATTGAAACAAATGTTGTAACACTATACAGGGTGTTTCCCGGCAACCCTGACAAACTTCAGGAATATGTTCCTTGGGTTAAAACAAGGAAAAAATGTTATATAAACAAAGGTCCTAAACCCATTTGTTTCATAGTTATGGTTAAAAATGTGTTTTTTTTAGTTTTTTTGTGTATCTAATGTACATTTTTACCTCTGGAATGCAAAATTGATCAAATATTTTGATAAAACTTTCATAGATAGATAGAATATTAAATTTAAATGAGATTTCATTGCTTTTTGTACATAAAAATGGAGTATAGCTGAGAAAATTCTGTTTAAAACAAAGTTTTTCCGAAAAAAAATAGAGGTCAAAAATATTTGTTATAACTTTTGACGTCCTTTACTAATACAACCAATCAAGCAATTGGGTTGCAACTTTACCAAAAGTTGCAGAATTTAATGGAGAACAGTAAAATATCAACTTTTGTATACCTCTTATGGTGATTATTTTATGTGAAGTTAAAAACAATGTAAGATAACACAATTTTATGGAAAATTTAAGGTCGAAAGAGATTACATTTTATTTGATATAAAAAACTTAATTTTTTAACAACTAAGAAAACATTATCTGAAGAGAAATGACAGAAATAATTATTTTCAGATTTTTTAGTTTTAAACCTTTTTACTTCCGTTTTTATTAATTTTAAAAATAATTTATTAGCTTTTAATAAGATACAACACTGGAGAATTCAGAAAACCACCAGAATCCAGCCTTTGAAACTCATTGTTGTCTAATTATTTTTCTTTTAATGAAAAAGTGTTAATGAAACTATCAGATTCTAATATTTTTACTAACAGTGAATTCTGGTATGCTCCTGATATGCACTTTATGGATTTTGCAATGGGAGTTCAAGAGCGGCTGTAATTGAGTACAGCACAAGATTCCCTAATAGGCGTGTCCCTAATAGGACTAATACTTTCAGGACTTTCAGCACTTAATGTCTTCTACAAAAGTATGGAAAATATTAAAGAAAGAAAATTACTACCCTTATCATGTACAGAAATTTCAGGCGCTTCATTCCGGCGATAATGTTATGAGATCACGGTTTTGTAGTTGGGTGGCAAGAAATCATCAGCTTACTAAGTTAATATGTTTACAGACGAAGTTCAGTTTACTAGAAATGGTGCAAAAACATTCATATTTGGGCCAAAGAAAACTCACTTGGTACAGTAGAGACACATGTTTAACAAGGACTCTCAGTAAATGTTTGGTACGGTCTACTCGATGACAGGCTGATTGGACCTTTCAATTTAGATGGGGCACAAAATGGACCATCCTATTTACAGTTTCTACAGTACACTTCTCCAGAGCTTCTTGAAGATATTCCCCTTCAAATTAGGTAAAATATGTATTATCAACATGATGAAGCACCACCACATAGAGCAAGTGACGTGTTACAGTGTTTACATGACCACTTCGGTCAAAACATTATTGCTTACCACGTACCAGTACATTGTGGCCACCAACGTCACCAGACCTGAACCCTATGGATTTCTTCCTGTGGGGTCACATGAAGACAGAGGTGTATAAGACAAAACCACGAACAAGAGAGTAGCTGTTAGGAAGGGTCATGAATGTTGCCCAGACAATAAAATATCAAATATATCAAATAAAGTGTAATCTCTTTCGACCTGAAATTTTCCATAAAAAATAGTGTTATCTTACATTTTCTTTAATTTTACATAAAATAATCACCTTAAAAGGTATACAAAAGTTGATACTTTATTGCTCTCCATTAAATTCTGCAACTTTTGGTAAAGTTCCAACCCAATTGCTTGATTGGTTGTATTAGTAAAGGACGTCAAAAGTTATAACAAATATTTTTGACCTCTATTTTTTTAGGAAAAACTTTGTTTTAAACAGATTTTTCTCAGCCATACTCCATTTTTATGTACGAAAAAGCAATGAAATCTCATTTAAATTTAATATTCTATCTATCTATGAAAGTTTTATCAAAATATTTGATCAATTTTACATTCCAGAGGTAAAAATGTACATTAGATACACAAAAAAAACTAAAAAAACACATTTTTAACCATAACTATGAAACAAATGGGTTTAGGACCTATGTTTATATAACATTTTTTCCTTGTTTTAACCCAAGGAACAAGTTCCTGAAGTTTGTCAGGGTTGCCGGGAAACACCCTGTATACAGTAGTATCAGCACCTTTTTTATCATTAAACTATGATAATCACAACAAATTAGGATACAACAAGAAGTTATGAAAAAAATAAGATCTTACAGGTAAGTTTAGATTATCTTCTTGAAGTCTGACTGGTAATAACTGTTCCATAGCAGTAATAAATGTAAATAAATTGACACAAATAATTGTAAATAAATTGTCACAAATAATGTAATAATTTCAGCACAAATATATTAATTACTTGCACTGATACATACATGATAAACAAAGTGAATGTAAAATTGTTCTGTTTGACTTATAAAATATTGTTTGGCATGTAAAATTCAGTGAACAAATACAAAACATGGAAAATGATGATCAGTCATAACAATCACAACAAAGTTCTTCAACATCCCAATGAGGAACTGTTTGGTTTCGTTGCGAGAATTAGTGGTTATAGTAGCTTAAAGTCTAATTTTACCTTTAATTTCATCTTATATTTACTTCAATATCAGAGGGAGACGATGAAAACTGGTTCATATCTAGTGGTGAAAACTGATCCTAGAGTAAACCGCTCGAAAGTAGTCCGATGAAAGTCAGTTCGGTTTTGCCAAATCGCCCTATCCTATTATATAGCTTATGGTTATGTCAGCTGATAGGCTAAACAAAAAATGGCAACACTGCTTGGCAAGAGGGGGCGAGGGGAAAACAGCTGTCCAAGACCTCATCAGACTACTTTTGTGTGTTTTACTCTAGTAGCCTTTATTCATTGGGGTAAACACTTTTTTATTATGTCCACCTTATTGAAAGCCAAAACATTTACCAGTATATCATATTTATATATCTCTTCTATTACAACGTCTATCCTTCCTTGGACCAGCATCTTCCTATCATACATAATTTTTTTGACAAGGTTATGTCTAATCTCTGGGGGGGGTGTTAGCAATTTTCGGGACGCAAAAGTGTAATGGAAGCAATGTCATGTGGTTGTGATAAAGCTGATTAGAGTAACTGAAAACATTCCCTTCAGACATATCCATGCATGATACCACCTTTTCCCGCAGGGAAGAAGTACACAACTATACATTTCTTAAACCTCAACTGCCCAGTTACCAGGGGCCTGAGCAGTGAATTAAAGACAGTGAGGTACCATAAAGGTTTGAGTCACTGAGGCTATCAAGAGATGACCACTCATGATATAGCATGAATCACACAGACCAATGGTTTAGATTCATCAGCTCACTGACAAGAGTTTTCCCCTGAGCTACTATGTTGGTCAACTTCATCTCCTTTTGACACAGTTTGAGTCTTTTTCTATTTATTACATAGACATTTCGGAGCTAATTTGAGATTCTAGAAGGAAAGGGGTTTAAGTGACAAAAAGCTAACTTTGAGTACACACTTTCCAAAATTGAACATTTGGCGTAATGGCCACAATTTTTTAATACTAGTTTTTTCATTCGGTCAGCTAACTGTACTCATTAATAAATATTTTTGACCCAAAAAGTTTCTCTTTTTGTTTAGTTTTAGCTTTTTTTAAGTTTCCTTGACCATCATTTTGCAGATTTATGAAAGTCATGATAAACTGGAGGCACGAAGTGGAGCAACTGCATAAGATTTGAATATTTAGCTTGCTTGAGAGGCTTTTTTTCTATCGGTACTGGTAAGAGAACTAGCAAGATGACTTTGGTTTTGCCAGCTCGTTTGAACTTCATAGAAATCTTAATAAACTCTTCAATGACACTTCCACCTGTCTTCTTGTAAAATAGTGTGAAAGGTTTGATCTTTTGGTTATGTAACCATTGCATACTCTTGTATTCCTTTTACGTTCTTCTTGTAATATGGCTTGAATGCATTAAAATAAGAAATCTTCATCTTTTAGGGATACAAGAAGGGTGCACTTGTATCTCTTTGCTTCCAGGTCATAGTTGGCCTGGGAGTTAGAGTGATTGGCCGCTAGAGTGCAAAACTTGTTGGATTTTTCACTTAGACCTCTTTACAATACCACAAAGTAGAAAGAGAATTTTTTGGTTCGGTGGTGCAGTTATCTTAATGTTTCAAAAATGTCACTTATACCCCTTTCCTTCTAGGGTCCTCATTTCATACTGTAGTGTTCCTGAACTATTACTTTTTTACTGGGGTGAGATTGTTGGTCCTAAACCATGAGACAAGGTGCAGAAGGAATTAAGGAATCTAGAGCTGGAAGATTAGATGCAGGGCGTAAGGGAATGGGGACAGATTGTGACAAGGCCAAAAACCGTTCACTACAGTTTCAGTGGCTGGCTAAGAAATAAAGTAGGCTACTTTCTCTACCTTCCAAGCTACAGCTACCATCTCATCTCAGAGCTATCCAAGCTATTGTCTCAAACCGTTTTACGTGTATTTTTAACACAATTGAATACATTAAAAAATATATATTCACTAGCTCCACTAGATTTAGTTTTTAAATTTTATAAAGAACAATTTTACTTTAGATATTTTCAATGCAAAATATTTATTATTTAGTTCAAATGTACATATACCTCAAAACTCAATGGCATTACAGCACTGTAATTTCATAAGTATTTATTTTTTTCATCTTGGTCTTGAAGTGAAGAATCAAAGTTTAGATGGATATCCATAATGAATTAATTGTTATATTTATAATTATTGTAATAAAGTTTTTACAAATGCTAAAGTGAATCTAACTGCTCTAAGGGAAATAATGTAACTCCTTTTTTCATAATAATAGTCAATTTTAATTTATAAATTTTTACAAAACACAACTATATACATTAACCAATATAATTTGTTACAGTTATATACAAAGTTTTGTCATTCCATATCAGTCTAAATTATCTATGCTAAAATAAGGAATGAAATAAATAACAATAAAAATCTCCTTGATTCTGTATTTTTTGGTTCACTTGAGACATGTAATCTGAATCATATCAGTTACTGCAGTTGTCTTAAACAGTAACAATGAACCGTACTCAATTTGTGATTCAATAAACGCAGATTATCAGTTTATACTTGGACAACAAATATGCACCAAATACGTGTTTAAACATTATTCCTTGAATAATTATATTCAAAATGCTCTTGGGTAACTTTAACTGTTAATTCATTTTTATCACACTATTTAAAAAAAATAAGCTATACATCAATTGTTACTTTTCTCCAAAAGATTAAAATTTAATTCCAAAAGACAACATAGTCTTTTTACCAGTCTCTATATTTTGACTACTTGACACAGAGCAGATTCACTAAAACATAAAAACAAACATAGAGAGGCATAAGCTTCAGTGTCAAGTGCTTTTAGCAAAATCTTTTCTGGGGGTTTAAGATCCTCTTGGATAAAAATATACTTAATATATTTTTATATTATTATTTATAGCCATTGAATAAGAAATGAAGGCCTCATTTACTTCTAGAGACAAAGTATATTCACAAAAAACAGATTGAGCAGTTAATTTGTGCTAAAAAATTATTATTAAAAAGATATTTTAATAATGAATTTAATATGTTCCAAAATTAAGATTAAAGAGCATGGACAAACAAAGTTGGAAGCAGAATATTACTTATGTGATCATAACCCTCTGCAAAGAACAAAGCTTTATTAATTAATCTTTAGACAAACTTGATAAGACTACACTACCCCCACCCCCAATGACAAAGACTTATGAATACCACTTAATTACAGGGATCATTTTGTGTAATAAGTAAATCGTTAATACAACTTAAAAGTTGGTTTTTAAAACCAACAGGAACAATTTATAAGCAATTTGCAACAAATAAATTGAAAGGTTTTAAAAGTTAAAAATTTACAATTTAACAAAAAGGACAGTTACAGTAAATAATTCTATTGTGATACGTTAGAGAGTCAATTATCTGAAGTCCAGTTATCCGAAAAGTCGGTTAACCGAAACACAGTCAATCATGAAAAAAGTGAAATCGTGCGTCGAACTTGAGTTTAACCATCGGCGGTAGTAGCGGCCAATTGCTGCAGACTCACGTTTGGGTGCCAAATTGATGTTCAAAGAACGTTTTTAAGCTTTTTCTTTAGAATTTTTTTAAAGCTCAGAATGTTTTTAGCGAATTTCCCATAGGGAAGAAGCTATTACCATAGGTCTCATGGTAAGACTTAAGCCCGGGACCATGTTATTTTTTCTTCTTTAGGTGCCTAGAGACCAAAAACAATAGTCGTTAAAATTTTTATATATTTATATGTGTCTGTGAACAGGATAACTCTTGTAAAAATGGTCCGATCAAAACCAAATTTGGTAGAGACTGTATTCCTGCATTTGCTCGGACGAGTTCGTAAACCAGACATATCGGATAATCGGAACGGGTAGTTTGGGGGGGGTTTTGTACCTCAAAAATGGGGTTTTTGCGTTTTTTCCATGTAATTTTTAAAAATTTCAAATTTTATCTTTGACTATTAGAATCACCTTAAAAAACTACATAATTTAGTTCCTTAAAGTCTTTCTCTACCTCCAATGGTTACCGAGATATTAAAAAATCTAAATACAGTACGTTGTTTTTGGGGCTCCAATTTTAATCTTATAGAGGATAAGGAAAAATTAATGTTTTACTATTATTATCTAATATTTTTGGATGAAACTTGATATCTAGCTTCATGTGGTTGAGATCCATACATTTATGCTAAAAATCATAGTTTATGTGTTTGTCATGGCAGCTAACCTGCATACTCTTTTCCTATGTTAATCATATAGAGATTAGGTAAACTCCTTTATTTATAGACAGATGTTGATGAAACTTGATATAAATGGTCAAAAATCAAAATATAAATTGTTTACGGTAGAAACACCTACTTTCAGCATTCCTCACAGCAGCAAACCTGCATACTCTTTCCCATGTTAATCTTATGGAGAGAAGGCAAATAACACTCATATTTATCGATAGATAATGATAAAACTTGTCATATATTATTATTATTTTTATATTATTGATTTGGAAATTCGCTGAGTACGCAGTTCTGCTGCGACGGGGTATTGTACTTTATTAAGAGTTCTTTATATATTTTGTAAATATCATATAATAAAAAGTAAAATAAAAAATTGTTTCATTCTTCATTATGAGCATTGATATCATTTTCCCGTCTGCGACCGATTATCCAACATTTCAGCTATCTGAACACCCTTAATCCCCTATTGTTTCGGGTAATCAACTCTCTACTGTACATTATATCTTTCTTTACATTATCTCTAGCTTTTTGTGAAGCTATTAGCTCCTTAAGAAGCTTTTTAATCATTAAAAGTTACAAGTTTCCTTCATTAATTTACTACTTTAATTAATTACCTTTGTAATTAATTAAGAATAAATAAATCGTTGAGGTGATAAGGGAGAAGTGAGAGGTATAGATTTGCAGCAATGACTTGAGGGACTAAGGATTTGAAGGGATAGGGGGGTGAGGTGCTTGAAGTGAAATGCATAGATCAATGGAAGACATGAGGGTTTTCAATGGTCATGGTTGGATCTTTAGAGAGCCTTGAGGTCTGTGTAAACTTGTAATGGTGACTAAGTAAAATGTAACACATGTACAAAGCAGGCTGACTACTCAATAGCCAGAATGTAGGATCTGCATTACGATACTTCATGGAGTCCTGGCCAACTGCAGGCTCAACAGTATGTGTATAGGAGTTCCTGAGGCTTCACTAGGATGTAACATGCACCGGAGTGGGAGAAGACATCAAACTCCGCAATGGACTGTGAAGGATCTTTTGTGGAATATCTGAGGCTTCACTAGTAGCTTGTCTTATGGCTTCTTTGTATGGTCCAGATTTTTTCTTCTTATTAAAGCGTGACTTTAACAAATTCAAAATCCATTACTTGTAAAACACATTAAGAATAGGATTCATACAAAAAGATAATTAAGCTCATCAGGTATTCTTCTGTGAATTCTAACAGTAAACAGAAACTAAATGGTAGTAAATTCTACGTTTATAAAAGCCCTTTGTAACCTATTCTCATAGTACTTTTTATGTTCTATAATTTTTGTTCTTTAAAACATATAAAACGCACATAAAAATATAAAACATTTAACACCTTGGATGTTGATCATAGCTGTAATACTTTTGTTGAAAACTTTACAACCATAGTTGAGTGTCTAAAAATTGTGAGATTGTGACAGAGTATAAATATTTGGGTGTTTTTTTTTACAACCGAATGATATGGGTCAGTCACATATTCTATCAGAATATAGTCAATATTCTATTTGAGAAATAAACTTTGGAAATTCATTTTATTTATTATCAATTAACAAATTTCTTCCTCCACATTTAATTAAAATGATTTACTACTCGTAAATCATTTCAATATGCTTATTTCAATTTAAATTTTGATTTATTTTCAATCCTAAAAATTTAGCAACGTTTACTTCGTCTAAAAGTTTGCTGCCAATGAAAATATTTGGTTGGAAGAGGACCTATTCTGCACTGCACTGATAGACATGAATTTTGTTTTAACCCGCGGATGGTCGAGGGGTGAGAACCACACTCACTTTTCATTTTAATTTTCTACAAAACATGGAATTTGTAATATATTGGCCTGGAACTCAGAATAGCTGTTGTTTAGGGTGTCAGTAGTGGAGGGAATATGAAGGATCCACCAACGGTGGGTTGACTGGGTTTACTAAGAGTACCTGGTGACCTAGCTTTGCTAGGATAGAATGACATGTATTATACAAGTTCATTAGCAAAATTTAAACACATTTATTACTCATTAAAAACATTTATGTGGTTTAAATAAAACCGACTTAATACACCTTAATTATTATAGCATAAACACTGAACAAAAATGTAATGCCCGGGAAGTGGATCGATTTCACTATCTTTGGCTCGTGAAGGGGTTTTGGCCAACCTCAATTGTTTTAGCTGATCTTATACTGCATTTAATTATCCATACAGTTATTATTAGCCTGTGATCAACTGATTTTGTTAGAAAAGGAATGAGGATTGAAAAGCATAAGAGAAATTTAATTTACACAAATTAATTGGTTTGTTACAGTGGCTTCAAGCAATAGAATGAATACACCTTTTCTATCAAAACTCGGAACGATTTTGGAAATAGTTTTCTCTGCTTTTATTTTTGACAGTTATTTTATCCTTTAGTTTTTACAAATTGTTTGGTAATTTGATAATTTTAGATTTATACATAAGTTAAATATGTATGCAAAACCTTTATTCAATATTGTTCACCACCATCTTCAATCAACAACTGTCAAACGGTTATAAACAGATATTTTGATTTGTATTGTTTACATTTGATTCTCCATAAGCGTAATGTTAATTTTTTAGTTTAAACTTAATATTACAAGAAAACTGGAATCTTCCTGGACATTACACCTATCTAGAAATATATATATATATATATATAATAAACCTTGCTCGTATTATAGTACTGGATAACTAGTAATGGTCCAGTAAAAATTATCGTCTTGATATTTAGACAATTAAAACGTGTAGTAAATTTCATTGAAATATAACTGATCTCCCACACTCTTTTCATAAAACTCCTAATATATTTGGAATTACAGAGCATTCATGCATCTCACCTTAAATGTCTCGAGGAAAGGACTAAGATGTTGGCAAGACATGAGGGAAGATGTGGAAGATCCGTACCATGAGATTTGAGCTTGTGCAGGCTCCCCGTCTGTCCGTGTACAGATCTTTGTTACCTGCATGTCAAAGACACACTTTCACCAACTATGGAATACTAGATGCTTTCTGTAGTTAACCCACTAGGTGCCACCTGCCCAAATTTGGGCGGACTTTTATTTGCGTAAGAGTGCCACTTGCCCTAATTCGGGCGTGTCTGCAAGCCACCTGATTCACTGGAAAAATAATGTGAGATCGATCGAAACCCACATGAATTGTATATCAAAACACTTGTATTTTATTGGACTACATGTTACAAAACCAAAACAGCTATTTGTTGTGGATTGCAATTGTTTTGCATTGTATTTTGTCAGGTGTTGTTCGTCTGCACTAACAATGTCAACTTATATATATATATATATATTTGTATGTTGTTGTGTTTTGAAGTCATGACATATTATTGGCTAAAATGTGTCATTACAAATTTAGTATGATGGCAGTTGGATGGGTTACACCTTACTTGAGCGACAGATGCTAGTTACAAGGATTGGTAGTGAACAATCAGGGCTGCTGCCAAAGCAAAGAGGTGCCCCTCAGGGAAGCTGTCTTGTGCCTATCCTATTCAACATTTATACAGCCGATTTCCCATTGTTACTGGCGACAGTCAGCTTCACTTGTCTTATGATCCTGGCTTAGAAGTTGAAGCCATTGACCAGATCAGTTGAAGCCATTGACCAAATCAACATTGATTTGGAAAGGATCTACAAGTGGTCTTTAGACAATGGTTTAAAGCTGAACATTGAAGTGCTCTGTCTTACATTTTACTCCCCAAGATCGGTCTCAAGTCCTCTTGGAGCGAGGGGTGAAGTAAAACTTGACAGCGAGCTTATCAATATGTGATAAGATGAAAACTCTTGACAAGGACCTAACCTTTTCTAAACATGTGGCTTACGAAACCCAGTGCGCTGGGGATAGGCTTAGAGGCTTGTTCAAATTTAGAATCTTGTTACCAGAGTCTGCCAAGCTCCAAATCATTTGTTGGTAATAAGTTTTACATGAGTTATTCTGAAAATCATATGTATATGAAAAAAGCTCAAAACAAAAGGCATTTTAATTTAGTTATTTAATTTGAGTACCATAGTGCTCAGTGGGGCCACAGCTACTAGATTACAGGTTTTAAAGCATTGCCAGTGGTCTCAATCTGGCTCTAATGGCCTCACAAAGAACTTTGTACGTGAGGTCGTACATGATTCACACGGCCTCAGAGTACAATATATCTACATATGTGGACCATAAAATATAAGGTCGACATATGTAGACCATATGTGGCTCACACAACCTCCAGACAATGTGTGGCAATAAATGTGTTACATGCATATGATGAATGCTACTATTTTTTTTAATTAATAAGATCCATTTTTGGTAATGTAACATTTAAATAGTAAGATCTCGTTAATTCAGCTCTATATCAAGAGTAGTTGCGCCGGTTTACCAAAAATGTCGGATTAGTGGGGGTACATATAAAAATGATACAATTAAACAGTAAAAATGTGTGTATATAATTATGGTCACATTTGTTAATAAAGACACATACAGTTCTGACGTCTTCGAACAGCAGTAAAATATTTTTAAATTTTTTTTGCTTCTTGGAATTGAAAGAAAGTTTTAAAACATTTTCCTGAAGTCTCTTAAGTGTTAGTATGTCGGAAGAAGAGGCTCCTTCTTGCGCCCAAACAAGTAATTGTAGTGGCATAGGCGTCAAGAGCTGCATCTGTGGTGACTGTGTGTGTAGCGGGCGGTACGAGACTGGCCCGCCCTCCCTCCCCTCATCATCATCGCTGTCGTCCACTAGTTCTACTATGATCTTCAGTCATGTTTTGAAATTGTTCGTCGTCTGCTCCTTCAAACCATGCATTTACATTATCAGTTGTCAGATAATCAGGTGGACGATCCTGATGATTCATTCTATTCCTAGAATGTAATCCTAGCTGTTCATTTATTGTATTTCTCAAGTAGGTTAACTTAACATTGGTAGCATCTTGAGGCTGTGAAATAATTTCAGACTTTTTTTTGTAAGCCTGTGCCAAATCAAGAGAAGGCCAGAAATTTGCCCAAGAACAAACAATTGTTTTTGTTGAAAGTTTATTCCAGGCGCTTGCAAGGTTAAAGAAAACATCTTTTAAATTAGTTTCCCTTAACAACACTCCCCTCTTTTGATAGCACACTGTACAATAAATTTTTTTGTAGTTTATTTTTATTGTTTGGATTATATTTTGGTCCATTGGTTGGAATAACGGTGTTACATTTGGTTGCAAAAATAAAGCAACGATTTTACCATCCTCAGATTTTAATTCATTTTTGTCAGGATATCCAGGGTCAAGCACTAAAAGTGCGTTTTTAGGCAGTTTCTGTGATTATAAAAACTTTTATACAGATGGAACAAATGTTTTTTTAAACAATTGAGAAAGAAGGGTTTTTGTCATCCATCCTCTAATCGAATTAGTGTACAAAACAGGCAGCTGTACATTCTTGAAAACCCTGGGGTTTTTTTACTTCCAAATGACGAGCAGTTCTAATTTTTGCATGCCGCTGGCATTGCAACATGGCATAAAATGTTACTCTACCTTTTGCCAATTCGCGACCTGGAGCAATAGCTTCCGCCCTATGAACAAAAGTTTTTTTAGGCAAAAGACACCAGAAGACACCACTCATCTGCGTTATAAATCTGGTGTGGGCCTAAACCCGTTTCCTTAACAGTGTCCTTAAATTTCTTAACAAAAGATTCAACAGCCTGTACATCACATAAAAGTTTTTCTCCTGTTAAGAGTTAGCAATCGAATTCCAAAGCACATTTTGAAGTTGTCCCACCACCCGATACTAGCGCTGAAACATCCTTTTTCAGAGTTTTATTAAAAAATAGTTTAGCATTTACTATTAGTATCTCACCTGATATTGGTGTGTGCCGGATACTCTCCTGAATGAACCAAGCATAAATTGTGTCTACTCTTGCAAGAATTCCCCTGCTTTTAAAATCTTTATTACTGTAGAAGATAACATATTCCCCTTTTTGTAAAATGATTCAACCTGCTCCTTTTTCTGCTTCATATCGTGTATTGTCGCACGACCACTGTTAAACTCCTTAGACAATGAGTTAACTTGTCACCCCTTTCTAAACGTTTAAAAATTTCATACTTCTTATCTTAAGTCTGAGTTACATGCTTTCGTTTTTGTGACATCGCAAAACACTTCACTTATGTCACAACGTCTTCACTCAATACATTCGTTACAGTCACACCGGCAACACACACAAACTACCAATGCACTGTCACACACTGCAGACGACACGACGATGCACTGCTCTGTTGTTGTGTAGACAATCCCCTTTACACAGACATGTTGAGACTTGAAAAACGCCAGGTCATCGGCACCAACTCAGTGCCGGATTACTGGACGTGCTGGAGTACCACACAGCCGGATTATAGAGACTCTTACTGTAATGAGAATAGATGTAGGATTTCTAAGATGGAAAAAACAGGATTTCAGTAATGATAGAAGCAATGTTTTTCAAGACTAAACATCAAACATCAAAACAAATAGCTGTGTAACCTATGATTTAAAATATTTATTAATAGCTATTATGGTGAAAATGTGTAAGTTAAATTAAATTTGTAAATAATTTTATCTCACCTTTCCAGGCCACCATGGGAACCCATGGATTTTTCCCCAGACAATATCTCCAACGGCAAAGGTACTAACACTTTGTTGAGGTTGGGCCATTAGGTCAATGTCAGGAGAGGGGCGGGGAGAGCAGAGGGGTGATTGGAGGGGAGGGAAGTCAGGAACTGCTTCCTCCGAACTGGAACTGCTTGAGCCTGACTCGCTGGAACCTGCACAATTGTTGACATTGAGTTGAGAGTTATAGAAGGTTTCCGTTCTAAAATATCCTAAGCCAAGTCAGCTCACTATAATTTACAACTATAAAAAATATTAGGGTCTAGGAGTCTTAAAAAAATAATTAATTTTGATTATCAATTAAAAGCAGCAATCATGGTTACTTCATTTAACTGTACATCATTATTCTTATCAGACTTATTTCTCGATCAAATTCAGTTTTATTAAATATCTGTAACACTACAACTGCTTACGTTGTGATCATGACACTTTTACAAATTAAATAAGAAGTGGCATTTTTCATTAATTTCCTAAACTACTTAGACGATGTTATCATTTATGATTCGTGCTGCTACCTGGGAGCAGGGACTTGGACTATCTCAAGGAGTTCTTTTACAATTGCATGGTTAAGGGTTTCATGTTTTGTTTTTTGTTTATACTAATTATTTTAAGAAGAGCTGTACAATAATTAAATAATTCAGTTAAGGGCAAAATACATGACGGTTCTAGGGTTAAAAAGGCAAATTTATCCTCTTCTACATTTTTATAATCTCTATCATTATTCTCTCTAAACAATTAATTACTTTTAACAAGCACTCAAGAGATGTCAAGTCCAGGGAGATATGCATATCTCCCACACTACCACTCTAAACCGTACATGCATTCAACTGTCAATAGACTGGCCCAAAATTCACCTTTACACTGAACCATACACATGCCCATGCACATGGTTATTGAATATTTATATATGCATGTTTTAAAGAAAGTGATGAACAAAATATATTTTTCCAAATTTTTATTTCTCTGGGGCAAGAACTTTAAATATCAATTTATTTAGTCAATTAACTTTTTTTAATCGAAAATTTTTAAAATTGAAGTTGAAAGCACAGCAATTATTAAATATAATGTTATTTAACTGAATAACAAACACGATCAGACACTCACTCCTTTACTCAGAAATGTTGTAATAATAATATTATAACATTTCTGAGTTTTCTGAAATTAAATCTTAATTTTTCAAAATGAAATAAACTAAAAGAGAGAGAAAAGTAAACAACATTTAAATTTTAGTACTATGTTAAATCTTTAATTTGATGATTTAAGATTAGATATGAATTTGTGAACAAGGCTCTTTTCTCATTTGTATATTTGTTACATGCTGTACAAATTGTTACATTCTTAGAAATATACTAGTGTCCTGTAAAACATAGATTTATTTCTGCCTCAGTTCACTTAACAGAAGTGAATGTAGGTGGGAAGGATTTTCTTAATGATATTAACTTAACTAATGACAGAATAATAGAACATAATAACAGAATATAGTTAAATTATGCTGATAGTGTGGAGAACTGAGGAAAAAATTCTGAAGCCCAAAAATAGACATTGGCAATAATCTAGAATAGGTAATTTAATATCGATATAGATACAATTATCAGATCTGACAATTGCTCAAAATTAAGATTTTTATGGTCATTTTTACACAAAAAAAAAACAAAAAAATGGGTCTTTTCATTTTCCTGTCTGTCTTTTTACAACCTTAAACGAGGCATTTGTATATGTCTTCTCCACGAAAACAAGAGCACCACTATGATGAAACTTGCTTTCTTTAATGAAAAAATAATAATCAGCTGTCATGCTTAGTCAAAATATCAAATTACAATTTGTTTATGTTGATAATTTATTTTTAAAATATTTCAAAATTATACTAAGTCATATATTTTTATCCTATCAGATTTTATTGATGGTAGAGAAAATTAAATTTAGTAAGGACAAAATAATTTTTAAATTAGGCCTACTAAATAAATGTGTTTTCCTTTTTTTCTCTCACTTATCTGTTTACAATTTTAGCCATGATATAATCTTGCTTTACACAAATTACACTGTTTCAAAGGCAAGCTTACAGCTATTAGTAATTAAAATAGTACAGTAATTTAAGATATCAATGTGTACTAACAACAATGTTAAACGGGAAATGGCTTTGATCACAACACAAGTTTTAGAAAGTACTCTAAATTTTATGATGGGTTATTTTTTGTTTGTAAGAAAATAAATTTTTAAATAAAATTTCTTTGAATTTAAAGCTTTTAATCTTCTGTTTAGGAAAAAAATCAGGTAGGCCTAAAAAAGTCCAAGTACCCTCAAGACCCTTCCGTCTCAAGACCCTTTTCACTACACGTAAAGAACAAGTGAAGCAGCAAAAAATACACAGATTTAAACCATGAAAAGCTGAGAGATGGTATCAAGCGGTTTTCTCAGCAGTCTCCATAAGTCAATCAGGCACCTATTGAGTAGTAGACGCAAAAACAAAACCTTGAACAGGGAAGCTGAGCAAAATTAGGTTGTGTAAACCTGAAACCTCAGTAAAGAGAGTTCAAATATTTCATCTGAAAAATCCAAAACTGTCTGAACTGACACATTTTACTGTTCCACTTGGTCGACTCATCCTCCTTATATTAGCTATATATTTAATTAAAACATCTTTTGGCGAATTTCCCATATGGAAGAAGCTGTTACCGTAGGTCTCATGGTAAGACTTAAGCCTGGGACCATGTTATTTTTCCGTCTTTAGGTGCTCAGAGGCCAAAAACAATATTCGTTAAAATTTATTGTCCGTGTAGACGATAACTCCTGTAAACATGGTCCAATTGAGACCAAATTTGGTAGAGATGTGTGTATTCCAACATTTGCTTGGACGAGTTTGTAATCCAGACATATCGGTCAATCGGAACAGGTAGTTTGGGGAGGGTTTTGTACTAAAGAATAGTTTTTTTTCCTTTTTCAATTTTATCTTTCACCATTAGAATCAGCTTAAAAAACTACACAATTTAGTTCTTCTTAAGTTTTTCTCTATCTCCAACGGTTAACGAGATATAAAAAAATCTAATTTGTTTGGTACCTACAGCGCTAAACTTAAGTGTATATAATTTTTCCATATCACACTCAGGCTTTTGTCTTATATGTGAATTTTTTACCAATGACCGTACAGTTTTTAACATCGGTCCATAAATGAAGAGGGTTTCCTATCCTCTATATGATTAACATTGGAGAAGAGTATGCAGGTTTGCTGCCATGATAAACACATAAACTCTGATTTTTAGCATAAATGAATGGAACCAGAACCACATGAAGCTAAATACCAAGTTTCATTCAATAATATTGGTTAGTACGTGAAATATTAGTTTTTCTTTATTCTCCATAGTTTTAACATTGGAGCCCTAAACAGAACATAATGTGTTTAGACTTTTAATTTTTCAATAACCATAGGTGATAGAGAAAAACTTCAAAATACTAAATTGTTTAGATTTTTGAGCTAATTCTAATGGTAAAGATAAAATTTAAATTTTTTAAAATTACACATGTAAAACACAAAAAACCTCATCCATGTTTGGAGGGGTTTTGGGGTACAAAATCCCTCCAAACTACTTGTTCCGATTGACTGATGTGTCTGGATTAAGAACACGTTCGAGTAAATGTAGGAATACACATCTCTACCAATTTTGGTCTCGATCAGAGGGTTATCGTGCTCACAGACACCATATACAAGAGTATGTATTTCAAATTTTTAGCGACTCTTGCTTTTGGCCTCTAAGCACTCCAAAACGAAAAAGTAACATGGTCCTGGGATAGGTCTTGCCATGAACTGGTAAAATATTCCAAAATTTTGTATCCACGTTTTTATTTTCTAAACAAAAACAGTTTACGTTCCTGAATATGAATATTATTTTTATTCCTGAATACGTTCTAAATTCTGAGCATACGTTAATCTCTAATTATTTTTATTGCTATAATTCTACAGGTGAAATTCTGATCATACGTTAAGATTATTGAAATTGTTTTAGAGTTTACTTCAATCCGAAATGGATTGGTCATAAAGGTTATTAAACTTTAAAAACAAACTTGATTCATTCTATAATTTCAATAAAAAGTTGGGCTTGGTAAAACTCAAAAACAAATTATTATTCTCTAAATAATTTTTCATATTTAAAAATTTGGGCTTGGCTTGAGTCTCCCAAATCGTAATAATTTTTTGAAGGAATAGTTAATTTAGAATCATCAGCGTTTTACCAAGAACCAATTTACTTTTAACCACAACAATTAATTCCATCTAGCATTTTTGAAAGCCCTTGAATATAACAAAGAAACAGTACAGGCCCTTTGTTTTCATCTTGACAATTTAATTGTTTTCTGATTAGAATTTTGACATATTGCAATACATCTGTATATATCATTCAAACAATCTTAGGAATCTTCAACACCAATTAATTTACATCTTATCGATTGGTGCTCATCACCATTTAGTGATCAGTTTTAATCTTGTAAACAATACCCTAGTAATTTCTATAAAACCAGTTTTGAAACCATTGGTTCATCTGATAAACACTTCTTTTATTACTGTAATTCTTCCTTGTGAATTGAAAATATACAGTTAAATACATTAGTTGATTTTCTAGAAACTAGTAACCTTCCGGACACTGGAAAACAAGGGTTTGGTGACCACTGCGCTGATTGATTTCACTGAATTAAGAATCAACTCTATAGATCTAGGCCAAAACTAATTGATATTCCACTGATTTTACTAAAGCGTAATTTTCTGAAAGATTTTACTTGTCGGTATGTTTGTGTTTTTTACATAACTTGCTTTAACTTTGAAACTACTTGAGGTCCCAGCTTCAAACTTGGTACGTGTATGAGTATGAATGAATGAATGAATGAATATTGTCTTTATTCATGAGCGTTTTTCAACATAGCAGTTGTTTTACAAAAAAACTCAAGTCAACTAATTCTAAAATACATTATAAATAAATATAATGTTTGATTAGTACTAATAGGATCTATTTTTGGGAAACAGAGCAAGATATGGGCTACATGGCTATTTGTTCACGGGACATTTTTTGTTTGTTTTGACCTCAGGAACAACATCCCATAGTATAAGACATCAATTCTGAAAACCCCTGAGATAATAAAGAAGCTATTACTATAGGCGACAAGGAAAGACCTGGACTCATGTTTTTATTTGTTTTGAGGACCAAACATCTCAATTTCATTCAAAACTAAATACAACATATATCTTTATTAATCTTGAATATTAAAGACATCATTAATGTTGAATATAAAAGACATAATTATAGTTAAAATCAGAATATGTTTATCATTAATATTGTGATTAAAATGTTGATGAACGTTTCTAATTTTCTTGAGCTAAATTTTTAGTGAAAATATCCACAAAGGGAATGAAAAATTATTGTATTTACTTCCCTGTGGTAAATAGATTAGATTATGGACATGTCTAAAGTTAATGTTTCACTTCATCTAAACAGCTGTTCTTATTATTTTGTATTTAAAATAAATACAATAACTATGGTGGTTTCTATGGAAACCTGTTACATATTTTCCATCTTAAACAATCGCCAACACCCCCCCCCCCAAAGCTGAGACATATCCATGTCAAAAATTGAAATTCTGGTCAGATAGATTGCTAGATATTATACTGACTTTTAAAATGACACAAAAAACAAGGTGTTTTGGAAAAAAAAACCGATATCCCTTGATTGTTTGAATTTATCATTGTCCTCAAAAGAAGTGAATGAAATAAGAAACATGTACTATTGGACAGTATTTTAATGTGAGTACATCAACATGACAACTTCGGAAAACTGGACCAATGTTAATTGAATTTGTTTCAGATGTAATGCTTACTTTGTAGTAGTAAACTCCATAAATCAGAATAAAGCAATCACTTGGTATATGCATAATTTTTCCTCTTAAAAAGACCTACACTAAAAATACTCACTACTGTACTTCTTATACAGAGGCGTATTTACGGGGGTGTGACGAAGGGGACCGAATCCCCTCCAAAGGACAGGAAAAAAAGAAAAAGGAGGAGAGAGAGCAGTAAATTTGTTCAAACTATATGTGTTTATAATAATGTTAGTTGTTTATTAGTATGAATATTAGTTTATTTGTTTGACTCATAAAGAAAGGGGTTTGTTTGAATATTAAGTTAATAAATCATTATTATTATTATTATTATTGTTAACAAACTATTCCACCTCGTGACTGGGAAGTGCCAACTTGGTTTTTATGAAGTACAACGCCAGAATTAACCGAAAGGCTCAGATTGCGGTCGGGCTCGGGTAAAAGTAAGTAATTACGATCTTGCTATTTCGGTCAACGGCAAGGATGGTGTTTTCAGTAGGGGTAGGTGCAGGGCCGGCCCCAGGTCAGCAGATTTTTGGGAGCGTCAAAAGAATTTGCAGGAACGGCAAATTTTAAAATATGTTTAAAATACCTAACTACCTTCAGGTAAGTAAACTTATAACCTTCCTTCAGGTAAGTAAACTTATAACCTACCTTCAGGTAGGTTAAGTAAAATTATACACAAAAAAAACAAAAATATATCCCTGCAATTGTAAACAAATTTACAAATGGAAATTAATGCATCTGAATTGAAGGTTGTAAATAATTTTAAATTATGTAATTTACACTTGGGACCCTTAGTACATAATTATATAACAGTTTAAGGGATATATGGGGGCGGTCGCTGATGCCAGCCAGGGCGGCAAAGTCCCTGGCTGTGCCTGGGTAGTTGTGAGTCACTTCCCCGGGGCGGGAAAATGTCATTACCTCCACTGGTCTTACCCACCCTCCTCTGACTATGCAAAAATGGACTACTGTACTCCAGGTGTCGGCTTCGGCAAGTGGCTAGCTAGACAGCTACTGTACCGGTAGTATTGTTTTGACATGGATGTGTCTTAGCTCTGGGGGGGGGGGTCGGCAGTTTGCACGACCAAAATTTGAAACAGTAACGTCATTTAGTTAGTGACATCGTAGTTTGTTTAAAAGAGCAGGCTTGTTGAATTCGGCCCCTCACGCAGGCTTTCCTGGTGGTGATTTTCCAATATTATATTGAAACGAATGTAATTTATTGTATGTCTATTGAAATTAATGATGATTTGATTTGATTGACGAGTGGATTATGCTTGGCAAGATATTTAATTGAAATGAATAAAAATCAGGAAGCACTCTCATCCTCGATATAATTTTTTTAACGTAACCATAAATACATTCCTGTAAATCCAGAAGAAGTCCTAGGCAAAATGACAAAACAATCTAGGAGGATTCAACTTCAGTTTAAAAAATTGAAATATTTGTGGAGTTACGGTAATAGTATGTCTGCGTTAATATTGCTTAGCATGAAGCCCAAATTTAAATATGTTAGTAAACATGAAAACTTAATTTAACCACCCCCCCTACCCTTGGATCTTCAGTTTTCCATGTCTTTTATAAGTTGGCCCCCCAGAGACAAATCCTGGGTACACCACTGTACTTATATAAATAAAAATGTAAATTACATACAGCATTTCAAACTCCATGCAGTTCTTTCAGTTATGTCTAGTGTTTGGTTATAAACAGCTTTAACTTGTTGAGTGCGCGGGGCGGATATATCAGCTTGGTGTCACACTTTAGCAAACTAAAGTGTGACGTCAAGCATGAAAGAAAAATACGAAAGCATTTTCAAACTAAACGCAATTCAGCATTGTTTACATGTTAAATTGATGTATGGCTGCTGCGTTTTTATTTGGTCCAATGTAAACTTTTATTGCTACGCCCCTTTCACACAGCAAGGAAGACATTCCAATAGTGCCATGAAGAACCGTCGCAGTGTAAATGTAAGGTGTCATGTTACTATAGGAATGTCTTCGTATGAGTTTTTCGCTGCATGGGCGAAACCGTGCTGTGTGAAAGGAGTATTAGCCCTGTCTGTCCCCAAAAGTAATTAGCTCTACTTTTTGTCTAATGAAGTAAAATCACACAGATTGGTAACTCATACTTGCATGGGGGATACTGATCTTTAAACCCACCAAAATTTTTAATTATCAAAAATCTATGAAAGTGCAAAAATTATAACCTATTTTATATAATATTTTTATTAATAATTTATGAATAGGTTTTCAACATATTTTTTTAATGCATGAACTGTTGCGGGAGAATGCATCACTAGTTTGATGAATGCATGTAAATGGAATTTTATGGAAAGTTCCTGGATGAAACTATAAAAATTGAATACTGTCTTGTTCTATTCATAACTAATAATAAACTTCAGGGTGACTGACATACTCCTAGTTCTTGATTAGATCTTATAAGAGAAAATCCCATAAGAAATTTTAATTTTCAATCCTTAAGAATTAGAACTTCATTAAAAGTGCACCCCCATAAAGAATAAACCGTACAAATTGACTACCTATTGTAATTTTTAATTCTCAACTTTTTGACAGCATTAAAACATTTATATTGTTTTCTGAATTGAAAAATATTAATTTGGTGTTCTCAACAAAAATCCAACACCATTATAGGACGTATGATTAAAAGCCGACTGGTAATGGTACAATAGTTTATTGATCGATTGGAGAACGTGAGTAGGTCAGCGAGCCATCAGCCTCTGGCACTTGGCACCCTTCCCTCTCCTCAGGGGCCCTGTCAATGAGACACACAGTTACTGCAAGGTAGTTCCAGTCAACCTGTTAGTCTTTTAGTGTGCAAAACATCCAACGTGATCAGCCAACACAGAGGACATTCATGCAACATCTGATTGTCATTTTTCTCAATTTAGATTTAAAATAAAACAAAACCATATGAAAATTGATATTTTAAAATGATATTAGGTATCTAGCATCAGGAACATGATGTCCTAAGAGGAGGGGGAAGACTTGCAGACCTACCAACATTCATAGTACTGTATGATAAAATACTGATATACATGTTCGAGAATTTTAATATACTCTGACTAAACTTTTAGAGGCAATGCAATCTAGTTAGTACTTTTATGCACAACTATACAAAATATAGTAGGCTACTTTACAAGGTGTACCGTATAAAATCTGGAAACATTTTAATATCTTTAAAACAAATCGTAATAAAATGTTAACTTTGCAAAACTATCTCACATAAAAACTATTTTATTCACCACTCCGGGTAATAGGTACACATGGGGAATAATTAATTAAGCAGGACTTGAAAGAAAATGCCTCATCAAACAAAGTTTAACATCATAAACTTCACTCCAAAAGCTTTTCTCTATTACAAAATGGTGGCTGAAAGAATCTTCATTTATAAAGATTAAATCATTACTGTATTTAATTTCTAGATTCTCTCTTGTCTTGTCCTGTACGAGTGATACAGCTTCTTTGGCAAATGTATCCACTTATTAATTTTTAAATTTCTTTTGTGTTGATCTCAATTAATTGCAGTTTTCAAACTAGGTTGGACGTCTCTTGAGCACCACCCCAATCATAGACATTATATAAGATCATATCAGATTTTTGGTATAATGTACCACCTGGTATAAATATTTATACCAGGTGGTACAAATAGAAATATTTACCGAAACCTGATGTTCACAGCGTTATTATGATTATTCTAACAGCATATTATCAAGGATTCGGTTTTTTAAAACTTAACTTCAGTGTATAATCGAAAAACTGCTGTCAACCAAATTCCTTTTATAAATAGATTTGTTGTTCCATCATAGTCCCTAAGTGAGGTTATCAAGTGACACCAATCAAATGCACATTAACGCTGTGGTGTTATTATTTAAGTTTTTATTGAGCTGCATCTTAAAGGTTTTGACTGAATGTTTTTATAAACAAATTTACTCACTAGGATAGGATAGGATTTCTGTAAGCTTTAGAACCATTTTCTTGGGCATAATAATTGGATTATCTAAATCAAACTAAAAAAATTAATGAAGAATGAGGTAGTTAAAGGCAATTAGTGGAAGAGCTAATTGACAGCGAGACACTAAAATGGCATTTTTTTCAACCCCCTTCTCAGAATACAACTTAACTTACACAGGCCATCGCCCCAAGCAGTTTTACAAATGGTTTTGTGTGTAACTTAGTGTCTAGCAGAATTATCAACTAACAAGGAACTATTAGTGACTGGCAAAATTTGACCCAGGGACCTTGGGAACCAAAGTCTCTGGTCTACTCTAGCGCGGCACACTTTTTAAAGAAGAAGCGAGTCATAACAATATATACAGTTAAATCTTGAAGAATTCCTTGATTTAACAAATACTTGAAAAACCCTTAAATTGTGTACATCATACAATGTATATTTTACATTTTATATATTTTTTATTTAATGCTTAATTCCTTAATGCGCTCGGATTGAGTATTTATAACTTGTCATGTGCACTCAAATGACCAGCTGTACTAGCTAGCCGTCACCACTTTCCCGCTAGGTCAAATTAATTTTTATATGAGCTGTCCTCACCGCTCGGATGGCCAGTGGTACTGGACGAGATAAAATCTGAGTTGCATTCGGAAGGCAAGCAGTACTGGCCACTAAATTTAATCATCTGATTCTCTTTTGGATATTATGTGCTAAGTTTGGGATGTATTGCAATCTTTCAGGAAACTAATAAACTAGCGAATCAGATAATTTCCGCTTCTAAATCTATACATGTACAGTACGTTGTTTTGCTGTTATACTGTTGTGTTTACTGAGAAGTGGTGATATTTAATGCTAATAACAGCTGTTTGTTTTTGTAAACAACTGACCCTACATTTTAAATAATTCATTATTTATTTGAGTAGCCACCACAGTAGGTAATAAATGTAAACATAACAATAAATGATAATTTAAATTCAGATGATTTGAGGCAATTATTCGCGGAGTATGAGGAAAGTGTTTCGTCATATTATTTAATTGTGAAATAGATAATGTTGTATTGACATTATTCGTTGACAATGGCTTTTTATTGTTCAAACAAACAATGATGTAAACAAACCAGGTTTGAAAAAAAATAATTCTGAGCTGGTGGAAGAGGTTGTCGAACACGGCTGCTGAACTGACAAGGAATGTAGCGCGGCCAGTACTGCTGGACACCTGAGCAGCGAGGACAACATCACGAGAAATAATTCCGAGCTGTCTGCAGAATTGGCACGGTCAGTGCTACTGGCCAACCGAGCACAAAGAGTTAATATTATGAATTTTTTAAAGTACTGACAAACATAAATTTACCTCTAAATAATGAGTTTAACAGGGTTAGATCTTCAAATAACACATTTAACCTTTATATAACGTTGGTCTAACTCAATTTCAATAAAACATACATAAAAACCTGTCCCACCCTGAATCATCACTGTCAGAACAGTCTGCATGCTGATGCTTTAGTTAACATTGGTTGTCATACCTGTAGCTTTAGTTAACACTGGTTATCATCGCTTGGGGAACTTATCATACTATTTACTGTACTTTTTTACTAACTTAATTGAGCTGTTTCTTTTGAAATTTTTGAGTTACAGTACTCACTTAATTGTTCTTCAGTTCCTTCAGATTCTTTTGTTATATCAAGGACTTTATGCTGATTCAGACTTTTAATTCTACAAGGTTAACGTTTTTATCCGATTGAGGATTTTCCTAAGAATTAAAAAATATGATTTCCTTAACATAAACTTACCTTTTCCCCTTTTGAATTTTAACACCCTATATGTTCATGATAAAGAATTATTTAAAAACATAAATCTTGCTTTATACTCATGCCCATCACTACAGTATGTTTATTTGATATTTAATTATTTACAGTTGGAATTTTCCAGACCTTGTTGTACAGGATTATTTGAAAAAAATTGATTCTATTTTAATATTGAAGAAGGCTTTATATTTTTCATAAATTATGGAATGTGTATTTAGCAGCCAGTTATCTATGGTCTCTATACGTCTGGTTTGTATTTTTGATTCTCTGTCAATACCGTTGAAAGCAAAAAAAAAAGTTAAAAATGTCTGTATTTTTTAAGGGTCAGATAAAACTAAACATAAGGTGCATAGCTAACAGCAGTCTGACATCAGTATCATTTCACCTCAACCTCAATATATATTTGAATAATCTTGCTTCAAACATTTTCACAGCTTATTTGATTATTAGCCTATTATGAGGAAAATTTGATCGAAAACCACAAATTTTCAGACTTGAAATAATACTAGTTTTGTATTTGAAAAAGAAATTTTTATAAACTTTAGTCTAGACTGAAACTGATATCCAATACTATACTAATACGAGCAAGGTTTTTATATATATATTTGCACACAGATCTCGAAAATGGCACTAAGGATTTTCTTTAAATTTTGGAAATAACTAATTTCTGAGTAGAAAATAAGTTCTAGATAGGCCTAATGTCCAGGAAAATTCTTGTTTTCTTGTAATATTAAGTTTAAAATCTAAAAATTTAACATTACCCTTATGGAGAATCTAATGTAAACAATACAAATCAAAACAGCTGTTTATAACCGTTTGACAGTTGTTGATTAAAGATGGTGGCAAACAATATGTGAATAGAGGTTTTGCATTGATATTTATTTAATGTATGTAATAAATGAAAAATTATCAAATTACTAAACAATTTGTAAAAACTAAAGGGTAAAATAACTGTGCGAAATAAGAGCAGAGAAAATTATTTCCAAAATCTTTAGTGTTTTGAAAGAAAACGTATTCATTCTATTGCTTGAAGCCACTGTAACAAACCAATTAACTGGTGTAAATTATATTTATCTTTTGCTTTTCAATCCTCATTCCTTTTCTAGCAAAATCAGTTGATCACAGGATAATAATAACAAACTGTATGGACATTTAAATTCAGTATAAGATTAGCTAAAACAATTGAGGTTGGCCAAAAACTCTTAATAGAATTTAGCTTTTACTCTTAATGTAACATATAATTACTATATTTTCTTGAAATATCAAATTTAAACAAAAAAGCTTAAAACATGATATAAATAAAAAAAAGCAAAAATTATAATAATTGAAAATGGTCAACTTAAAGTTCACCGTTATTTAATGTATGTAATAAAATGAAATAAATTTTAACATTAAAACGAAGGTTAACGTGCGTTCAGTTTAAAAATCTTTAGTGTTTGAAAGAAAAACTTATTGTTATAGACCTGTATATTGTAAATAAATTTTCTTTTAAATCCTTCTAGCATAGTTTCTAACAAATTAAAACTGACGTTGGACAAAATTCTATTGAAATATGCATAAAAAAAAAAATTAATTTAACTCTTAAACGACAACAATTTGGCCGACGCCGTAGCTCAGTTAATAGAGCTCAGGTCTCACGTACGCAAGGTCGCATGATCGATCCTCACCCGAGGGCTATATTTTTGTTCAATATTTATGCCATATTAATTAAGGGGTATGAAAACAGTTTTTTTTAAACCACATAAATGTTTTCATTGAGCACTAAATTTGTTTTAATTTTGCTAATTAACTTGTAAAAACATGTCTTATTCTATCCGAGCAAAGCTCGGTCACCAGGTACTCTTAATAAAGGTGATAGCAATCTCATAATAACATTAAAAGTTGCATGGAAATCTAATAATTTTCCTAACTGCTGACCCCCTTCCTTGTTGGAGTGTTCTACACTCACCAATCCCACCCCCCTTGGTGGACACTTCTCTATGGACCGTATTAAAAAACTACAACCTTTAATAAAACTATCATATTATTTTAATTTTATCTAGGTTAAATATTATTTAACATTTTTTGTTACAAACAATAATTACCAAGTTTCTTCAACTAAGAACAAAAGAAAATAAGTTAAAATAAATTATTAGAAAGGTTTTGGGGCATTACTCCCCCCCCCCCGCAAGGAAATACCAAACTTTTATGAGTGGGTTTTGTTTGGTGATGTGACTCTACATTAGGCTACTTAGAGGTTTTACACAAATACTTATTTTGTGTATGTAATAAATGAAAAATTATCAAATTAGTTAACAATTTGTTAAAACTAAAGGGTAAAATAACTGAGCGAAATAAAAGCAGAGAAAAGTATTTCCAAAATATTTCCTGTTTTGATAGAAAACTAATTATATTGCTTGAAGCCAATGTAACAAACCAATTGGTGTAAATTAAATTTCTCTTTTGCTTTTCAATCCTCATCCCGTATCTAACACAAACAGTTGATCACGGGCTAATAATAACTGTATGGATACAGTATATGATCAGCTCAAACAATTGAGGTTGGCTAAAACACCTTAAACGACAGTCTGGTTAATCAGGCTCAGTGCTAGCGTGGAGGATTCACGTGCGGAAGGTAGTGAGATCGATCCCTGTCCGGGTTAAGCTACATTTGGTTCAAGTTTATGCAAGTTAGTAAAAAAAGTGTTTATGCTATATTAAGTAAGGTGTATTAAATCGGTTTTAATTGAACCATATAAACTGTGTTTACATTGAGTAATAAATGTGTTTTAATTTTGCTAATTATCTTATATAATACACGCCTTATTCTATCCGAGCAAAGCTCGGTCACCAGGTACGTATTATTATTAAGTTATTGATTTGGAAATTCGCTGAGCAGGCCTGCTGCCACGGGAGTATTACTGCCTATATTATTTGCTTGGAATTTAATTTTAAATGGATTTTCTGAAATAATGTAGGTCTATGCCATTGGAATTAATAAAAAGAAAAAAATAAATCCTGCTGGGAAATAAAACAAAATACGATACTATAAAATTTATAAAATCTAAATAAAATATGATACTTCAAATATAATACTTGATACTACATTTCAGAGGGTTATCATAATAAGTAGACAATTGGTAATTTATTTGGCTTTTTACATATCCTTTCAAATTATTTTATAACGAAGAAATCATGTTGGTATATCTTTGGTTTTTAATACTCTTACTTCACATTATTGGTGAACTGAGCACTTAAATAAGACCTACTTCTAACATTTCTACCTAAGTTAACTGTCAATAGCCTGGTTTTCTCTAGCTAGTCTAAATTTTATTTTTGACCTGAAAAGGTTCACTGTATTAATTGTTTAGTTTTCTATAAATAATTCAAAATAATCATAAAAATATAGACACTAGTTTCCATTATCAAACACTAAACTAATCTGGATTCTTTAAAAGTGCACTGATCAAAAAAGCAGGGTACAAAACTAAAAACTTTACTTTAAGATAAATCATACGAAATATCATGCAGACAAGCAAAATCTGAAAGGGCATGCACAAGTAACCCACTACCAGTTAGTAATCAACACTACACAACTAATGATAAACATGAAGGTTCAGACCGGAATCACTTCTGTGGGCGTACGCATTGGCATTGAGACGTCTCAGGCTTATGGAAAGTTTCTGTTTCAAACACCGTTCCTTCATGTCAGTGTAAACGGCAGGGTCCTTGGAACGATCTTCTTTGTGTTTTTTCTTGTGTTTCATCTTATGCCTGTGTCTCCTGTAATGAAGCGCTTCATATACTGGAGATGATCCAGGAGATACACCATGGCTAAATTTTCTTCTTGCTTCTTTTTTAGCTTTTTTGAGAGCTCTTTTTGCTGCCTTGGCACTAACTGTTTTGTGTTTTTCCTCTGGTTCACTTTCACTATAATTTTGCACTTTTGAAGGTATTTTTAACACTGTTCCTTCTCCTTGGCTTCCAAAAGATATTTTTATTACCGGTGTGGTCCTTGCTTTTTTTGTTGCTTCAACAAAAACATTTTCATCCCACAAGTCTTCCATAGAGCCAACACTTCTTTTTTTTCTAAGCACCATTTTTCCTTCTCCATCTTCTTCATCCCTTATATATTCATCGTCTTTCTCTGCTTCATCAGCTGGACTCATTCTTGCCTCTTCAACTAAGGGGGCCGGTTCTACATTGGCAGGAGATGTCGGAGTAGCCGGATCTAACCAACCATCATTTGATCTGGTTACAACATTACACCTAGTATTTGATCTAGTGACTACTTTTCCATTAATAGCATTCGAGATTTCATTTGGCTGAAGACGATTCAGTTTTGGAATTAAAGTAGGGCGTAGATTTCTGAGATTTCTAGTTGGTTTTTCTTGGTTATTTTGATTTTTGTTCTCTGTAAATGGTGTAGTACTTTTTGAATTTGTTGAATGGTCAACATTTTCTGAATTTTCATTACAAATACTTCGGCATTTAGAACATAAAACTTGTCTAGGTCTTAATCGTACAGTCATACGTGTAGGTTTTAGCCTAGAGGTAGGTTTAGGTTTTGATGTGAATAGGTGTGGGACACCACCATTAACTGTGTTACTTGGTTTCTCCTGAAAGTACGTAAATCTCTGGCTAATACTATAAAACTTGTCATCATCAGCATTTTCAGTCTTCTTGCTTTTAACTTCAGGAGGAGGGGTTATTCCACAAGGTAAAAGCCTGAAACAATGATAGAAAGTTCGCAACAGCAAATATGATAAGGCAATTTAAAGTGAGCCTATTCCTATATTTTAGTCACTCTAATAGTTAAGTATGATAGTTTCCTAATAATACTATGGTAGCTCAGGGGTATCGTGCTGGCCCAGTAAGTCAAAATTTCCTAGTTTGAAACTAATGGCGTGATACTCCTGTCAGATCATGAGTAGCTAGCACATAATATGTGCTAGCCATAAGTGACCATAAGCATAATGTCTAATGCATCTACGGTACATCACTGTCTTGTATTGATTTGTGTTACAGTTGTCTAATTTTAATCAAAAGGCCATTTTTACCAGACAGAGAAGAGTTTAAATTTATTATATAAGCCTAATTTTTAGGCTGGTGAAAATAAAGTTACAAATTCAAGTAAAATTAATTTCAGCTTGAAAAATGTAAGTTTACATTCAGAAAGTCAAGTGACTCATGAATGGGCTAATGGGTGTATTATCATCATTAATTTAACCCTTACGAGTGGGGTTCTTTAACCCTAACCGTGCGGCTGACGAGATTTCTCGCAGCACAGTAGGGTCACACCGAGTTTTTTTTTCACTTTCAGTCATTTCGTCACATTTACTGCGCTTTAGTTCGCAAAACAACCAATAGAGTGCATGGTAATGTTGCTTTAACCTCTATGAACTCACAAAACCAATATGGCGGCTTTGTTGGAATTTCTAGTGACTGAAATTAGATATTATGCGACTTTGGCCTGTATTCTAACGCTCCCGTACTGCTTTTGCCGAGAAAATTAACACGCTAATACGGCTATCTGTATTCACTGTTCCAATTGTTGTTTGTTGACATCCATTGACGTGTGTTTATTTGTGTTGTGTTTGAGAAGTAAACAGATGATATAATGTGAATGTTTGTGAATATAAATACTAATATATTATGTGAAACATGGTTCATTCAGACGATCTGGAATTTCATGAGTTCGTGAATAGACTTATGACTGTTTTGAGGCGTATCATACAATGCAAAACTATGCTTAGTGGTAATGTACATAATATATTTTTACTTTATTTACATGTTTCTTATCACTGTTTTCATGTTTGAAATCAGTAATTTTTAATGTATTTGACCGTTTACGTAAGCCTACAAGTTTTATATCAAGCGCTCAGAACTTTTGGCAAAAAGAACTTTTTTAGATACCTGAAAAATAGTGTTAATGTTCAATAAATAAAAATGAAGTATATTTCTATTTTCTACTTTATTCAAGCTACCTAAATCCAAAAAGAACATTGGGAAAATATAATTTTGACTTTTTTAACCTAAATGAGCGGAAAGTGTGATTTTCAGTAGCGCTTTGAGGGTTAAGTTAATCAATAAGCCAATATTATGGATTTGTATTGAAATTAATAACAATCAATGTGTATTGAATTTGTTCTATCGTGACACTGTCGATTTTAAGATTGTACTCATATTGAAATGTGACTGATTTGACTAACTTAAAAGCTATTAAATAAAAATAATTCAAGTTTTATTTAGTAACATTCTTAGTTTAAATTATTCGCTACCGAATAACCTCAAATTTCAAACAACTTTCTAGACTAAAAAGACGCAGTAGATAAATATTCTACAACTCCACGTTTTATTGTTCGGTCTTGTGAAGTAACACCATGGCTGTACAATGATGTAACTCCACAAGATTTTGAGTTATTGGTACTGTGCTGATTGTCTTTCTGTAATGTTAATATTTATATTAATCAGCTGTTTGTATTGGGATTTGTTTATATTTATGTTTAGGTTTGATTAATTCTGTTATGAAGTGTTTCAAAACTATTGGAAACTCCCCTTATAGTTTTGTTGATTTACCGATCTACACCTCTAGAGAACGGATATTCCCCCTCAGAATTGCTCATGGGCAGAAAACTAAGAGGTACTGTTCCAATTGAAATTGAAAACTTAATTCCAAAAACACCGGACTCTACTATTCTTCAGTCAAGAGAAGAATGACAAAGGGCTTCTAAAAAAGCAATGGTTTGACCGGACATTTAAAACAAAAGAAAAGGATCAGTCGAGACAAGGACAGACAGTGTATGTGAGGGACAAAGCCACAAATGGAAAAATTGTACGACCACATACTGATCCCAGGTCGTACATTGTTGAGACTGATGGTGGAGGTTTATTACGAAGAAATCCCATGCACCTTACTCCTTTCAAAAAGGCTCCTATTATTAAGTTAGAGAGCCCGTCAACAGGAACTACTAGTACATCTCCGGCGTCAGAAATAACAACAAATAATATTTAATGTGTATTTAATATTTAATCTTGCTATTTTTAATGTGTGAGCCTGTTACAAGACAGGACACTTGACGCCTCCAGCACCTTCAGAAGAAGGACGTGGAGAAGAGGATATGTATGTATGTATGTATAAGAGAAATATAAAACCTCCGCGACGGCTTAACTTGTGAGGGAGAGATGTGCTGATTGTCTTTCTGTAATGTTAATATTCATATTAATCAGCTGTTTGTATTGGAATTTGTTTATATTTATGTTTAGGTTTGATTAATTCTGTTATGAAGTGTTTCTTTTAATATAACTTTATTTTATTCAATTGAGTTATTTATTTCTTAGAAATAGAGAATAACACAGGTACAACCCTTAAAAATATCATTTTAATACCCAGCCTCCAGCCCCAGATATAATTTTATTTGAAGAAAAACATTTATTTTCGGTATTTTGACGTAAACAGTGTAATAACTCAACCAAATGGAAGTTCACCAAAACTTACATAACATAAGCCAATAAAATGAAGTCGGCTCACAGCCGACATGAAATCGGAATGGTAAATTAGTGATGTCGGCTGCCAGTCGACCCGAGAGTTAGAAGGGTTAACACATCAGTGAGGCCATCACCGATCGGTGACATTCCACCATAATATCAGCAATAATTGTCTTTCCACCAGCTTTGTACAAGGGAACCAGTTGACTGTTGCTGTGTGGAGGTTATGTGCGAATTTTACTTTCGCCACTAACTTTTAAGAAACAATAAAACTATAGACGCATCAGGCATTACATCAGATGCAAAATATTTTTCTGGAAAAACTTTTATGACATACACATCACAGTCCTTTTAGCAGTGAACGTGTAAACAATATCTTTTTATTTCAATAACCAACCTAATTTAACTCTAAAGAACTCTCTATTTCAGCGATATTTATTTTGTATTTCAAAATAATTAATCATATTTTAATAATAATAACCAACCCAACTAACTCCACAGAGCAACCACTCACTGTATATCAGCAATATTTTAAAGCTTCTTAATATTTTTATAATGTTAATCATCACCGCTAACTTAACTCTGCAGATTCCTGGATATCGGCAATTTTTTATCTATTAAAAAAATTATTAATCTTATTTTAAAACTAGCAATTAAAGTTTTATTTCAGACTAAGGTAAAAGTTGGCACCCGGTATCAACATTTTTTTTCAAATCGATCATCGTGTTACATCATCTATAGTGTCAAAGTGACGTATGCTTACAAGCATAGCTTTAAATTAAAGACTAAACTATAGGAGAGAGGTAAGCATCCGAACAAAAGTAACTTGTTTTTTAAACTACATGATAAAAAAGTTTTCAACGATATATTATATAATATACTTTTTTTTATTAAATCCTTAAAAATTCCATAGGTTTCCCTTTGGTAGACTCATTCCACTTTTAGGAAAACCTACACCATGGTCTAGGGCCTGTACAATGAATTAAAGACAGTGAGGTATTTTAGCGGTTTGAGTCACATAGGCTAGCCAAAGGTGACCATTTGTCATCTGACAAAGGAACTTTCGGCCTGGTCTCGAACCGGCGGCCTTTCACTTGATAGTTCAGCGTGTTAACCCTCCTACTATGCTGGATTTAGGAGGTAAATTCAAAGTTTTAGATTAGATTAGATTATTTAAATGGCAACCATACTACAAGGTAGGTATTTTACGCCAAGTAATAAAGTTTGTTACTTTATTAGAATGCTACAAAGTGGTCCTTTATTTTCCACCACAACATGTTTTAAAAGTATAACTTTCTGCCATGAGAAACAGCTCTACAGTAATGAAAATAGGCTATTTTATTTACTTTTAATGTAAACCGGCTATAGTTCTTTGTTTGAAATTCATTATTACTGATGGTGGATTTATGTTATTTAGATTTTTACTGTGGACACTTTCCATCACAATATTATGTAAAACAAAGTTTCACGACGTTTCAGGATCTGGAATCTGATGCCGAACTCAGGTGAACTAATATCTAAAACAAAGCACAATTAACATCCGGAAACTTAAAACTTTTATGTTTTCAGCTTTATACCGGTTTGATACGGATTATATGTTAATTGTGCTATATTTTAGATGTTAGTTCACCTGAGGACGGTATCAGATTCCAGATCCTCTTCAGATTCAGATCTGAAACATCTTGAAACTTTGTTTCTACATAATATCGTGATGGAAAATGTCCGCAATAAAAATCTAAATAACAGGCTGTAGTTGTTCATGAACTACAGTTTATGAACTTTATAGTAGTATATTGCCTTCCAAACATAATTCAACAAATCCAACTGTCCCACCTGTGACAATAGAAATGACAAAAATTCAGTATGACCTCTAAAAAATAACCAAGTCGTGTGGATTTATACCTGTGTAGCCTACTGTGACTGACTTCAATCCTAAATATCTTAAAACTTACAATAAAATAGAAAGAGTATATGAATAAAATTTGGCTAATCATGGCTTAGTACCATTTCGAAACTATCATTACCAAGGCCATGATCCTGAGTTATACTGCCCATAAATACATGAATTTACTAGTCATAGAATGTTGGAATTAAATCTTAAAGCTGTATTTGAGACACTGACTGTCATAAAAAAGGAGTGTTTCAACTCAATTTAGAAAATGGAGCGATTTTCATTCAGCAATAGTTTCTTTGGAGGAAAAGACAATGACAAGTCACGTATAAGTTGGCTTGAGCTACTTACCTTTTGGTAGAGTCTAGTAGAACTCCTTGATAAAGTTTGTTTTCTAAAGCATAAGTTACTACTAATACGTCTTGAAGGGCTTCTTCAACATTAACAACGATTTTTGAATTTTTCAGTATTTTTACACCACTGAATGTATCATGGTCGGCCATGTTTGTAACACCAGCCATATCATATCATTCTTTCCTGCTATCAACATCTTTCAGACATGACACACTGACTCTCTCACAGGTACACCAACAACAAACGAAAAACAGTAATAATAACATAAAAGTACTAAGAAATAAAGTTAAAGTAATTGAGTGGATTTTAGAACCGTTGCGTTGCAACACATAAGGTAGAATCAGAGAGGAAAGGATTATAAATTTTTTTACTATCCGTTCATGTAGAATAGAGGATAGCGCCTTTGATTTTTTTTAGGCAAAAAGTTTTAAAATCATCATTCGTTAACATGGTTAAACTCAGTTTACAGAAGGTATTGTTTGGAATCAAACATTTACACATTATCTGATGAGAATTAGGACTGGGATGGGCGGGCCAGCTTGCTAAGCTGGAGTGATCACTTACTAAGGGACTCTTTATCCTGAGACGGATGAGAGCTTACGGAAGCATTTCTCTTTCTAAGCTGGTCTTCTATGGCCTGTTCGAACAGCATATATCTTATTCCATTGTTCTCTAATGATCAGTTAAGGAAAATTTAGATAAAATATTCGTCTGGCAAAAAAGCCATTCGAATTATTTTAGGCTTACCACCTCAGACTAGCTGCAAAGAATATTTCATTCAGCTTGGCCTTTTGACTGTTCCTAGTCTCTTCATTCTGGAGGTGGTTTGCTATATAAAAAATCAAAACGTAAAACCCAATTATTGTAAACCATTGCTACAATACAAGAAAAAAAGGCATCCATGCAGAACAACATAGGCTAACATTATATAAGCCAAAATATTGTGGCCTCAAACTTTTTCAGGCATTATAATATCGGTGATTTTAAAATTTAAAATTGAAACTAAAAATTCCTCTTGGAAAAGGGTTTTTATGACCTCAACAGTTTTACTAACAAGTAGCTTAGGTAGGTTAATGTTTTACTGGTACTCTGCACCTTTTGACCAGTTCAACTGCTGGCCTGCCCAGACTACGGACGGAATACACTTGTAACAAGTAAGTAAGAAATTTCAACGAGCTATGTTAATACATTGAACTATTTACGTGGAAACTTGTAGATCCTCACACACCTCAGTGTTAGTATAGGCCATATATTTTAATTTTACCAACAATTTTATTTTCGTTATTAATTAATTTTATTTTATTTTTATTAACTTATTATTTTTTAATATCGATTTCACATAATATTTATAATGAATGCAAAATCATTAGCCGTCTTTGCAGACTGGCTCCACCCCTTCGTCATAAACCTTTTGATTTTAGTTGTTAGTTCTATCTTTTGTGATGTTTGCAGATTGCGCCAGGTTCGATTGACTGAGTTGGGAAAATGGCGGAGGAACAGGTGAGTCGGTAAACAAAGTTTATTTCTAGCTATATATGGTTCATTTACTATTATATTTAGAATTTTATTCCTTTTTCATCGAATATACGTTGTCATCTCGACAGGTTTTGCATTCATTACGCTGCAATCATGACGTTTCTCGTGCAATGGGATCATCTCTTTTGGTGAAGGGAGAAGAATGTTTTGCCGGGATTCAATAGATTGCTAAAATATCAAGTTATGTTTTAACTATAAATTAAGTTCAAGAGTATTATTTTGCTATTTACGTTCAAATAATATTAGTTTTTCAATATTTTTTTAAATTTAGGCCAATAGAAGTCTCAAGAATGACATAGTCAAGGCCACCTTAATTCATTGACTAGAATTGGACTGTAGTATGGGGTGGTCTATCCAATCCATCCAATACTATAATACGAGCAAGGTTTGTATATTTGCACACGGATCTCGAAAACGGCACCGAGGAATTTCTTTAAATTTTGGAAATAACTAATTTCCGAGTAGAAAATAAGTTCTAGATAGGCCTAATGTCCAAGAAAATTCGTGTTTTACTGTAATATTAAGTTAAAAATCTAAAAATTTAACATTACGCTTATGGAGAATAAAATGTAAACAATACAAACCAAAACAGCTGTTTATAACCGTTTGACAGTTCTTGATTGATGACTGCGGGGAACAATATAGAGGTTATGCATTAATATTTATTTTATGAATTAAATAAATGCAAAATTATCAGGTTACTAAACAATTTGTAAAAACTTAAGGATAACATAGCCGAAATAAAAGCAGAAAAAGTATTTCCAAAATCTTCCGTGTTTTGATAGAAAACGTATTCGTTGTATTGCTTGAAGCCACTGTAACAAACCAATTAATTGATGTAAATTAAATTTCTCTTTTGCTTTTCAATCCTCATTCCGTTTATAACAAAATCAGTTGATCACAGGCTAATAATAACGGTATGGATAATTAAACAGTAAATGATCGGCTTTGGCTAAAAGACGTTAAACGGCATCGCTCAATTGACTAACGTCGTAGCCGAGTTGTAGCGTGTCGGCCTCAAGAACTATAGGCCGCGAGTTCCATCGCCACCAGGGGCGATACTTTTTGTTCAGTGCTATATTAATTATGGTGTATTAAATAGGTTTTATTTCAACCACATAAATGTTTTCATTGGGCAGTAAATTTGTTTTAATTTTGCTAATTAACTTGTAAAAACATGTCTTATTCTATCCGAGCAAAGCTCGGTCACCAGGTACTTTATTATTTAATATTGCTTATAACTTAGGAAAATCCTTCAGAATCAGCTCAGATACCCTTTTTAAAATGCCTGATTCAAATTTAAGAGCAAACTTTGCTGTTGGTCACAAACCACAGTTCATGTACTGTAACAGTTTCTGTCTACCAAATCCTGTTGAGATTTTCTAATCGGAGTAAATATTATAAGTTTATAATAAGGATTAAGCTTTTTTTAAATTTATCTCATCCCCTGTGATCATGTTCATTGTGTCCAGGTACTCTACACCAAGAACAAATCATAATGTTTAGATCTATAATTATAAATAAAATGCCATCTTTATAACAATAAGTTCATTAATGAGGTTTATAACATTTATATAAATGTTTGCCATAAAATTATGTTAAAAAAATACTCAGGCAATCATTATTAGTAATAGTAGAATATTCAGGTTTTTTGTATAAGTCACACTTTTTCTTATTATAAGAAATCTGAACAAAAACATTTAAAAAGAAAAATAATACTATAAGAACACATCGGCAAATAGTCAAAACGGGGGGGGGGTTGCCCCCATATAATTCTAGCAAATAATATCTAAGTGTTATAATTATTATCAAATAAATAATAACAAGTAAAGTGTCTATGGATTACATGAAACTTGTGCACATATGCTCAGATGTCAGCGGGCAATGACTACTGTCGCAAATGTGACAATAAACCATTGGAGATTTAAACTACTGTCAATTGTGTGGGCCTACAAAATAAATCTCAATGTGACATTTATAACAAGGAAAATAATAAAACTGTGTTTCTGTTGTTATGTTCTGAAATTTGACGATTATTTTTGAAAAAAATCATTATTAAATGCTATTTAATATTATCATTAACTTAATAATGAATATGATAGTTTTATTAAAGTTTGTCGTTTTTAAATTTCCTTCAGGGAGAAAGTATGTGTCAGTTCACTGATACCATTAGTATGTACTGATTGTTCACTTATAAGAATATAAGGTTTAAGACATGGAATTTAAATTTTTTGAGCAAATAAAAAAAACTTCTACATTTTGTGCTAAAATTTTCAAAGGTTTAAGAAAAAGTTATTTGAGATATAGCCCCTACTTGCACATGATGTATAATAGTAAAATACATACCAAACTTTGAGAAAATAGAAGGAATCGTATAAAAATGTAAGTGATATTTTATATAGGCCTACCTAACAAAAATTAAATAGGGTCAATTTATATCCAATGGTCCCATTTACGCCCCTTTTTGTCTGTAGTGTTAAAAAACTGTGGCAGTACTTCAGAGTAAGCCATCATTAACATTTTAAAGCAATAAAAATTCAAATTCCATCTTGCAAAAATTAGAAACTTATAACCCTAACAAATGTGAGATGTACCTTAGCAACGGCTAGAATGGTAAAACATCTGATATTTTTCCTCAAGACTTTCTCACAATCTTCTTCCATCCATCACTTGGTCTTACCTCCACAGTCTTGGCCTTCCCAGAGGTCTTCTACAATTATTATTGGGTCTACAACTGTAAACCTGTTTTATTATACTGGAATTGTCCCTTCTTAATATGTGGTCCAATCAACCTAGTCTACACGTTCAAGTTTTTTAGATTAGATTAGATTAGATTATTGAAATGGCGACTAGCCTATACCACAAGGTAGGTATTTTAAGCCAAGTATGAATGAGAGTTGATTGTAAGATGATTGTGGCGCGATCTTGTAGTCTTGTTACTGACTAAGGCTGACATGTTCCTTAGACAGGACTGTTAATTAATAGCCCAACAGCCGATGGCAACTAAGGGACCTTCAGTTTAACGTGGAATCCGAACCACGACCTCTGAATTACAAATTGGTCTAATTATGAGGATGGTCTTTGCAGATTAACGTAGCTTTCAATAGTGCGGACATTAATCCACACAAGAGAACACTACATCCACCGAATTAAATTCTCACAACTATCCACAATTTTTAAATGCAACGATGACGATTCTTTATTTGTTCTAATTCTTCATACTAATAACACTGATAATAAATGATTCCCAAGTATTTTTTTGTTTTAATTTTGTTGTATTTCCGAAAATACCACTAGTAAGACTAATCTCCATTCACCCTGTCCATACGTAAAATATGGTTTTGTGCAGTTTATTTTTGATAAAGAATCTCAAGTTTCCCCGAGCAATTACTGTTGTAGGTTTCAAATCAATTTGTTGCTTCAAGGTCACTGAAAAATACATGTAATTTTTAACTAAACTATCCTGATTCCTACTTTTTTATTTATATTTTTCTATAGATATACATGTGTTTGTTACAGGAGGTTCGGCAACTTGAACTGTTATGCAAACAGTTGTATGAGGCCACAGATCCGACAGTACGTGTGCAAGCGGAAAAGGCATTAGTTGTGTTCCAGAATGCTCCCGATACTCTGTCTAAGTGTCAGCTGTTGCTGGACCGAGGTGACTCGTGCTACGCTCAGCTGTTGGCTGCCACTACACTTACCAAGCTCATATCTCGTAGTGCTCAGTCTCTGAGCCTTCAGCAAAGAGTTGATATTAGTAAGTATACCATATGGTGGACTATTTGTTAATATGGTGGACTGTTTGTTATGGTTTTTGTTTGCTAATTGTTTATAATATCTAACATTTGAAAAATGTGCACAGTTTATTTTGAAACATATTTTGTTTGTTTTTTGGAATAAATCTGATTTTGACTTTTGACTATTTAAGTATGGTATGTTTTTAATCATGTTGTTACAAATAATAATTTTTCACAAAGAGTGAGAAAATAATGTATTATATACATTTCTAATTTTTATGTTACGGAAATCTTGATTTCTTCGTGGCTTTCATGGTTTTGAGTTCTCTTATTATGTATATCTTATCAATTGAATACCTTTATACTTTATAATAACAATCGAATGTTAAAAAACCTACAAGTTTTATTGATTGGATGATGGGAGTGTCCTTGGTTATCATTATTTTGACCTTAAATTGTCCTTGTTGGTAGTCCTGCTTAATTTTCTGCTACTTTATGCAGTAGAACTTTAGTATCATGGGGTGGTTCAACCAGATGTTCATACCAGATTAATTGTGGTAAAAATATTCAAGCCTGTTTCTAGATTAACTTTAAACAAAGAAATAATTAATTTTGATAAAATGATGTGTTGTGAAACTACAATAGAGCATCGTTTATCCAGACTAATTTATGTGTGACAGTGTCTGGATAACTGATAAACCGGATAACTGATTTAAACTTAATTTTACCAAAAGTTCAAAAGTGGAGACATAATTAAAACTTTGAATTTAGGTCTACAGAGTTCAGTAGTATGTTTAGTATGTAACATGAATTGTATCTTTCATTCACATTCTAGTCATAATACTCACTGTATTGTGTAATTCAATTTGTACAGTAACCCAAATCCTTTATTCATTAAAATATCATGCTGTTCCTTGACTGCGGTGGACGAATACCACATACCACTCAAAGTACAGATTAGGTTAGGTAGACTACCTCGATTCACTGACAGGCAGCAGCACAAATTAGCCAATAGCAGAAAACAGCACAGTATTACCAAACAGAGGAACGCGGGAATGCTCTATGCGGAACGTACCGTACGGGATATTTAAAAACATTAAATCCTCGTACGTGTTTTTCAATATTATTATTTCACCCACCAGACGTCTGGATAACCGGTCATCCGGATAACCGATGTCCGGATAATTGATACTCTACTGTGTACCTGTTTTGTGTAGTTATAAATTAAATGAACGGAGGACCTTTGCGGGTTTAAAATAATATATTATTATGAGAGAGAAAAAAGGTGAACATTAAGGAACACTACCATTGTGCATACCAATGTGTATAGGCCCCTACAGTATTTTTTATGAAGAACTCTTTTAGCTGATATGGATTGAAACAACACAGTTAAATGTTAAATTTTATTTACTAGCCATCTTTCTAAGTGAGTTATTTGTAATGAAAAATGAATGTAAATAAACAATGAATGAATAATTAATTTCCTCTTTAATGCCACCCACTTTGCTTTGCCGAAATATCGTGATTAAATTTTTAACAATTTGCTTCTTGAATAGTAATTGTTTGACTGTGTAAATTGGTTAATTGGTAAAAATAGTGGTTGGTTGGCATTAACTAGGTCTATGAGTATTTCACAAAAATATTATTTACTAAAAAAGTTAAGGACGAATCTTGTGTGGTCAGCGATGAAGAGATAATATTTCATGTATAAGGCAAACGCCAGACCGACGAAGATGAAGAAGGGGAGTAGAAAAATTGGAATTGACGATTTTTCAAAAAATAACTGATGCACACCGCTTTTTTTCATTTCATCCTATTCATAAGTGTATGTAAATAGTCTGTTTTTACTTAAAGGTGATAGTTGTTGTATTTAGAAAACTGAATTGCAATTGTACAATCCGAGATTGTACTATTTCTGCTTTCATTTTTAATTATGTTCATACAAATCGGATTAACCTTGGTTTTCAGTTTGCTGTGGCTCTATGGTACTTTGCCACCTGATTGAAAAGAACCTATTTTAAAGTGCCTACACTACACCAATAAATTGTTTTTATCTATACAAACTATCAGTAACAACAAACTTATTAATGCATTGTTTTGTGTTAAAAAATGAATTTTATATTTTCTTAAAATATACCTTTTTTAAACTTGTGTCTTATGATCCTTCTCTTTTCAGGGAACTATATTTTAAATTACTTAGCTACAAGACCAAAACTACCAAATTTTGTAATTCAGGCCCTTGTCACACTCTTTGCTCGTATATCCAAACTTGGATGGTTTGATAGTGACAAAGAAGAATATGTCTTCAGAAATGTTATATCTGATGTCACCAAGTTCCTTCAGGTAAGGAATTTCATCTGTAAACAAAAATATCCCTGTCACAGCAGATCTTTGTACTCAGCGAATTTCCAAATCAATAATATGACAAGTTTGATAAATATCTGTCCATAAATAGAGAATTTGCCTATTCTCCATAAGATTAACATGGGAAAGAGTATGTAGGTTTACTGCTGTGAGGAACATTTAAAGTAGGAACATTTTTACAATAAAGAATTTTTATTTTGACCAAGGATGACCAAGTGATCTGTTAGGTCAAATTTGATACCACAATAGCAGTTAGGGTCAATCAAAATAACTGCTGTACAGTTTTAATAAAGTCTTATTCCGATTTTGTATTCTTTACTAACTTCTCATTGTTTATGAGCATTTGAAAGAAATATAAACCTGTAATCCAGTCAAACTCATGTAATACATTGGAATTTGGCCTAATCATTTGGCTACTTAGAATATGTCACTACATATAGTGATGGTGGTGATGTTGGGATTTAAAATTTTCATTGAGAATGGTGTTTGAATTTAAAAATATTTCAATATTTTGAATATTAAAACATATTTTAATATTTTGAAAAGTTAGTTATTTATGCCATAAAGTTTTACTAATTCAACTAGTGCATGTATTCTAAACATGTAAAAGGTAAAGGTAAGTCTTAAATATGGCAAAATTTCTCAAGTAAAAATATTGTTTCAGGGGTCTGTGGAACATTGTATGATTGGTGTTCAACTTCTCTCCCATCTCACTTGTGAAATGAATCAGATCTCAGAAGCAGATGCCAATCGCTCTTTAACCAAACATCGGAAAATAGCATCATCGTTTAGAGATACACAGTTGTTTGAAATTTTCAGGCTGTCTTGTTCCTTGCTCGGGACTGCCAGTGAAAACTGCAAAAGCTTAAATTTTAGTGATGAATCACAGGTAATTGGTTTCATATTTTTTGGGTTCAAACTCAGTTTTTTTTTGTATTACAACCCAATCAATAACTTATTATTTACGTTTCCTATTCTAGTAAAGAAAAAAGTCTATTCAGAATAGTTTTCAAATGTTACGAATAGTGCATGATGTCAAGAAGATGATCAGACAGGCCCAGTGATAGTATTCTGGGGTCCCTGGATAACTAACTGTGCTGCCCGGGCCTCTAACCCCACCCCCTGCTTGCATCCATTATTTTTACTGTAACTACTTTTTTACCTTTTTCATGTAAAAAATGTGTTTTTCATGTGTGTAAAGTTAATAGTGAAGTTTGTAAATTAGAATAACTTGTACCAAACAACACATCTATACAACAAACACTAACACATCTATATGTACTGTAAGAAGCCCTACAACATTATTTGTTAAATCAAACAAAAGAATGTATTTATCTTACCAGAATCAGTTCTTCGAAATAATACTCTTCTCTTTAGGGATGTGCGAATAGTGATTTTTGGGTTTAAATCAAACTGAATTGAATATTTATTAACCATTCCGAATATAGAATATTAGATTAAGGGTTTATTTTCATCCATTTAGATGACCTTTAAAACTTGGGCATGTAAACAGCCAAATTAAACAGTGTAATAATTGCATAGCTTAAATTATATAGGGCCTGTATATATGGTTTGCTATTTAATCCTCTCAATTAAAAATACAAAAACTGTTTTTACCATTGTTACAATTAACCCTTCAACAGTCCGCGACGTACAGTTTACGTTCGCCATTACCGTGCTGAGAATGGATTGTAACGTACGCTGTACGTTTGGTGACTCGCAATCAAATATTCTAAATTTGCCGGTTATTTGCAGTTCGATACTGTCGAAGTTATATATCGATGTGAAGTGTGTTAAATGATTAATCTGATTAGGTTTTATCGATTTTTACGAGTACCGGAGACTAAAAATATCAACGCTGAAAGTCTGTTTTATAATCAACCATTCACCATCTACGCATATGCTCAGACTGAGCAAGTCTTATTTCGCTTCTGCCCTAATTTTCTTTGTTTACACACAGTTTGGCATCAGTAGTAATAACTAATTGTGTGTATTGTAGTTTAGTTTCTAAAGATTAGCAAATATGATTAGCAAAAATATTACTGTTTTCTGAAGTATCAGATCTGATAGGTTTTTCATTTTCGTTTATCATAATAATTTGTGTAATACTGTGTTTACTACTTCAATTGTTTTTAGTGAAGTTTAGGTTAGGTCATTTCTATGATTATTTTATTTTGTATTTATCGATGTGTTACAATAATTTGTGATAATGGATATGCCTAGTACATGTGTTTGGAGGCAAAAATGGTGAAAAAAGTGACACAGATAGGGGTTACCCGCTGCACCAAAAAGTAATGCGTTGAAGGTTTAAACAAATCATTTTCTTAAAAAAATAAAACATATTGAAAAATAAGTCAAATTTGATATATTACGTGTGTACATATTATGTGTTTGTCACGTGACTGGTATAGGTATTGTCTTTTGTCAATCGACTCTTAATACCAATACCAATATCCGGCAATTGGTGGTATCGACAATCAATCGATATCAACTGAGAAAGGTTACATTCATATCTTTATCCGTTTGTAGTCAGATGATAAAACATTGGTTACATTTAGTTTTTAACTGAATTAGCTGTAGTCCTATGCTAATTCTGAACTTTGAAATGGAAACTCTATAGCTTTGACAGATATCACTTTCATATTATTTATCATCTTTGAATATTCAACCGTCATTGAACTTTGTCAGCAGTCAAACCGAATATCCACGATATTCAAGATTCAAATATTCAAAGTCTTAATATTCGCACACCCCTACTTCTCTTGCTAAGCATTGAATTCAAGAATATAATCGTAGCTATTACTTCTAACCAAATCTGGTTCCTTGGCTATCACTCCCAGGTCAACCAGCCAAACTTAGTCTAAAGCTTTGCTCACACTGACAAACAGAGACGGAAATGGAATAAAACAACCTGGTTCCTGTTGTAATATTTAAAAATAAAACTAAGTGAAACTGAGTAATAAATTTTACTCTTCTCAGTCTGTTTGAGGTCTAAGCAGTTTAGCAGTGCAGAATGTGGGTAAAAGGTTTGGTAAAATCTAGGGATGGGCAATTTCCTGATAGGTGAATTTTTTTCAGTCTGCGTTTGCACTATTTGACTTGCCTCATAGTTAAGCAAAATATTTAAATGTTCGGACCTGAGTAGTACTCTCAAAATCAGAACACCCAATGAATTTACAGCCTTTTCACCTTTATTTACTTGAAAATTCACTACTTACACATGTAGTATAATGCTAATCAAACTATGTTTTATGTACAGCATGGGTTGATGACTCAGTTGCTACGACTAGCCTACAACTGCTTGACCTTTGATTTTATTGGCACATCTACCGACGAATCTTCAGATGACCTGTGCACAGTTCAGATACCTACTAGTTGGAGGCCTGCTTTCCTCGACTATTCAACACTCAAATTGTTTTTTGACCTGTACCATTCATTGCCCAACAGTCTCTCACCATTGGTATGCAATTTTTTTAGCTCAAATAAAATAAAACTAAAATAAAATTTGTCTTAATATGCAACTAAAATATTTTGGAGTTTTTCAATGCAATTTCTTATTTTGGAGAAGTGGCTTACCTAATTAGTAATTTAATAGTCTACAATAATAAATTAAAAATACATAATGGAATATTTCAGTGTCTCAGATAGCACTATCAATCAGGAAGCAAAGAAACAGTTGTGTAATTAAAAAGGGTGTTAGTGAAAAAATATATAATATTTTTGATATTTCTTACTACGAACAATGGCTACAAAGACTCAATAGAATGGAGTAATTAAATGGAATTAGACCACTATAAAGTTAAAATTCACTGTAGATTACATTAGTATTTTTGAATTCAAAATAGTTCTTCAAAGAGTTGATTTTTGACATGGATCTTTTAAAACGTTAAAACTAGAGGTGTGCTGATAGTGAATTATTTTTCAGATCGGATTTAGATCTGATAGCTCAAGTTCGGATCGGATAGTTTCCGGATTCGAATACTCGCAATAACACAGTGGAATCATACTTATCTAAGAATAAATTAGGAAAACATCAATTTTCAACCAAAATTTTACCAAAATAAATAAATGGGACATAAAAATCATAAATTCTTCATAGGATGAACAACAAAACTAAAATCTTTACTTAACTGCATTTAAAAGTATGTTATAAATTTTAATATGGTATAAAACACCCGAAAGTTCAGATACTTATTGGACTTAACCAGATACTTGTTTTGCAATTGGATCGGAACCGGATATCTGATCCGATCCAAAACCGATCCAACTTTTCGGATATCAGCACACCTCTAGTTAAAACTGAAAAAGCTATTTTTAAATAGTGGCCATTCAAAATTTGTAAATACATGTATGCTGTCAGATGTTTAAAAAATGTGTTAATGCCAAATTTTAAGATTCTTAAAATTTAAATGTATGTTAAATAATTTATTTAAAGAAGTAAAAACAATAATTCAATTTTGATTTAGCATTTTTTCTGAATGGAAATTCAAATAATTATGAAGTGTGTGTGTGGTGGACAGGCGCTGTCATGCCTGGTGCAGATAGCGTCGGTGCGTCGATCTCTGTTTAGCAACACAGAGCGCGCCAAGTTCCTAACCCACCTAGTCAACGGTGTGAAGCACATCCTACAGAACCCGCAGGGCCTCAGTGATCCCAGCAACTACCACGAGTTCTGCCGACTGCTGGCCAGGCTCAAGAGCAACTACCAACTGGGAGAGTTGGTCATGGTGGACAACTACCCGGAGGCCATACAGCTCATCGCCAAGTTTACTGTTGAGAGTCTGCAGGTATAGCCATTTATCAGTGTAAAGACATAAATAGTGACAAATGTTGTTCTCGCCTTTCATTCTATGATGCAGCTAAAACTAAACAAAACACAAGAGAAATGTGTGATTTTCATAATGAGTTTTAGGTTTTAAGTCTTTATAAATATGATTGTCCAGATCTACAAAATTTTTAGCGAATTTCCCATAGGGAAGAAGCTATTACTGTAGGTCTCATGGCGAGACTTAAGCCCGGGACCGTGTTATTTTTTCTTCTTTAGGTGCCCAGAGACCAAAAACAATAGTCGTTACAATTTATATATATATATATATATATTATTTAACAATTCATAAAAATATATATAGGCCTATTTATATATATGTGTCTTTGAACACGATAATTCTCGTAAAAATGGTCCGATCGAGACCAAATTTGGTAGAGACGTGTATTCCTGTATTTGCTCGGACGAGTTCGTAAACCAGACATATCGGTCAATGGGAACGGGTAGTTTGGGGGAGTTTTGTACTCCAAAATTGGGGTTTTGCGTTTTTCATATGTAATTTAAAAAATTTTTAGATTTTATCTTTCACCATTAAAATCAGCTTATAAAACTACACAATTAAGTTTCTTAAAGTTTTTCTCTATCTCCAACGGTTACCGAGATAAAAAAAAATCCGAGATAAAAAAATCTAAACACAGTACGTTGTATTTTGAGGCTCAATTGTTAATCTTATGGAGGATAAGGAAAAATTAATATTTCACTTATTAACCAATATTTTTGGATAACACTTTATATTTAGCTTCATGTGGTTGAGGTCATTCATTTATGCTTAAAAATCATAGTTTATGTGTTTATCATGGCAGCAAACCTGCATACTCTTTTCTCATGTTAATCATATGGAGAATATGTATCTATTATGTTTTGATGTATATATCTATATGTTTTTATGTAAGCGAATTTCCCATAGGGAAGAAGCTATTACCGTAGGTCTCATGGCAAGAGTTAAGCCCGGGACCATGTTATTTTTTCTTCTTTAGGTGCCCAGAGACCAAAAACAATAGTCGTTACAATTTTTATATATATATATATATAAAATTATTTAAATATATATATATATATATATATATATATATATTTATATATATATGTGTCTTTGTACACGATAATTCTCGTAAAAATGGTCCAATCGAGACCAAATTTGGTAGAGACGTGTATTCCTGTATTTGCTCGGACGAGTTCGTAAACCAGACATATCGGTTAATGGAACTGGTAATTTGGGGGGTTTTGTACTCCAAAATTGGTTTTTTTGCGTTTTTCATATGTAATTTAAAAAGTTTTTAGATTTTATCTTTCACCATTAAAATCAGCTTAAAAAACTACACAATTAAGTTTCTTAAAGTTTTTCTCTATCTCCAACGGTTACCGAGATATTAAAAAATCTAAACACAGTACGTTGTATTTTGAGGCTCCATTGTTAATCTTATGGAGGATAAGGAAAAATTAATATTTCACTTATTAATTTTTTGATAAACATATAGCTTCATGTGGATAATTTGCTTCATAGTTTATGTGTTTTCATGATCCTGCATTTATTAGTTTCATATGTAGGTCTTTATTTATGCTGATAATGTATAGTTTATGTGTTTATCATGGCAGCAAACCTGCATACTCTTTTCTCATGTTAATCATATGGAGAATATGTATCTATTATGTTTTGATGTATATATCTATATGTTTTTATGTATCTTTTTATTTCTTATATATTATATCTTATATAAAATTCTTATATTTATATATCTATTCTTATCTAATGTTCATATTTATTAATTCTTATATTTAAATATTTGTATTCTTATATTTTTATTTTTATTCTAATTTGCTATGTTATTGTAAAAAAAGGGTTTTCCGTCAAATAAATAAATAAATAGGCAAACACCTTTATTTATTGACAGATGTTGATGAAAGTTGGTATGAATGTTAAAAATAAAATTTTTTGATGGTGTAAATGCCTACTCTCAGTGTTCCTCAAAGCAGCAAACCTGCACACTCCTTTTCATGTTTATCTTATGGAGAATAGGCAAATAATTCTCATGTTTATCGACAGATTTTGACCAAACTTGTCATACATTATTATTATTATATTATTGATTTGGAAATTCGCTGAGTACGCAGGTCTGCTGCGACGGGGGTATTATATTAAAAAATTATGTCACGTTCAACCTTTAAACGTTTAAGGGTGACTTCAAATGGTGACTGACAGAATTTTTTTCCAGTTATTGAAATAATAGCCAAACAGGATAGTTTTATACATATTTTGTATTAAGAAGGGGTCCGTGGGTACCTGAAATTTTTGGGTCGAGTCGGGCCAAATGAAGTGTTCGGGCCAAGGTTGGATCGGGCTGAAAATGTAATGATGGTTTATTTTCAAATAAAACATTTTCGTGTCAAAACTAATAGTAAATTAAATTAAATGTCTCTACTTCAGCTTTAAATAAATATTTATTTATGTTCACGACAAAGACCATATTCCAGCAGACGTTTGGACAGCAATAATAATTACCTAAAATCCTAGACCTGTTGTCGCAAATTCGTCATCTGACAAAGTGATAACATAACAGTTCAAAAACACCAAGGTCAAAGACACGCTGAAATCAACAGAACCAGGATTTATATTCTTCCCTAACTGTGTAAAATATTTTTTATCCATTCTTCTACAATTGCAGTGTATGAATAAAATTCATATTTTACTTTGTGTTTCCTCATTATCCAGTAATTTTCATTCTCGTCATTCAGTGCAAGTAAAGAATACATTAGTCTTTTCCAGTTGTCTGCTTCGGCAGCAGAAGGTAAGACATAGACGTTACACTTCATCATCATCATTCGAAGGGGCGGATTAAGGCGCTTCAGCGTTGCAGCTTTTTGCGCACCCTAAAATTCTCTTTCCTGGAGAATCAGGAATCTTCTAGATGAAGAGATCTGTAAAAACTGCAGCATCCTGTCAACGAGCTCGTCAGGAGGCAGAAAACTACCCCTTACCAAGTTGCCCAGAGTGGAGGACCTTACCTCTGCCAGCTCCGCGCAATCAAAGAGTAGATGATCTGCAGTTTCCTCCTGCAGATAACATTTCCTACACAGGGGGTCGCCGTTGAAGACCCCCATACGCAGTTGGTGCTTCCTCAGATTACCGTGACCAGTGAACGATACCTGTGACAAGTTTGGCATCCTTCCTGCCAAGTTTCAGGAACCTCTTTGCAACTTGACGAGAGGGAGAACAAAGATTGAGCTTACTAACTCTATGCAGGGAAAGTTCAGCCCATCTTTTCTTATGACAATCCCTGGCCCAGGAATTGATAGTCTGAAAAACCGCAGCGCGGGAAACACCACAGAAGGGTTGAGGACCACAAAGGGGGGATGATGCAGCCCTATTGGCCAGCCCGTCTGCCACTTCGTTACCATCCACCCCTGAGTGATGAGTGAATGATGATGATGATGATGACGTTACACTTTCAGATACGTAAAAAATGAGATGACTTGATTTTAATAATTAAGTCAATAGTTGAATGAATGAAGTTTTTGGTTAGAAATGTATTAATTACTTGTCAGTAATATCCAAATTATAAATCAAAAATGAGAAAATCTAATATATATACGTCTAAAATGTATACGATCGACAAAGTGACCGTTAAAATAACTTAATAGTTGGTCGGCACCGTTTATTTAGTTTTAAATATAGTAAGAGATTGCAAAAAGTAAAAGTATCAATTAATATATCATTTGCAAAAATTATTTAAATTAATCCAAGGTTGGATCGTACAAATAAGTATTAGTTTTTTAGTCAAGCGCTACGACGGTGCCATGGTTAAAATAATATAAAATCTCGTCATAAGCTGATTTATTTAAACTAAAAAACAAAACTCTAAAACTAAAAACTAAATGTGAAACAAGCAGAAGTTAAATAGTTTGATTATAGTACAACATAAGAGAATTTGTCTGTCTTTGCTATAAAAGCTATATCATTTTCGTTCTATATGGCCATTTCCTACTCTATGGCTCTTGTTTATTGTTCATTTGTTCATTACGATGGTATGGTGCCGTCGAGATAAGACTGAAGACTCGGATTATTAATTATTATAGTAGATGAAATTAAAAATAATATTTTAAAGTACTTGATTAGTAGCAGTTTGTATTAAAATGGAAGAAGATCGTGTTAGTGAAAGTTCGAAGAGTGAGATGGGTGATAGTAAACGAAATCCATCCAAGAAAAACATGATGTGAGACTGTTTACAAAGGATAGATATATTATCATTGAGATGAAACCAACCAACAATGAAAGACCCCTGGCAATGATATATCATCGATGCGTAATACCACTTTTTTGAGTAAGATATCAGTAAGTTTGTTCCCAAGTTTATTTACTTAACATTAGTCATAAGAAAGGTTACTTCGTATCGGTCATATTCCGGCAACAATATTTCGACGACATGGGTTATTTGCATATATTATCGGTGACGTCGACAGGAGTTAATCGCGGGAATAACGGTGACGAAATTTTGACGAGGCGCTTTTCATTTTATTACCAGAGGGCGGGATTGATTAATAATTTCTGGGCCGACCCGACCCGAACTCAAAAATCCCGTCCAGCAAACCCGTAATATTATAATAAACAAAATAATAAAGAAACAATCAATCTACATGAAATTAAAAAAAAAAAAACTGAACAACAGAACAGTAGTACCACGATTGGTGACACAGTGGCCATGTCTGTGCTACATGACTCTTGGACTTCAACTGAATATTAGCGGGGATAGCGAAATAAAGTCGAACCATTTCCTAGAATATGACATGTATTGTACAATGACTCATGCGACTGCCGATCAGCAGTAACGCATATTTTTTTACAAAAATAAAAATTCCCCAAAGGTAAACTCTGTGATGTCACTGGCAGAGGGTAAAATGTCTTATGTATTTTCTATTAAACTTGTATTTGTTGGATATTTTGCAGATGTGGCAGTTTGCTCCCAACAGTGTCCACTACTTGCTGAGCCTGTGGCAGAGAATGGTTGCCTCTGTTCCTTACGTTAAAGCCACCGAACCACATCTGTTGGAGACCTACACTCCAGAAGTCACCAATGCTTACATTACATCGAGGCTTGAATGTGTCGCTGTAGTCGTGAGGTAAGTAAACTTCAGCTTTGTCTACGCTATGCAATTACACTTCCCATTTGGAAATAGGTGGCAGAGGAACTGTCAAGTCAGTGTCACTGTTGGCTAAGCTAGTACAGTTAAATTTCAGTATTGAAATCATGATAGGTAGGAGTTTCTAAAATTACTTTTTTGTCATACTCTTACAAATTGTTGGTTCCAATTCATACATAACAATGGAATATTTATTGTTTCTACTAGAGGTGTGCGGATATCCGAAAATTCGGTTCGGATTCGGATCGGATCGGATATCCGAAACCGATCCGAATGTATTTTAGATATCCGGTAATATCCGATAAATATCCAAATTTTCGGATAGACTGTATATTTCAACAATTTGAACAAAAACAACGAGATTTTCGTGGAGTTAATACCCGCGAAGCCGGAATAATTTTTACTTAAAAGACGTATTACGTAGTCTTTCATCAAAACAATGTCGTTGACTGGTAGACACGATATCTATAATTACACGAAACGGTATATTTAGAAGTTTGGAAAGATCAGGATTTTGAATGATTTTAATTGGTTTAGATATTCAAATTAAATTTCAAATCATTATTCTGAATTAACTAATCGATAATAAACAATGAAATAGTGAATGAAACAATCGAATGTAGCAACAACCAAACCAAAGTAAGGTTACGGCTTCCTGGTTTTTGTAATGTGTAGTAGACGCTAATAATGGCAAAATGCCAGCGCTGCTGTGTCCTTTAGTGCACGATAACTAAATATCGTACTTCTATTGTGACTACATCTTACTAGTACTCCTTTACATTTATCACGGATATATTTAAGGATGATACGTCCTTGAGGTATCAACTAATTATTTTTAATGAGTTTTAATAATGTTTTAACCGGTATAAATAAATATGATAATACGACTTTTACTGGTACCTACTATGACTAAAGTAGTACATCGCTATGCACGACTGAATTGAATTGTTGATTTAATGTTATTGGTAACAAACCATCATAATAGATCGTTTTGCGACGGGGTTTCCAGCAAAAATAATACTACTTCATTCTGATCGTCTACGTAGGCGATCAATTGTTTAGTTATTGCATTCTCAACTACTCCGGGTTTGAGCAATACGATAAAGTGTTGCCAAATTTACATTTGGCCTATTTCGTCGTTCGGTGTTCACATAACCAACTAATTTTCCACTTGTTTTCAATCTACATTTTCTCTTTGTTAAATGAATTGAAGCGTTATTAGTTTTACATTTTTAGATAATTTTAAGATGAATAACTAACTAGATTACGACGAAGTACCATCATTTCACGGGTTTCAATATTGTTACACAGCCGGTCGGGGTATTTTATCTGCCAAATATTCCAACTCTGCGCCTGCGCACAGGCCTTTGTTTGATAGCAGCTGCACTGTCACCAGTGTTGTCACTTCTAGGGATATGTCCCGTTTCTAGGGACATTTTAGACCTGAAAGGGATTTTCTAGGGACATAATATATTCTAAGGATTTCTAGGGACAAACTCTTGATGGATCAAAAATAGGGAATTTCATTGCTTATGGGTTAGTTTAGGTAAAATAAAAAATAATTATAAATCAGCTGAACTTCCAAAAAGTACTATTTAATTATTTAAAGTTTGAACAATGTTAAGTTACAAAAGAGAGTTAGAAAACTATTATGTATAAAACCTTAACCCTTTGAGTGCTATGATCCGATATATCGGATCTCTGCATATTCCCGAAAAATGCTAAGATCCGATATATCGGACCGCCGATTTTTGCCGAAAAATGCTAAGTGCCGATATATCGGATTTTACCATTTTCGTCAAACATTTTAGTTTTGTTGTTCATCCTATGAAGAATTTATGATTTTTTATATACCATTTAATAATTATTTTGATAACATTTTATTGGTTTTTTCCTAATTTATTCTTAGATAAGTCTGATTTCACTTGGTTATTGCGAGTATCCGAATCCGAAAACTATCCGATCCGAACCCAAACTATCCGATCCGAATCCGATCCGAAAAAATAATTCACTATCCGCACACCTCTAGTTTCTACCATTGTAGTAATTTTAATACAATCTATGTAATCTTTTGTATCAATAATGATCAATCACGTTTTTTTACTGTAATTAAAAAAATGAATCTAGGTGAGTTGTTGTTGTAGATAGTGAGATTTATTAGTTATGTGAGATATGTGTAGTTATTAGTTATGTGTAAGTGAGTGGTGGGGCTATTGACAGGACATGGACATGGACTGAGAAAATACCTCATGAACTCACTCAATCGGACTCCTGCAGATTCTGCGAGGAGACTGAGTCTCCTATTCACTTGTGGCTTGAATGTTCAGCTCTGACCCAGAGAAGGCTGAAATTCTTTGGACAGACCTTCGTGGACCACAAAGAATTTAAACAGCTGAGTGTCGCACAACTTCTAGTCTTTGTCAAGGGACTAAAGTTGTGGGACTAACTTCAACTAAGATGCTACGAAAGATCTTAAGGTTGAGGTAGCCAAAGGGTATAATTACCCTAGGAAGTGAAAAAAGTGATGTTTGGTTTGGTTTCTGAGCCTGGCTTGGTTTCCGGAATCAGTACTGTCCAATATTTATTAGACATCATGAAGGTAAAAGTTATCAAATTTCAGTTTAGTAAAGTATAATAGAGTGAAGGCTGAGTCTTAAAAATATGTGTCAGAGAGAACCTGGAGGACCCGCTGGACGATCTGGGCATGGTACAGCAGCAGCTAGAGCAGCTATCTGTGATTGGCCGATGTGAGTATCAGAAGACCTGCACTCTGCTGGTACAGCTGTTTGACCAGGCTGCACGAATATACCAGGAGCTCATGTCGTCCCCAGCCCCCAACCAGCTCGACATCACCATACAAGAGGGTAACCAAACACCATTATACTTATTATATTTTTACAAAATCTAGAGGTGTGCGATTCAGATATTCACAATGTCAGAGAAGAATCATATATATGTAATAATAATCCATAATATTATACATTTTATGTAAAAAAAAGCCATATACAGAAAAGCTAATTTTTAATTAGAAATTTGTTAATGCACAAGATCCACAATAACCATTTTTATATTGCCCTCAATTTAAAAGAAACAAATTGTAAGATATAATTTATGAATGAAATCAACAAAAACCTTATAATCTGCCAATAAATTAAATTAACAGACCTTAAAAAACAAATTACAAACCATTCAAAAATTAATGTGATTATAGTACCGTATGGTAAGTAAATGTAGTTATTGAATCTGAATTATTTGAAAATATGCTATTGATGTGTAAAAAAATACAACATACAATAAACGTGGAATGAAAGGAATGGAAAAATCATTGGTTATTTGAACAGCGGAATGATAAAATTGGCCCAATGTTGTAATTTGGCAATGTCGAATTATAATTTAAAAAACAGGTAAATTGTTTAACTAAATAATGAAAAAAGTCTATTATGTCAAAATAAGTGTTGATTTTCAAAACTCATTAAAAAATTAGTTATTACGATGGCTGAGCTTTGTTAGCAAATATCAGATTAACGTTTTATGGACTTCTGTTGCAGAAATAATATTTTACACGTATTAATAACAAACTGCATTCTGGTTCTTATATATCCGTATATCTGATCCAATCCAACTTTTCAAATATTATATCTACTGTAGCTTAAAATGCTCTCTAACATATTATCAATAGAAATTATTATATTTGTAGGCTACTTACCAATTCTGTCTAAATCTTACTGGTTCATGCTGACACACTGATCGCTCATTAAGTAGGCCTAATATAAATAAAATCCAATATAATGTTATAATTTTCCTGGAAATATATTATGAAGAAAATACATATTATACTAAAAAGGATTACCTAACATTATTATTGAAATTTTATTGTTTTTTAAAATATTTTAAAAGTGTTGATTTTTTATGGTAAAAGCTCCAAAGTGCTTCAGAAAACTCACTGACCAATATTAGTATTGAAGAAGTAGCTACGAATTAGGTTAACCAGTTACAATCTTGACCAACCACCTGTATACAGTAGAACCTCGCTAATCCGTCACCTGCAGGACCGGGGGTATGGTCGGAACAACAATACCCCCGTCGCAGCAGACCTGCGTACTCAGCGAATTTCCAAATCAATAATTTAATATATGACAAGTTTTAAAAAACCGGATACTCCGGATACGTACTGTACTTCAGTAGTCATAACGGTATAAAAAATAAATACTCTTAATTATACGTTTGTGAGCATAGAATAAATGAGATGCATCAATTACCGGGTGTTTATATACTTTATATTTATACTAGCAGTAAGCCCGTTCTCTGTACAGGTTGTAAGATTCAGTTTGAAGAAGAAAGATCCGAAATGTAAACCTGAAATCCTAAGCAAATCAATAAATACCCCCGTCGCAGCAGACCTGCGTACTCAGCGAATTTCCAAATCAATAATATAAAAATAATATATGACAAGTTTAAAAAAAATCTGTCCATAAACATGAGAATTATTTGCCTATTCTCCTTAAGATTAACATAGGAAAGAGTGTGCAGGTTAGCTGCTGTGAGGAACACTTAAAGAAATAATTTCTACCATGAATAATTTTTATCTTAACATTTATACCAACTTTCATCAACATCTGTCCACAAATAAAGGAGTTTGCCTATTCCCTATATGATTAAAATGGGAAAAGAGTATGCAGCTTTGCTGCCATGATAAACACATAAACTATGATTTTTAAGCATAAATGGATAGATCTCAACCACATGAAGCTAAATATCAAGTTTTATCCAAAAATATTGATTAATCTGGGAAATATTAATTTTTCCCTATCCTCCATAAGATTAACATTGGAGCCCCACAATACAACGTACTGTGTTTAGATTTTTTAATATCTCGGTAACCGTTGGAGATAGAGAAAAACTTTAAGAAACTTAATTGTGTAGTTTTTAAAGCTGATTCCAATGGTGAAATATAAAATTAGAAATTTTTAAAAATTACATGTGAAAAACGCAAAAAACCCCATTTTGGGGTACAAAACCCCCCCAAACTACCCGTTCCCATTGACCGATATGTCTGGTTTACGAACTCGTCCGAGCATTTGTAGGAATACACGTCTCTACCAAATTTGGTCTTGATCGGACCATTTTTACGAGAGTTATCGTGTTAACAGACACATATATATATATATATATATATAAACATTTTAACGACTATTGTTTTTGGACTCTGGGCACCCAAAGACGAAAAAATAACATGGTCCCGGGCTTAAGTCTTACCATGAGACCTACGGTAATAGCTTCTTCCCTATGGGAAATTCGCTAAAAAGGTTGGATTATCAGAGGAACTCGTATATTAACATAAAAAAAAACTTAAACTGTATTTCGAACAAAGAATATTGCATCAAGATTTTATAAAAAGCTACTGTACTGATGAACGCTACAGAAAGCCTAAAAACATTAAATAAATACATACATATACACACTCACGATGTCGTTGGGTCATCGACAGGTTTCAACTTGAACGGAGTTACGAAGTAAACAAATGCTGTAAATTTCCGCCAGCGTGGTCGGACTAAGCGAGGAGAATGCCGCCGAGGACGAATTAGCGGAAGTCTGTTGTGCCGACAGGCACGGTTGGACCAACCGAGGAGTCGGACCATCGGAGGTCGGACTATCGAGGTTCTACTGTATAATCTAAAATTTAGTGAATGTTTTTAATACCCATCCCACTAGAAATCTAGTTATCTCTATCATGTTTTCTTCAATATTGTTTTTGAAAAACAAAACCAAATCACATACAAAAGAAATTTTTATTTTCAACTTTCCTGTAAAAATACTTTATTTTATATATTTTCACTTTAGTTCGTGGCTATATTACTGACAGCAAAATTCATTAATGTCAAATAGTTTTCGAATGCTGTTTGTTGAAAATTGATGAAGCGCTCATTTTCTAGGTCGATTAACATGGCTTGTATATATTATTGGATCCGCCATTGGGGGCCGTGTGTCGTTTAACAGCAATGATGAACACGATGCAATGGACGGAGAGCTAGTCTGTCGGTAAGTTCAAACACTCTTAAATAGTTTTAATTTATTACTTTTGTGGTAAAATGAATTTATCACTATGTCCAATTTACAATTATTTGATATGTAGTAGTTGTTAGACTTAAGCCATTCCTGTGTAAGGACGTACATTGCACATTCTCACATTTCGCTAAACAAATTACTAATTCATGCATTGTACGACCGGGTGGCTCTGAGCAAACATTGTGCTTTTCTTGCTGATATTTCGGCGTAGTTCTTTTTCCCCCGTTAGGTGTGCTAGTTCATTTCTCATCCGATAGATAGTGTTGGCTTCTCTTTTAAATCATCGTATTTATAATTTTTTACTAGTGTTCAGTGTTCCAGCGCAGACGACGTAACCGAGGCTCGATTTAAATTCAGACAGGAGGGTCACAAGCTTCTTACAGAAATTCAGACAGGAATGGGTTAAAGAGAAACACATAAATAAATTTTTACACCCATTCACCATAATTTGAGTGGGTCAGAATATGGATATATTTTGAAGAAATTGGATCACATCAGCATACAGTTTATCCATTTACTATCTTTCTCAAAACATTAGTTGCAAAGAGCTTCTGGTTTCTGCAATAAAGGCGTGATGAATTGAAAGCATTGTATATTTCATAAGTCATGTTTATTATGGCATCTTGGATGCAATTTTAGAACGAATATACTTGTTCACCTAATATAAAAACAATGTTTCTGTAAATAAAACTTTAAGCTGTTTTTAACTAATTTGTATTTTATTTAACCTGCCAAAACATATTGGAATTGTAGGCATAAGGTAATGCCTTGTCTTACACGTATTCCAGCTCAGCTCAGGGGCTAATACAATAGATTAACGAAAACACTAGAACAGTCAGCAGATATTTATTTTTGATACAATTAACCGATCTTACACATTTGATCATTTAAAGAAATATTAGTTGAAATAAATAAAATTAGAAAACGTTTTATTCGCTATATTGAAAGCAAGCTATATTGTATTGTAATCATAAATTACCAAATAATTTATGATTACAATATTTCGATGTAGCAGACTATTTTTCTGAATCAGATTCAAAAACTTACCAGTTTTGAGTAAAACGATACCAGGGATACCAATACAAAGGATACCAAGCATACTAAATGCACATTATTGAGCCATTTTTGTAGATTGAATCTTTATATATATATATATATATATATATATATATATATATATATATATATATATATATATATGTAGATAGATAGCCAATGACATTATTGCATTATTTTCAAAAGGATACGAATTACATCATTCGCAGTCTGCTTTTTTGTGTTCGAGCAAAGATGTTCCGTATTGACAATGTAATTTAAAATGTAAAGTTTGAGTTTTAATGCTCATTTTATACCGTCTATCAGAAATTTTGGATATTTATAGAATTCTAATAGGTACTTGTTACACTTTCGTTTCGGAGCCAAATATCAAATTACTTTGAAAAGGAATAATGGTTTTTATTTACGTGGCTTCGACAATAAATTGAAATTGCACGATAACTCTAAGTCTGCAGGGCGACAATTGGTTTCCTGATCTGAGTTTCATCCAAATAACTGTTTCTTATATCAACATCACGACAAAGTAAACAAACATGATTCTTCCTTTCGTCGTTGGCGGAACAAAGAACGCTTGGAATCTATGGCATCGAAATCGACTTTAGACTATCGTTTTTGATTCCGATTCCAACTCTGTGAATTGGTGGAATCGAGAATTGATGTTTAGAATCTACTTAAACCTAATATATAAAGTATATAGTAGTAGAATTATCTCTATTGCGACCATTATATCTTGGTGTTATGATTGTGTTTACAGAGTTTTACAGCTGATGAACTTGACAGACTCCCGGCTTTCTCAAGGAGGTTGTGAAAAATTGGAACTTGCAATGCTGAGTTTCTTTGAGCAATTCCGGAAAATATATGTCGGCGATCAGGTAACTTTTTATGAGTTGCTGTTAAAATTATTCACCGTTATTGGAGGCTACTTATTTATTGTTCACTTACACGCACACAAGTATATTCTTTCACTGTTTTCATGCTACAAAGGATAAAGTCCCCTTATACGCCTACTTCTTTATTTTTGCAAGTTAATACTGCAAGGGTTTAATAAAATTACTATAGTACTTATACTACCACTATCCATTGTGGTTTTGTCGTTCATCGGGCATGGTGATTTTGAAATAAAAAAGAGTGCTCAGAGAAGTGACCTCGGAATATGCAAAAAATAATATTACAGTATTGGACTATCACCATTTAAACAACCATTAAAAATTAACAAATTAGTATTTTGAATCAATAGTCTACAACTAACGGTTTCAGAGAAAAATTGAATTTTATGTACTTTTTGAACACAGTTGTCTGTGAGTGCCCAATGTTATTCTCATGGAGAATATTAAAAAGTCAGTTTCTTCCTTACTTCTCCACCTTTTTTCATGAAACCTAGCATGCAGTGTAAGGTCAGATCGTCCAACAAAGCCCACTAAAAAAAATTAGGCATTAGCCGGGTGGGGAGGGCGTTATACCCCAAATTTCCACCAAATTTTTAAATTTTTTTCTCCTGTTAGTTTAAGAGATTAGGTGATAATGTTTGTAATGATAAATTTTTTTAATGGCATTTAAACATACAATAAAGAATATAATAGTTTTATTAAAAATTTGTAGTTTATTTTTAATTTACTTAAAGGAGAAAGTGTCACTGACTGTTCATTTACCATTATTTTAGGCAATGTGTATTTCTACATCAGAAGGATTTTTTAACGTTTTTATGGGGGCAGTCCAAAGCCCGGTCTTGTAACTAGCTAACGTCAACCTATTGTCAGGAAGCATCATTAATTAATAGCCCAATGACAAATGGCAACTGGGTCCAGATTCGACTTGCGGGTTCCGTTTTGGCGACCTTCAGATTTGAAGACGGGAATTATAACCACTACACCACCCAGCCATTTAAATTTATATTTATTAATGGTATTATTTATTTTATATTTATCGTTTTATTTATTTGTGGTAAAATTTATTGTAAAAATAAACAGTATCAGTAAACTGACACATACTTACACCCCTAAGTAAATTTAAAAATGACAATCTGTAATAAAACTATCATATTCTTTAACCCATTCCCGTCTAATGACGTACATTGTACGTCAGCGTATTTCGCTAGACAGATGTCTAATGACGTGCGTCCCGCGGCGCGGGCCGCGGGGTGGTTATGAGCAAACAATGTACGTTGCCTGCTTATATTTTGACGTAGTTCTTTTTTCCGCCGTTAGGGGTTCTAGTTCATTTCTCATCAGATAGATGGTGTTGGCGTCCTCTTTTATCATCTTATTTAGTGTCAAATGTTCCGTATTGACAGTAAATTATTTTCTTGTTCGCACAATTCGTTTAGTGATTGTATTTATTGATGATAATACGGTTATAATGATTATTATTTAAAGATTTATCATTAACTATTTATTACTGCAGGTAACTAGAAGTAGATCTGCCAAGTAAAATAAAGGAATCTTTTGAAACAAAAATCCCTACTTGTTTCTAAGTCTACAGCTTGAAACTGGTGAAAAAGTACAGTAATAATTTTTTTTTCTTGCTAAAAGTGATTGTATATCCAATACTATAATACGAGCAAGGTTTGTATATATATATATATATATATATTTGCACACGGATCTCGAAAACGGCACCGAGGAATTTCTTTAAATTTTGGAAATAACTAATTTCCGAGTAGAAAATAAGTTCTAGATAGGTCTAATGTCCAGGAAAATTCGTGTTTTACTGTAATATTAAGTTTAAAATCTAAAAATTTAACATTACGCTTATGGAGAATAAAATGTAAACAATACAAACCAAAACAGCTGTTTATAACCGTTTGACAGTTCTTGATTGAAGACTGCGGGGAACAATATAGAGGTTATGCATTAATATTTATTTTATGAATTAAATAAATGCAAAATTATCAGGTTACTAAACAATTTGTAAAAACTTAAGGATAACATAGCTGTGCGAAATAAAAGCAGAAAAAAATTATTTCCAAAATCTTCCGTGTTTTGATAGAAAACGTATTCGTTGTATTGCTTGAAGCCACTGTAACAAACCAATTAATTGATGTAAATTAAATTTCTCTTTTGCTTTTCAATCCTCATTCCGTTTATAACAAAATCGGTTGATCACTCACAGGCTAATAATAACGGTATGGATAATTAAACAGTAAATGATCGGCTTTGGCTAAAAGACGTTAAACGGCATCGCTCAATTGACTAACGTCGTAGCCGAGTTGTAGCGTGTCGGCCTCAAGAACTATAGGCCGCGAGTTCCATCCCCACCATGGGTGATACTTTTTGTTCAGTGCTATATTAATTATGGTGTATTAAATCGGTTTTATTTCAACCACATAAATGTTTTCATTGGGCAGTAAATTTGTTTTAATTTTGCTAATTAACTTGTAAAAACATGTCTTATTCTATCCGAGCAAAGCTCGGTCACCAGGTACTGCTGTTAAAGAGTATAAGGAACTGAGCAAAGAAATCAAAACATATAATTCATGAAGTTACTATTAATTCTTTCACGCTAATAGTGACGCGCGGTCGTAGTGAACGAGGCTCGATTTTCGTTCAGCCCGGGTGGCCATAGGCGTCGACCGTTCTGCCAGACAGGAATGGGTTAAAGCTTATCTAAATATCATTTAATAAGTTATCGTTTCAAAAATAATCATTCAATCCTGAAAATAACAAGAGAAACAAAGTTAAATTAATTGTTAGAATTTTATGGGGGGAGCCCCCCACCCCTGGTAATACTAAGTTTTTTTGAGTGGGTTTTGTTGGGTGATTTGACCTTATGCTTCAAGTTTCAAGGAAAATGGTTGGAAAATTAGGAAGAAATTGATTTTTTTATATTCTCCATAAGAATAACATTGGGTGCTCTCAGACAACGTACTGTGTTTATGGACAGTAAAATGAACTTTTCTCTGGAACCATTGGCCATAGACAAATAATTCAAATTACTATAGTAGATAGTCGATTATCCCAAAAAAAAGTGGATTAAGGGTGTTCAGATAACTGAATTTTCGGATAATCGGTCACAGACTGGAAAAAGATATTCAATGCACATTTTCATTCTTTATGAATGAAAATATTTTTTAGTTTACTTTTTACTATATGATACTCACAAACTATACAAATAACTCTATATAAAGTACAAAAACATTCTGAGCTTTAAAAAATCCAATACAACAAATTTTAAAAAGTTGAAAATCAACTCAACAACTTGCAAACCCGAGTTAAGTCGCGTCGGCAGCGCTGGGCCGCTGCTACAGCCGATGGTTATACTTAAGTTCGGTATGCGGTTTCATTTTTTCATGTTTGACTGAGTTTCGATTAGCCGATGTTTTGGATAATTGGGCTTTGGATAATCGACACTCTACTGTAATTAGTTTGGTTTTTTATGCTGGTTTCAATGGTGATAGTCAAATTACCTTTATTGTTTTAGCTGAAAATTTAAAATTTGGTTTTTTTGACATTTATTAGCTCATACCTTTTAAACCATCATTTTTACAGACATACGAACCACACTTGTGTCATACTATTTAGTTCGTACTATAAACTATCTAATTTTAATCAAAATCATTAGAGCCATTTTTTTTAAATGTTGATTTTTCACGTTTTTATGAGTTCAAAAAAATATTTTAAAAAAATGAAGAAACGCCTGGAGATACGTTGAATTTATACATACATACCAAATTTCATCTAAATTGGACCAACAAGTTAGGCTGTGGCACTGTACATATCCAGACCCAAACACGGACGTACAGACATCACTCCCAAACCCACTTTTTTGGATTAAGGGACCCCAAAACGGATATATCAACTTTCAACTCAAATTAAAAAATTTTGATAAAATTCCTTGTATTTTTGGGCTCCAATGTTAATCTTATGGAGGATGAAGAAAAATTAATATTTCACTTATCAATCAATATTTTTAGATTAAACTTGGTATTTACCTGCATGTGGTTGAGATCTTATGCTTCAAATGTTTAAAAATCATAGTTTATATGTGTTTATGATGGCAGCAAACCTGCATACGCTTTTCCCTTGTTAATCATGGCAAACTTCTTTACTTATGGACAGATATTGATGAAAGTTGGTATAACTGGTAAAAAAACTTTTTATGGTAGAAATGCCTACTTTCAATGTTCCTCACAGCAGCAAACCTGCATACTCTCCCCTATGTTAATTTTACGGAGAATAGGCAAATAACTGTCATATTTATTGATAAATCTTGTCATATATCATTATTAATATATTATTGATTTGGATATTCGTTGAGTACACAGGTCTGCTGCGACGGGGGTATTTAAGTTTATTAACCCTAGAAATGGCAAAGTCGTAATTTACAACGCATTTACATACTCAATAAGAATTGGCAGGTGGAGGCATCTGTCACCAGTTTAGTGTACTTGTTAGACACTATCGCCTACGTGACCGTCTTGCCCTCTGGGGGTAAACAACCGAAACTACTCTCGTAGTACACGAGCCTGCCACCGGGCAGGTCTATAACCAAGTAAGCACTTTCTACTCCTAGGCACTGAGTGGCCGAGCCGGCTAACGCGCTACGCTGACGAGCGTAACGTTGTAGCCATTCGGAAGTGCTAGGGTTCGAATCCCGACCATGAGCAATCCCAATTTGGCTTGCAAATGTGTGGTAAAGCGGAGAGGGGGGCCCACCTTAAATAAAGGGTGTCCGGCTTGGGTGGAAGTTGACGGCATTTGTAGGCTTAATTGGGATTGCAGTGGATACTGTTTTGCTTTTGTGGTTAGTGGTTATAAGGGGGGGGCATGTTTTAAGCTTTTTTTGTTTAAACTTTGATATTTCAAGAATATATTCATAACTATTTTAATGTTACAGTTAAGATTAAAAAGCTTGCTACTTCTAGGGTTAAGGGAGAAAGTAAGTGTAATTCCACTGATGCTGTTTATTTTAATAGCGATAGATTGTTATTTAATTTCATTTTTCTACCTTTTTTCCAGACTGTTATAAGTATATTGGTGAAGGATTGTATGTTTCAGGTTCAAAAGAATTCCAAGGTTTATCGAAGAATGTCAGAAGTTCTAGGCCTTATAGATGAGTCAATGGTTCTTAGTGTATTTATAAGAAAAATGTGAGTACTTTGATATTAATATTTTTATGTATTAAAATTATATTACTTTTCAGAGTTCGGTTTGTAAAAATAAACTTCATTTTATGTCACTTTATATTTTATTGAGAAAACTCTTGAACTTAAGGATTCACATAATACATGATTGTGAATAACTTAACACGTTGTGTGCAGACCACTCGGATCCGAGTGGTACTGGTCCCGGCGAAGGGAGCGGACCACTGAGATTTGAGTGGTGACATTTAGGTTAAAATCAAGATGGTGGATCTGACAATGTAGATTGTGCTGCCACCTATTGGAATCTGGGAGAGCGACAATCTTCTTTGTTATTACGTAGTATGTATATCTGTATGGGTTAGGAATTTTCTTTTTGATTGATTTTAAACTACACTGGCCACTTGCAGGGAATGTGTTAAATAAGGTTTGTAAAGAAATCAGCTTCTTTCTTAGGAATCAGTATGTTTCCATTCTCAACAAACCTCTTATATGAATGAATAATGAGTTTATTTCCACATATTAAACATAAATGAAATACATGCTTCTGGCCTGGAAATTAATTGGCCACTTTATGAAATGAAATGAAATCTTTCTTCTTTATTGATCCAGTAAAAATACATAATATACATTAATTAGCTCCATTTATTGCAATGGTACCAAAAAACTGTTGTCAGTTTGCTATTTTACTGCTGTTGTAAAATGCTCCGGAGTAACCAAATATTATTTATCTGAAAAACCCAATTTTTTATTTTACTTGAAAAAAAAAGTTAAAGAGCGACATCTTTTTAACTCTCTGGGCAGTTAAGTATATATGTAAGGTCCCAAAAATAGATTGTTTAAAAATCTCTGTGTTGACCTTTGGCGTCTTAAATAATTTTTTTTTTAACTATTAAAAAATATTCATTTTCCCGATAGTGATAATAAAAATTTATTTATTATATTCTAGTAGCTTCAGAATTGTATATTTACTAGAGATTTATAATACCAAAAGTGAATTCTAGGAATCCAAAAGTTGACAGGCTTATCGACTGAGATAATCAAGTTATTGTTATTTATGAAAGATAACAACAAAGACACAAGGTCAATTTAAATCAAATACAATAAATCTTTGATAGTTTGACACTCAGTCTTCAGGATTGACACTAAAAACATCAAAACAACAGTTATCAATATTTCCTAAGAAAGTTCCGCCGCATCTTACCATACTGGTCAGTGACCGAGACCAACTCTTTTGTTTATGCGGGACTGAACTATCTTCACCCTTGGCCATCAACTTTTTTCAGTAAAATTTGCTACAATAGGAAGTAAGTTAACAAATCACCAGTTCAATTGTTTAGATTTTTAGTAGGCCTAATAGGCTAAATAAACCTTCCGAGCGGCAATCAACACGCCCATGTCGATGGTGTAACGTTTACTTATAGACGCTTAGTTTGTATAGATTGTTTTCGATCCAGATTAAAAGTTGACATTGCCATATATGGCAAATTCTAAGCTTTTCATTTGTGGATTGTGTCTTTCCCTAGACGATAACTCTGTACAAAAAAGTTGTATTAGTTTTAAATTGACGTAACTCAAAACAGCTGACTGTTGCTTTGTTTATGCTCTTGAGTAGTTGCAATTCTTGGTTAGACTTGTATTTACGTTGGTTTATTTTTACATAAGCCTATTTATTGCATTTTTTTTAAAGTTTACTGACATCCTATATTCATAAACTAAATTAAAATTGTTTCTATATTTTTACCTTGTAGACTTTTTTATGTTGATTAATTTAAAATTTGTTTTAGAATTTTCATATTTTTGTATGAATTAATATATAGAAAAAAACCTTTAAAATGGCCGTCACCCCTGAAGGCCAAATAGTATACGGATTTGAAAAGGAAATATTTTGGCATTGTATATAACACTGCTTTGTTACTCGTAATCATAATTAATTCATGTATACTCTATGTAATACTTTATACTTGACAAATTGTCAAACTATTAAGTATAATTAATTTTATTTGAATCATACAATGTGTGGTGATTTCCAGTATAACCAATCTGAAGTACTGGGGTCGAAGTGAACAAATCATCTCCAAGACCCTGCAGTTGCTGAACGACCTCTCTGTCGGCTACAGCTGTGTTCGCAAACTGGTCAAGTTGGAGGAAGTGCAGTTCATGCTCAACAACCACACGGTCAGTAAACAGTAGACAATCATCAAGTAGACTTGGACTAGCAATTAATTCCTCTACATTATATGGACGTAATTTTATTAAATAACTGGTGAGATATTTTATAAATTTTGCCACAACCAAACATCTATATTCACAAGGCAATAAATTATACAGGTGTTTTGACTTCTCAATACAGTTATTAGATGGGGCTATATACTGACATTGCCCAGGTCTTATATTATACTTACTTTTGTTATTAATTATAATTATGGTAAAATTCATTAGTATAACATTTATTAAAATTATTTTATTATTAATTTTTGCTTGAAATGATTTCCTCCCCATAAGATAGTACAATTATTCATTGTAAGATTGTGCGAAGTCCTAAAGTACATCTAAAAAATAAAACAATACTGCCGTACAGGGGGGTAAATAAAGCTACATTCAAAATTCAAACTTCTGCCCAAGTCAGACTCTTTAATTTATAAGTTAAATAAATATTACAAAACTTGGTTTTGTAGTTATTAACTATATATATATATATACAGTAGAACCTCGATTAACCGTCACCCTCGGGACCGAGACCATGCATAACAAAATAGTTAGCGCCTACATCTTGCTAGCTTAGTGTTTGGCGTGAACTTCGCAATACTTCCTGCATGTTAGGACCGGCGCCAAAAGAGATAACACTCCTTGACTATTAAAAAATTCCTCTGGCGTAGATACAAGAAAGAAAAAAAACCATGTTTGGCTTTAGTTGAATAGTGCTAGGGTACCTAAATCGATCAATCATGTATCTTTAACAATAGAGAACCACTATTAACGAGAAAAAGCTTTAAGAGATTTAAGAAAAAAACTTTTAAAATATACCAAAATATTATTTAAAATAGGTTATAATCAGTGCAATCATAAAATGAGTTGGCAATTGCAAGTTTCTTATTATGTTTTAATGTCTTTAGTTTCTTTCTTGCTGTGGTTTAACTTGTTTTGGTGCTGGTATCAGGGGCTGGTTTGGAAGTATACGTAAGTCAGTCCCCTTTCCCGCTGGGACATTCAGTTTCCTTTTCTTTCTGCTGTTTAAGCAGAAACACTCCCTTCACACGAACACTCCCTTCCTACTTTCTTTAAGAAAGGTTTTGATAGAATCAGACCAGTTGTTGCTTGTATTAATCTGTCCAGATACTGCAGTGGTATCACCATCAATCAGAAAGACTTCAGAATTTCATTTCGGTTTAAGGGTATAATGTCAGCTGCCTAAATCCATATTTCTTAAAGATGAGCCTTTCTTCAGTCATTCTACAGCTATTTTCAGCGTTTTATCTTTGTAGTACTTATACTTCCAAGTACCAAGCATCTATGAGTTTCAAGTCCTTTTTAGTGATTAACCCTCCATCGGGCGCATAGCGGATGTTACCTCAGCACTTGCAAATATTTTTTTTTAAAGTGGAAAACTTTTTTGAAGTCGGCGGTTGACTGTATCTCACGCACTTCTTTCCAGGAACCGAGAAATGTCCGGTTTGACCTGCTTTGTCTTCCTACATCGATGTGGGGTTGAGTTTCCTCAGTACATGGAGGTAACCTCCACGTGCGCCCGATGTGTGGCTGTCAATGCGGAGCCATCTTTCGAGCTCGTTCGATTACGTTTCATAAATAAATGCTTTAGTAATTAGAAAATCATTTGGTTTACAAGAATTGTGTAGTGTGTATACGGTTGTGTTAGCTGTTTAGACCTTAACTGTTATTATATAGTTATTTTGAGGCCTAGAAATCATCAACTTCTTACTGATAGTTATAGGAGAAGACAAAAGTGAGCCGGAATCTGTAATATATTGCTTAGCTGATGTTAAATTTATGTTTTATTCTTCTTCGTATTTTATTCATAAGATCTAATATCCATTTTAAATAATTTCAACCTCATGATTTAATTTTTAGTTTTTTATTCATCATTATTTAACACCAATGGTATAAAACTATGATTGTAATAGTAAACAATATTTTTACCAGTATTTACTTTTATTTTTCCAAATGCGAAGGTAACCTCTGCATGCGCCTGACGGCGTTTCAAAATCAATGTGACCGATGAAGGGTTATAACAAATAAAAAATTATTCCTTAAGGAATTTTGACTGATTGAAAGCACATCTAATTTCCTGTAAGCGGAATACAACATCAGCCTTTATATCCAACCAGTTTTGCCAATATAACCATCCAAACATTACCTGCTATAATGGCTTTAGTAACCCCCATCTATCTGGTATTTAACAATTAGGCCTATATTATTAGTATGATGTTACAATTCTATATTTTTGTAAGTATAATTTATTGAGTTCCCTGCATTGAACTTCAAAAAACACTTATTATAGTTATAATTTAAAAATTCAAATATGCGATAAAAAGGATTTAAAGTTAGCCAGCTATAAAATTAGTTTTGAATAGATTAAATGAAAGGTTTGAGTTGAGGTAGGCAACTTGTTATACAGTTTCATGCCTAAAATTATTTAAGTTCTATATTATTATTTATAGTAATATAACTTACTATTTTCAGTTTTTGATATTCAGTAGTTGGGAATATTGATTTTCAGCTGGTTTCTTGAGGAGTATGAATGAATGTTCTCGCTAAACCTGAAGCAATCAAAATTTTTGAAAATGGAAAGAATTAAGTCAGAAAAAAAGAAAGTATTGGAAACTATTAAAATTTTAAGGTCAAACTAAATAAGGGTCTGCAGTGTAAATTCCCTCGAGGAGTTTGTTAAAATTTGAATGATTCTTTTTTGATATATGAGTATATCTTTTCTTCTACATGAGTGTCCATAAAATATTTAAAAACCATATCTTACAACTGGAAAAATGCAAAGTAGGAGGGAATACTTAAGTGGACCAAAGTCAAGCAATCTCTGCAGTAAAAATATCTATTATATCTAAATATCTTTTTAGTCACCATAACAAAATGTGGTGCCCAACAGAGCTTATAGTTAAAAAATTGGTTGAAAAATTTACCAGAAAATAACAAAAATTTAGTTAAGTTTACTAGGTACTCATTAAATAAGTAATAATGATTAATGTTCCAGAGTGAACATTTCCCGTTCTTGGGCCCCGGAGTGGCTGTCAGTGAGATGAGGTGTCGGTCCATGTTCTACACCTCACTGGGCCGCCTACTCATGGTGGATTTGGGAGAGGATGAAGATAGATTTGACACTTTTATGATGCCACTTACAGGTATGTTATTTCACATACTGCAGATTTTCCCTTTCAAAGTTGGTTTTTGTTTTCATTAAACTTCAAAGTAATAGTTCATAGCAACTTTAACATTTAATTAGGAAATATTTTTTATTTGCAGTAAATTTAAGAGTGTAGATTTTAAAATTGTGGTACCATTATTGAATTTTCAACTGATTGACATTTGGCATCCACAACAGCTAAAAAAGTGTTGAACCGATATGTGTTTTATTTAGCAATCAGAACATGGAATCAAGCCAGTTTTGAAGTGTCATCCAACAGTTCCATTCCTCACCATGAGTAAAATTGATATTGGGAAGTAAATATTCCTTCTATTACCTGAATACAAATATAAACTCATTTTCAGTTAATTGTATTTGCGAAATATTTTCCCTAAAATCTATGTTTGCAATATGACCAGAATACAGACTGTTTTGCAGCTCCAATGTCACCGTGCTCACCCTTCCCAGCTATACGGTTTTATTATCTTCATTTCCAGTGCATCCATTTTTGCCTTTGTGGACCCTGTTTGAGCTTATGTCAGTAGCATATTGTTTTGATAATTGCTCATATTAATCATTATCATTACTAGTACCTTAACAGTTTTTTTTTTTTTTTTACTTTAACCGTCCCAAAAGTGCACATTTCAATCAATCAAAATTCTTATTGTATGTTTAAAAAGAAGAGAAAAATCACTCTTTAAAATGGTCAAATTTGAGTTGAACTTAACTACAATGCACTTAAAAAACTAATTATTAGCTATTCATAAAAACCTAACTGTAACAATACATCACAAAAATAATAAACAAATATAACGAATGAACCTTGCTGGTTACGAGATGAAAACAAACAGCTGCACGGTCAGCTTGTTTGGTTTCGAGTTGTCTATAACGTCACTAACAAACACAAAGGCGTAAGGAAACAGTTCATAAGTTAATACAACACATTCTAGCAGTGAGCTTCAGCGATATACTGTGACGAATAACAACTAAAATCTTTATTTTATCAAGGAGCAATATATCACATCAGTGGCCCTTTTTTACCACTTTTAAGTCACCTACTGTCAGTCAGTTGGTTGATTGTTTAATTATGAGTAATTAATGGCACTAAGTCCAACATGATGTTAATATATGTACAGTCAAGTCCGGTTTATCTGAGTTAATGTAGTGGAGTCCCGATCCGGGTAGCCAAAAATCTGGATGATCTGAAACTACAATGAAAATGTACCATTATAGACATTCACGTCGCATAGACAAAGATCGTGAATAGTGTCTGCAATATTAGTGCTGCAGACTGCATATGACCTCTGTACAACAACAGCCGTAAAATATCTCAAGCGTTCAACATGTTAAAAGTTTTTGTTTTTTTTCATTTTATTGACAGTTAAGAAGTTATTATTATTAGTTTTTAGGTAGGAAATAAAATGCTCTTCTGACATTAAACCAAGCTTCTTCCTTTTACAACCACTCATGACCACGGATTCAGTATGCACTTTGAACGTAAAAATAATTCGAAACAAACAACCACAGTAAATCTAACCCGAAACACCTACACTTTGACAGTTCAGTATTGAAATGTCAAATATTGACCTCTCGCGCATGCGCTAAGTGCTTGTGCATGTAACCTTAAAGAATTACTACGCTTTGACAGTTCAGTATTGAAATGACAAATGTGCCGCTCCCACATACACTAAGCATTTTTAGCGCTCCGCTTCGAAACATCCCCAAAATACAGTGTACGTTCATCATGTTACGCATTCATCGTTAGTAACATTAGCCGCATCAAGCAAGGTACTGCGGTTGCGTCTGAAATTTTAAAGAATTAAGCTTAAGATTGAATTCCTCCAATCTCAACTGTTATTTATATTTTCTTTTTCAAAACCCGATCCGGATGATTCGGATCCGAATAAACTGGACTTTACTATATATAAAATGTTGAATCCTAACAATCCAATTCTTTTATTGTTTCAGCTGCATTTGAATCAATAGGGACAATGCTAGCTTCTGCAGAAACGCCACTGTTTGCAGCAGAAGAAGCTAAGAAAGCTCTTATAGGCCTAGCCAGAGACCTGAGAGGCTTGGCTTTTGCGTTCAACACTAAATCTTCGTACATGATGCTGTTTGATTGGATGTATCCTTTGGATTGGTGTTTGAAAAACATTTTGTTAGAGACTTTGGGCCTGATTATATGCCAAATTAAGTTTTTGTAATAGCAATTTAGTTAACCCTAGAGCTGGCAAGTGCCGGATATATGGCACGAAGGGGTTTTGCCAAACTGGCAACGCGATATATACCGAGCCAATGCATTTGCAACACATTTTTTTGGTATACAATTGTTCAAACAACCTTTAAACTTGTATCAAAATAAAGCTCATAAAATATAGTATCTTTTATATTATTTCGATATTTTATTATTTGTCTTTGACCAAACTTTCTGAAATACTGGTGACCGTGCAAAAGCGACGTCCAAGAACTCTCTAACTGGTGACCGTCGCTTTTGCGACGGTCAAACATCGCTACTATTATCGACTTTTCATAGTAATAAATGTATGGTCGACGATATATTGGTATCATTCGATACGGATGAAATCTATCGATATATACCATTCAATAGGATTAAATTTTGTTCTGCTGGTGAAGAGAAAAAGAAAACAATGCTACTTTCAAATGCGCGTTCGTAAAGAGATCTCAAATACGTTCGCCGAGGTTAATGTTTAGTTTGGTATTAGAGAAAATTGCTTACTTATTTCTTGGAAATAATAAATAAAGTTTTGACTATTATATTTGTGAAGTTTTAGCTTCGTTTTGCTGTAAAACAATCTATATTTAGTTATGTAATTAGAAAGGGGTGGGACCTTCCTGAAAAAAAATAGTCTGTGTGTGAATACGTAGGCCTATCATATTTTATAATTAAATTTCTTGTTTCTTTATAAATGTTTTGAAATAGATAGAGACTATGTAGATCGATATAGGGACATTAGAGAAATATTATTTGAGAGTGAAAAAATTGAGTAAATTTGCCAACTATTAGAATTATCTATGGTGATACCGATTTTGAAAAAATTGCCAATTCTCGGTTATGGTGTTATAGACATATAGATGTTTAAAAGTAAAAAAATGTGTATTTTTAAAAACTAGATAAAATTTATAACTGTTTCTATATTTTGGAAATAAAATTTATACCATATTAACTATTCAGGGGGATGTCTCCCCCTTTACTTTTTGAAAAAAATGTTTTTTTTTCACTTATAAACTATGAATATAAAAATAAAATTAAAAATATAATTATAAAATACATTTCATTCTAAACTAGAGTTAATTCTGAAGAAAATAATATATCACAATGTAGATTTTGACCATATTTACTATATTTTATGATTTTTTTAAAAACCCTGCAAAACATCAAAATATGGCCTGCCAATATGTTTTAATTGCCAAGTTGAATTTAAAGATCATCGTTAGTTTGTTTGTCTAACGGTGTTTTGAATAGTGACAATCGCCAAAACTTTTTGGTGTTTATTTCAATGAAATGTTTGGTCTCTTTTATTATTGTTGGTAGCAAGTATAAGTTATCAGTGTGTTAGTGCATTGTAGATTAAATATTTGGAAATGGAAAAGAATCTAGATATGCTCAAGTGATCAAAAGAATTTATTGATGCCACTTTTAACTGTTCTTTTTATGAAATATTGCAAATTAAAAAATGAAGGACTATATAAACCATATATTTTCAGACTCTGTTGGCTTTTGCGTTCAACACTAAATCTTCGTACATGATGCTGTTTGATTGGATGTATCCTTTGGATTGGTGTTTGAAAAACATTTTGTTAGAGACTTTGGGCCTGATTATATGCCAAATTAAGTTTTTGTAATAGCAATTTAGTTAACCCTAGAGCTGGCAAGCGCCGGATATATGGCACGAAGGGGTTTTGCCAAACTGGCAACGCGATATATACCGAGCCAATGCATTTGCAACACATTTTTTTGGTATACAATTGTTCAAACAACCTTTAAACTTGTATCAAAATAAAGCTCATAAAATATAGTATCTTTTATATTATTTCGATATTTTATTATTTGTCTTTGACCAAACGTTTCTGTTTAAAGATCGTCGTCGCTTGCTATCGTTGTCAGTCGTCTGTTGTCTAACGGTGTTTTGAATAGTGACAATCGCCAAAACTTTTTGGTGTTTATTTCAATGAAATGTTTGGTTTTTATTTTTATTGTAAATAAGTACATCAGTGTGTTAGTGCAAGATAAATTAAATATTTGGAAATGGAAAAGAACTCTAGGGATTGCTCAAGTGATCTTAAAGAATTTATTGATGCCATTCTTTTAACTGTTCTTTTTTATGAAAGGGTATTCAAATTAAAAAATGAAGGTATAACTTATATAAACCATATATTTTCAGACTCTGCATAACATTTACTAACAACTTTGTAATTTATCTTTTGATGATAGTACTTACCTGTACTGAGCTAAAAGACAGAATATAATTGAATTTTATCAAAAATTATACAAATTAAATATTTTTTTAATTCATTGTGTCCATATAAACTGTATGTACAATGATTCTTTACTTTATTCTGAATGAAATTATATATAACAAGCCATAGTTATGTTATTCTTTATGATTTTTGTAAGTGTATGAACATTACATATTACAACATATAACATATGAACTAAAAATTTCTCAAATTAATAATTTCTCTCTGCCATCACAGCGCTACACCACTGCCAACTCTAGGGTTAAATTTGAACTAAATAATAATTTTAATAAATTAATTTCACTAAGATTTTCGAATAAAGTAATTTTAAATGTTGTAAATTGGATCAATATTCATCATATCTTTACTGGATGAACACATCATTTTTTATTTTTGATGGCTATTATTTGGTAAAAGTTCATGGAACAGAATATGTAAAGTATGAACCTTCGATACATAGATTGTTTTTTTTATTTATACATTCTTACCTTCAGAATTGATAATTAACTAAAAATAGGTTACAATACCTTCGTCCTTCAATTCTTACAGTAGTCAGCAGGCAACTAATTTCAGGACTCTATGGTCCCATTTTCAAGTCTTGTCACTTATTCATTGCAAGTCATCACGATAACAAATAATAAATTAATATAACACGTAAAAACATTTAATTTTTATCAGTGTGTTAGTGCAAGATAAATTAAATATTTGGAAATGGAAAAGAACTCTAGGGATTGCTCAAGTGATCTTAAAGAATTTATTGATGCCATTCTTTTAACTGTTCTTTTTTATGAAAGGGTATTCAAATTAAAAAATGAAGGTATAACTTATATAAACCATATATTTTCAGACTCTGCATAACATTTACTAACAACTTTGTAATTTATCTTTTGATGATAGTACTTACCTGTACTGAGCTAAAAGACAGAATATAATTGAATTTTATCAAAAATTATACAAATTAAATATTTTTTTAATTCATTGTGTCCATATAAACTGTATGTACAATGATTCTTTACTTTATTCTGAATGAAATTATATATAACAAGCCATAGTTATGTTATTCTTTATGATTTTTGTAAGTGTATGAACATTACATATTACAACATATAACATATGAACTAAAAATTTCTCAAATTAATAATTTCTCTCTGCCATCACAGCGCTACACCACTGCCAACTCTAGGGTTAAATTTGAACTAAATAATAATTTTAATAAATTAATTTCACTAAGATTTTCGAATAAAGTAATTTTAAATGTTGTAAATTGGATCAATATTCATCATATCTTCACTGGATGAACACATCATTTTTTATTTTTGATGGCTATTATTTGGTAAAAGTTCATGGAACAGAATATGTAAAGTATGAACCTTCGATACATAGATTGTTTTTTTTATTTATACATTCTTACCTTCAGAATTGATAATTAACTAAAAATAGGTTACAATACCTTCGTCCTTCAATTCTTACAGTAGTCAGCAGGCAACTAATTTCAGGACTCTATGGTCCCATTTTCAAGTCTTGTCACTTATTCATTACAAGTCATCACGATAACAAATAATAAATTAATATAACACGTAAAAACATTTAATTTTTACACCATACACATTGGGCCTGCCACACACAAATTACTACTCGTCACTTAACTTGTGTAGAACAGATTTCAAGTTCTGCATGTTAGTAACTTTTTTAGGAATCATTGATTCCTCTTCCCTTTTCTCCCTCCTAAAAAAACACATCAACACTAACACTCTTGATCCGTTTTTCAAAAAAATAGAGCTTATTAATTTTGTTGTAATAGACTAAGTATATTGCCAACCATCACTTTCTGCATTACTTAACACAACCAAACTATAATTATTTGACGCAGCAAAGTGGGTGCATTAAAGAAAACAAAGATGGCTAGTAGAGGTATTTTCTCCAATAGCTGGATTTTTTTACAAAATCAAAGCAGGAAGTTTAAAAAAGTGTCTTTAAAAGGAAAAAGCTGGCAATTATTCATCAACTGTATCCGATTAGTTATTTACTATCGGTCATCGTTTTCTCTTCTTCCTCATTTTCTCTTCTTATATCAACTACAAACAATATCTAGTATCCACAGTGGATAACAGATCCATGGTTAAAGTCTAATTTTAAAGAAGATTTTAAATTTCTTTGTTACAGTTCTGGACCAATTTACTGTTTTCATGTTTACAGACGGACGGTGAATGAATAGTGACAGCAAATTGTTCTTGTCCTCACTCAATACCAGATAATGGATCTTCATTCAAAAAGACAGTATTGTTGTCAAACATTTTGAACGTTTGTTACTCAGGACATGTAATTCACTCAAAAGTATATATGTTTATATTATTAAAACTGTTATGTCTCTAACATCTCACCTGTTGACCTTGACTGGAGAACAGATATCCCTCTTACACGCCAATACTTCTACACGCCATGGAGCTGTGGTACCGTGAGCCCCAAGTAACCACTCCGGTTCTCAAACTGTTTGCTGAACTTGTCCAGAACCGATCACAGAGGTTACAGTTTGACGCTTCCTCGCCTAATGGAATTTTACTGTTCAGAGAAGCCAGTAAAGTAATTTGTAGTTATGGTAAGTTATGAAGATCATCAGTATTTATAAATTATATTTTCTTTTGATCTTAGAGAGCAATAATTTCAATAATTATTGAAAGTAAAAGTGTAAATATAAAAAATCAAGAACTTTAGCTATCAATGTTATTCTGCTTTGTTTTCATTTTCATCATGAACCATTACTACCATTCTCGAAAGAATAATGTTTGAAATACTTAAACGGGCCTGATATTAGAATTTCTTGTATATTTTATGAGGTTTTAAACAGTTTGTTTTACTGAAAACAGTTTTTTTTTAGAATGAGGCTTTTGAACCATCATCAATTATATGATAATCTTCATGTTAAGAGATTGTGATGAGCCTTTTATTGTCTGAAGAATGCTTCTATTCCATGTGCCCATATTATCATTAAGGATATTGTTTGTAGCTGAAGTCAGTAGTTTGTAGTTTATTCAAGCCGGCTGATTCAGGTTTTTTTAAATTTTTCATAATCAAATTTGAAAACTTTTTACAATTGTTGAATTTCAACATCGAGTGATTGTTATTGTTAACTTTAAAAAATCTATATTTTTATTTAGACTTTCCTGTTAAAAAAGGGCTATATATTCTTTAAAGTCTTTAAATAAAAGTCCTAGGTGATCGTAATACTTTTGAGGAGTGTTCAGTTTCACATTAGCTGTTTTTTGTAATATTTTCAGTGTGTGTGTGTGTATATATGTTCTAACCTAACTCGATGGATAAGGATGAAAACATTCCTGTCACCAGATGGGTTGAACAAAAATATTCAAAGCAGAGGAATAATGCTGTCGATAATGTGAATGCAAGCAAGAAATCAAAGAATTAGTCTATTGCTGAACACAATGAGGCCATGGACTTAAATTTGACTGATCCTTCTTCTACAATCAAGGCTGGTGGCCCGCAGTGAACGTTTTAAGGTGTATTAAAATGTTTTATTTAAAACGTATAAACTGTGCTTGGATTGAGTTAAAAATAAATGTGTTAAAATTGGTATCTTATCTAATACATGTTGTATTCTATCCGAGTAAAGCTCAATCTACTACTATATTACTAGTATCGGTACTATTAGATGATTTGTAGTTTATATTTTTTATGATATGTCTTTATTTTCAGGTAGTCATATACTTGAAGTAGAAGTACCCAAAGATCAGATTTATGCAATGAAACTGAAAGGAATCTCAATTTGTTTCTCAATGCTGAAGGCAGCTCTCTGTGGCAGTTATGTAAATTTTGGAGTTTTTAGGCTATATGGTGATGAGGCATTGGATAACGCTCTCAAAACATTTGTTAAACTGCTTCTGTCCATTCCCCAGTCTGATTTATTGGTGAGTACATTTTATACTGCATAATGATATAAATTTTTTACTAATAATTTTAAGTTCCACTACATTAGAGTGATTTCAATGAAAGATAATTATTAATTAGCTTATTAATATGAATTTCAAGAAAAAAAATAATTCACTCTAAACACGTTTACGACGGCGTGGACCTTATTTGAGCTACGCCGACTTTTTTAATTGACGTAGTCCTCATGAGGACTACGTTTGTATTTATTTGCTATGATGATTAATTGTACTGTTCTCTGCTAAATGTCAACAGATGATAGTGTACGTCAAATGAGAATGTTTTTGATTGTCTGTCTTTGAAACTCGTTTACCTCTGTTGGCCCACAGCTGTACAAATTTGAAGAGTAATAAAATATATCAAAAGGTGTACATTATCAAATGGAGTTATATTTTTTATTTATGTGAAACAGTGTTAGACGAACATAGTTCAGTTTAACTATGTAAACTATGTCAAAACATTTATGTGGAAATGTGTACAGCTGTAACTGGCAACAGACCTGTAGATATCCATGTGGGCCAATAGAGAGCCACGACGCACTGGTGAAATAAATTATTCCTTTGGTACGGCGTTAGCCACTAGAAGCCCACAAAGTTATATATGTATAAAATATATAAGTAAGTGTGTATTTTGTAAATAAGTGTTGACACATTACTTAGCTCATCATGCTAGACCATTTTACAAAAAAAACATGATTCAGGCTTTTGCAAATATAACCTAATATTTTAACCTTTTACCAAATTTGAAAGTGTTAGAGTTGTGTTTGTGTTACAGGACTACCCAAAACTGTCTCAGACATACTATGTTTTACTGGAATGTCTGGCCCAAGACCACATGAGCTTCCTGGCGACCCTGGAGCCCAGTGTGTTCCTCTACATCTTGTCGTCCATCTCTGAGGGTCTCACGGCTCTAGGTGCGCACCTCAATCACTTCACAGGTACAGCCCGGAGCCCCACGTTTCCGCACTTGCATGCTTGCCACTCACATGCTGCCTGACACTCTACCAAACTTTCCACATTGACTACAGTTTTATTTATTATTGATTTTTGAAATCAAACTCCACTGAAAACAGCTGAATCATTTCTAAAAGTTTGAATTTTCCAAGTATCTAATTACTTTACTGAAAAACTAAACATTTGGATTTTAGTAAATATGCTGAAGTGAAGTAGAGTTGAAAGTGTGGCTTTTAAATTGAGCGTGGGGCTCAGTAGACTGCTAGACCCTTGCCTGTTGTGAAACTATCGGACGGCTCTGGGTCTAGGTAGTCCCCAGGGCTGTACCTTGCTGCATGCTTAGTAAACTCTTAAGGCATGATTATATACTTGTTTAACTTTTATAGTCCCAAGGGTTTTTAATCCAGTGATGAGATTTTCTTTTTATATCCTCTTGTTGTTTCATCATCCTCCAAAAAGGTTTTCAATTTTCAAGAAAAAAATATCAATTCCTAGTGACTTTTGGTTCTGGAACAGCTTGGTAAAAAGCAACTTACTGTGATGAATTATAGGTATGACACTAAACATAATAAAATATAGGGATGGGTCGAATCCAATTTTTTTTCCGATTCCTATGCCAATTCTTTAAAATCTATTCCGATACCAACGATTCCAAGCATTGAATGTCCCTCCACCAACAAATTCAACGCTTCAAAATTTGAAGTAAATATTTTTAATTAGGGGTCCGCCCCTAGAATTTTAAGACCCATTCGAGTCAAGCTTTTTCTCCGAGTTTTTTCTATCAATAAAACATCAATAAAATTTTCTGGGAATTTATACCAATAATTCATTGATTGGCTAGTCAATAAATAAAAAGTTTTTTTTTAATTAATTTTTAATATTTAGCCTAAAATAGTTCAATAGTCATAAAAATCCTTAGATTAAACAATAGATCAAGGTTAGGCCTCTGAAGGTTCATTTTTTAAGTACACAATTTATGAAAGTATATTATTAAATCACACATTGGATTATTATTGGATAATTAATAAAAAACTTAATAGACAGAGCAACAAAGAGAGTAAAAGATTTATGAGAGAATATTATTTAATCAACACATTGGACTGTTATTGGGTAATTAATAAAAACCTTAACACGTTCGCTTACCACTCGGATCCGAGTGGTGACATTTAGGTTAAAATCAAGATGGTGGATCTGGCAATGTAGATTATCCTTTCCCCTTGGGATCTGACAGAACTACGACCAGCTTTGTTATAACACAGTATCTATTTCTGTTTGGGTTACTTAGAATTTTCCTGTTGGTTGATTTTAAACTACACTAGCTGCTCCATGCGAGGAACGGGGTTTAGGGCACCTTAGCGAATGTGTTAAAAGACAGAACATCAAAATTAAAATTTATACAAGTTATTGTGAATTTTAAAAGGACAAGTTTCCAGATCCACACTGTGTCAAATCTACGAAATCCTTGTAATTCATCCTTAAATTAAATTAGCAGGAAATTTTTTTTTTGCAAAAGAAAAAACCAATGAACCAACTTATGAACCGCAGATCAATTTATTTTAATTTAAATCACCATATCAACTTTCTTTTTATTATTGTTTCAATTAAAGTAGATAAACAATTAATTACGAATCCACAATCAGGCTGCAGCAGACAACATGGGCAACAAAAGTCTTTCTGCGAAACAATTATACCTGCGAATTTGTGATAATCGAATTAATGTAACTTACTGATTGAGAACACACTTTTTATTCAACTATCAATGTTAAAAAATACCAATCAAATTAGCATCATGTTAGCAAATTCAACAACGGATCGACAAAAATGGCACAATGGTCATGTATTTGGTATCCCTTTTATCATTTAACCAAAAACTGGCTAGTTTTTTAATAGAAAAATTGTTAGTCATATCGAAATATTGTAATCATAAATTATTTGGATGAAAAACAGAAGTATTAAATGGGCCTGTTATTTTTTACTAAAAATCTTATTACAAAAATTGATTATCATGGAAAATGAATATTACTTTGCTGTCTCATTTCAAATCTTTGTTAAAAAGTTTTGTTGCTGAAAACTTTCATTACGCAGAATAATAATTAACATTATTCTGATAATCGGCATTGGCGATATACTTTATATTTCAAAATTCAATATAGTATAGTATAGTATCAGTGACTAAAATAAGAATAATTATGTTGTAATCTTGGACTGACATTCTTGCATTACAGTACAACCTTGATAACCTGGACCCTCCAGTAATTTGGCCGACCACAAAGCTCGTTACACATTGGGTGGTTTCTGCCGCAGAGATAATTTCACTGTTACCGCCGTTCGAGCAGTCGCCTGAAAGATTAAATGGAAGTGTACACACTGGGCAGCAGAAATGCCGCACAGTCGTATTGTCGTTTGCGGTTTTTCTGTTGCCTTTCGGCACGCAGTGGCGTATGTGTGACTAAATGAGAGTCTACACATTTGGCGGTTTTGTTGCCGTTGCCGCGGCGAAATTACTGTCGTGGCAGAAGCCGCCCAATGTGTAGCGAACGAAAAGTTTGAGTTTAATATTCATTTTATACAGCCTATCAGTAATTTCAAATATTTATTGAATCTTACTGGGTACTTGTTACACTTTCCCGTCAGACCCACATATCCAATGGCTTTGAAAAGAAATATTGGTTTTTACGCGGTTACAATTATAAACTGAAAGTGTCCGATAATTTTGAGTCTGCTAGGGAACGATTGGTTTCCTGAACAGAGTTTCATCAAAACAATGACGACTGTTTCTTGTTACAACATCGTGACGAGAAAAACAAACATTCTTTAATTTCTCTCTTTTGCCGTTTGTTGTCGGAAGAACAGCACTTGGAATTGGAATTATTTTCAATCATAGACAATCATTTTCGATTTCGACTTCTACTCTAAGAAACGGTTGAATCAAGAATTGATGTTTTAGATTCAAGCCTAATAAAATTCTATTCAATGGATTTTCATATTTTTAAAGTATTATCAATGCAGTTTAATTGCTTAACCTTAAAACTCCTGGAAGCAATCCAAGTCTATGTTAAATTTTTAGGGAGAATTGTATTTAATTCCCTGCGGGAAAAAGCTCGGATCATGGACACATCTGAAGGCAGTTCTTCTAAACACCTTTTTTCATATTCATATGACAACACTTTCAATACACTTTTTGCACCTCGCAAATTTCTAACACCCCCCCCCCCCCGAGCATAAAGGCTTTTTCATATCCATGTGAAAATTAAGACTTAATTCCTTTTAGTTTGTACGCAGGATTATACCTTGGATTAGGTTTTTCTGCCATTTGTATCTTCAAGTATATTATGTTTCTGTTTTATACTTTATTCAAGCTACCTAAATCTAAAAAGAACAGTGGGAAAATAATATTTTGATTTTTACACTAAATGAACAGGGACCGTGCTTTTCAGTAGCGCTTTAAGAGTTAATTTTTTCCTGTGAACAGTATTTTTTTATAAATTAAAACCATATCAGAATAGTAAGGTTCATATAATTTTAATATACATTTTTATGAATTTGAAAATAAGTAAATAAAATCTTACCTAGAATTTGTGTAATTCAGTAAGGTTCTTTGAGTGAGAATGAAGCGTACTTGATTCTTTTTAGTGAATTTACCATAGGGAAGAAGCTATTACCGTAGGTCTCAAGGCAAGACTAAAGCCCGGGACCATGTTATTTTTTCGTCTTTAGGTGCCCAGAGGCCAAAAACTATAGTCGTTAAAATTTATATATATGTGTGTCTGTTAATATGATAACTCTCGTAAAAATGGTCTAATCAAGACCAAATTTGGTAGAAACGTGTATTCGTTCATTGGCTCGAACGATTTTGTAATTAAGACATATCGGTCAATCGGAACGGTTAGTTTGGGGGGGTTTTAAGGAAAATAGGCAAACTCTTTTATTTATGTCCAGATAATGATAAAACTTGGTATATGGTCAAAATTAAAATAGTTTATGGTAAAAATGCCTACTTTCAGTGTTACTTACTGTTTCTCAAAGCAGTAAACCTGTGTACTCTTTCCTATGTTAATGTTACGGAGAATAGGCAAATACTCTAGGGTCATTCCATGTCAAATCAACACAGTGGTAAAACCTCACTGTTTCAGAATTTGATGAAATTTGGCACATTGGTCACCTTCATATAGACTAAGAGAAATACCAAATTTCAGCTCAATATCTCCAACGGTTTCCAAAATATAGCTATGTGAAGTTGTCAAAAAACGCTAATTTTTTACCGTCCGCATGATTTTAAAATTGAAATTGCAGCTCTACTAGATAAGATAGAGAGTTGAAATTTGTGGCATTTTAAAGCTAACAGTACACCCTTTCATTTGATATACAGCTTAATGGGGGTCAAGAGAAAAAGTTTTTTTTTTCAAAATTTGAATGAAAATTTCAAATTTGATTTTCTCAAAAAGCCCACTTTTGAAAATGTTGAAAAATTCAGTAGTGTTGGTCAGGTTGTTGTTAATAAGTGACACAAAAGTTATGATGGGACAGCAATGGATTCATACTTAAAAAAAAAATTGAAATGTGTGTGTTCAGCTGGCTGTTACAAAACAGCCAAGAAAACGTGTAATATATTGGCCTTAAGAGGTTTAATCATCATCCCCTGTTCACTTAATATTATTTTTTGGCCTACACATATATTAGAAATGTAATTAACTAAATTAGCAATTATGTTCAGTCCAAATAATGTGTATATTGTCTAAATAATTTAGTTCTCTGGTAATAAATTAAGTACGGTATGCTTTTTGTTTTTAATATTTTTAGAAATTTGTACTAAACCCACCAAAATTTAAGTAACCAATGAAAATGAAAATAAAAATCACCCAGTATTGGTGATGTCAGTTTTTTGCCCTAGAACAAAAACAAAATGGATATAATGCACTGCCCATCAGCAGTATTTGCACAACTGACTTGGCATGACAGGCCAGAACCATCATTAGTAGTGAAGGGGTTAATAATAGAGATTATTGCGGACACGTCCCATAACGGTTTATGATATGATATAAGGTTTCCCGATATGAAGTTTATTAAAACTTCAACAACTTAGAACAAGGAAAAAATTCGGTATTTATGTTTGTAAAGTTAGACTATATACCAATTTGTTTTTATTACTTATAATGATATTTTAACAACTGCCAATGTCCAATGCATCAACTTTTTATGCCTTATGACTAGTAAAAATCTTTAATCTTGCTGAAATACCAAAATGAAAGTAAAAGTTTCTACATTTTTATCACCGATGTATTTATTGTACATATGGTTTGTAAAGATACAACATATAAGCAAAGATTAATGTTTCATTTATTAGTCTCCGGGTTACTGAGTAATAAAAATAATTGTTCAAATACCAGCTAATCATAATATATTTGGATTAGTTTAACGGTTTATATAAGATAACTAAACGATTAACATAGAAGGAAAAAAAATTCATACCTTAATATGTTTGGTTTATTTTTTATAATATACGATATAATGAGTGTTAATTTTACTTATGCTATATTTAAATGTTCAAATCACGTTTTTAGCATAACAATGTTCTTGTATCACTAAAATCCAAAGAGGTCAAAAGTTCTAAATATCGAATGTATTTTGGAACTGATGATGCTTTTTTAATCAACATGATAACAAAATTAGCCTTATGTCGTTTACTGAGTATACAATTGTCAGCAAGTAAACCAATCAATATATTTGTTTCTTTGTCGCTAATAGGCTTAGTTTAAGCTAAAATGAGCCATTTTCAGGATAGATAAGGATTAAATTTATTTACTTAACATGAAGATTGTTATAGACTAAAAAATTCTTTAAGAGTTTATTTTTTCCTTAACATACTGTACTCATGGAATTTGCCGAGTAGTATTTTTAGTCTATGAATAACCAACCTAACTGCGTGAGCTTTGTATGCTGACGATATTTTTAAAATATCAAAACCTACATAACTTGACTCTGCAGAGCACTGTATATAGGTCAAGATGTTCTGTTGGATGTTTTCGGACCGGGAATATTGAAAACCCTCTTTTGTGGAACAAACAAGTGGAACTGATGATGGCTTCTTTTATCACCTCATGATAGTTTCACATTGAGCTGAAACTTGTAGCGTCAAGTAAACCATTGGATTTTGCAAGGGACTTGAACCATTTATCAACAAAAGTAATGGTACCATTATTAGTGTTTACGACATTCTTTGCTAGTGAAATCAAAAAGTAGGAGTTCATAATTCATTACTATAAATAAGGTACTTACAAGTTGCAATTTCATTGACACTCTGGAACCCATTTTGCTGTCATACAGAATATTTTCTTTTTGCAGACACTATGGTGTGCACAGGATGCTGCGCAACACTGGATCATATTGTCACTTACCTGTTCAAACAGTTGTCACAAAAAGGTAAGCATTGCCTCATAATATCAATCACAATTTCACATGTTATGTAGCAGAAGTTTGTGACATAATTTTGTTGAGAAGTCTATTTTTGTAAAGAAACGTTAATGACCCATTGCATGACTGTCTGCAAAATTACATTTTTCCTACACCTGTCAGAGAAAGTGTTTTTTCTCACTCAAAACACAATTCCAAGCAGGTGATTTTTCTTATTCATTTTACTTTTCTCATTCTCTCCAATGTTTCAACTTCAAAATATTGATATAACAGTATGCACTCTTTAGTACTGATTAAATACAGTGAATAACTAGCGTACAGGTATTAGCCGCAGAATATTGCTGGTGTTTATCTAGTGAAAAGTTTTTAATTAGATTAAAAAATATAAACTGATTATAATAAAGTCTGGAAAAAACAACATTATTTTATATTAGTTATAGGTAAAAAAACTGTCACCTATTTAACACGTTGCATTGGGGACCATTCGAATCCAAGGAGTACAGGTCCCGAGGTGTAGAGCGGACCACTCAAATGCGAGTGGGGGACAATTTAGGTTAAAATCAAGATGGTAAAACTGGCGATGTAGATTGTGCTGCCACCTGTTGGGAAAACTATGTTCAGCTTTGTTATATCTATTTCTTGTGCAGTATCTATTTCTATATGGGTCAACTGGCATTTTCCAATTGGTTAATTTTAAGCTGCACTGGTCGCCCCATTGTCAGCACCGCGCGAGGAATGGGGGTTTTGGGCGCCACAGTGAATGTGTTAATAGATATTTAGTAGGAAAATTAATTTGCAACTCGTATGCTAAGTGCCCCTACTGCACTCAAGAAACTATGTTGCACTATCCGTTCATAAAAATTTCTCTTGAATACAGCAAAGTAGCACTGGTACACATGGCAAAGTAAACTTGATGCATAAATAACTAGTTCCTGTCAGCTCAGTTTGTCTTAATGACCTATTTATTAAATTGACTACAACACAAGATGATTTATTTTATTTGAAAAGAATTTTTATCACCTCAGTATGTATATGTATTACAAATACATTATGTATTGCACCTCGGTATGTATTACAAATATCTTCATTATATAATGGTATTGTTAATGTTATAAACAGTTGTTTGTCTAAGAGAGATCTAATACAATGAACAATAATCTCCGACATTTCATTTCAATCTTATCACACTTGGGCATCATGGAATTTTTAATATTTTTTGTAGTTTTAATTCATCTAGTGATTGTGAATTGATAGATTGTTTTATCTTGATGTTTTTGCACTTTTACGTTAAGACCCGTCAGATGATGTATAAGTGAGAATTGCTTTGGCTAATAACTGCTGTCTAATTGTCTGCTGAAACATGGTCTTTGTCGTTAACGTTAAGAAATATTTAAATTAATGCCAATGTAAACACATTTTATCTAATTTACTATAACTCGTACAGTTGACTCCCTCTAATCCGCACATCTCAGGACCGAACCCCTGTCCGGATTTAAAAAATTCCAGACCATACGGCGGTTTGATTTATATACATAAATTACAACCAGTATTAGTGTACAGTATCTAAAAATCACATTTTAAGACGATTTTAAAGCGTAATTTCTCAAACATTACAGGTTTTTGTTTCCAACTAACTGGATCACAGTTTTTTTGTGACATTGTAAATTAAATGTGTCAGCATAAATAGGAATGAACATAATTATAAAGCAACCAAAATTGAACCTTTACAAATTTTGTTTACAGTTAGAAAAAAAACAGAACTCGCACTCTATATTAATAAGATTATCTCAAACATATTTACTGTAATCTAAGAGGAATAAAAATCTTGGCTTTACAATACTGAATATATTATTAGAAATATATTATTTTCTTCTGCTTTTTTTTTCGCTTAAACCGTTTTCTTGAACGCATAATCATGCCATTTCTTCATAAACATTATAACCACAGCTGATCTGATGCTCAACGTAGAGCAACTAGTGACGTTGTTACCAGTTCCAGTGCTGCCCGTCCATCCGCATGAGTCAAATTTCCCACACCGACATTGCCATTTCCCGCTTCACTGAAGATCCGTATTGAACGCAATATTGTAAACTGAACTGATGTTTCATTTGTGATGTTATTTATTTATATTTAGACCGGAAAATAAACAAACACGTCCAATCCTGTCTATTTATGCCATGAGAAACGTGATCGCGCTTATGACTCATTTCCTAGAAGTAGTCCGGACCATCCGGCGTCCGTACTAGAGGTAGTCGACTGTACAAGGTTTGACACAAAAATATTTTATTATTTAAAATAAAGAATCATTCGTTTTGGTCTGACCCGATACGTAAAATTTAGGGACCCACAGACCCCATACTATGTATTACTCGAGATACTGAAGTTATGTTAGTCACACAGGAGGTACCCATCACTGGAATATTTGATCTCAGTAGACAATTCTTAAATATTGCAAAAATTGAAATTTGTATAATGATTACTTATAGATAGGTTTGAAACTTGAATGGTTTATATGTAATCTAGGGGCTCTTAAATATTCAGATTTTATTATACCTCAAGTATGTAGCATGGTTTTGTACTATATGCTTATGCACTGTTATGCTGCAGGCAAGAAGTCCCGCAGGAATGTGCAGGTTAATAACGAAGTATTCCTCCAAGTACTGGAGCTACATCCAGAGATTCTGCAGCAGATCCTCAGTACAGTGCTCAATGTGATCATGTTTGAGGATTGCCGTAACCAGTGGTCCATGTCCAGGCCACTGTTGGGGCTCATTCTCCTCAATGAAGAGGTCAGTGCAGCAGCCACATCATTGATTACAATTATACAATAAACTTGTAAAGATATTAATTTTAGTAAAAAAGGTTATGTATGTATGTTTATTGGTAATGGGATAATGAGCCGAAACATGTTGAAGAATAGAAATGTTTTATAAAGGGTACTTGAAATGACTGAAATGAAATGATTTTTTTATTTGCCTTTGAGCCACAAAGAGCAATTGACATTTTCAGGAAATATTAGAGGTGTACGTATATCCAAAAAGTTGTATCAGTATCAGATCGGATATCTGACTCCAATCCGAATGCAAAACAAGTATCCGGTAAAGCCTGCAAAATATTAGTTGTCCGAGGATGGGGTATGATAATTCGATTCTTCAACTATGTATTTAGGTAACCAATATAAGGCATAGTGTTATTGATAGTTACTCCGAGTTTCATATTGCTGTTTGATGTTATTCCACATCAGATACAAAGAAAATATAGAGCCTTGCCAAATATTTGGCCTATTTTGTCTTTTTTCCACTCGTTTTCATTTTACTAATATTCATTACATTAAATACTATTGTCCAGACAAGCTTCATGATTTAGTTGTTTCTAGCATGCATGATTTAGTTGTTTCTAGCATGAACAACTTTTATTTGGACCATTTATACCAAGTTTCATCAACATCCATCCATAAATAAAGGAGTTTGCCTACTCTCTGTATTATAAACATGGGAGAGAGTATGTAGGTTATCTGCTATGATAAACACATAAACTATGATTTTAAAACATTAATGGATGGATCTTAACCACGAGAAGCTAAATATCAAGTTTAATCCAAAAATATAGATTTATAAGTTAAATATTAATTTTTCCTTATCCTTCATAAGTTAACATTGTAGCCCCAAAATACAGCGTACTGTGTTTAGATTTTTTAATATCTCAGTAACTGTTGGAGATAGAGCAAAACTTTAAAGTACTAAATTGTGAGTAGTTTTTTAAGCTGATTCTAATGGTGAAAGATAAAAGTTTAAAATTAAAAAAAATTACTTATGAAAAACGCAAAAACCCAATTTTTGAGTACAAAATCCCTCCAAAGTACCTGTTTGGATAGACCGATATGTCTGAATTATGAACTCGTCCGAGCAAATTGAGGAGTACACGTCTCTACCAAATTTGGTCTCGATCAGACCATTTTTACGAGAGTTATCGTGTTCACAGATACCCATATATATGGAAGAAGCTATTACCGTAGGTCTCATTTTAATTTAAAAAAATTTAACTTTAAACAGCTGCTTTTAGCTTTACTTTATTTAGTTGTAATTTATTGTAGAAATTGTTGATAAACACATAAAATATGGAATGTTGATTAAAAATTAAAACCAATTTCTTTTCTTTGTAGTACTTCAATCAACTAAGAGAAAACATAATTAGGAGTCAACCATCAGACAAACAAGCTGCGATGGCCCAGTGGTTTGAAAACCTAATGGATGGCATTGAGAGAAATCTTCTAACAAAAAACAGAGACAGGTGAGCCCAGTTGCAATACCTAATCAGTTTGTGCTAGTGTTGTTATATGAGGTTTGTTCACACTTGCAAGAAATTGTGTGGGTATTCAGTCTACCTGCAGACGTATGGAGATGTAAATGGCATGAATTGTTATAACTTTTGTTACTTGCATTGTTGTGAGTGTCTGTAACTTTTTGCCAAGTGACCCAATGGGAATCGGAAACATTGTATTTGTCTTTACACACAACTTTTTTTGAACAACTCTTGCACCTATCCTTGCAAGTGTGACTACACTTTCAGACCTAGTGATCTGTCTTATGTCAGATATAAAGACTGGAAATTTGATGTGTTAATATGTTTTTTTTTAAATTAAAAAAAGTAATCTGGACTACTTCAACCAATCTGACTCTTTCGATAAGTGGGTTATTTTCAGGTTAAAGAAATTCAAGCAGATAGCATGTATAACTATGATGTCAAACTTATGTTTACTAATTAGTTTTAGTTTTTAGTTTAGTTTTAGTTACCTTTTAACAGTTCTTGTGACATAAGTTGGTAGCAAAAAAGTGCTAAATAATGGCCACTGACGTAATATATAATCCCCCGGTAAAACAATATTCCCTGTTGATATTTATCACGGTATATCGCTGTATTTCGATAGTTCACTGCTAAAATGTGTTAGCATTTGTTTATGAACTATTTCCTTTTGCCATTGTGTTTATAAGCGTTGTTATAGATCCGCATGATGTTTGTTTTAATCTCGCGACCTATGCACATTTCAAGAATCAAGAATTTTTATTGTCGTCCCACAAATTGCAATGACATGGTCAATTTATCCAAGTGAACAAGTGTATCACAGTCAGAGAAACTATGCTAAAAATAAATTACTCACATAATAACAATAACATTAAAAATTTCTAACAATAACATTAAATAACAAACTAAAATTAAATTTCCTATATCACAGGAATAAATCACATAGTGTTAGTAGGCTAATTACACAATAAATCAAACATTTACCATTTTAAGAGGCAGTTGGAAAATCCAAGTAAATCATATGGTGAGCACATTTGGTGAGCAACATTTCTTCAACGGAATAAAAAAATTTAATAGAGGACTATCTCACACTAAATGGTAATTTATTAAATAAGTTTACACCAGTATACAAATAACTACGCTGTGATTTACTTAGCCTAAAAAATTTTATGTCAATTAAATTTCGATGCCTGGTGTTATGTGAGTGGCATGATCCCCTTACTTCTAAAGTTTCAAGGTTTTCCTTAACAAACATTAGACACTGTAACGTAAAAATACAAGGAAGTGTAAGAATACCTGTTTCCTTAAAATAGGGTCTATAGGAGTCTCTTAACGTCCAAATACAACTTATAGCGCAAGGTTTTTTTTGACATCTAAAAACATGCTTGGCTTCCGCTGAGTTACCCCAAAGCATAGTGCCATTATTTAAATAAGTATGAAAAAGTGAATGGTAGGCAGTAAGAACTAAACTGAAACTAGTAGAACATTTGAGTTTTTTTAGCAAAAATGTTATTCTAGGCAAGCGTTTACACAAGGAGTCAGTATGGCTACTCCAGTTGAGTTTTTAGTCAAGATGTAAACCTAGCAATTTGATTGAATGATTTACTAATAAAGGCTGATTAAGACTAAAAATTATTTCCTCAGATTTATTTATATTTATTATTAATTTATTTGCATTGGACCAGAGAAAAGATCCTTCTGAACTGTAATTAATGACTGCTGAGTATAAAACTGAATCTTGATTGGAAGAAAAAAGGGTTGTATTATCGCGTAGAGAACACATTTATTAGGTACAAAATTAGGAAAATCATTAAAAAATATTAAAAACAAAAAAGGATCCAGAACAGAACCTTGCGGCACTCCACTGGTAACAGTTCTTATCTTGGACCTTTCTACTCCTAGCTTCACAAATTGAGCTCTACCAAGCGAGTATGACTTTCATTATTCATTATTAATTCATTATTCATTATTATTATTCATTATTCATTATTAATGAAAGTTCATTTCCCTCAAGGCCATAATAATGTAATTTTTTAATCACAATTTGATGAGGGACCATATCAAAAGCTTTACTTAAATCCAATAATTTAGCAATCACTTCCTCCCTATCTTCAAAACTCTTTAGTACAAAAGAAACTATATTCTCTACAGCATTAATCGTTGATAAATTATGCCTAAAACCAAATTTTGCATTACTTAACAATTTCCAGTTTTCAAAGAAGAGTTTCAATTGTTTCTTAATGACACATTCAATTACCTTAGAGATAATTGGAATTAAAACTATAGGACGATGATTTTTTTTTATCAGACCAGTCACCCTTCTTAAAACAAGGAACTCCAGTACTCATTTTTAAACAACTTTGGAAAATTCCCTCCTTTAGAATCCCATTGATCAGTAATGTTAAAGGATGAATACAATCAGCTATTTTTTTAGTATTAATTTTTAAGTTAGAAAGACCTTAGACATCTTCTGATTTTGAATTACTTAAACTACTCTTAATATACAAAAACTTCATTAACACCTACTTTAGATCATTTAAAAGGAGGCAAATTAAAAGGCTTAATATTAGATGTTTTCATGATATCATAAAATCATTATTTAAACTTGGAGACAGGTAACACTAAGGACAGGTAAGGTAAAATAAGACACCATTAAGGGGTTAATAAATGCTTGGAAAGATGGTTAAACCTGCAGTAGGCACGCCATCAAGTATAACACATTAGGCTACTGTTGTAGCCCATGCACATTATATTTTATAAATGTTATATTTTGAATATTTTCAAATCTTACTTTTAGTATAAACTCGTTTAGGTAATTTTCCGTATGAAAATAAATAACTAGATGATACTGTATATTTTTTTTAATACGAAAAAAATATTATTTGGTTTCTCTGATTTTATATACTGTAAAACTATGAACCATGATAGCTCAAAACTAAAATAAAACTTTAAATTGATCTGTAAAACAAAGCTTTTATTTTTGATAAAACAGTTAAATTTACAACTGAGTACAAAAAATTCCTGATTTTTATACATTAGGCTCTACAATAAATGTCTTCAAGAAAAAGTAAACTTTTTGCAAAATTAAAAATCATTGTTTCGCTTACATAAATGTATTATTATACAGCTTTTCCCTTGTTTTGTAATGGTTTTCATTATACACGAGTCACACACTAGTCGAGAATGGTTAGGGCAAATCATGTGTCCACATTCCCTCTTTGACCTGTCCCTCTCTCTTCCGCACCTGTAGCTACCGTTGTACACATTTAGAGCATTGATGTTGAGTAAATAAAAAACATACCCATTTGCATTGACCTAGTGTTTCTTGATGCATTGTATTTTACACATATCTTGAAGATGTCAACTTTTACTTTTGTATGATTTTAGAAGGTTTTCTGAAATTCACTGTTGTTTCATCATTCTTATGATAATCATGCTTAGCTTAACTAGCTAAAAGTTGTTACCTCGATTAACTTTATTGAATAAAGTTCATCCAAACTATTAGCGTCAGACAACAAACTTGGCCATTCATTACACTTCAGGTCGCACGGGCTACAATTGTAGGCTAACAAAAAAGTGAGTATGTAGAAGGGATGACAAACGGCAGCTACCTGTGTGCTACCCTTCCTTGATCAATACTTAACGGAATGACAAGAGAAACAAAAACACTGGGCTACAACTATAGCCCGTGCGCACACTGCAGAATTAAAAATAACAATAACTCACCGCATTAGTAAAAAGTTATACTTTTAGGTTCACAGTTATATTTTTTCCTGTGTATCATAATTTGAAAGTGATCCATACCTTTTGTTATTGGTGGTTTGTTTGGTAGGTTCACACAGAACCTGTCCATGTTCAGGAGAGACATAAATGACTCATTAAAGGGGCCCAACATGACGAGCAGTCCAGGCTCAGCCAACGACATGATGACCTCTTAGTGCCGCAAGACTGAGACCAACTACTCTGTACAGAACTCTTCTCCTTGTGCATACTTACCTTGACTTTTTTATACGTTACTTGTACAGAAGAGCGATATGATGTGGGATGGAGAGTGTTTTGATAAAGCCTTTTTAAAGTTTAAATATTGTTATCGGTTGCGAGATGTTATGTTTCCACTGTAAATGCATTAACTTTTAAGATAAGTGTCCAAGCCATTGTACATTGTCACCTGTGATGTCATTAGTGTGTTAAGTTCGTCAGTATGTAACGAGTAAGTGCTCCCTGCAGTTTTCATTTTTATCTTTATTAGAACATTAAAATATTGTAAAGACTTAGCAGTTGGTGTATAATTTTTGAGTGACAAAAAGTGGCTAGTATGTTGAATTCAGAATCTTTTTAGGTTAATTAAAATGATAAGAAACTAATCAGACAAAATCTAGAGCTTCAGTATAGGTTCTGGCAACGAACTATTGTTCAAGTATACGTTCACTGTTCAGATAAATATTCATTTACTATTACAGTCTACTCCCTTTAATCCGGACTACTTCTCAAAAACGAGTCATCAGTCCGCGGTCAAGTTTCTCGTGATATAAATTGACAGGATTGGACGTGTTTGTTTATTTCCGGTCTAAAAATATAAATAATTAAACAACAAGCATCAGTTTATAATTGTGTTCGATACGGATCTTCAGTGAAGCGGGAAATGGCAATATCGGTGTGGGAATTTTGATTCATGCGGATGGGAGGGCAGCACTGGACTGGTAACAACGTCGCCAGTTGCTCAACGCAGTTGCAGTTAGTTGCTCTACGTCGATGTAGGTTGTAATGTTTATGAGGAAATGGCGTGATTATACGTTCAAGAAAACAGCTTAAGCGAAAAAGGAGAAGAAAATAAAATAATAGATTTTTCATAATATATTCAGTATAGCAAAGCAAAGGTTTTTATCGTTCCTGGGTTACAGTAAATACGTTTGAGATAATCTTATTAATAAAAAGTGAGAGTTCTGTTTTTTTCATCCTGTAAAATAAATTTGTTAAGGTTCAATTTGCGGTTCTTAAACTTTCATATTCATTCCTATGTGTGAAGACACATTTAATTTTTTCAACGTCACAAAAAACTATAATCTAGTGAATTGGAAACAATAACCTGTAATGTTTGAGAGAGTACGCTTTAAAATCTTCACTGTTCAGATAAATATTCATTTACTATTACAGTCTACTCCCTTTAATCCGGACTACTTCTCAAAAACGAGTCATCAGTCCGCGGTCAAGTTTCTCGTGATATAAATTGACAGGATTGGACGTGTTTGTTTATTTCCGGTCTAAAAATATAAATAATTAAACAACAAGCATCAGTTTATAATTGTGTTCGATACGGATCTTCAGTGAAGCGGGAAATGGCAATATCGGTGTGGGAATTTTGATTCATGCGGATGGGAGGGCAGCACTGGACTGGTAACAACGTCAGTTGCTCAACGCAGTTGCAGTTAGTTGCTCTACGTCGATGTAGGTTGTAATGTTTATGAGGAAATGGCGTGATTATACGTTCAAGAAAACAGCTTAAGCGAAAAAGGAGAAGAAAATAAAATAATAGATTTTTCATAATATATTCAGTATAGCAAAGCAAAGGTTTTTATCGTTCCTGGGTTACAGTAAATACGTTTGAGATAATCTTATTAATAAAAAGTGAGAGTTCTGTTTTTTTCATCCTGTAAAATAAATTTGTTAAGGTTCAATTTGCGGTTCTTAAACTTTCATATTCATTCCTATGTGTGAAGACACATTTAATTTTTTCAACGTCACAAAAAACTATAATCTAGTGAATTGGAAACAATAACCTGTAATGTTTGAGAGAGTACGCTTTAAAATCTTCTTAAAATGTGATTTATGTAGATACTGTACGCTAATACCGGTTGTAGTTTATATATATATATAAAACCGCTGTATGGTCCAGAATCTTTTTAATCCGGACGGGAGTCCGGATTAGAGGGAGTGGACTGTAGACAAAATAAAACAACAGTAATTGATAGAAGAATACATTTTTATTCATGTAAATTAATTTGTTCTATTTTATTTTTAGCTGGACCACATCTATCAGGAAATTTTCCTCTATCTTCGAATTAAGAAAAAAATCAAATATAATTCCCATTTAATGGAACATATTACTGACATCTCTTAATTTATGTACAAACGTTATTGTTTTAAAACAAAGAAACCAAATGTAAATAGAACATGTTTGGATGAAAATAAAAAGTTTATTTCTTAATAAATGAACAATCAATACAATGTACATTGTACATGACCAAATTGTGATTTTTTATTGAAACGACCTTAGAAAACCCTTGAAGCACCATTCATGCGTAAACAAGATACACACCTTCTTCATTAAAATTACAGAGCTGATTCATTCATTTTTTCCCCTAAAAAGGCACCCAATGCTCGCTTGAGTCAGGATTTATAAGTAAAATAAATTTTCCTATTTTTAGATGATTGTAATTTTATTTAGGAAGTGTTATCTCATACTTTTTATTACATTTTTCTTGTATGCGTTGTTGAATTTTTTTTATTAAAAAAATCACCAAATGAAACTCAATAATTTTTCTTAAGTGTCAGATGTTTATTTATAAAAAGCTAACTTTGATATCAGTTTATTCTAAGGGAGGAGAAAATAATGAATTAAAGTTAAAGTGTTTAAATAAAATGTGACCGAAGTGTTTAGCTGATTTGGTTTAGTTGATTTTTGTCACAGACACCAATGTTTTTTAGATAAGGTTCATATTTAAGGTCCTTGTTGATAAAAAGAGCAAAAAGCGTTTAGATGGTGTTTCCCAGGACCAACTTTTGAGTAGTTAGACCTAAAAAGTATCCTTGCGAGTTGGGAGTTGGTTGGGTACTATCACTGAATTAGCATTTTCTTCATTAAACCTACAGTTGCAGTCCTCTCTAATATTTCAACATCCTTTCATATTGGTACTGATTATTTAATTAAGTATTTATTTTCTTCTGTAGTTTTAAACAATATATTTATGATTTTTATTGCAGTTACTCGATTAAATACCGAGGTATGTAAGAATGTATTAAGCATTAATTGATAAACATATTGATGTGTGTAACTTCTTTGAATTAATGTTATCACATAGTTAGCTGTGACTTGACTTATTTTGTGTAGGAGTGCAAGATTGTTAGGTACTTTATTTATTGTTATGTTTTTGGGTGACTGATAACATTAATCATTGTATGCTTCATATCACAGCTTCTAGTTTTTAATTACATATTTCCATCAGTTGTGAATGCTCTGCGTATTGCTACCATTATTTTGTAATGTTGACTATTTATATTTTAGTATATAGATCAGAGGCATTGTCTGAAGTTACAAATAATGTAAACACCCCAGAGATATTTATTGTAGTTACTTTTAAAAGGTATGTTATACAACTTTCACTGAGTAGTGAAAAGTAGAAAATGATGTACATTGTTCCAAGTTTATCTGAGTACAACTGCTGCAGTGTTAGACGACAATAGACATCATTATTATTAACTGGCTGGGTGGAGTAGTGGTTATAATACCCGCCTTCAAAACTGAAGGTCGCCGGATCGAATCCCGCAAGGGTCGAATCTGGACCCAGTCACCATTTGTCATTGGGCTACTAATTAATGATGCTTCCTAACAACAGGTCGACGTTAGGTAGTAACAGACCGGGGTTTGGACTGTTCCCCATCAAAACGTTAAAAATGCCACTGACATAGAAATACACAAAATAAAATAAAAAAAATAAATAAAAAAAAATTATAGTTTTTTTCTAAATTAAATTTAGTTTGAACTAATATTTTTAAATTGTCATTTTTATTGGTATTGATTATTAAATTGTAAATAGTTTTGTAGGAAAGTTTTACTGACTATCAAATAGATCAAATACAAATTTTCAAGAGTAAAATTTAAATTCAGAGGACTCTCTCTGTACTGTCATTGGGATAATCCATCCTCTACTGAAAGTAAACATAAATCTGTTGTAGTGACCAAAAATAATATTAGGTAACGAGTAACCCATAACATTATATCTAAATTGCTAATTAAGTAAGTCATTTACACTAACACCTCGTTTATCCAGTTTTGATATGACCAGGGACATTTCGGATAAGCGAATTTTCGAATAAATCGTTTTACCAATTTTTGGAATAAAAATATAAATAAACGCCTTCAGTTTTTTCTATACGGTACTCGTAATACGGGAGCACATTACGCCAGTTTTACTACAATTATTGACCTTCCTAAAATTATGATTAAACAATGTAAAACTGATTAAAATTACATTGAAACCCCTAAATTTACTTGAATATTATAATTAAACCCAAAAATCCTGCTGAAAATGACCGTTGATACCCTGAAAAAGGTTTTTTAATATTCTAACCTGTTTCAGTGCTTTTATTTCTTTAAAAGTTGTTTGATTTTCTAGGATTTGTATTTGTGGTGTTTCACTGTAATTGCTCATAAAAGTTATGAGCAATTACAGACATGAAAAAGTTCTCTTTTATTTTCTAAAATATTACTGATTTTAATCACCATTTTTGCAGTCCATATACTTTTGAATTGTTTTTCTATTAAAAGTTAAAAGTTGGCTTGATTTTCTAGGATTTTGGTGTTATTGATGTGTTTCACTATAATGACACATTACTTTTGCCATGAAAAAATGTTATTTTTTAAAGATATTACCGATTTAAATCACCTTTTTGGCAGCCCATCTACTTTTTTTATTGCTCTTCAAAGTATTTGGGTGGTTCAATGCCAAACGAAATTGCTTATTTTTCCATAATTGGCTTATTTACTGCCTTTCAAATTGTACAATACATGAAGAGTCTTTTTATGGCCTCCATCCAAACGACGATAAGAATATCATGTTTATGTTATGAACATTTAAAAAAGTTAAAAACATATTTTGTATTGTAAGTATTGCATAGTTCCATGATAAATCGCTTACAATGGCTTCTTGTACTCCGATAGGTCTTTATGTAGAAGTCCGTGGTTCCTCACGGAATGGCTTAGCTGGGGTGTAAATGGGACATCCACATCTATTTTAGATGTATATTTACAAAATCAGTTCCAGTTTATATCATTATTTACCTCCTCATTTTCATTTGAATGTGTGTGACAATGTGTATAATAAATAAAAATATTGATTGAATATAATTATGTGTTATTATTGTTTTATTATCTAATTACAAAATCTAATTTTTAGTAATTTATTGCAATGCATACATAGATAGCTCTCATATTTTTATCTTTTACAACCATTTTCTTTCAATAACTAATTTGGATTATTAGCTTAAACTTTAATTTATAAACATTACCTGCTTTTAAGATTTTTTATTGCTAGATTAAGCTTAAAAGATTAAGCATCTTGTTTTTAAATACTGCAATGTTAGATAGATTTAATATTTAATAACTATTAAAAACTAAGATCTAAAAAACACTGTTTAACTCTGCTAAGTTTAGGCTTAATCTTAGGATTATCATTTCCAAGGATTTTGAAGTAAAAAATTGCAACGTTGATCAATTTTGGTCATTAGCAGCTTGTTTCGCTATTTCCTCTTCATTGATGCGATGACACCTTGGTCCACGGCACAGTAATGTTCAGGGAAAGGATCTTGGATAATATTTGTTCAGAGGACTGGGTGCCTGGGTGAGAAAATCTTTTGTCGATCAGCACAACCTCAGCCAGTTTTTTTTTTTGGTTTGAGCTGGTTACGCTTTTGGACTATAAATATCTTTTCAAAACCTTCTAGGAAAAGTTCTTCTAGGAATTTGTTGTTTCATCCATCCTTTTTTTGTTAAAAATATTAATCAGTTGACAAGTTTTGTGCCTTTGAACGATCTCGTCTTTTTAGGCTTTCTAATAACAATAAGTCTAAAGTTATGTGCACTGTAAGCGTTACTTTATGACATTAGGGTTATCCTATCTTTGCTGGTTTTGTCTTCCGCTGCTTGACATTCACTTTCAAACACAGAAGTTTGAGTGGGGAGACATTTTCAAAAGAGCCTTGCTTGATTAATCGTCGTTGTAAATTTGTTTGAAAGATAATTTATCATCTTTTAAAACAAATGTATCAAATTCCTGTCGAAATTGTCAGCTGCTTTTTGGTCGCCACTAAGTTTTTCACTGTAAAGTCCAATTTTACAAATTCTATGACACTGCTTAAAACGAGTAAGCTAACAAGGTGATGTGTTAAATTTTCTTCCATGCCTAACATATAAAATGGATTGCCTTAGATAGGGCCATTTACAGGCATTCCCTCACTGCAAACCTGACCTAACCACTTCACCAAAGTCTAGTCTAGTACATCATAGGTTTTTTTCATCCCAGGAAGCACTGTCTGACATTGATGCAAAGTTCATAAATTTTTCTTTTTTCTTCAAAATGTCAAACACTACTGATTCCCCAACTCCATAATTTAAACATATCTGCTTACTTGAAGTACCTTTTTCTATTTTAGAAATTATTTCTTGTCTGCATAGTCGTCAACACAACCTTCTTCTGACTTTCAGCTATTTTAAATAAGTAGGAAAACCAAAACAGATAAGAAGAAGACTAAATGCTAGAGACAAAAAAAAACATAAACCGGTCCATAATCATTTTCAGTGGGAACTGGATCAAGTGTAGTGAAAATAGTAATAGAAGCAGATGTGGCAGGTGTTATTAGTTATTAGATTGCCCCACAGTCTACTGCATGAATTCCAATGAAACAATAATAATCACGACACAGGAGATATAAGAACTCTTGGATTCTTGGTTTCAGTCAGATCAAGCTTTATGTAGTGTGACAGTTTAAGTTTTAGCTGTCATTAGTCATACTACGGAGAATAAATAACCAGATATTGTTTTGATATGCAAAATGGCACATTTAAAATCTTGATACTTAATTCAAATAATAGTTTGGTTACATAATTATGTGAAAGTTACCTCTGCAAATTTATTCTCCGTGGTCACACAGTAAAGTATAAAAGTAGATGGCAACTAATCTTGCCAAATCAACACAAACATTTTGAAAGTCCTTATTTCATGATATAAGTTGGATAGCTATCCAACTTATAGTTAAGTGTTCTAGAAGGTTTATTTTGACCCATGTTTATGTTTACTACAAATTTAAATAAATTGTAAATTATATTAACATATTATTTTCATGTAAAAGAGATGACATCATTATTAATATTATGAGTATTAATATTAGGCTGGTGACTGTTGGCTAATTTAGAAAATATGATGTCAAGATTTTCTGTGAGTCTCCATTTGGGCCTGATGATGTTCGGTGTAACTGGACGAAATTGATCGCCAATTTAACAACTTTTGTATATATTTACCGTTAGTTGTATATAATTACAATATAAGTGTAAATATATTAAGTAGTGTTGGAAGACATGAGTTTTTACTTAATCCTATAGTTAAATTAAAATCACATCTTAAAAAATGTAAAAAATAAAATGAATCAATAGGTAATCCATATTATATCCAAATTGAATCAAATTCAACAATGATAAGGGTTCAATCAGTTTGACCTATGGTATCGGGTTTATGATAAAATTGCTCCAGTATGGATTATGGACTATGTTATTTTATATTTCATCTATATTGATGAAATATATTAACACTAGCTGACCCGGCGAACTTCGTAATGCCTGGCAGTAAATACTTGTTAACTTTAAGATCAGCCATGTTCTGAAGTCGAATAGCAATACGGCTTCATTGTAAAAGGTTATATATTCTGGGTCGCTGCATAGTGAATGACAATACTGAAACGATGAAAGATATTAATAACATTCCCATAAAACAAATAAATCTGAGTGGAATAATTCACAATTTTCAAATCCAATCCAAACCCAAACGAAACCTAACTGTAATGCGGCTTTTATAGGAAAGATAATACAACAGCTGATTATTATAATAAACTTAATAATATAAACATTGTAATTATCATATAAACACGTGACTTTAATCAGACAGAAAATAAAAATATAAATACATAATCCCCCAAAACCGTAAACTATTAACGTGGTGAATAAAGCTGTTCATTTTTTACAGTACACATTTACTTCATAGTTTAACATTAATGAATGATTCAGATGGCATTGGATAGTAAAGCATACGGTATTGCTAATGGAAAGTAAACCAATCAGCTGTAGCTAAGAAATCAAATGTTTTCATTGTAGACAATTTGTTAACAAACTTACTCTCCATAAGGTTAACATTAGAAATTTAAAACGCCATAAAATGGAAACTTATGGGATTTTCGAAAATATTTTTTCACTAAAACCTTCCCGGACACATATAGACCAACTTCCTAAAATTTCATGGCGATCGGATGAGTAGTTTGGCAACGCATAAAGGACATACATATAGACTTACATACATTCAATTTTATATATAGAGATTATATTGATCGTTGATAATGTGAACGTTCTTGTGTCTATGAAAACAATGCATTATGCACTTATATGGTCATGTTATAATAACATATGGATAACCTTAATTATTGTTACTATCAAAGAATTCCTTAGGTACTAAATCCTTTAGTACCTAAGATACCTAATACTTGAGAAGCTTGGGTACTTGAGCTCCCTTAACTTGTCAAACCCAAGAGTTTAACTCCTTGGTTCAAAACTGCTTAAAAATATGTTACTTTCTCCCCTTAAACATATGGATAAAGTATTGTTTTCATCAAAAATTGAGCTCAGAGTGGATATATCTGTTTTGGGGTCCCCTGATTCCAAAAAAGTGGGTTTCAACGTGATGTCTGTCCGTCCGTGTCTCTGTCTTGTGTGTGTATGTCTGGATGTGTACAGCCACAGCCTACCCCGATTTACAAACGGTGTAATAAGCTAAATATACACATCTATAATATTATAAAGAAGATTCGGTTTCTGTATGTTTATGGGTTTGTTGTGGCAAGTAAGCGAAAAATACTGAACTAACCAGTTTGAAATTTTACACTATGGTAGATCATGCAACACATAGACATATTCATTTCCTTAAAATACCCTCGGGCTAAGCCCCGTGGACGTCTTAAGTTTCAATATTTACATTTTCAAAGAATGAAAACATAAAATTACTTGAATGTCAACCACTGTGAACACTAAAATTTGACTGTCCGGGAATACGAAGAAAAAGCTGCCATGACTGTCCTAGGTTTCAATGTTTACATTTTCTAATGTCAACATCTGTTTAAACTACATTTTGACAGTTCGGGAAGAAGAAGAAAGAAAGTTCATTCCTAAAGATAAACTGCTGGATTGAAATCAGTGATCGAATTATTTGTTCAAAAGAGTGAAATAGTAGATCTCAAGTTTTCTCCCGATGCCTGCCTCTATTACGTTAATCCTTATCATTTCCCTATATTTGACAGGTGTTACTTTTATCATGATGTTGACACTCGTGCTTTGCTGTTTTGTAAACAATGAAAAATGAATTAACGATAATTTAAATGTATCAGCAGGCCTAAAATACTTCTCAGCATTTTCTACCCGTGTAAAAAATGGGTACCGTACTTTGGCTAGTATACTATACAAACTGGTAGTAACCTAATACACTTATAGCCACAGTTCTATCGTAGATTCCTTTCTGTCTGGATATATGAATGAAGTGAAAGTGAATTTTTTATACAATATATCGTTATAACTAGTCCCCTTCATGATTTGAATCAGCCTAACTCTTTGCTGACTTCAATATAAACCCTCCTAAATCGAGTACTTAACATTAATCTCTCTAACCAGAAGCTTTTTACACTTTATCTGGACGATCAGAGAAATGATTGTTCAAGCCTATGGGCAGTGTGAAATCTGCCCTCAGCTGGTGTTTATGTCATATTTACATTTTAGTGCACTTTCCACCTCATAGATATGCAAGATATCGTCTGAAGACATTACCACCGTTTCAGATATCAGTACAGCCTCCCTGATATACCGATTTCTTTTCCTAAAAGAGATAGCAGGTAAGACATTTTTTATCCGTTGGAAAGGTGTACTCTGCATGATCTAACTGTTTTGACGAAAGTAACATATATGTTACATTCGATGAGCCTTTTCTACTTGCAGATTAATTAATCTAACAAATTAACGAGTGGCGAAAAACTACAATATAAAATGCTTTCAAACCCAACTCATCACCTATTCACCGTCGCTATCCTGTTTACACTTATATATTGTCATTAAAATGATGATCGGTGTTTTGTTACATATAATGAGTAAACTTTTAGTTAAACATTTTGTTATAAGTATTGTTCTTTGCGTAACCTTTTTTTATTTTAGATGGTTATTACATAACGTTTTGTCGTATTTTTGTTTATAATTGTTTTCTCAGAATACATCTGTTAATAACTCCCCCTTAGACCTAAATTTGAAATAAATTATATGCGCGTTTCTACAAAATCGACGTAACTTTCTTTATTTTGAAATAGCATTGTAAAACATTATATATATATTATTAAAGATCTGTACTGTTTAAAAATTGTTCTGAATTCAGAAGCTAAATAATAATTGAATCATAATTTATATACAGAAGGATGCGAGAGTATTATTTGGCCTGGTTAATTATTATCGGTCACTCAAAGGCAATCTTATCCACAGGATTTAAATCTACATTTTATAGCGAGTGAAAGCCAGGTAATATCGACTCTCTTCCAATTTTTACGGGTTTAATCCATTACGGAAGTTTAAAATTACTTTGCAACTTCCTTCCACCTGATTTAAAAGAAATGAGATAGAAGTTCGTAAAATTGAAACTCTAGAAAGTCCCATGGGAATGTTCCCTTAATCGGGTCGAGAAGAAACGCTTTATTTATTTGCTTAAGCCTACAGTAGAAATAAAGTCGATAAATTATAGTTAGCAGAGCATTAGTCTTATCCTTGGCAACCGTGCGGCAGGTCGTCATTTGCCATGTTCATAGGCCTAGGTAATAAATATTCATAGTCGACATCGATTATATGGTAACAGGTGGAGGAGAATGGTCTAAACCGGCGAAAGAAGTCAGTGTTAGTGGGTCAATCTGTCAGTAGAAAAATGCCGACAAGCGGCTCGTGCTAGTTGTGGCTAGAAACTTGGTGTCAAGAAGCCGCCGTGTACAAGGGTACAGGTGGAATGGTATGTGACACGCGTGATGCTGATCTTCGTGAACTCTCCAAGTGACATGATTAGCGCAAGTATCAAAGGAGAAGGTGGAGCAAATCCATTCCTTACAGAAAAAGTCTATTGTCAAATGGCATCTAGTAACAATGGGACGATGAACTGTTCCCAAGACTCAACGGTGGTATAAAAAATAATGAACCAAAGTCATTGATGGAAACCTGGCCGTCATCAATCCTACTACACTTTACAAACTGTACTCCTCACTGTTTCGCTGGAGATTAGTTTCAATTTAAAGACGGAGAGATTAATACTGGTTTAGACAAAATTGTTCTACTTGAGAAAATCCTTTAAGTTGTCTTACGTTTCTCGATATAACCAATTACTTACCAGTATACCAATTACTTTAAAACTAAATTTACTCTTCAGGTTAAAATAAATTTTCTGATTTAAATAATATAATAAGCATATAATAGTGAATGTTTTGGCAAACATTTTTTACTCATATATATCTGGCTATATAATCTCTGGTTAAAGATTAATTGACTGTGATTTTACTTGAAAATTTTCTCAGATTTAAAAACCATTCATCGGCGTTTACTCGGTATTGTGCGAGTTGCGAGTGTCTCTGCGGCCGACAAAGAATGACCGCGTGTTGGCGAGCGTGGTCGAGCCGGAACTGCGACAAAGGTCGCGCTGTCAGTCGCACAAGTAACTCATCGGCGGGTAACTTACCATGAGAATCGCGGGTAACAGAGTGTTTAGCGGCGATCCGCGACACGCATGCGCCGGCATTACCATCACAAAGCTGGAGAAACCGCGGAGAAAAACTGTAAAGATAAAGGGGAAAGTAGATGGGTCCGATGACAAACCATAATGTGAGAATAATAATCGAAGAGAGGTGAAAGCACACATGTCAATGCGGTGGCCCCGACCGCGATGTCGTACGTGACATAACCGACAGGTGGCGTGTCAAACGCTACTAGGATAACATCAACGTTGGCTTTACAATTAAGCGTAAAGCACACATATCAATGCGTTGGTCCCGGACCGCGATGTCGTACGTGACATAACCGACAGGTGGCGTGTCAGTCGCTACTGGGATAACATCAACGTTGGCTCTACAATTAAGCGTAAAGCACACATATCAATGCGGTGGCCCCGGACCGCGATGTCGTACGTGACATAACCGACAGGTGGCGTGTCAGACGCTACTGGGATAACATCAACGTTGGCTCTACAATTAAGCGTAAAGCACACATATCAATGCGGTGGCCCCGGACCGCGATGTCGTACGTGACATAACCGACAGGTGGCGTGTCAGACGCTACTGGGATAACATCAACGTTGGCTTTACAATAAAGTGGCCCAGGAATGTGATGTTATACGTACTATAATCGACTGGTTGCATATTGGTTGCTACGGGGTATACATCAACAGTGATTTTACAATTCAGCGTATATCACAACACAAAAAATGATTGTATTTACTTTCCCTATGGGATATAGGTTAGATCAAGGATATGTCTATTTGGAATGTTTCAGTTCCTTTAAATAGCTGTACTTATAGCCATATGACGTTACGGTTTCAAATTTTGGTCCGACGTATTGCCAATACCCACCCAAAGCTAAGAAATATCCATGTCAAAATACTTGGTAATACGATGGGCCTTGACCGCAATGTGGTACAAGATATAACGTCAGGCGGCGTTTCGGTCGCTTTTAGGACAACATCAACTGTGACTACAACTAAGCGTAAAGCATATACGAGTATGTCATGCGGTGTGTGTCGGTCGCTACTGGGACAACATCAACAGTAGTTGTACAAAGCAGCATATAAAGCACACATGTCAATGCGGTGGCCCCCGACTACGATGTTGGACGTGTCGGTCACTGGTAGAACATGAACTGTTGATGTGGCTCGCCTACTAGCCTAATAAACAAACAGTGGATATAGCCATCTGGTATTATATCTCTCTGACTTATAGTCTACAACTTCCAACATATTACTTGAACTTGAGAGTGACGTGTGAAATAAATTTGCCAAATATTTAAGGGATAGTACATTTTTTAGTTATATTATTGCAAATTTAATATGACAGTATTTTACTAATATATAGATAATTTGATTTTTAAAGAAAGCATCTTTGTATATACTTCCCTGTGGGAAATAGGTTAGATTATGGATATGTCTAAAGTGTATGTTTTGGTTAATCTAAACAGCTTTTCTTATGTTTCAAATTTTTGTCTTGCAAATTTCTAACACCCCCAGAGCATGTGTTACTGACTTATCGTCAGTTATCAAAACCCCTTAGAGACTTTAAGGTGACTTATTGATTTCGAATGGACGATAAAAACTAAAAAGACGGACATTTCGAAACACATGAGTTTATTTATGAACTGTCGACCGTCTTTTACAGTTATTTCGTTGCTGGATAATGTATGTATGGTTGTCCGTACGAAAACGCATGCGTAAAATGCCTCAAAGGTGACGAGCGAGCGTGTCAGGGCCACTCTATTGTTCACATCTCTCCAGGCGACAGTGATGTGTGAGGGTCGGCTATGGTGTTCGAGGAAACCGAGTTTAACGTCAAGGTTTTGTACAACAGCATTTCAGAAATATGTGAATTAGTTATTTACTTATTAATTGCATTTCAACTGACTCGACTCGAGGAACACATTTAAATACTATTAAAGTTGGTTGGTGTATCAATAGGTATGGATAGAGATGAGATGAATAGTGAACTCAAATGACATGCGAGCATTGATCATTGATCATTCAACCTGCATTTCTGCATTGTCTGCTATAATACAGTATATATATAGCAGCCTCTGTGGCTACTAGCGCGATGCGAGATCACAAGTAATGAAGGTCAGAGTGCGCCGCTTTTATCGTGTTTCCATTCGTAATAAACCCCAACGGTCGAAGCGGCTAAATATTAAAGCCATAGTGGAATCATGTTGAAATTGCACGTGAGCTCAGTCATGGCGGCGTGGCGAGAGGCGAGAGGCGCAGTCGCCTAGCGGACCGTGGGTCGCGGGATTGAAAATTACGGCAAACGACGCATTACCGTCGGATTGTTGCAATATGCGGTCGCCCCGACAATAACCTAGCTGGAGCTGGAATACAGGTGGGTGATCAGCTGTGTTAGGTGGGGTGAAACCTCGCAACTTTTTATGATATGACGTCGTAGTTTACAGAACATTTGTTTTGTTCATAATCAACTTAATAAATACAAGGTATTAGTAAAGTGACACAGCCTATTTTTTGCCTTTTATGTAAACCCATATCGAATCATTAATGTTTGAAATGTATATGTCTTAGCTTTGGGTGTGTATTGGAAACCGGTAGACCAAAAGTTGTAACGGTGACGTCAAATCTTAGGCACGTTATATGGTTATAAGGACATCTATTTAGATGAACTGAAAACATTCCCTTTATATCCATGATCTTAGAACTAAGCCATTTCACAAAGGGGAGTAAATATAATAATTTTTAGCTTAGTTTTTCATGTTAAATGTAAAGGTGAACATTTTACCCAAGGACTAGTGTCTCGTATGCTAGTGTATTCGGGACCATAGGTTTGATGTGTCTTTTCAATATGGTGGCAATCTTACACGTTCTTGTACATGTCTCAGGAGTCGTGGCCGGGATTCAACCTTGGGTCTATTGGGCGGGAGGATATTACTCTTCCCAATCAGCTATAACAACCACATTTTTACCTGCAGTTTACCTGCCTACTTAAGTTTACCGGCTCTAATCTGAGCCGGTAAACTTAGGTTTTCTCCGCCGTAGAGTTCAAAATAAACAATAAAACATTCAAAATTCAGAATGGTTGTGTAGATAGCCTATTTTTTAATTCGTTTGATAGTAATACACGTTATATAGGTACATTAATTGATACGACAGAAAATTAAAAATCATATTTTTGACGTTTAAAACTCAGTAACTTTTAAATTATGCCTTTTTATACGAGTTGTGTAGTTTTATTTCGTTTAAGTACTCCTCGTCATCGTAGAGGAGATTTCCTAGAAATTTTAATCCACCCCTTTATATAAGAGGTGTTTGAATTAAAGGGTAAAAATAATGCCTGTAGTTAAGCCCAAAGTGCAGTCTCGTATCAAAATTATAAATTAGATATTAGATATAAACTTCAAATCTCATACAAACCTGTCCACCCGTGTGGTCTCCGTGCACGAAGAAACAGACGTGATTCTGAAAACCATTCAAAACGAATATTTTGACTTGTAATTCTAGTTCAGAAACTTTGACGCAAACACTAATTCTTCTAATTACGTTGCCTTCGGAGCGCCGAGTTGCCCGACCACGTGTTGCGTCCAGCGACGCGACAACGCCGTCCCCGAGAACTGGACGTGTCCATAAATCCAGGAATCGCAGACTTTCTGGATAGCCTAACTATACGAATACATTAGAACGGTATCAACATAACAAATTGCTGAGCTTACAACACCTATTTTGGAGGGAAAGCTACGTACGGGTGAATCATTATCGACAGTGCAACACTCTGCAGTAGGCATATCTTCACACAGGCGTAGATACGTATTGTAAGTGGTATGTTTATGAAAGGACACTTTCTTTTGATTCGGGCAAAGTTAAACTTCGATTCACTATTCTAATTTTAAATTAATTCTAAATTTGTCTTGGTAAATATCAAAATAGAATTGATATGTTTTTGTAATTATTGTACCCTATGTGACTTAGCTTTCGTATAGTTCTAGTAAATTGTTGTATACGATTTATATGTATACTTTTATAAATAAAACGTATTGTTTTCTTCATATTGTGTACTTTGCTTGCGTCTGTGATGGTGTCATGCTTTAGGCGGGAGAGACGAGGTGCAGAGAATCATACAATTCTTCTCTGGTAGGCATCATTCGGTCCTATTGACTCACAATGTGGCTGGAAGCTTCACAAAATATAAACTTCATGTTATGTTAGATGATTCGAACTGCTAGAAGGGCGAGGACCATTGTTACTGTGTTATACTAGTCTAGGGCGTTCCTCATAAAAACCAAGATCAGTATGCAGCAAAATTTTACCTCAGCCAGAACAGAATGAGGTATGAGGGTGTACATCAAGATAACCTGATGGGATAAAAATGGGCAGGGCCCAAACTCCGTGACTTAATGTGTCACGCAATTAAAGAGATTACCACTACATATGCTGTCTACCTGAGTAGGCCTACGTAAAGCATTTTCCGACTCTTCTTGTAATAAATTAATATTTCATAACGTGGATCCTCCAAGACACCTTTCCTCTGCATCATTAATGCTCCGATGGGACCGTACTGTCGCTACCGAGCTGCGATGCTCAACGGTCAGAGGATGGTCGCCTATCTTGCAATATGTTGATACTAGGGTGGTTATTGGAATGTGTCTTAGTAATTTTCCCTATACCTTTTAATTTGTCATAGGTTTTAAAATACACATTTTTTTTATTTATATAGCTCATATTTATATTAACCATGGTCTAATTGTAAAAATTTGTTTTTAGTGAAAATGGTGATACTTATTACCAATTAATTAGTATTTTCCCTTAATGTAACTTAAAAATTACTACTTCTGTTGAAAATACATAGTATTAAGTATGCCTAAAATTAATTAAAACATGCTTAGTCCGACATCAGTTTTTAAACAATATGTCATTAGTATGTTTATTTACCAAAATGTTAATCCGGTAGCTTTTTGAGTAATCAGTTTAGTTCTCAAGCTAATTATAATTTATTTAATATAGATGTTATTTTGTTAACTTTTGGTTTTGACATGCATATGTCTAAGCTCTGGAAGAGGGGGTCTTATCAATTCGCGTCACGCAAAAATTGTTATGTAAATTATGCAACTTGGTTATATGGACAGCTGTTTGGAGGAACTGAAAACATTCCCTTTAGACATATCCATGATCTAAGTTATTTCCTAAAGGGAAGTAAACACATATTTTAGTTTATTGTTGACGGTGATCTCGGAATGATATAATTTAATTATCATAAAGAGCGTATTATAGTAATTATTTTTCTTTTGAATTTTTCGACGATTTTTATGAGAGCTAAAATGTAGAGAAACTTAATTTCTTTTAGAGAAATGCTATTGGGAACACTGCAGGAATATGTGCCTGTAAATACGCGCTTTGGGAGGTATGAAAACGTTTCCATTCGACGTGGAATGGCGGAGTTCATTTATGTTGAGTGCGTTAGTTGCCGCCTTTTCAACCGTCCGCCATTATTTATGATCAGCTGGGCTACTAAACACTAGCAGGCCGAAACATCACGGTGACGTCACACCAGTACATGTTCCAACGTACGTTAATTCTTTGAAATGACGATGGAACAAAAGTGCGCATATTTACCAAATATGAATATACTGAAGAATAAAAAAAGATGGATGTAAATTACACTTTGAAGAATTTAGTTTAGTATTATACTGTACATTTCATTTTTCAATTTTACACGTACTATAACAACTTAGTTTGTTGTGAATCCCATATTTATATAAATTAAGTGAATCCTATGAAGCTGATGTAAACATATTGTTATCCGTCTAAATTTTGTGTTAATATTATGCCTATTGCATATTCATACATAATTATATTCATAGGCCTGGTTGATGTATGACTGCGTACTCGTATTTAATGGGCTACAATTCCACAATCAATTTACGGTATCGCTTTTTTATGATATGAACAAATCAAAACTCTAATTAGATATATAATAATTCCCTTTACAATATATGACACCTAGTGCAAGGTTTTACGTTACATTGATTGATTTAAACATCGTTCAAAAAGGCACCGTATTGTAGACTTTTAAGTATTGTTGTATAGGTTAAATACATTTTTAGACGCAGCATCTTTTCTATTGTTTGTATGTAGTTTATATGCATGTATAGTCTATAGTTGATATATTTGTAAATAGTAAGAATGTAAGAATATAATATGAACTATAATGCAAGAGATGCAGTTATTGGGTTTATCATGTTGTTGGTTTTCAACGCGTTGAATCTCATGTAACATCAAAGAATTTTAGAACAATTTAATAAGCCTTAATTGCATTCAAATTCATTTCATTGTACATCAATCATTCCCTGGAAAACTATTATAATGAAGTGAGCCGTGGGAAAACAATAGAATCACGGTAACTCTTAACATGTTATGTGAAAATCGGTAATAATAAATGGAGTAACTTTTTTGAAGAACACACTGAAATATTTTTTCAAAGATGTTTTTCCATTTCCATCAAATTTTCAAATTATCCTGGTAAAAATTGCAACATTTGTACTAATTGCAAATTATTCGTATCAAATATTTGGTTTTAGCAATGGAATTTAGTTTTCTCATTTATAGTATTATAAACACAAGAGACTTGTGTTTATAATTCGTCTTTAGGACGAATTATAAACACTAAGTAAAAGTAAAAGTCTCTAAAGGGTTTGAACAAATCCGCCAACAGAACATCGGCTTTGAGATATAAATCATGATGTTGTTTCAAATTTTGTATTTTGAAATGAGACCATACATTTTAAGCATGTTCATAGTCTTGAGGTGAAACTTCTTCTTTTGTCAATTTATTTTTAAACGCTTCAATGGGTGGAAGACAATTTTCAGAAAACTTTTCAGGGCCAGTCATATACTCGTATAGAAATACACCTTTTCGTTGAAGTAATGGTTCCTGCACAAAATTGAAACTATTCAAGTTTACTCCTAGTTTTTGTAACGGGAGGTCTAAGAAACTGCATGAATCCAAGAAAACAAGCTCATCGATTAAAAATGATATATAGTTTTCAAATTCTTAGCGATTACAATTAATTATTCTTCGTTGATTATATTTCCCTAAACTTTTCACTATCAAATGAGCGTCATAATTTTTCAAGTTGTGAAATAAGACTGGAAATTTGTCTGACATTTTATAATTTAAATTGCATCCGATGTGATCTACTCCTCTGTATGAACCAACCATATGACAGTGATCATTCATCTGAATTAAGTAGCTATTCTTTACATATGTGACAATGGTTGCGTTTTCAAACGTGGCTTCTTGTTCATGACTCATAATTAATGGTAATTCACTTTCATTTGTGGTTAATGTTGTCATAAACTTAAAATAGTTTATGAAAAAATATATCTAAGACATTTTCACCACTATACATTTCTTGATTATCACTATATTTTTATTTGATTATCACCAACCAACAAAAAGGCGAATCTACTTGGGGAATGTTCTTGTTTGGATGGATTTATTAAGCACTCTAAGTCACTATAAATCACGAAAGGCACCTTAATTCCATACTTGAAGTTTGTAAATTTTAGTTTATTTTTAGAATACATTTTAATACGTTGAGGTTGGAAGTTTTTACAATCTTCAAAGTGTTTGTTTAAGATTTTTTTAGTCCAAAACCTTTGCTGACACAAGTAGCAATAGTGTTTCTTGTGATCCTATCTAGTTGTATGCAATAATATTTTTAAAGTCTCGAAATAGGCAGTAGTGAGTCATGCGTTCTTTTTTTAAAGCAGTATTTTGGCAAGTGTGGGAAAGTAAGATTTAGTTATTCTTACTGGATAGTTTTGTTCTCTATTCCAAAACAAAAAACGTGCCGACTCTGGGCTCTCTTTGCTAGTTTTGATCTAGTTTTTAGTTTTTTTGGTCTCGGTCGCACCATTTTTTACGAGAGTTATCACGTTTATAGACATTTTTTATTTAAATTCAAACGGATGTTGGTTTTGGTCTCTAAGGACCTCGAAACTATATATCATCATTGTACACGACTTAAGGGTGACTATGCCACCTAACGGTAGCTTCTTCCTTATTGAAAATTCGCTTAAACTAATCTTTATTGAAGTAATACAATTTTTCATTGTGTAGCAATCTTAGGTTCAAATAAATATCACTAATTGTTTCATTTGTACAGACTAGTAAAAAGTAAAATAACCAAGTTTCCACACTCCCAACGACGCTAAAAAATCAAAATCAAAAATGTTTTATTCTGCAATAATAGTCTACATATGATACAAATACATATATAAAATATAGAAAATAAATACGCATATGTACATGATAAATGTTTGAAATAGTGCAGAATTTCCACATAGAAAACCCCGTGCGTGGAAATGAGTCGTTTAATGGAATTGGAAGTCGTTTTGGAATGGAAAAAAATATATAGGCATATATAGACACCGCTCGTTGAGCAGTGTGTAAATAAGAACTAGAAGCCGCTTTTAACTCATCCGACCCTCCTTCAGTCGAATATACTCATAGATGGTTATCAAGGACCTACTAGTAACTCTTGTATTCTTTGTCAGTCTATAAATATGACTTTTGATTTTTTTTACAAAAACAGTTTATGTACCAAGTGTTGATAGCTTTTACAGTATACAGTAACTCATTAAAATACGAAAATAGAAAATAGGACCGTAAGGCAAATGCATTTTTTGGGATTCCAACACATAAAATACAAGGAAGAGTTTATCCACGGCGTTAAATAACATTAATAATTAGTGTAAAAAACAAGTTCTGTAAATAATAGTGGATACTAAATGGTACTAATCATTGAGAAAATTAATCATGTGTATACAAGTAAAAAAAACTTACCAACAGAACGTACCACATTTTAAATATAAAAGTTTTTGTAAATTTTGACATGGATATGTCTTAGCTCTAGAGGGTATTTGTAATCCGTCTGACCAAAATTTGAAACGGAAGTAACGTTATAAGGCTATGAACAGCTGTTTAGAGGAACTGAAAAAATAACATTCGCAAAGAGAAGTAAATACGTTTATCTTATCCTGGAAAAACATATGCGGGCAAGAGTGGCGTCTACTCCTCGTCCGCACAGCTGATCTTCTAATCAGCTGATCCTCGCGGTGACAACGCCGTCGTTACATGGGAGAGCGACGCCGCTGACCCCCTAACGCCGCAATTAAGGACATTTAAAGGACCTGCAGCCAATTAGAAGCGTGGAAGGTGTAGCGCGAGTGTGCGTTGTCGTGCGTGCGCGCGAGGCTCCTGGTCTGATTCCTGCACTTTCCCCCCAATTACCGTCGCCTCCCATAACGCGTTTAATCGGAACATTTGCGATCTAGCAGAACACTAAACAAATATTGGGAGAGGTAATCTCGGGTAATTATCGAGACAGCTGCAAGTGTGTGGCTGGAGACCTGGAGATGTTGCCGCCGGCTACGTGCGGTGGATGCAGCAGTAGCAGTAGCAGGCTCTGTTGGATTATATAGACGGAGAAAGGTATCTTGAAATTTCTAGAGCAGCAGTTGAATATCTTCCATTTCAAACCCGAGAAATCTTTTGAAGTTTTTATTATGATAGTTACACGAATAATTTCCTTGATGTATATAACTTTTATTAAAATACGCCCATGTGAGTTCCATTTTCTATGAAATAATCAATGGATGTGTAGAGTTCTGAATACTGCAATGTTTCTGGTTTCAGTTACAAACTAAAACAATATCTACTAAATAATAAAATACTATAAGTCTTGAAACTTGATAGGTTATCTTGCTCATAATTCCCTTAATAACTTTGATTTTGTCGATTACACAACCGGAAAATCGTTCCCTCTGGATCTGGAATGTCATATATTAATCTTATGGAGATTGATTTATTATATTAGATGTTTTTTATAAACAAATTATTTAAGCTAACGAGAAGTCTTAATATTGAAGGAAATTTCCTATACTTAAAAAATAACGGGTACTCTATTTTTTTAGACGTAAATAATTATGTATAAACTGTTTTTGACAGCTATATTTGCCAGAAGATGACATATTTTTATTCGAAGGTTTAAAATTAAATAAAGATAAAAAATGATGTTTAAAATATGATAAAGATGATTAATGCAAACTTATTTGTATTTTAATCATCACATATTTCCTCTTTGGTGTTCTGTACTACGTCATCATTGCAGTAAGCAATACAGAAAGCAATATTGTCCCTGTCTACAAAATACGGTTTAATTAGAGCAGCGAAGGAATGCTATGTCGGAGGAAGATCAATCGCTGGGATAAATATTGAGTTCTGCGACCCGGGGCGAGGCTACCTGCTATGAGATGAAAACATCGTAAATAAACCGAAGGAAGATATCGCATTCTCCCTGGTTAACAATGCAAACAATCCACTAAATATCGAATTGTTGTATTTATTCGTTTGCTATTTACCTCGATATATTTTAGGATTGAGTATATTTTTATGAAATACAGTAGTTTCATTTACCCAATAATACAAAAAGCGTGTATACCCACCTCGCTTTTTGTGTATTTCTACGCCAGAAACGATTTTTTAACAGTTTTTAACGATTTTAACGAAACATATTTTTCAACGTTTTGATGAGGAACGGTCCAAACCCCGGTCTTGTTACTTGTTACTACCTAACGTCGACATGTTGTTTGTTAGGAAGTATCATTAATTAATAGCCCAATGACAAATGACGACTGAGTCCAGATTCGATCCTTGCGGGATTCGATCCGGCGACCTTCAGTTTTGAAGGGGGGTATTATAACCACTACACCACCCAGCCAGTTAATAATATCGATATAATATCTTTGGTCGATAATATCGATTATTATCAGTCGATCCTCTGAAAGTTGAATAACTCTTTAGTTCATTTGGGGTTTTATGGTGTAATTACTATGTATCATAATAACTGGAAAGCTTTTTTACCACACAAGCATCAATGACTGAGGGTTCATAACCATTATTTATTCACTCAAATAGTACTACACAATAAGAGGTATTATTACAATAATTACAAACATTATAGAAATAAAATTATAGTACAAAATACGGTTTAATTAGAGCAGCGAAGGAATGCTATGTCGGAGGAAGATCAATCGCTGGGATAAATATTGAGTTCTGCGACCCGGGGCGAGGCTACCTGCTATGAGATGAAAACATCGTAAATAAACCGAAGGAAGATATCGCATTCTCCCTGGTTAACAATGCAAACAATCCACTAAATATCGAATTGTTGTATTTATTCGTTTGCTATTTACCTCGATATATTTTAGGATTGAGTATATTTTTATGAAATACAGTAGTTTCATTTACCCAATAATACAAAAAGCGTGTATACCCACCTCGCTTTTTTGTGTATTTCTACGCCAGAAACGATTTTTTAACAGTTTTTAACGATTTTAACGAAACATATTTTTCAACGTTTTGATGAGGAACGGTCCAAACCCCGGTCTTGTTACTTGTTACTACCTAACGTCGACATGTTGTTTGTTAGGAAGTATCATTAATTAATAGCCCAATGACAAATGACGACTGAGTCCAGATTCGATCCTTGCGGGATTCGATCCGGCGACCTTCAGTTTTGAAGGGGGGTATTATAACCACTACACCACCCAGCCAGTTAATAATATCGATATAATATCTTTGGTCGATAATATCGATTATTATCAGTCGATCCTCTGAAAGTTGAATAACTCTTTAGTTCATTTGGGGTTTTATGGTGTAATTACTATGTATCATAATAACTGGAAAGCTTTTTTACCACACAAGCATCAATGACTGAGGGTTCATAACCATTATTTATTCACTCAAATAGTACTACACAATAAGAGGTATTATTACAATAATTACAAACATTATAGAAATAAAATTATAGAATATAATAAAAAACATACTATGTGAAACTAACTGTACAAGAAGTTTAATCATCTAATGTTTGAGTTGGTCCTGTTAAAATATACTAACTAAAGTACCCGTCCTTCGCACGAGTAAAAAAGGTTTGAGAGAGGTTACCTTTTCTCTTGGCATGAAATAAATACTATAAAACATGAACATTTCATTAAGGAAAAACCGTATTTGAGTAAATTAATATTCACATTAAAAGAGGTATTTACTAATATTATTTTATTCTAAAAAATATCTCAAAAAATAACAAACACGAATGTCTACAACATGATAATTTACCATTTGTTAAGTAATATTGGGAACGAATAGAGAATAACGTAATAAAGCTCAGGAGAAAAATTGAAATCTACCATTTTCCACGATTATAGAACGTGATTCCAACTATACGTTTCAGCCTTTCTGAGCCTTTGGACTTTATTCGGGATGTTAATTTCTCTTTACATCCATTCTTCATTCATCTTACAAGTTTCTCTATTTATTTTGTAAGGTAACTTTGCACTTCTTGTACATTTTCAATATTGGTGACTCTATCTTACTCTTTTAAGAGGAACTGTCTAGACTGTGGCCTTGTTTTTACTACTTAACCAGTTGTTAGATCGACCAATCACAAATGACGATGGCCCCGGATCAAAAAAGTCACAAAACCCTTGGGTTTCACGATACCATTTCCATAGATTTTTTTCGAGGAGCTCTTTATGAAAACTAAACCATATTTTCACGCATGAAAAATCTTCAGTTAAAATAATACGTTCTGTTCTTTGCCTGCATATAATTTGCATACGTTATAGTTATACACAATCATAGGTTATGAAGTTATAGAATGATGTAACAAATTGCATAACTAATCAAAATATAATTTAGAGAACATCACTTTTAGAGGACGAGGTGTTTGTAGCAATGTAGGATAATGTCCTGAATCATACTGATCAACCTTAATTGATAATTGAAAAATACCCGCAATAAATCTGAAACTTATCACATCTACCAAGATATCAGTTGTCTGAGATCGTAACACACGTCTAGATGTAGCCAACGCATCCCACAACCCCAGCGACCACTTCCATGTCCCAGTAGACCTGTGCTGAGTCAGCCAGTTTCTCTTTTACAGGTTTCTGCTCAGCAGCACATTTACTACACTTTATTGCGGATTTATTATATTTAATGCGAGCTTGGAAAGTGCGTTTCTCCGTAGAACCCAGAATAGTTTCTGTTCTCACATTGGCCACCACACTTGAAGAAAATCCGTCAATACTGATTATGAAACCGCAACAAGAGGTAATACTGTAGTCGCAATAGCTTCCATGGACTACACATACACACATACGTACATACACATACACACATGCACACATACGTTTTAAGCTTTCGTAATACAATTTGAATTGGCAAAAACACTTGTTTCTGTTTTACGTCGGTAGATTATAATGCGTAAGTCATTAGATCGCCTTTGGCTATACTATTACAATGATAAAATAGTAGGCCTCGGTCGTAACTTGTATATTATACATGGACACCTCCATAAGTGTATTGGCAATTGTCAACGTTAATTCAAAAACAAATGGTTTGGTGCAATAATAATGTTAATACCAAAAATACAACATCGAAGTTAAATTAAAACTATAAAATACATTTCTGTTGTAAAATTCCAGTTAATGTCAAATAATTATTATATACTATAAATGCATTTATTTTATATTAGGATTGTGTGAAAAGTAAAGAATTTATTTTATTCATTAATGAATTCAATTTTGGTAGACAAGTTTGAATAGTTGAACCAACATCTGCGATCCACCAGTCAAATCATGTGGCTGGATCTGTATAGTATTTACAAATTTATTTTTCATTTAGAAATATGTAAAATCTTGGTATATGGTTCACATTTTTCGCCATTTGATGTGTCCTAAAACATTTCATAATACGAATATTCTCTTCTTCCTTAATCGCAACAAATTTTACAATAACTCTACATACTGTGTTTAAATTTATGTCTAATTTGTAACAGAACATGCAAAGAAAACATACAGACGAGAATAAAACTCCATAACGTTTTTAAATTCGGAATTATAAATTTTGAGAAATTTGATCTTTCTAACCTCTGACATAAATAAAGATTAAACCCCTTTAAACAATTATTATATACGTCATTTTATATTGTTTTTAAGAAAAAAATTTAAGCTATTTTATCATCCCGAAGTTCTTAACGAAGACAAAAGGCAAATGGTGGGTGATGAATCGACCGTAAGTAATATGCTCTATTCAGTGCCTCTCGCAACTGGCACTGCGTTAACCGCCGCTTGGTCGGTCGCCGACGTTCTACAAGCAAGCATACATACACGAGAGACTACTTATAGCATTATTAAAACGAGGGGCTCTACTCAGAAACTCTAATACTAAGTCCATAAGACCCTAGCCATGGTCCTTATGTGTTTGTTTTGAAGCTATTACCGTTGGTCTCATGGCAAGACTTAAGCCTGGGACCATGTTACTTTTTTGTTTGAGGTTCCTAGAGGCCAAAATAATAGTCGGTAAAATTTATAACACGTGTCAGAATTAAAAATATGAAAATAAAAGGGTACTCTGGCATTATTCATTTCCTAATTATATTAGTAGCCCTAACAAGTAAACAATCAATAAATAATATATATATATATATATATATATATATATATAAAACAAAATATTTTAATCTTCATTGAAGTAATTTTTTAAACAATTAAATTTAAACAATAAAATTATTTTAATTTTAATTTAAATTTTTTTTTTAATTAATTTAAATTATTTTAATTTTAAACAATAAAATTAAAGGTTGGAGTTATTTTTAAATACAGTACATGTTTAGGTCTAGTCCCTATATATTTCACTTAGCAACGCTAAATCACCAGTTACTAATAATATATACCCTACATTCATTTTGTTGGCCTATATTTTTATAACAATAATTATATAAAGCTCTTAAATCGTCCTGAGCTTACATCTTATTTCCTAAAATCTTATATACGTGGGTTGCCTGTTAATTCAAAATTCCCTTTTTCCCTCGTTTTGGGGCCACTACCTGGCCGGACGGCCGTGGCAGTTGACCGTTCTCGGGGGCTCCTAGTTGACTATTCATAATCCTCACTAATGAGTGTTCCAGTTCGACCCTTGGCCAGGACCCATTAATGTGTTTCAATTCGGCTGCCCCCCCTCGCTGCCTCTCGAGGAGGGTCACGGGGAACCTTAACATTTCGTATGTTCGAACCCGTGGGCGATGTGGTGCGAGGGGTCCCTGTAAGATACTGCATTCAATGGGCCTACTGTAACAAAAGGGACAATATTTAGTTTGAGTAAAAATAATGTTTCTGAAATGTTTTAGAAACATAAATTCTTGTAAACACTTGAAAAGACTGGGACGGTGACATGTCCTGTAATCCAGCTACAGTACTTGGAGGTCACGAATTGTGGATCATGATGAGCGGTGGTTGTTGGATGAGGTGTGGATCAACTATTGAATACCACGTTCATCCGCAAATGCCATCTCCATAATTAGACTAGTTCGTATTTCAAAGGCGAAATTGAGTTTCTGATCCTACGTCAAACTGTAGGTCCCTTAGATGTCACTGACTGCTGAGCTATTAATGACTAACAAGCATGTTTAAGGAACATGTCAATGTTATTCAGTATGAAGCCTACAAAATAGTGCCTCAGTCATCTTACACTCATTTCTCATTCATACTTGGGCTAAAATACCTACCTGGATAGGTCTCCATTTCAGGAAGGAAATAGGAAGGTCATAAATGTATCCATATCTCTTTTAAAATGAAGTTTCTATAAATTTTCTCGTATATACCTTCATATTTTACATAACTACTGGGATCTTTCGTCTCGTGAGGAAATTTACAGTTTATATAAGTGACCAAACAAAAAAGTTTAATCTAAAATGCTTCTATTCGAAATAAAACCGACACCTTAAAATCATGAATTGGATTGTGTTTGCTAATTGTATTAATTAGCAGTTATCGACTATGAACACATCGTCCAAGGTTCCAAGGTTGAATGGTTAGACAGGCTAACGAACCTGAACCCGCTCTGGCGTTTTAAGAAGCAGTCAATCACAGCCAATAACACTAATCAGAAAGTTGCTGAATTATCGACTATCAGTTAGACATTACGAACTCTGTAACGACGTTCATCGCGTCCGCGCTAATCAGTGTCATCATTGAACTCCAGTCAACGTTTATGCAACAACTCAAATAACACTTCTATACAAATTAATTCAATATCGAGCAGGAAAGTTTCTCCGCCAATCGGAGCGTTACTTACTCACAAAGTCGTTAAAGTAAATTACGTTTATACTCAATCATCTGTAAGATACGCAAAGGATATTTTATTGCCTTAACTGCGTCAACATTCAGGGGTTCTTTGGTTGAATTGTGAATCACAGTCGCCACTGGTGCAAATTAATATAAGATATTGTAAACTAAATCGGCGTTTATAAAATTGCTTCGTTTTAGTGTTGCGAACAATTTTTATGCTGTAAAATGTTTAATAAGTCAAATTTTTACTGTATTATTTATCAGTACATCTTTCTTTTAGCGAATTTGCTATATTGAATAAGCTATTACCGTAGGTCTCATGGCAAGACTAATTCCGGGACCATGTTACTTTTTCGTTTTAAGGTGCCCAGAGGCCAAAAAAATAGTCGTTAAAAATTATACACACACACACACACACACACACACACACACACATATATACTCAAAAAAGACATGGGTAGGGGATAGGAATGGTAAAGTTCTGAATATAAATACTTAAATTAAAATATATTTAATTCCAGTTTGCGAATTTCGCATTAATATTAAGGGAGAAAAGATTCTAGGAAGATTCTAGGATAATATAAGAGCTAATTAATTGTAAGTGAAATATGAAATCCTAGGCTTTACCTGTATTTCAGATTAATTTATACATAAACATTTATGTTTATAAATTAAATTTCATTATTTTTGTTCCACAGAGCGAATTTATGCAGTAAAATTTAATGGCCGAAATTGTTCCTTTCAGAGGAGTTCATTATTGCGCTCTTTAATATTTATAGTTAATATTTATTCGCAAACATATTTCATTCAGTTTTAATTTGAAAATCAGACAGGTACCTGTGGGGATCCATGCAATCGTGCGACCGCATTTTTCCCGTTATTCCTCAATGTTTTCTCTCTGAAAATACATTTTTGCTAACCTATAGAAATCAAGAAGGTGGAGAAAATAAATAAAATATATTTAGGATTATTTTTATTGTCGGCTAAAACATGGAGGAATGACGAGAAAAATGCGGTCGCACAATTATTGTAATATCGCGTACATGAAGTCCCCCCGCACCTGTGCAATACATAGATAAAGCTATACTATCACTATATTATTATGGTTAATATTCATTTACAGTACGTGAAAATGCAATAGATTCAAGGGATGCGTGAGTTCTACGGGCTTCTGAACATTGTTCGTAAAATAGTCCAATTATTAGACTGTAACGGTACGAAGGCTAATGTTCGTAATAAATATGTGACCCCTTCAGTAAACGAAATTCCAATACTCTTTCTGTTCAAACTTAATCCTGGAGGACATGCACCTGTTCCCAAAATTAATATACAAACCCCTGGATCTTGAAGTTTTCAAAAGGTCCTACTGTTGTTGTTAAATCTTTTCTGCATGTTCCTAGTTTGTTATTGTTTATAACTTAATATATCCTACACATTAACCCACCGTCTGGTAAGCGTTGTCTCCGTGAAGTTCTTCGGGTTACAACAGTGTCCTGCAGTATGTTTGTTCGATTATAGTTACAGGCACGATTTGCTGCCTCCTCCTCCAGAATTCTGAGAATCGAACTATAAACACGCCCAAAACCTATTTATCGACGCTGAAGCTGTTTAAACTTCAAGTTCTAAAAAATTCTAAGAATTTTATAAAACAAAAACTATTTTTGATACTCATTTCTATTGTCAAAACATATTTCAGGGATTAGAACTTTGTTGTACAATAATTTCAATGTTTAGAGAATTAGGTGAAGAGTTTTAATGTACCCATTCAGTTTAGTGTTCATTACTGAATCGAATAAACATAACAGATAAAGTACTTAATAACTTAAAGTACTTAATAGTAATACTTAAAGGAGCTTAAATATGTAACAGTGTTCCGTTACGAATGAATTCAAACCATTTTCCAAGAGTTTACAGCTGCGCGTATTGTAATAGAACGACCCACTAACCGACGCGGCTATTCTGCAGAGAAAATGTCCACCATTTACTGTATTTACTCACAGCTTATTCAGTTTTCTACGAAATGTATCCTTGTATCTGGATTCACCTTCAACCATTGTTCAACACTCCCTCCATTCATCGACTTTATTCTTCTCATATTCCCGTATATTAGCATGACGTTATTATTTTCAAATTGATCTGCAAGTGTCCTCCCATTTGATCCATTTAAAAATCTCTAAATTTTAGACATAATATGTCATATTATGTGAATTTATAAACTTCAATAAAAAAGGAATATGCATTATTAAGAAACTATTACAAACTATGTATACTTAATTTATATTAAAAATAAAATTTATAAAATATCATTATATTGATTCTATTTTCACATATAAAGTAAAAGGGAAAGTATAATTGTACAGTTATTTTTTAGAATTTATATAATAAATCTATATCACGCATTAGTTTATAGTATAATTTATGTAAAACTTAAATTCTAAACCTTTATTACCTTACAAAAGTGTATCGTATATTGTTAATTAAGAAATGTACTAACTTTATTGTTTCTTAAAAAATTTTTGTTTACAATGCTGTTTATTTTTTAAGATATTTCAACATTAAACCAATTATAATTTCCTTTCAGCCTATAGTTTTATGAGTATTCCATTTTCAACATTTTTCACTTTCAGTGACGTGTCTGTTCATTTCATATACACAGAAAAACACTGATTATTAGCATAAAATTATTATTTTCATTTGATTCTAAAAATAGTTAATAAAACAAGTTTTTAAAAAATTTTTTACTTTTGTTGTCTTTTTTGAAATTTCGTTTCATGACATTTAGTTTCTCATTTTGCATTTTTTTTTATTCCTTCACATTCAGCTCGATGTGGTTTAAAATGAGATGTACTTTCTCTTTTATTTTAATAATATTGGCGTGAATATTTTTTCTTTTTGCTTTTTTTTTTATTTACACCACCGCTCGGTTAGTAACCGTTAGTGCGTGTATTTTTTCTCCTTTTGCTTCCTTTACTTTTTTCTTACAAAATGTGTTAGGCGTTTCAAAAATGAGATTTTTTTCAACTTTTTTCTTTATTATCCTTACCACCCGCTTTAAGTGTGCGTTTCCTTAAATGAGATCTAAGTTTTCTTACTTCTTTCTCTTTTTTTTTTAAATCCATATACTAGCTGCACTTTTGGTGAAGTGGTGGCGTTTTATCCTTAAATGAGCTAGTTTATCCTTTTTGCTCAGTTTTCACTTTAGAGATTTCGCATCACATGTTGGGTGTTGGCGTTTCCTACACGAGTAGTCAGGCCGCTTTACTCCTTCGCTTTTAGCTCGGTTAGTGGTGGCGTTTCCTTAAATGAGATCTAGTTTTCTCCGCTTTTGCTTCTTTACTTTTATCCTTTACCCACCACATGCTCGGATAGTGGTGGCGTTTCCGTAACTTGAGATCTAGTTTTCTCCGCTTTTTCTCGTTTACTTTTATCATTTACACACCACACGTTTGGTAAGTGGTGGCGTTTGCGTAAAATTAGATCTAGTTTTCTCCGCTTTTGCTCCTTTACTTTTATCCTTTACCCACCACATGCTCGGATAGTGGTGGCGTTTCCGTAACTTGAGATCTAGTTTTCTCCGCTTTTTCTCGTTTACTTTTATCATTTACACACCACACGTTTGGTAAGTGGTGGCGTTTCCTTAAATGAGATCTAGTTTTCTCCACTTTTGCTCCTTTACTTTTATCCTTTACCCACCACATGCTCGGATAGTGGTGGCGTTTCCGTAACTTGAGATCTAGTTTTCTCCGCTTTTTCTCGTTTACTTTTATCCTTTACACACCACCCGCTCGGTTAGTGGTGGCGTTTCCGTAAAATGAGATCTAGTTTTCTCCACTTTTGCTTCTTTACTTTTATCCTTTACACACCACCCGCTCGGTTAGTGGTGGCGTTTCCATAAAATGAGATCTAGTTTTCTCCACTTTTGCTTCTTTACTTTTATACTTTCCACACCACACGCTCGGTTGGTGGGAAGTTATCTTATCGCTCGGTTGTCTTATCAGTGATAGGGAGTGGTAGGGGATGTATATCTGTAAGAGTACGGCTGACTTATCAGTGGTAGGGAGTGGTAGGGGATGTGTATCTGTTACAGTACGGCTGTCTTATCATTGGTAGGGAGTGGTAGGGGATGTGTATCTGTAACAGTATGGTTGTATTATCAGTGGTAGGGGATGTATATCTGTAACAGTACAGTTGTCTGATCAGTGGTAGGGAGTGGTAGAGGATGTATATCTGTAACAGTACGGTTGTTTTATCAGTGGTAGGGGATGTGGATCTGTAACAGTATGGTTTGGTTGTCTTATCAGTGGTAGGGGATGTGGATCTCTAACAGTATGGTTGTCTTATCAGTGGTAGTGAGTGGTAGGTGAAGTATATCTAAGGTGTATGTACGTGAATATGTACGGTTGTCTTATCAGTGGTAGGGAGTGGTAGAAGATGTGTATCTGTAACACTACTGTTGTCTTATTAGTGGTAGGGTGTGGTAGGGGATGTATATCTGTAACAGTATGGTTGTTTTATCAGTGGTGGTAGAGATGTTATCAAAGTATAGTGTCTTGTCAGTGGTAGAGGATGATGTGTAACAGTAGTGTTTTCAGTGGGTGGTAGGGATGGTGTAACTTCTTATCAGTGGTAGTGGTAGGGGATGTTTGAACATGTCAGTGTTGAGGGGGATGTGTCTGTAAGTATCTGTTCTTAGTAGGGGTGGAGTATCTGTAACAGTGGTGTTGTTTTAGTGGTAGAGGAGGATGTTTATCTGTACGGCTGTCTTATCAGTGGTAGGGAGGTGTAGGGGATGTGTATCTGTAACAGTACGGCTGTCTTATCAGTGGTGAAGAGTGGTAGGGGATGTATATCTGTAACAATACGGCTGTCTTTTTCAGTGGTAGGGAGGTGTAGGGGATGTGTATCTGTAACAGTTCGGTTGTCTTATTAGTGGTAGGGTGTGGTAGGGGATGTGTATCTGTAACAGTATGGTTGTTTTATCAGTGGTAGGGGATGTGGATCTGTAACAGTATGGTTTGGTTGTCTTATCAGTGGTAGGGGATGTGGATCTCTAACAGTATGGTTGTATTATCAGTAGTAGGGGATGTATATCTGTTACAGTATGGTTGTCTTATCAGTGGTGGGGAGTGGTAGGTGATGTATATCTAAGGTATATGTACGTGTATATGTACGGTTGTCTTATCAGTGGTAGGGAGTGGTAGGGGATGTATATCTGTAACAGTATGGTTGTCTTATCAGTGGTAGGGAGTGGTAGAGAATGTGTATCTGTAACAGTATGGTTGTTTTATCAGTGGTAGGGGATGTGGATCTGTAAGAGTATGGTTGTTTTATCAGTGGTAGGGGATGTGGATCTATAACAGTATGGTTTGGTTGTCTTATCAGTGGTAGGGAGTGGTAGGGGATGTATATCTGTAAGAGTATGGCTGTCTTATCAGTGGTAGGGTGTGGTAGGGGATGTATATCTGTAACAGTATGGTTGTCTTATCAGTGGTAGGGTATGTGTATCTGTAACAGTATGGTTTGGTTGTCTTTTTCAGTGGTAGGGAGGTGTAGGGGATGTGTATCTGTAACAGTTCGGTTGTCTTATCAGTGGTAGGGAGGTGTAGGGGATGTGTATCTGTAACAGTACGGCTGTCTTATCAGTGGTAGGGGATGTATATCTGTAACAGTATGGTTGTCTTATCAGTGGTAGGGTATGTGTATCTGTAACAGTATGGTTGTTTTATCAGTGGTAGGGGATGTGGATCTGTAACAGTATGGTTTGGTTGTCTTATCAGTGGTAGGGGATGTGGATCTCTAACAGTATGGTTGTCTTATCAGTAGTAGGGGATTTATATCTGTTACAGTACGGCTGTCTTATCAGTGATAGGGAGTGGTAGAGGATGTATATCTGTAAGAGTACGGCTGTCTTATCAGTTGTAGGGAGTGGTAGGGGATGGGTATCTGTAACAGTACGGCTGTCTTATCAGTGGTAGGGGATGTGTATCTGTAACAGTATGGTTGTCTTATCAGTGGTAGTGAGTGGTAGGGGATGTCTATCTGAAACAGTACGGCTGTCTTATCAGTGGTAGGGAGTGGTAGGGAATGTGTATCTGTTACAGTACGGCTGTCTTATCAGTGGTCGGGAGTGGTAGGGAATGTATATCTGTAAGAGTAAAAACGGTGGAACTGCAATCTATACAAGAATCGGTATACTTTTTGAGCTGATTGATTTATCTGGATTTTCTTTAGAATTTAATTGTGAAATATGTGCTATAAAGCTTATCGAAACAAATTCTGTTATTGTCAGTGTGTATAGATCCCCTAATGGAGACTGTAAAATATTTCTTCAAAATTTTGAAAGGGCTTTAAAGTACATAATGAAAAAGTACATAATGAAAAAAAATAAGTACATAAAAGAAGAAAGAAGAAAGAAATAAGTACATAATGAAAATTATTGTATGTGGTGATTTTAATATTGAGATAGGTAAATATCAGGATCTGATATCGTTAGAATTTTTTAACTTGTTGAGATTCACCAGATTAGATTTAGTTTGTACATATAAGCTTCCTACCAGATTAAACTCATGTATCGATAATATTATGGTAAATTTCTCAAACAATCTTTATGATGTTTCTCTTTTACCAGGTTGCTTTGCGGATCACGATCCTTTACTGTTGCATTATTATACAGGACGTAAGCCAAGAGGTAACATGACAACAAACCTTTCAAATCCTATTCTCGTTAGAAAGCAAACTGAAAAGCAGCTCTCTTATTTTGTGAGCTTTTGCTAAGTGAAACCTGGGAACTTATTGACGAGCCTAATAGTACTTTCAACTTTAAGGATGTGCTTGAGCCCAGAATTTTGTTTGATATTTTCTTTGAAAGATACATACAAATTTGGTATTTTTGTTCACCTCTTGTTAAGACTAAAGCGAAACAAAATTTAAATGTAAAAAATAAACAGAATATTACCTGGTACAACCAAGAATTAAAAACTATTAGAGATGACATGTTAGCTTATTACACTATTTATAAAAATCTAGAACAAAAAGATTATGTAAAGGCTCAGGCAGCTAACAATTTATACCTAGCTGTAAAAAAGAATTACAGACAAAAATTAATTTCTACAAAGAAAAAAGCTTATGAAACATACATCAACAGAGCTAAAAATAAGTGCAAAGCGGCCTGGGACATAATTACTCAGGAAAACACCACTACACGCACACATGATATTAAACTTGATCCGAATAAACTCAATCAGTATTTTGCAGAGTCTGTAGATAAATTGTTGGAACTTGCCGGTCAGGACTGTTTGGGCAGGTCGGCTGAATTTTTGAAAAGTTGTACCTCTCTTACTGGGAATCAATATTTTATTTGGAGGCCCATTACACCAGAGGAGGTAACTGCTTTGGTTTCAAAATTTTCAAACTCTAGAGCAATGGATCATTATTGGCTCTCAAATTATATTATTAAAAAAACTATCCACTTAATTAGTCAACCACTTTCCTTCATTTTTAATAAATGTCTAATTTCCGGATATTTCCTGATCAACTAAAAATCTCCAAAATAATTCCTGTTTTTAAGAAAGTTTTATATCAAAACTATCGTCCTGTCTCCATTGTACCTATTTTTTCTAAAGTATTTGAATCATTACTATTAAATCAACTGAGTTCTTATTTTGAATCAAATAATTTACTAACTGACTCACAATTTGGATTCAGAGCAGGAAAGTCTACAACAATGGCTGTTTCACAAATCACAGGGTCTGTTATAACTGCCTTTGAGAACAGGAACTCAGTATCCATGTTTCTCTTTGACTTGACAAAGGCGTTTGATTGCATTCCATTTGACATTTTATTAAACAAATTAGAATTTTATGGGATGAAAAATGACACTATTGAAATCTTGAAGTCTTATTTGCGTGATAGGAAGCAGTATGTCAGTATCAAGGGTCAGAACTCCTCAGTTACATTGGTTAGATCAGGTGTTCCACAGGGTTCAGTCCTTGGTCCTTTTCTTTATATTGTAGCAATCAATGACCTTCCCCAAAGTTTACCAACTAATTGTGTAATCTATGCTGATGACACCACAATTTACTCAAGTGGAAAAGACACAAAACTTCTATCCAATGTTATTAATAATTCTCATAACTCAGTTTTAGAATGGTTTCTAGCCAACAAATTAGTGTGTAATGAGGCTAAGACCCAAAAGATTAATTTCTCACTTTCACATAAGTATGATCAATCTGTTAAGCTTTTGGGTGTTCATCTTGATAGTAGATTGAATTGGAAAGCTCATATCAACAACCTTAGTAAAAAGTTATCTAGAGTCATTTATCTTTTTTGGAAGTTAAAACCTCTAGTAAATTCAAAATACCTACGATTAGCTTACTTCGGGCTATTCCAATCCCATATGCAATATAGTCTCATTACATGGGGTCACTCTCCTCATATACATGCGATACTTCTTCTTCAAAAAAAGGTTATTCGCATAATGGCTGGGGTTGGACCTGTGGAGCACTGCAAACCAATTTTTATTCGATTTAAGATTTGTACAGTTATTAATTTATACATTTATAACATATTAGTCTACACAAAAACTAACATTCATATATTTCATACCAGGCAAGATTTCCACACACATAACACTAGAGGCAAAACTACATTGGACATTCCACCTCACAGGCTTGCATTGACAGGTAACTCATTCAAAATTAACTGTGTGAAGTTTTATAATAAGTTGCCTGACTCTCTTAAACAGCTTCCTCTGGCTACTTTTAAGGTGAGTCTATATTCCTGGCTTGTAAACAATCCATATTACTCAACAAAGGATTTTTTAAATTAAGTTTTATGATTAGTTTTATGTAATTGTGACAATGCCTATTTCTTGTTCTGTACTTGATCAACGGCAATAAAACTTCTTGATTCTTGATTCTTGATATGGCTGTCTCATCAGTGGTAGTGATTGGTAGGGGATGTATATCTGTAACAGCACGGTTGTCTTATCAGTGGTAGGGAGTGGTAGGGGATGTGCATCTGTAACAGTACGGTTGTCTTATCAGTGGTAGGGAGTGGTAGGGGATGTGCATCTGTAACAGTACGGTTGTCTTATCAGTGGTAGGGGATGTATATCTGTAACAGTACGGTTGTCTTATCAGTGGTAGGGGATATGTTTCTGTAACAGTACGGTTGTCTTATCAGTGGTAGGGGATGTGCATCTGTAGCAGTACGGCTGTCTTATCAGTGGTAGGGAGTGGTAGGGGATGTGTTTCTGTAACAGTACGGTTGTCTTATCAGTGGTAGGGGATGTGTATCTGTAACAGTACGGTTGTCTTATCAGTGGTAGGGAGTGGTAGGGGATGTGGGCCGCAACACTTTCCCCAGAGGCTCAGTGGGAGCGCGGCGACAGGAGCAGAAGCAGGAGCAGGAGCGTTGTGTGCTAGTACCGGTACCGTAGTGCTGCAGGCAGCTGTAGTATGTGACAGTGAAGTGAGCGTGTAGTGGTAGTGGTGTATTGTGCAGTGTGCACGCCGGCCACATGGGACAGCGCACCCCTAGCCGCTCAACAGGTCCGATCAAAACACTCCTTTATACCTTTTATTTTCTTTTATCATCTGATTAGTTTGTTATATATTTTATTGTTTTTTTATTTATATAGGTGCCCCAGAATTCCCTCTAACTAAAAGGATTCATCATCTTTATGCTGTTTCTTCTTATAATCTAGAAAGCTAATGGACTTTACTATAGATATAGCTTAATTTCATTTACAAATATACACAGCTTAAAATATTGTAATTTAATCACTCAATTATACATTAGTATGGACTAAAAATAAATATTTTTGCCGTATTTTTCCTATTATTCTTTTGGAAAATAATTTTAATTAGCTATACAATATCGTTGTGTGGGTTTCAAAACGTACAACAAGACATTGTTCAAAAACAAATATGAATATGTTTAAAAACTCATATTCAAATCAATGCAGTTGTCAACGTAGAGAATTTTTTTTTCAATATCAAACCAAAATGTCATAAAATATAAGTTAATAATCTCTAAGCAACACTTTGTGACAGTCCGTCCATACAGTAAATACTTATATTTTCAATAAAAGTTCTATATCCGATGGTCTCTAATTTGTTTTATAGTAAAATCCGGAAAACTTTTTCATCCATAAAATAAATATTTTTATTTATTTATTTTTATTTATTATTTTTGATTTAGTAGTATTAGAAGTGCAATAAATTAACGTTTATTTTGGCCAATGATATTTAACTTTAATTCAAATACTGTATAATAAAATGTATACACTAGTCGTTTAATTTGTTTTACGTTAAACCGCTAATTGGATACTAAACATTGTTTGTCAAACATGAACATGTCATTTAAATTAAATATTTGCTGTAATTATTTAAAATAGCCCAATATTGGTATTAGCGAATTCCCTATGGGAAAGTGAGCTATTCACGTGGGCCCCATGGTGACGGTTAAGCCTGGGAGCATGATAGAAGTGAGACCATGGCAAAACCTAGGTACTCATTGCCTCTGTAATTCTTCTGGAGAATAGATAAATGGGTATAACTCACTCAATTTTCGACACAATTTCAAAAGATTTGGTATCTGTTTTTCCTTCATTAACAGCCTTTTTAACGTCCCCATGTAAATCTGCCCTTATTGCAGCAAACCCGCATACTCATTACTATTCGACTACTATGATGAGAATAATATTGAATAATAATAATATTGAAATTCACTCCGTTCACGCTCAGGGTGCTGCGTGCTCGTTATGGTTTACCACGGTATACACCTGTATTGTGTCTGTTCTGCATGTTGGTGGAAATGGGGTAATAAATACAAATACAAAGGATATTGTGCGTTTCACTACATTATGGTTTCCTTTGCTCGCCACTCACAACTCTGCATAATATAATATGTCTAGTACAAACCTAAAATTCACTTACTATTGAAGAACAATGTTGTTACAATATTGTTGGAACGGGCAATATTAGAACATAGCTGAATTTGGGTTTATAATGATGTGGTTAGTTCGTCGATAGTTTAGTATTAATTATATTTCATTTTCCGAGGAATATTTATTCAAATATTTTACCACTTGCAATAATGTTATGTTGTACAGTATTAACTTGTTGATCAAATAATTTATTTGTTTCAACGAAATTCAAGCATCATAATATATTCGCTCCTCTTGAGTAAGATACATTAAACGAATTATGGTGAAAATTAACTGAAATTATGGTTTCCTTTGCTCGCCACTCACAACTCTGCATAATATAATATGTCTAGTACAAACCTAAAATTCACTTACTATTGAAGAAAAATGTTTGTTACAATATTGTTGGAACGGGCAATATTAGAACATAGCTGAATTTGGGTTTATAATGATGTGGTTAGTTCGTCGATAGTATAGTATTAATTATATTTCATTTTCCGAGGAATATTTATTCAAATATTTTACCACTTGCAATAATGTTATGTTGTACAGTATTAACTTGTTGATCAAATAATTTATTTGTTTCAACGAAATTCAAGCATCATAATATATTCGCTCCTCTTGAGTAAGATACATTAAACGAATTATGAGAGAGGAAAATTAACCCTGAAATAATAAAGTGTTTGAACTAAATTATATAATTGAAGTAGGACATTGTTTTGTAAATAAATTAACAAATTTATGTGCGTTATTATTCGCTGTAATTGTTGAAGAAGATTAGAATGAAGTAGAGAAGCATAGCAATTGAATGCGTTAGTAGAATTGTAAACAATGTCACCCTAGTAATTTACCACGATACAAGAATTAAAGGCAAGAGCAATGCACAATTTTTTATGGCAAATTCAACTATATACGTAACATACTTTACTGGGCTTGTATCATAAAATTACTCAATTAATTATGGTCAGTACTATGTGCGGTATAGATTTAATGAGTAAAAATATCATGAATTTCAAAACTTTGGAAATAATGAATTTGAAGAGAATTTTTTTTTAATGAGCTGAAGTGGTTTGTTGACAATTTCATTGCACACCCTAGATTGGGCTACAATTTAAAAGCAGAATTTTAAGATGACGGTGGCGTGGTCTTGTAATCCAGCTACTTGGAGGCCACGAATCGTGGATAGTTGTGAGAGATGGTCGGTGGATGTAGTGTTCTCTTGTGTAGATTAACGTCCACACTATTGAATACTACGTTAATCCGCAAAGACCATCCTAATAATTAGATCAGTTCGTAATTCGGAGGCAGTAGTTCAGATTCCACATTAAATTGTAGGTCCCTTAGATAGTCATTGACTGTTAGCCTATTAATTAACAGTTCTGTCTAAGGAACATGCCAGTCAGCCTTAGTTAGTAACAAGTCTACAAGATCGCGCCACAATCATCCTACACTTGTTTCTCATTCATACTTGGCTTAAAATATCTACCTTGGTATGGTTGCCATTTCAATTATCTAATCCAATTAATAGGTTAACTATAATTGATTAGTTGACTTGCAATATAAATTTAAATGATATTTTATCGCTTTTATATTTTCTCATGTATTTCAATCCTCATTCTTTATGGGCAAAACATTTTCACGTGAAACATTCTGCTGCATTATTATATGTCTTTCTTTTTTATATCTATATTCCAACGGTACTTTTGCAGTAAAATATACGAATTCCATAGAACATGAATCTGTCGCTACATAGCTCGTTAATCAACAGGCTAACGTCATATTAATAATCAAAGCACAGTTTCCGGAATCAACCGATGACTAATTAATTGCGAGACGAGCTCTTCACCTTCAAGCTCAGAGACAAAGCGTTCCAACCAAACTCGGGGGTTAGACCATATTTTAAAAATTTAGTTATACAAACCATTTATATTTAGTATTGAAATACGTATTAAACCTAAACTAGTATACTCCAAAGAATATACAAATTAGAAACTTTATGATGGTATAATTATTTTCACTATAATTGTGCAACACGTGTATCTAAACATAAACACACTAACATAAATTTACACTTACACAGGAGCATGAACTGTTATGAGTTTATCACATGACAGCGACTTTGCGATGCAGGAAATATAAAGCACACTGTAAGCCATAAGTCGAAACATGACCAGCCACACTGATGCAAAACACATTGGGACATTTGCTAAGGAACAAGTACATGTTATTGACTAGAAGTGCACGACTTTATGCTAAAACCATTTGTAATTATGGAACAACACCCATAATTACTGACACTTGATGCAAGGGACAGTACAGTTCGACATACCACTGTGCGCACAAGCCTGTGCTATGCTGGGAACACACACGTTACACCTGACACTCGATGCAAGGGACAGTACAGTTCGACATACCACTGTGCGCACAAGCCTGTGCTATGCTGGGAACACACACGTTACACCTGACACTTGATGCAAGGGACAGTACAGTTCGACATACCACTGTGCGCACAAGCCTGTGCTATGCTGGGAACACACACGTTACACCTGACACTTGATGCAAGGGACAGTACAGTTCGACATACCACTGTGCGCACAAGCCTGTGCTATGCTGGGAACACACACGTTACACCTGACACTCGATGCAAGGGACAGTACAGTTCGACATACCACTGTGCGCACAAGCCTGTGCTATGCTGGGAACACACACGTTACACCTGACACTTGATGCAAGGGACAGTACAGTTCGACATACCACTGTGCGCACAAGCCTGTGCTATGCTGGGAACACACACGTTACACCTGACACTCGATGCAAGGGACAGTACAGTTCGACATACCACTGTGCGCACAAGCCTGTGCTATGCTGGGAACACACACGTTACACCTGACACTTGATGCAAGGGACAGTACAGTTCGACATACCACTGTGCGCACAAGCCTGTGCTATGCTGGGAACACACACGTTACACCTGACACTCGATGCAAGGGACGATACAGTTCGACATACCACTGTGCGCACAAGCCTGTGCTATGCTGGGAACACACACGTTACACCTGACACTCGATGCAAGGGACGATACAGTTCGACATACCACTGTGCGCACAAGCCTGTGCTATGCTGGGAACACACACGTTACACCTGACACTCGATGCAAGGGACGATACAGTTCGACATACCACTGTGCGCACAAGCCTGTGCTATGCTGGGAACACACACGTTACACCTGACACTTGATGCAAGGGACAGTACAGTTCGACATACCACTGTGCGCACAAGCCTGTGCTATGCTGGGAACACACACGTTACACCTGACACTCGATGCAAGGGACGATACAGTTCGACATACCACTGTGCGCACAAGCCTGTGCTATGCTGGGAACACACACGTTACACCTGACACTCGATGCAAGGGACGATACAGTTCGACATACCACTGTGCGCACAAGCCTGTGCTATGCTGGGAACACACACGTTACACCTGACACTTGATGCAAGGGACAGTACAGTTCGACATACCACTGTGCGCACAAGCCTGTGCTATGCTGGGAACACACACGTTACACCTGACACTTGATGCAAGGGACAGTACAGTTCGACATACCACTGTGCGCACAAGCCTGTGCTATGCTGGGAACACACACGTTACACCTGACACTTGATGCAAGGGACAGTACAGTTCGACATACCACTGTGCGCACAAGCCTGTGCTATGCTGGGAACACACACGTTACACCTGACACTTGATGCAAGGGACAGTACAGTTCGACATACCACTGTGCGCACAAGCCTGTGCTATGCTGGGAACACACACGTTACACCTGACACTTGATGCAAGGGACAGTACAGTTCGACATACCACTGTGCGCACAAGCCTGTGCTATGCTGGGAACACACACGTTACACCTGACACTTGATGCAAGGGACAGTACAGTTCGACATACCACTGTGCGCACAAGCCTGTGCTATGCTGGGAACACACACGTTACACCTGACACTCGATGCAAGGGACAGTACAGTTCGACATACCACTGTGCGCACAAGCCTGTGCTATGCTGGGAACACACACGTTACACCTGACACTCGATGCAAGGGACAGTACAGTTCGACATACCACTGTGCGCACAAGCCTGTGCTATGCTGGGAACACACACGTTACACCTGACACTCGATGCAAGGGACAGTACAGTTCGACATACCACTGTGCGCACAAGCCTGTGCTATGCTGGGAACACACACGTTACACCTGACACTTGATGCAAGGGACAGTACAGTTCGACATACCACTGTGCGCACAAGCCTGTGCTATGCTGGGAACACACACGTTACACCTGACACTTGATGCAAGGGACAGTACAGTTCGACATACCACTGTGCGCACAAGCCTGTGCTATGCTGGGAACACACACGTTACACCTGACACTTGATGCAAGGGACAGTACAGTTCGACATACCACTGTGCGCACAAGCCTGTGCTATGCTGGGAACACACACGTTACACCTGACACTTGATGCAAGGGACAGTACAGTTCGACATACCACTGTGCGCACAAGCCTGTGCTATGCTGGGAACACACACGTTACACCTGACACTTGATGCAAGGGACAGTACAGTTCGACATACCACTGTGCGCACAAGCCTGTGCTATGCTGGGAACACACACGTTACACCTGACACTTGATGCAAGGGACAGTACAGTTCGACATACCACTGTGCGCACAAGCCTGTGCTATGCTGGGAACACACACGTTACACCTGACACTTGATGCAAGGGACAGTACAGTTCGACATACCACTGTGCGCACAAGCCTGTGCTATGCTGGGAACACACACGTTACACCTGACACTTGATGCAAGGGACAGTACAGTTCGACATACCATTGTGCGCACAAGCCTGTGCTATGCTGGGAACACACATGTTACACCTGACACTTGATACTTAATGCAAGGGACAGTACAGTTCGACATACCACTGTGCGCACAAGCCTGTGCTATGCTGGGAACACACACGTTACACCTGACACTTGATGCAAGGGACAGTACAGTTCGACATACCACTGTGCGCACAAGCCTGTGCTATGCTGGGAACACACACGTTACACCTGACACTTGATGCAAGGGACAGTACAGTTCGACATACCACTGTGCGCACAAGCCTGTGCTATGCTGGGAACACACACGTTACACCTGACACTTGATGCAAGGGACAGTACAGTTCGACATACCACTGTGCGCACAAGCCTGTGCTATGCTGGGAACACACACGTTACACCTGACACTTGATGCAAGGGACAGTACAGTTCGACATACCACTGTGCGCACAAGCCTGTGCTATGCTGGGAACACACACGTTACACCTGACACTTGATGCAAGGGACAGTACAGTTCGACATACCACTGTGCGCACAAGCCTGTGCTATGCTGGGAACACACACGTTACACCTGACACTTGATGCAAGGGACAGTACAGTTCGACATACCACTGTGCGCACAAGCCTGTGCTATGCTGGGAACACACACGTTACACCTGACACTTGATGCAAGGGACAGTACAGTTCGACATACCACTGTGCGCACAAGCCTGTGCTATGCTGGGAACACACACGTTACACCTGACACTTGATGCAAGGGACAGTACAGTTCGACATACCATTGTGCGCACAAGCCTGTGCTATGCTGGGAACACACACGTTACACCTGACACTCGATGCAAGGGACAGTACAGTTCGACATACCACTGTGCGCACAAGCCTGTGCTATGCTGGGAACACACACGTTACACCTGACACTTGATGCAAGGGACAGTACAGTTCGACATACCACTGTGCGCACAAGCCTGTGCTATGCTGGGAACACACACGTTACACCTGACACTTGATGCAAGGGACAGTACAGTTCGACATACCACTGTGCGCACAAGCCTGTGCTATGCTGGGAACACACACGTTACACCTGACACTTGATGCAAGGGACAGTACAGTTCGACATACCACTGTGCGCACAAGCCTGTGCTATGCTGGGAACACACACGTTACACCTGACACTTGATGCAAGGGACAGTACAGTTCGACATACCACTGTGCGCACAAGCCTGTGCTATGCTGGGAAACACACACGTCACACCTGACACTTGATGCAAGGGACAGTACAGTTCGACATACCACTGTGCGCACAAGCCTGTGCTATGCTGGGAACACACACGTTACACCTGACACTTGATGCAAGGGACAGTACAGTTCGACATACCACTGTGCACACAAGCCTGTGCTATGCTGGGAACACACACGTCACACCTGACACTTGATGCAAGGGACAATACAGTTCGACATACCATTGTGCACACAAGCCTGTGCTATGCTGGGAACACACACGTTACACCTGACACTTGATGCAAGGGACAGTACAGTTCGACATACCACTGTGCGCACAAGCCTGTGCTATGCTGGGAACACACACGTTACACCTGACACTTGATGCAAGGGACAGTACAGTTCGACATACCATTGTGCGCACAAGCCTGTGCTATGCTGGGAACACACACGTTACACCTGACACTTGATGCAAGGGACAGTACAGTTCGACATACCACTGTGCGCACAAGCCTGTGCTATGCTGGGAACACACACGTTACACCTGACACTTGATGCAAGGGACAGTACAGTTCGACATACCACTGTGCGCACAAGCCTGTGCTATGCTGGGAACACACACGTTACACCTGACACTTGATGCAAGGGACAGTACAGTTCGACACACCACTGTGCGCACAAGCCTGTGCTATGCTGGGAACACACACGTTACACCTGACACTTGATGCAAGGGACAGTACAGTTCGACACACCACTGTGCACACAAGCCTGTGCTATGCTGGGAACACACACGTCACACCTGACACTTGATGCAAGGGACAGTACAGTTCGACACACCACTGTGTGCACAAGCCTGTGCTATGCTGGGAACACACACGTTACACCTGACACTTGATGCAAGGGACGATACAGTTCGACATACCACTGTGCGCACAAGCCTGTGCTATGCTGGGAACACACACGTTACACCTGACACTTGATGCAAGGGACAGTACAGTTCGACATACCACTGTGCGCACAAGCCTGTGCTATGCTGGGAACACACACGTTACACCTGACACTCGATGCAAGGGACAGTACAGTTCGACATACCACTGTGCGCACAAGCCTGTGCTATGCTGGGAACACACACGTCACATCTGACACTTGATGCAAGGGACAGTACAGTTCGACACACCACTGTGCGCACAAGCCTGTGCTATGCTGGGAACACACACGTTACACCTGACACTTGATGCAAGGGACAGTACAGTTCGACATACCACTGTGCGCACAAGCCTGTGCTATGCTGGGAACACACACGTTACACCTGACACTTGATGCAAGGGACAGTACAGTTCGACATACCACTGTGCACACAAGCCTGTGCTATGCTGGGAACACACACGTTACACCTGACACTTGATGCAAGGGACAGTACAGTTCGACATACCACTGTGCACACAAGCCTGTGCTATGCTGGGAACACACACGTTACACCTGACACTTGATGCAAGGGACAGTACAGTTCGACATACCACTGTGCACACAAGCCTGTGCTATGCTGGGAACACACACGTTACACCTGACACTCGATGCAAGGGACAGTACAGTTCGACATACCACTGTGCGCACAAGCCTGTGCTATGCTGGGAACACACACGTTACACCTGACACTTGATGCAAGGGACAGTACAGTTCGACATACCACTGTGCGCACAAGCCTGTGCTATGCTGGGAACACACACGTTACACCTGACACTTGATGCAAGGGACAGTACAGTTCGACATACCACTGTGCACAAGCCTGTGCTATGCTGGGAACACACACGTTACACCTGACACTTGATGCAAGGGACAGTACAGTTCGACATACCACTGTGCGCACAAGCCTGTGCTATGCTGGGAACACACACGTTACACCTGACACTTGATGCAAGGGACAGTACAGTTCGACATACCATTGTGCACACAAGCCTGTGCTATGCTGGGAACACACACGTTACACCTGACACTTGATGCAAGGGACAGTACAGTTCGACATACCATTGTGCACACAAGCCTGTGCTATGCTGGGAACACACACGTTACACCTGACACTTGATGCAAGGGACAGTACAGTTCGACACACCATTGTGCACACAAGCCTGTGCTATGCTGGGAACACACACGTTACACCTGACACTTGATGCAAGGGACAGTACAGTTCGACACACCATTGTGCACACAAGCCTGTGCTATGCTGGGAACACACACGTTACACCTGACACTTGATGCAAGGGACAGTACAGTTCGACATACCACTGTGCGCACAAGCCTGTGCTATGCTGGGAACACACATGTTACGAATTGTACTTACTTGTTACTATAAAAATAAGTCGTATAACAGAAATATTTTAATTTTAATGATTAAAATACATAAACATATTTTTATCTTCACCTTGAAACATTTAATATCTTCTTATTAGGGGGTTTCAGCTTAGACATAGAAATTGTATTACTTCAATGGCAGTAATACAATTTCGCATAAAAATTAGCTTCTTTATGACTCAAGAACTTTTTTTCCAATCAATAATTGACCACTAAACATACTATAAGTATACGAGAGGAAGCTGTATGTCTTATCACGAAACGCTCATGAGATCTTAAATATACGTTGTTAAAGCACAGGATGTTTATACTGGGAGAGAACTCGGATAATTAACTATTCCTAGGCCATAACTATAACCCATCAGGTGATGGAAAGTGAGTCTGAAGATTGTACACGGTCAATCGGAGCTGGCTTGGGATATGAGCAATTAGGGCTTGGAGAACGTAGAAAAGAGGCCCATTACAGTGGGAATGTTCCAAATTATAAATACGAGAGGATGAGGAGGGGCTCGTCATATTTCTCAGGCTCACGCCCGCCCACAAATTATTTGAACGACTGCGGTTGCCTTACTTTATTCACTTATTTTGTTTTTTTCCGCTCCGCCATCGCTCTGACCTTTATTTGTGACCGAATTTTCCTAGGTGTAAATTCTGTTACTTCTGTTCTCTTACTAGTATACTGAAGTATTACAAACTAAAAACAATTTAATGAAGCGAATTCGTTAAAAATTATAAAGTTTTAATTGCTTCTCATTCTAAAATATAAATATCAAATTTAAAAAAGAGAAATTCTTGTTCGTAAGGAACAGATGTAGCGGAGAGAAATGTTATATTTAGATAATCAGACTTTTGTTTATATGCAGGTAATCAAAGCCTGTATAGTAGAGTTATCAACGAATAACTGGCTGGGTGGTGTAGTGGTTAAAATACCCGCCTTCAAAACTGAAGGTCGCCAGATCGAATCCCGCAAGGGTCTAATCTGGACCCAGTCGCCATTTGTCATTGGGCTACTAATTAATGATGCTTCCTAACAACAGGTCGACGTTAGGTAGTAACAAGACCGGGGTTTGGACCGTTCCCCATCAAAACGTTGAAATGCCACTGGCGTAGAAATACACAAAATAAAAAATAAAAAAATAATAGAATACACTGACTATTAAATTGATTCTGAAAGAGGTTGATCTAATGAAGCTAACCGTTTAAGGAAATAAAAAAACTCTTGGGTAATGCGGTGGACAGTAAATTGCTAGATCGAAACCAGTGGCCGGTGACTACAATCAGATCACGAGCAGTCTCCTCTGGCTTAGACTAAAAAATACATATTTAAATTTATTTAGAACTGAACCTAATATGCGGCTGTGAAATTACTAGATCATGTCCTGGATTTAACCAAAGTTTGGGTCCGGATGTTGGATATAATGTTCAGATAATTATATGACAAATCACATTCGTTCCAATATCTACTTTACTGAAGCATAATAATCATGTTCACCTGAATATGAGCATTAAGTTCTCACTCGAGGCTCAGCAGTAGTGGCACGAGCCTATCACTGTGTTGCCTATCACTGTGTGTGCAGTATCAATGTTGATTATGTTGTAATAGTTAATACCGGACACCCAGGACAAAGTGTAAACATGTTGGACACAACATGTGGAGCTTGTGGTGTGTCGGGCGCGAGTAAACACCGTCCCGGCCATGTTTATCTACTCGAATTCAGATAAATCACATTCAGAGCTTTTTTATATTAAAATCATTTAACCAATTACATACACCGGAATGTTCTGAACTACAGTATTATTATTATTAATAATCAATTCAATTTATTTTTCTCGCACGTGCAGAGAACATGCACAAAAATACAATAATTTTTGCTTACCTTGCAAAGGACTATTTGAAAGGACACTCTGTAAAAATTATAAATATCTCAATATTATGTTAAATAAATAATTTGACAATAAATCAATAAATAAATTAAATATCAAACAATGAATATACCGTGGCAGGAAATACAATTCCACAATAAATAGATATATATCATTATTTTTCATTGTCATTTGAGAAAGTAAATTGTATTATCTATTTCGAAACTGCACAAGTGTAAAACTAAATGGGTTAATATCTCAATACAAGTATTTTCTGTGTTCTAGTTCTTCGAATAACGGTTACGGTACTTGAAATGTTTCGTATTCGGTGCCAAAGAAACCCAGACCTGAAATAATATTTAGTAAATTCGTCTAAATGCCACATTTAAGTCCTCATCATCCAGAGTGAATACGTGATGTGCACATTTGAGTGATAAAACAAAGTATAAAATAGAAAGCTTTGAAAACTTATATGCAGTACATACGATGAATTTCATTCGAATAGTCAGTAAACATGTTGATATGTAATAACGCTTTAAACTTTGAAACAGGCACGTGTATTTACTCTTTATCGGAAGAGCAGTTATTGAAATGTTTTCATTCAGCCACAGATTTATTACATATTCAGTATTTTCTCCGTCCTCTGTGAATGGCGAGTGTGTGATTTTTCACGTCGTATCGTGAATCCTGCCGGCGCCGTCGAATGCTGTAAACAAAAGCTTTTTTCCGAATAATAAAATAGATTAACGCGATAACGTTGCGCGTATAAATTACGGCTCGGCCGTGGTTTAGGAGCCGCGAACGGCGACTGGCGACTGGCAGGTAATATTGTCCTATGAAATATCTACACGCCATAAAACCGCGCGTCATTGTCGGCCGTAGATCAATGGCTCTCCGCCGCAGCAGCACAGCAGCACCGTCGTGTTGCAGCCGTCACCACTCATTATCAACACACTAAATAATTAACTTCAGACAGTCCAACCCGCGATTGGCAAATGCCCTATATTATAAGTCTACATTTAACAATTTCCAGAAAACGTGAGACTTTTACTGAACCGGTTTTCTCGAGGATGGTATCGATGAAATGAAATGGAATAGCTCCTATATTCAGTCATTTTATATTAAAATTCACAATTTAACCAGTAACAATAAGAAAAACAAGATTTAAAGTATCCTTATGACGATTTAGAATAGGGCGAATTCCATATGACTTAACTACCTAACAGTTTTGGACGAAGAATGTTTAAAAGATCAGTTTTTTTTTCTCAATCTATCTGTAATTCAAAAATAACTACATATATAATAACGACATATATAATTTTAAAAAGTACTTTGTACGAACCATTTTGACATGAATATGTCTTAGCTCTGGGGTGGGGTGTGTTGGCGATTTTCAAGATGGAAAATATGTAACATGTTTCCATAGAAACCACCAGAGCAATTGAATTTTTAATATAAAAGAATAAGAACAGCTGTTTAAATGAAGTGAAAAATGAAGTAGACATATCCATGATATAACCTATTTCCCACAGAGAAGTAAATACAAAAATGTTTCAACAATCTTTGTAGAAAATCCAAATCAACCTACGTGTAGCAGACGATATTACATACTACGATACTACCGGCTTAGAGAAAATCATCAATGGCCATTGAATTTCAATGATGCATTGCATAGCATATACATGTCAATATAGTGTAACTGTAATTGAATAACGTTTAATTATAAATCCAATTAGACTACATTTACAATGACCTACTTTCAAACAGAATATATATTTTCAATACAATTGGCATCGTTCTGTTTCGTATTAATTTTACAACAGTAAAAAATAAAAGTTACTCATTGACACTTAGCTTTAAGCAGTTAGTTTTAGGAACATAATAAATAAGGCGTACTGTTCTCAATCTGTGGTTTTACATACACCAAGTCGTGAACGTGAAATTAATCGATGCATATTGTGTAACTGAGCAGGGAGTAATTAGTTTACAATAACTTTCAGTTTTGACATAAAATCTGCCTACCGCCATAAAATCTGCCAGTGACGTCATGGCTCAGTGATCAGCTTCACTCGTTCGTAGCCTGGCTTCTAATCTTCGAATCCCGACCTGTTTGTTTACTTGCTATTATTTGTATTTGATTAGTTTCTTTTTCATTGCAATTTGTATGTTTCAAGGTTTTGACGTTGGGCATTTTATTTGTAATATTTGATTGTACGTAGGCCTAAACTGTCATATTTCTAAATTCTAAATAATCAATTTTTAATAATCAAAGAATAAAACATTTGTTAATATTTTATTTTTATCATATTCACCTTAATTAAATTAAGTAAATTTTAATCTTTAGTATTAACATTCCATTAAAATTGTAAATATGTAATAAAAACTACTTTACAAGCATTCAAAGGTAATTTGTCTAACCAATATCATACATTTATTTATTTATTTCGAATTTAGGCTGATAAATTAATTAATTTTCCCCACGTTCACTCTTATGAATATAATTGCCCACGATTAAATCAACATTATATCTCCAGCTACTCTATCTAAATTTAAATTCAATTTAAACTTTTTACTCATATTTTGCACACTTTCTACTGTTTATGAGTTCAATACACTGAAACTCTTAAAACAATTTTACTCCTAAACAAGTACCAAGTATATGTACAAGTGCAAGTATATGTACTTGTGAGATACTAAAAATGTGCACCAAACAAAGCTGTCGTGAAATAGAATTCATCTGAACAAACCATTTATAATATAAATTCAATAACATACCAAACCCTTTTATTGAGTTTAAACTTCGGGGATAGAATGGCATCATTTATTAAAATAGATTATTCAATTTAACAGCTAAGGTATTATAAGTATTTATTAGTACAATGCTTAGATACTTTAAAAATGTCTACAGTCGGAGTTAGCATTTCGTGACGAACGTAATATTTCAGTACTAATAAAATACTGCAACATATTGCAATTTAATATTTATTATTAAGTTCTCGTTGCGCCATGACGCCATGATTAATGCGGCAGTTGCGGACATCCACGACTGCCGAATGAACACGAATGTTTTGCTTCAAATAAATCAAATCTTTTTGACAAATGGCTACAGCAAGTGATACGGTCTGAAAACGATTTACATCTCATTTACATACCATAAGCTTCGATACCGCCAGCCGGGACAAATGGGGCTGAATCTGTATAAATTATAGATCTTCATAGATGTTCGGTTATAAGTGTTTACATTTTTAACATTTGTGCAAGAATTTTCAAGTACCTCAGGCGTTATAGATTATTATTAAAACATTGTTCGGGCTATTTAACTAGGCTAAGGCTATTTCGTAACTACCAGGGAATCCAGTATATCTCTGTGACAAACTTATGTATGACAGTAAACAGGGGTGAAAACGAGCTTTGCAATTTTCACACGAGCTGTTTCACGTTTATAGTTGTTCATTTAGGAATTTTCGTATAATTAATCATTAAACTTCTTAGTTCATCCAGTTTTAGAATAGAGGTAAATTTCTAGTAATCTTATTACCTCAATAGATAAATGTTAAAAAACACAAAAAACTCAAACATAAAATAAAAAAGCACTTGTCTTAAAGTTTGATAATTACTTATCATTATTAGGAATTAGTAATGAAATTTAAATTTCCGTGACTTAAAAAGTATTTTTTTTATTTAGTAGATAAACGAAGGTTGCTAGTATTTTAAGGTGTATGCAAGCAATTATCTTTATTCCACATTTATATATTTTTCAACTCATAAGGTGATTTTTAACAAATCATTTAAAAAACTTAAAATTAGAATAAAAATTTGGAAAAGAACACAAAGACTATACAAAGAATACAAATACTATAATATAACATTTTTAGACGATTATTTAGAACTTGCTCTCTGTTCAAATAATTATCCGTTCCATTTGAGAAGTTTACTTTATAAAATGTATTTTCTTTTGATAAAATTAATTTAATAATGAGAAGCAATATCAGAAATTCCCACGCAATTTATATTCGTCTCGGATCAAAATAAACATTTATTTTATATTTGACTAAATATTCATTTTAATTATTTGGAATATTTGTTTAGAGAAATTTTAAATCTTAAATAATGTACAAATGTAACCTGATAAGTGTTCGTTTTAAACCAAATTAAAATACTTTCTAAACCGCGTTCATCTTGTTTGGAGTAGAGAAAGATGAAGACGGAGGCAACCTAACCTATTTTACTACGTTGGAACCGTTATTCAATAATTTAACGGCATTTCATAGAAATCACAGCTTGAAAATACAGCTTGTTTTAATTGGTTATCAAAATATAAATGTAAACAGAAAAAATTGTTCAATTTACTCAATGTACTTTCCAAACAAATTCCAAATACGATATTTCAGTAACATTCTTTAGCAGCTGTTAGTAACGACACAAACTAAGATCTCCCTTATTAATATCGTTTTATTTACGGTTACTAGGTAGGATTGATTATTTAATTGAATTAAACAATCCATCCTACAACATATTATTCTGACTCAATAAAATAAAATATTTTGCTTATACAATTTATTTACGTCCGATTCACTGAAGCCATTTGTTTTTGTTTATGACCTCTCAATATGATGTCTCTTAGTTGTACCGCATCAGAGAAACATAATCAATGAATCAAAAGAACATCTGGTTGTGAGAATAAACTACTTCACAGACTGTTAGGCACATAATAGTAACAAACAGTTAGTAGACCTAATAATTAAACTTGTTCTCAAAAAGTGTGTTTTTTGTATCATTATTATAATAATTGACATTACCCGTTTTTATCAAGTTTACTTTTGAAAGTATTAATAAATTTGAGTGTTAGACTATTTTAATCTGGCAAAACTGGTTTATGCAATAGTTAAAGACAATTTAACAATTTAACGAAAATGAGACAACTTAAACGAGAGTACAAAGTTCCAACAGTAAAATCTCACTTACTGGCGAAATATTTAGCCCCGTTTTAGCCCCATAAGAACAATTTTAATTTTGTGACGCTCTTAGAGGCTACACAATCGTCATAAGAAAATGGTGGAGATGCAATATTAAATGAAAAGTTATCTAGGAAATTACATTTTAAATTTTTCCATGGATATGTCTTGGGTCTGGGGAGGAGGGTATCGGAAATTCGTCATTTGATTATAAGGACAGCTGTTTAGAGGAACTAAAAACATTCCCTTTTGACATGTCTATGATCTAACCTATTTTCCACAGGGAAGTAAATACAATCATTTTTATTTTATTTTCCGGAAAATTGCAAATAAAATACAGTTATATCAGGTAATTAACAAATAATTGTGTTTAGGATGGATAAACACATTAATTATATAACAAATTTGGAACCTAATTCGACACATCAACCAACTTCTTATGACTAACGAGTGTTTAGTAAATCTGTCACAGTATTTTACGTTGTTTTTATGGGACTAAAGTACTAAAGTATTGCGGAGGTACTGTAGACTCATGGCAATGGTCGTGTGAATACGTGATGCACTCGCTTGTGCATGCGTTTATCCGTTGATATCACGTTGAATGAGGAATGTTGTTTCACGTCGCGTCTCGTCCACCGTTTTTATCCGCTCCTATTCAAGACGAAGGCCGCTCGGCTGCTATTAATCTAAACATGAGTTATTACCGGACGATGAGAGAGCTGAATCATTTTTTTCGCTTCACACCTCCACAGCTTTTGCTTCGTATAATTTATTGCCTCGGATCTTCAAATTCCACGAAACTTGTTAAAAGCCTAGTAAATGCATTTTCCTTGTTAACATCAAATAGTTATGTTGATATTTTTTATTAACTAATTGGCTTTTAAACTAAGAACTTTTAGAAACCGAAATTTCTGACATTCAATTTATTACGGTACGTATTATAACCAAAATTTCAATTAGTGGTTTTCAATTTTTTTCTGTTGTATTTGTTGATCATCTACATCACATCTACATAATCTACATCATCTACATCACAGACGAAGAGTATTGCAGTTTCTAAATGTATAATGACGTTGATTTAACGTCTTGACACTAGGATAAATATATAATTAAAATAATTTTTTTAGTTAGACATTCGCATCGGTTGCGTTAAGTAGGTTTTTCAAGATGTTAAAACGTATTGCGTTTTGTTATATTTAATATTACGTGCACAATATTTTGTGTATTTTACTATTATTGTTCTTTTTACTACCTCAGTTTATTACTGTCAGACGCAGAATAGTTGTTCTACTAACGAAAGGGAAGTATGGCCTCGAATTTTGAATTGAAAATTTAATACAGTAATAAAAATTAAAGGTAAAGAGGATAATTTTGAATCTACATTCTACATGTCTTTCATTTATCTCATGAAGGGCACCGATACGCCAGCCCCCTTGCAGAAGGTTGAACCTTTACTAGGTTTCCCCATGTTCCGTCAGATTTGATAGGCGTTGTTTTATTTCCGAAAAACGTCCAGATAATCTCAAGAAATTAATGACAGGACACTGAACGTTTTACAGAGTCCATCATAATTAATGTTATAACTTATCTTAAATAAATACAATGAATTAATTAATAACTTACGAGGATCACATTTTGAAGTGTGCCGTTGCCAGGTTGGATCGCAAAGTTTGTTTGTAGTAGGCGTAATTGTACCATAAGCGCGGTTCACGAACAGGATGCTCTCGTCTATTCTCTCCAATTAATTAGCTCATCATTATCACAAGGATAAACCATTAGTTTACAATTTCTTTTTAACTATCAATAAAACTGTTTGAGTACATTTCAGCGGCAGCGACGCCGATATTTTCTTCTCACGAAGGAAAACTGAATTGAAGAAAAGTTTTAATTGAATTTTTATCCGGGAGAATACTTTCAATAAACAGTGAATTGCATTATAAGCACGAACTTCATAACAAAATTTATTTTTTTTCTAATATCAGAAAGTCATGAAGCCTATGATGAGAAATAAAAGTTAAAATAATTTGAACAAGTCAAATTATTTGCAGGAGTATTACGTGTAGGGCTTAATTTATCAAAGCATGGTGAAAAGATATAGTTAATCATAATTCAAAGCTGTCCATTTTATGGTATAACATAGTTATTTATAAATAAAACGGTTTACATTGTACTGATACGCACATGGCACATGTATGTTTGACATACAGGGTGACAACAAAGTCTGTAAACTCTTTTTTAATTTTCAAACCACAATAGAAAAAAATATTAAAGTTCACGTGGTTGCTGATGATAGTAACGCACAATGCCCAATTACCGACCGGATAACCCCTTTGGGGGACAGTCCACAAGGAGTCAGTCAAAATTCTTAAGTAGCAGCAGAGGTCGAGTTTGGAATCAAATTGAAGGTCTTACCTAGGAGAGTATAATGCCGAAAACTTCAAAAGGTGCTATAACTACTGAATGAATATTTAGTACAGTAGTTATAGCTGTTTGAAATTTAAAACTATTGAACAATGTAAATTTATTAATTATTACAAGTAAACACTAAGTTTTTAAGTACCTGTGATCAAAGTAAGTGTTCAAAATGTACCCTCCCATCGTCTGGAACTGTGGTAATCAAGCCAGAAATACCACCTCCAAATTGTATCGTTACGATGGGCAGATGTAGTTCAAAAATGTAGTTGAACCATGACCATTGTAGCACTAGGCATGTGTTTTGCAGTCTAATACGCTTTACCAACATCTATATACCCATACATGTACGATAGGCCGGATAGTTGCGTTCCTGCACGGTGAATTCATGGGCTCAATAACTCACATGTTTACGGTTCTTGTTTCACCGCAGCTGCAGTAAATGATTCTATCGAGCAAAAACTTCGCCAGGAACGTGTAGTTATGTAAATTACGTAAACTGGAATCGATATTAGTTTTTGCCTATCTACTCCTGACCGAACACCTGGCAATTTCGAGCAGTTACTCACTTATACTGGGCTACTTGAATAGCTCATGATGCTAGGAACGAAATTCGTGTAAATAGTTCATAGATTTATGCTTCGCCGTTCACCTACCACAGCGCCAAGACCGCAGTAATGATCAAATTCGTGTAAATAGTTCATAGATTTATGCTTCGCCGTTCACCTACCACAGCGCCAAGACCGCAGTAATGATCAAATTCGTGTAAATAGTTTCTAGATTTATGCTTCGCCGTTCACCTACCCAAGTGCCACGACCACATTAATGATCGAATTTGAGTAAATAGTTTCTAGATTTATGCTTCGCCGTTCACCTACCCAAGTGCCACGACCACATTAATGATCGAATTTGAGTAAATAGTTTCTAGATTTATGCTTCGCCGTTCACCTACCCAAGCGCCACGACCACATTAATGATCGAATTTGAGTAAATAGTTTCTAGATTTATGCTTCGCCGTTCACCTACCCAAGTGCCACGACCACATTAATGATCGAATTCCAGTAAATAGTTTCTAGATTTATGCTTCGCCGTTCACCTACCCAAGTGCCACGACCACATTAATGATCGAATTTGAGTAAATAGTTTCTATATTTATGCTTCGCCGTTCACCTACCCAAGCGCCACGACCACATTAATGATCGAATTTGAGTAAATAGTTTCTAGATTTATGCTTCGCCGTTCACCTACCCAAGCGCCAAGACCGCAGTAATGATCAAATTCGTGTAAATAGTTTCTAGATTTATGCTTCGCCGTCAAAAGGAGTGCCTCAAATTCTTACTGAACAAGAAACTGATTTCTCAACGATTTGTACCGTGATCAGCAGGTATAAACCAATACAAATTCAACATACCACCTCATAAATCTGTTTTTTGTTTTAAAGCACGCCCTTTAAAATTGAATATAAATGTTCAATATCCTTCATAATACACTGAAAAAGAATATAACACTATAGTTATCTTGAGAAAAAGTTTTTAACATAACTTTTATAGTGTCGAATATTTATTAGAAAATAAGTATGTTTAGCTTAGAAAAAAACCTGTGACGAATGCTAATGCAATGTAACTTTTTTGCAGCAGTGACGAATGCTAATGCAATGTAACTTTTTTGCAGCAATAAAGATATTTGACTTAAATTGAGTTACAAAAAACTTTGTTCGGTACGTTAATGTTTAAAATATCGTAAATGTTAAATAATAGATGTCAATGATATCAAATTCAATGTAAACAAAGACTACATAATAATGTGATTGAGTTAGACTCGCAGATTTTGATTGTTCCCTATATGTGTTTAAACCAAATCTTAATATCTATATTTTAAGTCACACTATACTATATTGTTCACAGTCTACTGCGGAACAGATTCTGAGAGAATGGGCAGGTTACTTAAATGTTTGTGGACATACATTCATTGTGATAAGCTTACGTATCAATAAATATGTTATTTAATGATCAAGAGCTTAATAATGATAGTAAAATGATCGTATTGTTAGTAAAATAAATTAATATTAATGCGAGCCTTATATGTTATTTTAAAATCACACTATTCACTTATTTTAATTTAAATAAAAAAAACACAACCGACCTAACGGACGACATTGGTATTTATTCTTCATTGGAAATATGAAAGAGATAAAGTATTGCAGGCGGGCATGTTGTGCTTTTAAAACTCTTGGCATACAGTCAACATTGCAGATAAAAGCAAAGTTTCACCGGGGGAAGCTATTATTAAGTTTAGTTGCCTGAATCAATCACTGAAGTTTTAATTGAATTTTTATCTCAGACATGGGAGGAAATCCTTTCCGCAAACTAGGGTTGTACCTGCCCGGCATCTCAACAGGCGGTTGTCCGGCGCGGCGCGACGCTCTGTGACGTCAACTAGATACGTCATAGAATATCGGTTACTGCTAAACTGGAACTTCACTGTTGCGAGTGACATTTACTTTTGGGTGGATAAAAAAAATTAAGTTAAATTTTAATTTTATCTGGTAATGTATCAACCTTTCTTTTTTAAAACTTTATAAATTTCAAAGCGTTTATATTGTATTGATATCTTCAAACCCCTTATTCCCTTAGTTACGAGATAGCTTATGCTAATCTTATGATAATTACTCGTGTCATCATTCTAAAAAGTTAAGGGTATGTCAAGTGTTCCAACCACCATGTGTTAAGCTGGCAGCTCCAAAGGCTCCAAAGAAAAGTTTTACTACTATTATAGTAACATTTGATCAGCTGCGCAAATCCACCTTAGAAAAGTAGGAAATAAAATTTGTAAAACATGAATCAACGGTTTGAAGTACAATTGAACCTCGCCGACAAGTTTTGGAAACTAGGCGGGAAACTCTGTAAAATGACGTTAAGAGATTATTTGTATTTGTACCTCTTTAAAAGTTACGTGATAACCAACATAGTTCCTGTAGTTACAAGTAACGCTAACAGCAAGGCTGTTATATATGATACGAACTATAAATTTAATTTTGGATTCGTAACTTACTCCACATGTGCAGGGAAAATAGAAACATTTGTGAATAGATGCTTAACATGTCACTCAGACTCTTACTTGAATATTCAAGTAAGAGTAATTGAATGATCAACAAAATATGATGTCTGATATGATGACATTAAGCTACGAAGGCCTGATGCGCTTGATGTCCAGACCTATACCTGTCACTGAAACATGTGTATACAGATATTTAATCGATTAATACATAATCTTTTTTTCATTTAGCAAAAGCTTTATTCGCACAAATTAACCAATCACTCATGGTCTAAATTCGTTAATAAAAGGGGCTACATAATGTCAAACGGAAAACCTTTTCTTATAAATAACTGACCACTGGAATACAAGAATTTTTAAACAAAAAAATATACAAGCAAGTGAAAGAATTTGCCAGGAAACTAAAAAAAGGCAGGTGTAAAAAGCTGTTAAGAGGATTTGCAATAATCTACTTAATATAAACAGCCTGAAAGGGCCAGACTTTATTGCGTTATGGTATTTTCCTGGAACATGTTTGAGCGGAGCTTAAAATCTTCTTTAACGTAATTTCCTATTTATCTTTTGTAAAAGGAAAGATTTATAGGTTATCGGAATAAATCCTGAGCATTTCCGTTTAATTGATGTCTGTTTATATGTTTTGAGATTAAAATTTATGTGAAATACATTCATTTTAAATTTCACCTAGTTTAAACATTATTTTCATATATTTTTGTGTGAATACTATATTTTAAGTGTATATTTACTTACTGTATTCATGAAAGAAAATAAAACAATGGCTTAGTTAATATGAAGAGCTTAATACGAGTATAATGTGTTTAAAAAAATCAAATATTGATCAAATTACTTGGATATATAGCCAGATTGCACCCTTGTACTAAATTTCGTAACAAACCGATCATCAATATGGTCTCGGGGTCTCTACAATGACAACGGACACCAATCCGAAAAAAACATTTTTTAATTCAGGGAACCTCGAAATGGATAGTTCCACCCTCAACTCAAATTAAAAAAGTTTTACAAAAACAAATATTTATCTATATACTATGCATTGGAGTAGTAAATGAACAAAGCCATCAACATTTTCGATTATAAACCGCTATGCTTATTGTTTATCCTTACGCACGAGTTTATCCACAGCTTGGATAGGTGTGTGTTTGCTAGCGCTTGGTAATTAGTAGTTTTTTTACGATCTGAATATGCTACACTAAATTTCAGAACCACACAGCGTTCATTTGCAGACTATACTAGAGCAAATAATCAAACATAAGGCATACTAGTGCAAATAATGTAACATATTACACGATATATTACCTGAGACATCCACGAATCCCCACGCCGACATGAATACGTGTTTCATTTTCAGCTACTCTTACAACCATCTTGGCGAGTGCGATTAAGGAAACAAAATATACATATTGTGTGCAATCAAGTGTTAATGAGAAAATATACAGCTTAAGAAAGCAGTTTTCCTTTGGCGTTTAAAAGGTAAAAATATAATTCGTACGGATTATTGGCGCATTTGTTTTAAGTGGCTGTAAAATAAACCGGTCCTTTGTCTGCGGTGTTTTATTTGTAATTCAACGTGTAACTGGTGGTTTACACGGCAGTGAAAGTAATGATCATCCGCCCACAATGGAGCGAGCCTCGGATTTATTTACTCAGGCCGGCCATTGTTGAGTCCGTCGGTGTCGTCTGCAAGGCTGACGTAGCAACTGTCATTAATGATCGAATACTCGTTGAACTTGCGTGTGAAACGCTCATTATTGCTGGAAAATACGTACCAACTTATTTTGATAAATACTAGTTTCCATTTCGTGTAACGTGATTGCCACGACACAATAATAATCAAGAAATTGTTGTTTGATTTTGAGGCGTGTTAAGAAATTAAAATGGGATAGTTTCTCATCTGGTGAAATCATTAACAAAGTTAAAATGAATGAGATATTTTCATCATGAAAAAACCATGAAAAACCGTTTTAATATTTAAAAAGCACTATAAAATACTTGCACATTGATTTATACCAACCTATTTGCCTTTTATGTATAAGAAAATATAACCCTTGTAAAATACAACTTCTTTAAAGTGTTTAAAAGAAATTGTAATAACTGTTGAACTTAAAGTTCAAGTCAAAGCAATAGAGAAACTTCGTTACATTAAAGTGAACTTTTAGATTACTATTTTTTAAGTTTTTCTTTATTTTGCACATTTTTAATGTAAACAAACTTATGTTTCATAGACTCGTCATATTCTTTATAAATTGTGACTGAAATACCAATATTCAATAGTTTTTACATTTTCTTCTGTAACATATCATGAACATCAAAATTAAAAAATATCTGTTCGGTGAACTAAAAATTTAAATTTTATTGTTTTAAATTTAAGTAAAATACAAAATGTATAGAAACTTTTAAACAGCGTGTATGTTTATACTGTGTCTGTGGATTAATGTACTTAAAAGGGTCAGGTCATATTTAGTGAACCCTTAATCACGGTCCAGCTGGGCAGCCGTGTTGTAGCAATCGGGTCAGTCTCGTCGGCGAATGTATTCGACACTTTCATGCAGGATAAGTGAAAGTGACAGGAAGGAAAACGTCCATGACAGCAGGTATAGTCAACAAACTATTATAACAGTTTTCCAGGTGGTATAAATAGTCCGTGGCCCACTTGTCAAAGATGTAGTGAAACCGACTACGACGCGGGACAGAGGCTGATGGTGATCGGATGTAAATACAGTACGAGTAGTGGCGATGGCCGAGGATGTAGTGGATATAGAGGCGGCGGGAGATCGGGACGTCGGACCGTATCTCTGTGTATGGTAGTGGCTACTACTGGCGGTCCTGCACACAACACAGTAGCAGTAGTACCAACTACTGGCATAAAGGCAGAAGGGTAGAAGTAGAGCTGACTACTAACACGCACACATCTCAGTAGTGGTAATGCTGGCGACGGGCAGGCTCGCAGTATATGTAGTGCTACCTACTGACACACACGCAGCACAGTATAAGTAGTGCTACCTACTGACACACACGCAGCACAGTAGAAGTAGTGCTACCTACTGACACACACGCAGCACAGTAGAAGTAGTGCTACCTACTGACACACACGCAGCACAGTAGAAGTAGTGCTACCTACTGACACACACGCAGCACAGTAGAGTGTAGTGCTACCTACTGACACACACGCAGCACAGTAGAAGTAGTACTACCTACTGACACTCACGCAGCACAGTAGAAGTAATAGTGCCTATTGACACATACGCAGCACACATCACAGTAGCAGTAGTGCTGGCGACTGAAACGTACGTAGCACAGTAGCGGAAGTGATAGCTACTGTCACGGACGCAGCACGACACCGCAGCAGCTGTAGCGTCGGCAGGCGGGGCCGTGCTAGTCACGTGTGCGTGTGTCCACCACATCCTCCGCCACATTACACCACCTGTGTTGCCTCTCATTATTTCACGGCTTCTGTATCTTTCATGAGAGTTTTCTCCGCACGCGCTGCAACTGTGTCAAACTATCTTGTTTAATTTAATTGAAGCTTATAGTTTCACCTCGTTTTCAAGGCACGTTTTATTTATAAATGTCGTGAGAGTGAAGATTTATATTAAATTTAATGTTCTTAGCTTTGTTTTATTATCTACTGCTCTTTTGGCATACATTCATATAGAAAACAGCCATGTTTAAATTTAATATGTATCACATTAGTTTGTATTACTTAAGACTTTATACTTTTTGTGCTTAAATTATATGGTGTATTTTTTTACGAGAGTGAAAATGTCATATGTCAATAAATTTTGACAACGTAAATTTCAATTACGCTTTAAAATATCAATAACACCTTCCTGTTGATGTCACGCACGCAGGAGTCTGAGGACGCAAATAGTTGAGGTTAATTCACTCACACCCATACTCATCTATGTATGCTTCACTCTGTATATTTTGTTTTCCTCAATCATTTGGATATTTAATCCTCCCTTCCAGAACTCCAAACCATTAAATGTTTTTATTTTGCAAATTTCAACTCAAGCATGCATAAATTGAAGAAGATGGAGAAACCTGAAACTAAATTTGCAAAAATTAATCAAATATTCTGACCACGCACGAAACAAGAATTCCGCGTTGTTAAAATGAATCAAGCGTCGGATCGGCTAAAGATACCATCGACTTGTGGTATAAAGCGGGGAGATGTCCTTTATGAAAGTCAAAACACCATCATTTTGCAGAGAGTTTACTGCCAATAAAGCGGACTCACAATCTGTGCCGCTGAGTCGCTCGCCGGGCGTGACTTGAACAACGCCCACGCCGGTATACGTGAGAGTTATATCGAGGGTTGGCTCTTCAGAAACCACCCTCGGTAAATTATGGCTCCAATAACGCCCATAATGTCATATATAGAGGGTTGGCTCTACAGAAACCACCCTCGGTCAATTATGACTCCAATAACGCCCATAATGTCATATATCGAGGGTTGGCTCTTCAGACACCACCCTTGGTCAATTATGGCTCCAATAACGCCCATAATGTCATATATCGAGGGTTGGCTCTTCAGAAACCACCCTCGGTCAATTATGACTCCAATAACGCCCATAATGTCATATATCGAGGGTTGGCTCTTCAGACACCACCCTTGGTCAATTATGACTCCAATAACGCCCATAATGTCATATATCGAGGGTTGGCTCTTCAGAAACCACCCTTGGTCAATTATGGCTCCAATAACGCCCATAATGTCATATATCGAGGGTTGGCTCTTCAGAAACCACCCTCGGCCAATTATGAAGAGCCAATTACCCTTGGTCAATTATGGCTCCAATAACGCCCATAATGTCATATATCGAGGGTTGGCTCTTCAGACACCACTTTTGGTCAATTATGGCTCCAATAACGCCCATAATGTCATACATCGAGGGTTGGCTCTTCAGAAACCACCCTCGGTCAATTATGCTCAAATAACGCCCATAATGTCATATATCGAGGGTTGGCTCTTCAGACACCACCCCGGTCAATTATTGCTCCAATAACGCCCATAATGTCATACATCGAGGGTTGGCTCTTCAGAAACCACCCTCGGTCAATTATGACTCCAATAACGCCCACGATGTCATATATCGAGGGTTGGCTCTTCAGAAACCACCCTCGGTCAATTATGGCTCCAATAACGCCCATAATGTCATATATCGAGGGTTGGCTCTTCAGACACCACCCTTGGTCAATTATGACTCCAATAACGCCCATAATGTCATATATCGAGGGTTGGCTCTTCAGACACCACCCTTGGTCAATTATGGCTCCAATAACGCCCATAATGTCATATATCGAGGGTTGGCTCTTCAGACACCACCCTCGGTCAATTATGGCTCCAATAACGCCCATAATGTCATATATCGAGGGTTGGCTCTTCAGACACCACCCTCGGTCAATTATGGCTCCAATAACGCCCATAATGTCATATATCGAGGGTTGGCTCTTCAGACACCACCCTCGGTCAATTATGACTCCAATAACGCCCATAATGTCATATATCGAGGGTTGGCTCTTCAGAAACCACCCTCGGTCAATTATGGCTCCAATAACGCCCATAATGTCATATATCGAGGGTTGGCTCTTCAGACACCACCCTCGGTCAATTATGGCTCCAATAACGCCCATAATGTCATATATCGAGGGTTGGCTCTTCAGAAACCACCCTCGGTCAATTATGGCTCCAATAACGCCCATAATGTCATATATCGAGGGTTGGCTCTTCAGACACCACCCTTGGTCAATTATGGCTCCAATAACGCCCATAATGTCATATATCGAGGGTTGGCTCTTCAGACACCACCCTTGGTCAATTATGGCTCCAATAACGCCCATAATGTCATATATCGAGGGTTGGCTCTTCAGACACCAATGGCTCCGGTCATATATCGAGGTTGGCTCTTCAGACACCACACCACATGTCATATATCGACTCTTCAGGTCATATATCGAGGGTTGGCTCTTCAGAAACCACCCTTGGTCCAATTATGGCTCCAATAACGCCCATAATGTCATATATCGAGGGTCGGCTCTTCAGAAACCACCCTTGGTCAATTATGGCTCCAATAACGCCCATAATGTCATATATCGAGGGTCGGCTCTTTAGAAACAAACCCTAGTCAATCGTGACTCCAATATCACCCTCGATGTTATACGTGGGAGTTATATCGAGGGTTGGCTCTTCAGAAACAATCCCTCGTGCCGTAATTGAAACTGAGATAAACTTGATAATTGAGTTTGTGAGACTTAGCTCAAGATTTGGCTCTTATACGACCCATAGTTATTCAGTTCTGAATCCAAGAACCTCTACGCCACAACATGTTTAAAACTTGTATCCACAAAACGTCTGTATGTTGATCTAATCTTGCGATCTGACAAGAAAACATTCAATTCAAAATTTGTGGGTCAGTCCTAGAAACAAACGGAACTTGTTATAGACAACGGATGGGCCAGCTAAACGGCATTCCTGGAGGATGCGTCGCCACGGAAAGGTAGAAAGTTGCGCTAGGACCACAGCGCCACGCAACACACACGCACTCTGGTGTCCAGTCTCGTTAATAACCGCCGACGAGTGTAAACACGTGGGCGGAGTGGTGACTGGTGATGAGCGATGTCCCTCATTGGCATGCACAGACCAGCCGAAGCGCTGATTGGGTTTGTTATCAGGTGTGTTGGTCACACCCTCAATTACCTCATCTCATAATTGACGATGTAAGTAAATATTAGCGCGCGAATAACTTCATCGACTGAGAGCCAGTGAGTTGTGGCGGTCTGGTTCGATAAATGATTTCTATATCACACAAGTCGTCACATGTATACACAGGTAGGCCTACGAGTGACGGACGGAAGGTGGACTCGTCTCCGGGACGTGAGCGCATTCTAGGCTAACCACCGACACTGACCACTCCAATTACCCAACCAAAAGTTGTCACTAACTGCGTACCCATTTCAACCTCTGCGTCGAAAATGCTTCCTGTTCCATTTAAATACTTCACTGAACATCACTGTGTCGTGCTTCATTATCTTTGTTGGTCTTGTTTTGGTATCAAATAATTATTTTATATTAAACAAATTAAAGACTAAAATACCAAAATGCACAGTAACTGAGAAGCCCAATTTCTATGGATGATCTGTGTGAGTACTGACAATGATTGATTCATAAAAAAACAAATCCGCTTGGTAGCCGAACTGTTGCACTTAAAGTATTATCTTTTCCAATTATTTGAGTTCACGTGATAAATTAAATTAGGTTTCATACCTTTCAGTCAAAATTCTACAAATTAAAAAAGTATAAATTATCCTGTATATTTCGAAAAATCTAACTTGTTAGTGAATTATTATTAGTATAGTCAGTTAATTATTTGTAATATATTTTTATTGAATTTTTGTCTTAATTCTATCTATGAAGTAACAAGCCCCAAGACATGTGATATAAATTCAAAAATCTCACCTTTAACTATTCATAACTAACTGCGATTGAAATGTCATTCATTTACTACAGCAATTGCTCAGGAGGAATCATAAATATATATATATATATATATATATATATATATTTATCTTCTTGTTTAAGGTACAACACAAAATTTAACAGAGCAATACGTAAAACATTTAATAAAACTACTACAGAATTTCAAAACAAATAAATTGTTATCACTAAAAAAATAACAGATAAATATTAATTTTGACAAATCAGGAATTTAAAATAAACTGCCACAATGTTATGTTTTATTTCACTACAAATTAAAAACCAGATACAAAGAAATGTACAATTTTATAAATTCTAAAACATGAAATCAAATGTAGCCGAACATTTATAAAGAATATCACAATTTTGTTATGAATTGATAAATTGAATTTAATCAAGCACGAAATTGACGTAAAAGAAAATTACACATTTTCAAAAACTACAAAACACAACCCAACATTATTAATAAAATATATATATTATATTGAATTTATACAATAAAAATGAAAATATGTGATAATGATATCAATTTATTTCATTTAATATAATTTTAATATGAAGTAACTTATAAAATAATTATAGAAACATGTAATTAAATTTCATAAAAAAAATACTGTTTTTTAAATAAATAAATAAATATATATATATATATATATATATATATATATAATAAACGGTATTAGTGGACTGCTTTCTCCCGTAAGTAAATTTTAATAAAACAAATTTTAATTAAAACTCTTTAATAAAACTATCATATTCTTTAAAGTTAATGTTCAAGTTAAAGTTAATGAAAATTAATCATTTAATCATTAATTTTTTGTTTCAAAAATATCATACAATTTCCGAAAATAGCATCAAGAGACACAAAGTTAAATCAATCGTTAGAACATTTTATGGGGGGACCAGACCCCTCCCTCCCGGGAATACCAAACTTTTTTAGTGGGTTTTGTTAGGCGTTGTGACTTTACGCTGCATACCAAGTTTCATGGAAAACGGTTGAGTAATAAGGAAGAAATACTATTTTATAATATATTATCAGTAATATTCACCTTTAGAATAACATTGAGTGCTCTCAGACAACGTTCTTCGTTTACCATGGACTCTAAATTTAACTTTTCTCTAGAACCGTTAGTTGTAGACTAATGATTCAAAATACTAACTTATTTAGTTCTTTTAAACTGATTTTAATGGCAGTAGACAAATTATACTTTACCTTAATAATTGTTTTTGCGGAAAACTAAAAAATTGATTTTTTAGACATTTAAGGGCTCAAAACTTAAGAACCGTCAATTTTACAGACATGCGGAGGGTGTCATATTTTTAAGTACTCTATACACTATAAACTACTAAATTTGAATTAAAAATCGTTGGAGCTATTTTTTAGAAATTAATATTTTTAATGGTTTTTAGGGATGAACTACCCATAAAAATCATGGAGATACGGTGAATACATACATGCATACTAAATTTCATGTATATCGGAGCTACGGGGTAGGCTGAGGCTCTGTACACATCAGACACATACACACACACACGGACACACACGCACACACACGGATATATGTATATATATATATCCACTCTCAACTCAAATTCGAAAATTTTGACGAAAACAATACTTTCTCCATATACTATTGTATAAGGAGAGAAAGTAGAAGTAGGAAATGTAAAATATAAATATAAAATATGAGTAATATGTAGGTCTATGGAGTTTAATGTATTCACAAAATACATTATCAACTCTAATACCAACAACTATTGCGATTAGAAAATAATTACCAAGTATTGATATCAGTTTCCGAATTTTTGTGTTAAAATAAGTAGTTTTCCCTGGCTGCTATATAATATGATAGACAGGATGAATTGTATTAATACAGTATTAACAATCTATATCAAGGAATATATGTAACACGTTTCCATATATTACACATATTCTATCTTTATTCCATTGCGTTTATCTGGAAGTGTTCCAAGAAGTTGCAGAGCAATGTGTATAATTAGACAATGAATGGTTACGATTCAAAACAATCGTATAAATGAAATTAAATTAATAATCGCGCCTCGTATTGATTGATGTCAGTGGGAATTAATGATACCCTAGCAGCGAACGATAATACAGACATTGTCTCGCTCTGCTCTGACTACTACATACACCCTCCATATCCTCGTGCCACGATACATACATGTTGTAACGATTCTCGAACTTGTCATCTGCCACAGGTCACACGCAATATGAGATGACGGCGGCGCGGCGCGGCGCGGCGCACCTTGCAGCTGGACTCTCAGATCCTTCGCTGATTTATTTCGCTTTCTTCACTTTTACTGGATGGCCTACAACGATGCCGTGTCAGGCAGGATAACATTTGTCCTTGATATATCACCGTTGCATCTTACATTATAATGTCGATATGCTGATACGATGGGGACAATGTTTAGCAGTTGTGTTAACTTATGATATACATATTAATAATACCTATATTTTTTGCAGTTTTATCGAGCGTGAAACTTCTTTAATGTATATGTCAGCAGTAGGGCTGATAAATGCTTGTATCACGAACCTCGTTAACGTGTTAACCGGCAAGCAAAATAATTAGAATCCCACTTGATTTATAACCCATTAAATCACTAAAGAAGTTTTCAAGAGACTTAATTGTAATTGGCAATACTGATCGATACAAAATGAAACATAAGTCAAGTGTAGACCTAAATAGTAACGAACCGCAGCCATAAAACGTCGTAATGGCGCGCGATGGCGGTAAATCTCCGCGGAATGACCTGGCTCGTATTTTAATCAAAGAAAGAGTTACTCAGTTCTAGAAAGTAATCATTTGAGTATTTAGCTCTAATTGATAAAATGTCTTCGTTCGTTGCAACCGAGTCAGACGAATTCGTGTAACCAATACCAAAGTTGTTTTAACCACCTCATTTTAACTCATTTTACGTTGAAACGGGTCTGCTTTTGAAGGTCTATATGACGATGGTTAAATTCTTTAATCTCTCCTCATAAATGTTAAGAAATTTTATTTTACTATAGATAAATTTCAAATAGGTGAATTATTAAAATCTGCAAAACCTTCCTCTCTTTCCACAAATTGATTTTAATAGTTTAAAATTAAAATGTCAAATCTCATTCAGATTAGCCATCATCATAAATATGTTATTATAGTGTAGAAGTATTTGTATTTCTCATAGTTTTGTTTAAAAAAATGTAATAATACCGGTAAAACAACAACACATACTTGTACAACAACAAAACTTACTCTTGCAACAACAACAACATATACGTGCAACATACTCGTGCACAAACAACACATAATCTTGCAGGAACAACATACTCATGCAGCAACAACACACGCTTTTACAAAAATAGCAGCAGCAACAACAAAATATACTCAATAATCTATACAACATATACTCTTTTAACAATGACATCAGCATACTGTTGCAACAACACAAGCTCGTACATTATCAACTTTTACTCGTGCAAAAAAAACAAACTCTTGAAACAACAGCAAATATTTTTGCAACAACAACAAAACATGCGTGCAACACATACACGTGCATTGATACTTCCACAATTAATCCTGAAGAATTTAATCCAAATTAATCTGCATAAAGAATCTGAACTATATAAATCACGTAAGAGTTTTGTCTGTACATTGCATGCGATTATCATATTTTTGGTTATTTCTACGTGGTACAACCCCGAGAAGCCGAACGGGTCTTATCTCATATTATTGATTTTGTCTGTCAGTCTTTCTGTAACGCTAAACAAGGCATTTGAGTTCGTCTTCTCCGTGAAAACCAGTGCACCGATAAGTATTCATATTTTTTATGTTAAAAAATTGTTTCACACATCTTATTTTTCAAAATGGAATTTTTTCAGAAAATAAAGTTAATATTTTTTACCCCTAAACGGTGTTTCATGAATATGTAGATTAAATACTATCCACCATTATTTACAAACACAGATGAAATTAATTGTTTATTGGGAGTTATGTAACTATGGCCACTACCTTCCCATCACAGCAAGTTAGGTCAAGATTAGGGGGACAGCTTAAAAGCACATGGTCCAGATGTATTGATTATTTGTTTCGGCAAACTTTCAGTGAAATATTACACGATAAGTTAAAAATTAATGACTAAAAGCTAAATAAGTAGTAAAATGATGCCAGGTTTGGTTAGAAGTGTAGAGCCGTAGGATATACTGGTCCATGATCCTTGTGGGAGGTATGCTAATGAACAATGGACAACACCTTCGACCTGAACCCACACAACCCACGGTAATGCTACTTATAAACTTGCCCCGGCGCGCGTGCTTACGTTAAATGCTTTAATTAAATTAGTTTACCATACCAAAACTATTTCAGTTTGATCACCGTTCAGCCAACTCAGAACCAAATGTGGATTAGCAATACAATGTTCGAAAATTATCCACTTCACATAAAAAGTCTACAGATTGGATTTAATTTTGGGTTCGATTAATTACTAAATAAATGCTCCAAGAAAGTATGAACTTGAATTCTGATATCTTGTTATCACTCTGTGCTATATTTTATCCTCAAACGTATGCTCTTGATTTTCTTGTAGTATTTTGGTACATGTTTCCTTATCGAGAGTTTTGTTGATATTTTAACAAATACATATGTTATATAGGTTTTGTACAGATTTTATACGATTGAGAGACACTCTGAAATGGCATTCCTTTTTTACCTATTTATATTTAAAAAAACCGAGCTACTAGGTAGGTAATGCAAAGTGATTCTGAGTGAACAATGTGTGTAATAGAAATGGAAATACAAAGATTAGTTAGCCTGTGAAGATGCTCGATAGGTCAGCTCCTACACAGGTATGTTATAGTTTAGCATAACCAAAGGTACGCGGTTGTTAGCTCGTGCACAGGTCCTCGGTTGTTAGCCCTTGCACAGGTCCTCGGTTGTTAGCCCGTGCACAGGCCATCGGATGTTAGCCCGTGCACAGTTCCTCGGTTGTTAGCCCTTTCAAAGGTCCTCGGTCTTTAGCCCTTTCACAGGCCATCGGATGTTAGCCCGTGCACAGGTCCTCGGTTGTTAGCCCTTGTACAGGTCCTCGGTTGTTAGCCCTTTCAAAGGCCCTCGGTTGTTAGCACGTACACAGGTCCTCGGTTGTTAGCCCTTTCACAGGCCATCGGATGTTAGCCCGTGCACAGTTCCTCGGTTGTTAGCCCTTGCACAGGTCCTCGGTTGTTAGTCTGTGCACAGGGTCTCAGTTGTTAGCCTGTGCACAGGTCCTCGGTTGTTAGCCTGTGCACAGGTACTCGGTTGTTAGCCCTTGCACAGGTCCTCGGTTGTTAGCCCTTTCACAGGCCATCGGTTGTTAGCCCTTGCACAAGTCCACGGTTGTTAGCCCTTGCACAGGTCCTCGTTGTTAGCCCTTGCACAGGTCCTCGGTTGTTAGCCCTTGCACAGGTTCTCGGTTGTTAGCCCTTGCACAGGTCCTCGGTTGTTAGCCCTTGCACAGGTCCTCGGTTGTTAGCCCTTGCACAGGTCCTCGGTTGTTAGCCCTTGCACAGGTCCTCGGTTGTTAGCCCTTGCACAGGTCCTCGGTTGTTAGCCCTTGCACAGGTCCTCGGTTGTTAGCCCTTGCACAGGTCCTCGGTTGTTAGCCCTTGCACAGGTCCCTTATTATTAGCCCTTGCACAGGTCCTCGGTTGTTAGCCCTTGCACAGGTCCTCGGTTGTTAGCCCTTGCACAGGTCCTCGGTTGTTAGCCCTTGCACAGGTCCTCGGTTGTTAGCCCTTGCACAGGTCCTCGGTTGTTAGCCCTTGCACAGGTCCTCGGTTGTTAGCCCTTGCACAGGTCCTCGGTTGTTAGCCCTTGCACAGGTCCTCGGTTGTTAGCCCTTGCACAGGTCCTCGGTTGTTAGCCCTTGCACAGGTCCTCGGTTGTTAGCCCTTGCACAGGTCCTCGGTTGTTAGCCCTTGCAAGGTCCTCGACACAGGTCCAGGGTTGTTAGCCCTTGCACAGGTCCTCGGTTGTTAGCCCTTTCACAGGTCCTAGGTTGTTAGCCCTTGCACAGGTCTTCGGTTGTTAGCCTGTGCACAGGTCCTCGGTTGTTAGCCCTTGCACAGGTCCTCGGTTGTTATCCCGTGTACAGGTCCTCGGTTGTTAGCCCTTGCACAGGTCCTCGGTTGTTAGCCCTTGCACAGGTCCTTGGTTGTTAGCCCTTGCACAGGTCCTCGGTTGTTAGCCCTTGCACAGGTCCTCGGTTGTTAGCCCTTGCACAGGTCCAGGGTTGTTAGCCCTTGCACAGGTCCTCGGTTGTTAGCCCTTGCACAGGTCCTCGGTTGTTAGCCCTTGCACAGGTCCTCGGTTGTTAGCCCTTGCACAGGTCCTCGGTTGTTAGCCCTTGCACAGGTCCTCGGTTGTTAGCCCTTGCACAGGTCCTCGGTTGTTAGCCCTTGCACAGGTCCTCGGTTGTTAGCCCTTGCACAGGTCCTCGGTTGTTAGCCCTTGCACAGGTCCTCGGTTGTTAGCCCTTGCACAGGTCCTCGGTTGTTAGCCCTTGCACAGGTCCTTGGTTGTTAGCCCTTGCACAGGTCCTTGGTTATTAGCCCTTGCACAGGTCCTTGGTTGTTATCGCTTGCACAGGTCCTCGGTTATTAGCCCTTGCACAGGTCCCCGGTTGTTAGCCCTTGCACAGGTCCTCAGTTGTTAGCCCTTGCACAGGTCCTCGGTTGTTAGCCCTTGCACAGGTCCTTGGTTGTTAGCCCTTGCACAGATCCTCGGTTGTTATCCCGTGTACAGGTCCTCGGTTTGTTGAAAGTGGTCGGTCCAGACACTGGGACTACTGGCACCGGTATTACTGAAATTACTTCAATCATAACTTTATCCACCGAAATGATATCCAGAGGCCATGAAAGCGATACCAATAATTACACGCAATCGAAGGCCGTTTCTTTGTCATACGGGAAAGTGTGCCAGTGGCCAGCGCCGCCCCCAAACAACCACACATCGACCGCCCTCAGATCACTCCACCACCATCTTGTAGGTCTACTACTCCTAGTTCAGGATTAAGTTGTGATAACTTAGTTTTGAAATTTTAATACAGATATTTGGAGGTCATGAATTGAGTATAGTTATGTAAGATGGTCGGTGGATGGGATAGTCTCCGGTGTGTATTAACTTCCGCACTATTGAATATATATTTTTATCTGCAAAGATCATCCTCTTAATTGGCCCGGTTCATAGTTCATAGACAAATTTGTGGTTTAGATTCCACGTTAAACTATTGGTCCCTTTGATGGCATTGGCTATTGGGTTATTAGTTAACAGTCCTGTCTAAGGAACATGTTAGAGTCTGTTCAATGTTATTGCGGTAGAATATTAACAAAAGACTCCCCTATTCCGACTACCATGGCAATCCTTCTCTCCCTGCTTTTTCATATGTTCTACCTACGGCTAAATTCAGTCATAAAATATTTGGAAGAATTTAGAAATGTGTATCTTCATATATTTTCTAAAAAAATAAAGCAAATAACTAAACGAGAATAACAAAATAAATTTAATTTTCAATAACTAGAAAATCCCAGAAATCGTGGCATCAAACATGTTAAATGGTATCATTTAAAATTCTTCAAATATGCACAAAGTGCTCTAAATTCTTCATGGGGAAAATTAGGTTAAATATTTGAGTTGTTCTAGGTTATCATAAAATCAGTTAATTGCAGAAGCTATGAACTTTTGTTGACGTGTAGAGATAATTTATTGCAATACCGCGTTGAAGTTACATATGAGCCGGTGCGGCAAGATGTTCGCTCAGCTAAGCGACCTGACCGTTAGGAGTTTATCCTCCCGTTTGCCGCACGACCCGAATAATCGTAAAAGATAAGAGTTTGTTGTTGCAGTAATAGGCCGTAAAGGATTAGGTTAAATGCAGCAATTCCGGCTGTACTGCTGATATAGTTCTGCATAAATATTAATGTTATTGAGGTGGCATAGCTATACAAACAGACCCGAGGTCCAACTAATCAATGCGTGTTGATCTTACAGTACATAGCCTATCTTGTTTGTGCTATTGTTCTGTGTTGATGTTGTAGTAACCGACAGCTACACAGTATCTTACTTACGATCACAGGCTATATTTACAATGCGATCCACCGACTTTGTGAATAGAATTATAGCGAGCATATTACTACTGGGTTAGAGTGCGAAAATATAATTTATAGAGTCTAAAAGGCTGGTAAAAAGTTATCGAGCTTAAATTAACCAAGATAAACAGCTCACAATGTACTCCTAGATTCACGGGTTGTATTCCAGAATAATTTTACATCTACTACTGAACTATTAAGAACTAACTACTCTATGTTTAACTCGTGAATATGTTGTAAGACTGTGAGAATGGCGTCATTTATATTTTTATTGCGGAAAATTTCCATCATGATTTCATGTAAAACAAGGTTTTACGGTGTTTTGGCGGACTAATACCTCAAACATAACACAACTAACACATAATCCGCACTATGCCGGTGTAAAGCTGAAAACAAAAAGTTTAAAGCAGTCAAAAAACTTACAAACAAACCATCACTAACCATTACAAACATAAGAAACATAACACGTCCGCGGAGACTCAAAGACAACTGCCCTGTATAATGCGACTGCAACTCTCTTATGTTTTAGTTATTAGTTCGACTCAAGCCGGGATCAGATTCCAGATCCCGAAACGTCGTGAAACTTTGTTTTACATAAAATCGTTATGGAAAATGTCCGCAATATAAATCTAAATGACATAAATACACCATCATCAATAAAGAGAATGATCATTTCAAATGTGGGAATGATATTTTGTCATTAATTAATATCTGGTGGGGAGGTTCGCACGTGAAAATTGCAACAGAAGTAAAGTCATATAGTTATAAGGCCAGCAGGCTATAAGGAACTGAAAACATTCCTTAAGTCAATTATCTTCAATATCAATGATCTAAGCCATATCCCAAAGAGCGTAAATACATTTTCCTTACATTAAAAGAAGAAGAAATTATGTGGGTTATAAATACATAAGTAAAATAAATAACTTGAAATTAAGATTTAGTAAATTCGCGCTCGTCATAGTTGACATAGAGTCCATGTCCGTGGCTGTGTGGCCTATGTTACGTGTGTGATGGTTGTGTTACGCGGAGGAGTGGGCGCGCCTGCTGGGATTTGTGCCAAGAAGGCGATAAATCATAGACTTTGTAAGTTACAGGTGTAAATCAGCATTTACATATCTGAAACTTTCCCCCTCGGTTTTGTGACTATTCTATTACGTTGGCCCACATCGTAGCCACTAGTCAATACCCGCACGTATCTCGCCTCATCTGGCAATCTTTAGTGCATCTTAGAGCGAAAGATGGGTGAAAGCATTATTGCAGGAAGTAATAATTTGGTATGCAAATTAATTGTCGGCTGTTTCTAGACCATAGCTTCCTTCGCTGGCCTTCACCTAATTGACATGGTTACTGGGATCGCTGCGTTTCAGTATGAACATCAAACTGGATAAAAATAAACCACAGATGAGACGAAAATCGTAGAAATTACAGATATAGTTTACTTGATCCTTTATATTTCAAATAAAAATCATCCATAATACTCTGTGGATTCTATCGAATAATTTTTCTATATTTTCTCCTCTTAACCCAGGTCAAAAGATTGTTTTTTTTAAACAAACTTCTATTAACCGAATCAACACGTAGTGTATTACATTGCATGCTTTAAAAATAATAAATCAGCTTTAAAATACGGAAACACCGTTGGAACCTCTTGACTAAATAAATAAAACTTTCGATATGGAATTTAGAATAATGTTATGTTGATGTAGAGGGGTATTTTATGTTATGTAGTGAGTCTTGTAATTATTTAGTCCAAGCATAGTCGGAAAATCAGACATAATAGATTTATTCTATACTTAACTGTTTATTTTTTTATAAATTCGTCAATGGTTTCAATTTCTAGGTCTCAGTGAAGTTGAGCATTTCTGATAAACCAAGGAGCATTGACAGAAATTCATAATATTTTGTTTTGGAAGGTTTGAAATTTATTTAATTTTAATAATGTTTTAAATTTTAATTTATTTAGAAATAGTTCTTCAATAATTACACTCCCTATCACCAAAACATTGTTCATTTCGGAAAACGTATTCTAGTTAATTGTCCTCATATTTACTATACACAAGAGTTTATATTGCAAACAGGTGTTGGTTTACAATTCCAGTTTTCCAATTTCTCACTTATTAAAATAAAATATTTTTATTATTTCTTTATTTTAGATATTTTATTTATTAATGAACTTAAACTAAAATACAATACAATAGATTAAATATAGATACTGAATCCTACAACCCGTACAAAGGACGGGCTTACTTCTAGTAAAGCTATAAAGGAGATTTAATCACATTGAAGGTGTAACATGGATTATCGTTGTTATCGACTGGCACACAGCACAAGTGCACGCCCGGATGGCCGAGATGGTCCTGTGATTTGGCTCGACTGAGATCGCAATTTAGCGAGTCGCACATTCCATTGTTTCCGCTGTGATTAGAGAAAGTGGCGACGACACAGTTCTCAATTTTCACTAATAACCGGGTGTTATTAAGCACCGCCATCACCACAGCTTCACGCCCTCCCCCCTCTCATCCCATTAACCATTTGTTTTCCTCATCTCTGTGCTTTGTTTCCGACCATTCAGCGCCAGCTCTGTGCTCGGAGAATTACGCTTCGGTCGAGCCCCATGCGTCCGGATACGATTCCATCTATCTTGAGTGTGTACTGTATTGTGCTTCAACAGACATTGTGTGCATTACAATTCACCACTACAATAAATTTATAGCACGTTTAGTGTAGTAGATAAGCTAGTAAAGTAAGACATTGATGGAATAAAAAATTTTAACGTGGAGAATAACTTTAATCTCCGTTTTCATTCGTTTAAGCTACTAGCTTAAACAAATATGTTATTTATTTCACAACAGACTGACGTCAACGCATTACTTGTATCTTACGTATTGTTATATAGATAGGGTAATTAATTAATATCCAAATTACAAACGATGACTGGGTCCGGAATCGAACCGGCGATCCTCGTGCCACGTGCCACGTGACCTCCGAGGTTCCCAGCTGTTGATGACCACAAGCACTGTGCAGTGTGCAGTAGTTTGTTATTCCCCCCGGACGGCCAGCGGTGCGTGGAGCCAGTCTTAATTTGTAAATGGACCGGCAAGCAGACCGAGGTTTGTCCACTTTGCAGTGTGATTGATCTTTCCAAGAGCGTTTCTTCCATCAACGCTAATGACTCGTTCAATCAAATTGAATGCGTTTATCTTGTGGAGACAAAGCTTTCATTGTGAAACTGTAAAAACATTCTTTGCAAACAGCGGCTGCAATTAATTAGAGCCATTGATTCCCGGTAAATTAATTGTTCTCCTTTAGAGATATTAGCTTAATTTACTAAAATCGTTATAATGTTTTAAAATGTTTAATAACGTTCTTATGTTTGACATGAACAATTTCAAGTGTAAACCTTTAAGCCTTAATTGTAGGATGATACGTATAAATTACAGTATAAGTAAATATTTATGCAGTTAAGAAAATTCAATATTTGTGTAACCTATTAAGTGAATTTTTTAATGTACTGATATGCAACGGTCCAAACCCTGTGGTAAAGCTACTGTGTTCGTCAAGTGAGTATAGCCACTGATGGCAGATCTACTGTGTCGGCCCCGGGGCTGTATGTGCCCTGTCATCAATGGATGTTCGAATGCATGGACCTGTCAAATCACGCCTCGCCGTGTTCGTGTAATGGCCGTTATTGAATGTTCCGGACGATCAAGCCCATCTGCAGGAGCCGGGTATTACACGTATAGGAGGGTATATCTTATCTTACATAGACCTATTCTATAACTACACACTAAGAAAGGAGTTCATAAATGATAGAAAATATTTTACTCATAGCCTAGTCGCTGCTGTTGTAAACATTTTTGCTTATAGATGTATCTTTGTTTCTGTATTGTAACAAAGTTTAAAAGTTGTCGTGGTTTTTTTGCAATATAAACTTCTGCTTGGGTTAGTTTACTGACCCATAATATGGCATAAAAAAATTGATAAATATCCACTCATAATTCAGATATATAATAATTAGTACTAAATGAAAAGATATTTTGACAGGGCCTTGAAAACTTATGAACTATTAAATCAAGATTAGGAAAGAATTAATTTGGGTCTGAGGCTGTAACCATCGCCATTAGACCTGTTTGTTGGCTGGGCGATAAATTAGGAGATGACATTTTGGCGGTCATAAGCAGGGCTGGCGGCTGGCACCACCTTCCTAAACCCCTTGTTGATGAAGTTAAACCTAATCCTCGTGAAATTATTTCGTAGATAACGAGGGTCGTTCGGTTTTAATCTGCCTACATAATTTACTTTTATCACTTGGTGCATAGTGTTTATAACACGATAAGTGTTACGAGGAAGAACTAGAGGTAACAATAATCTTATTCATTTCAAATAATTTAATGAAGAATCCATTACAAGTGTGAGATAAACAAATGTAAAGCCCTTGAAAGACTGTTTCCACGAATGTTTGAAACTCTTGGCGGATGTGATCGCTAAGCCGCTTACCGGGGTAATCAGTGCAGATTTTATTCGGCATCAAGGCCACAATCGCAGGTGAAGCTGTTGTTCTTAGGAAACCTTCCACCTAGCAACCAGGAAATCGCTTAACTGAACGAAATGTAGCCAAATTTGAATGCGTTCCATTAGTAAATTAAGAGGTAGCGATCAAATAAACACATTTTTTGTCTTTTCATCTAGCAAATTATTATAACCTCGCCATTTATTCCTACTTTTATTGATGAACTAGCCAAAGTACCCGTTCTTCGCACGGATTAAAAAGGCTGAAAGGTTTAGGCTCTACTGATACATTTAAGTTATTGTTAATTAATTCTTCATTGTTTACAAAATGACAAAACACGAGTGTCTACAACATTTCAAAGTAACATCTGTCAAATATTGGGAGAGGATAAGGATTAATGTAATAGAGACAGTCGTCGGAAAAAAACTTAAAATCTACCATTCCACTATTTCAAATAATTCACTAATTTCGATCCAGTAGTTTATCTTAAAAATCAACTTTATTTCTTCTTCTTCCCGAACTGTCAAATTTTAGTGTTCACAGCTTTTGACATTCAAGTAATTTTATGTTTTCATTCTTTGAAAATGTAAACATTGAAATTTAGGACGTTCATGAGGCGTAGCCCGAGGGGATTTTAAGGGAACTAATATGCCTATGTGTTTCTTGAGTTTAAGATCTACCTTTCTGTAAAATTTCAAACCGGTCGGTTCAGTATTTTTCGCATTTACTTGCCACGACAAACCCACAAACAAACATACAGAAACAACCTCTTCTTTATAATATTATAGATAACACAAAGTGATACTTACGAAGATTTACCCGCCCCATTACATTTCAATCGTTGAGTTTGTAATCGCCATTTGAGAATTCAAGTGCTATTCCATTATTATTTGAAACTTATTGTATTAAGGCTTAACACAACTCAACCTGCCAATCCCTGTTATAATGATTACAATACCTTCAACCCATCATAAATAGTCCTCTATCCAAGAATGCACACATTTATAAACGTCATAGTACTAGGATAGATAGTATAGATTCAAGGCAGGCGACAATAACCTAAGTTCCACCATGTATTTACAGCCCGATAGTCGAATAAACCGAAACGTAACCCCAAATTAATTAGGAATCGATTCAATTTATTTTCGAAAGTGTTCATAATTGGTCATAACTCCAGGTAACCGGGCGGCGGCGGCGGTCAGCTTCTGGGGTGAATTCATTAGCGCCTGACCGCTATCCTCCATCTGTGCCGAATGTGAGGCTTATCGCTATCGGCTGTCTATTCATTTCTTTAGGCTATTCTCGGTATTCTATTGAAACAAGATGGTTGAATATTTATGCTAATTATCCATCCTCAGCTGTCTACTGGCCGGTTTCACCAGCCAAGTTACGAGTAAAGCAAATACTGTACATCGCTCTATGCATGCTGGGTATGCGGCATCCTACACACATGACTGACTCGTGTCGATATGTTGAAACACAAAGTAAGTTTATTTACTCAACTGGCGTATTCCACGAGCGAGCACATGTAACATGTTCAACTGGCGTATTCCTCGAGCGAGCACATGTAACATGTTCAGCTGACGTGTTCCACGAGCGAGTACATGTAACATGTTCAACTGGCGTATTCCGCGAGCTAGCACATGTAACATGTTCAACTGGCGTTTTCCGCGAGCAGGCACATGTAACATGTTCAACTGGCGTTTTCCGCGAGCAGGCACATGTAACATGTTCAACTGGCGTTTTCCGCGAGCGAGCACATGTAACATGTTCAACTGGTGTATTCCGCGAGCGAGCACATGTAACATGTTCAACTGGCGTATTCCGCGAGCGAGCACATGTAACATGTTCAACTGGCGTATTTCTCGAGCGAGCACATGTAACATGTTCAACTGGTGTATTCCGCGAGCGAGCACATGTAACATGTTCAACTGGCGTATTCCGCGAGCGAGCACATGTAACATGTTCAACTGGCGTATTCCGCGAGCGAGCACATGTAACATGTTCAACTGGCGTATTCCGCGAGCGAGCACATGTAACATGTTCAACTGGCGTATTCCGCGAGCGAGCACATGTAACATGTTTAACTGGCGTTTTCCGCGAGCAGGCACATGTAACATGTTCAACTGGCGTTTTCCGCGAGCGAGCACATGTAACATGTTCAACTGGCGTATTCCGCGAGCGAGCACATGTAACATGTTCAACTGGCGTATTCCTCGAGCGAGCACATGTAACATGTTCAACTGGTGTATTCCGCGAGCGAGCACATGTAACATGTTCAACTGGCGTATTCCGCGAGCGAGCACATGTAACATGTTCAACTGGCGTATTCCGCGAGCGAGCACATGTAACATGTTCAACTGGCGTATTCCGCGAGCGAGCACATGTAACATGTTCAACTGGCGTATTCCGCGAGCGAGCACATGTAACATCTACAACTGGTGTATTCCGCGAGCTAGCACATACATTTGATAATTAATAATACATTATATTCCCTATTCATCTCGTTCTGCAAAAACCTTTTTTGGGCGTTATAGGCATTCCTAGCTTTTGTAGTTTGTAGTTTTTGTAGTAGCTTTTGTAGTTTAATTTTCGTTTCACAAAAATACATTACTGTTATCACTAATATGTGACCAATTCCGAAGTATCAAATTACTGACAAACTTATATGTATATATTAATTCCTTACTTTCGTAATACTATTATCCCATTCTAGCCAACATTACTCCATATTCATATCTTTAACGATTTTAACGTCTAAAATTACAAAAAAAGTTTCGGTTGATACTTTGGTTCGGTTGAGATGAGTTTTAGACTATTTTCATGCTGAGCGTTAGCCTTGCTCTAAGTTATTTTTCCCCATACGATTAACATTGAGAAACCTTTTGTTTATTAATAATCAAGGTGAACTTAGAACCGGTTAATTGATAATCGATCTTAGGTAAATGATTATACTATTGCATTCCCACACGTTCTTATTACTAGCATTGTTCTTAAGTAAATATAATACTACGGTGTTGATGTTTACAAAACCAGTTAACACATGGGTGATAAAAGCTACAAACTACTGTGTTAAAACTGTCTCCAAGCATTAATAGTTACGACTAGAAAGTGAAGAAAACCACAAGCCTAAGGTTTCAACAACCGCTGAGTAGGATGAGAAATAGTTTTTAACAAACAATGCCAAGTAGAGACGAGCACGTCTCGTGATGACTACCGGACGAGGACGTCGATCATCGTCACAATTAAGGCAAATAACATGCGTTACTGGAGATGTCCATCCGTACACGCACACGCACACGCACAGACGCGCGCGGAGGGTGAAAGTGAGCCGGGGGCGTGCGAACCCAGTGAGTTGGCATTAATAATTCATATGGGAGTTTATGATATGTTTAGCCGGTGTCTGACTTATCGCTCGCCGCTTGTTTCCGATGCAAATCCCCCGAGGACGCCTGCAGCGCTGCTCAGTGCACAGTGTTCAGATGTACATCACTCGCCACTCGCCTCTCGTCGCACACTCTTCCTCTTAGTCACTGCAAGTTTGACTAATTACTTACCTTACTCTTACACAGAGTTTTCATAAAATAGTAGTGGAGTTCTACTGTCTCTAAAACTGTTATAAAATGAATTGAGTATTTCATACTTGTACCACTGCTTCCGGTAGCTCAAACAGTTTGTATACATTTGTTAAAACAGCTGTGTTGATTGTTGAGCGATAACCTCATTATTTTCAAAATAAACTTCAAGCTCTGTTTTATTTACAAACACGTTTTCGATCAAGAAAAGGCTAAGTTTGTGATATTATTAAATTAACTGATTTTTTCACCGGCTATATATCAAAAACGTTGTTTATTCCCGAAAATTCAAAACTTGGCCTATCTAAAGGAAAGAGTCAGAGATTATGTCCCCCATGTAACAAGAGGACCGCTGCACGACATGTGGGCTGAAATAGATCACCGTCTGAAAGTTAGCAGAACAATAAATTGTAGCTATGTTAAAGTTTATTAGCTGTATACAAATTATTTTTTATGTAATGAATTAAAGAAAAGAAAAAATATAAGTATTTTCTCCTTTTTATACTTCATAGTTACCAAAATCATTTGATAAGAACCCTAAACAGCTATTACAAGAACTAAATTTCTTTAAAACATGAAATTAATATTTTATTTTGGTACTCATCGTTTAAGAATTGATTTTAATGGCGTAGAGATACGATATCGCATACAATAGAAATTAATTTATTTTGAGCTATGGGTTCAAGCTATTGGAATATGACCATAAGGTTTCTGATAACACATCCTTCAGTTTGAAAAACATAAACATGTGGTTGTACTCTACAAGAAACTTGATCAATACAATAAGTAAAAATTGTATATGGTAGTTAATGTATGATAGGACCATGAAAGCAGGATAATACTTTGTAGGCACCAGTATATACTGAAAAATAAACTGCAAATCTTTATTTACTGGTTTTATTATTTTTAATCACCGTACATAGTTTAATTTTTATTACAAGTTCTACAAAGTTAATGCATTATATATTTTATATAATACCACTTTACACCTGAGAGTAAAAATAATAGTTAAGTATTCAGTAAAGAAATTCAACAAAGGTTCGTCTATAAAGCTCACGGAGTAAAAGTAGCAGGAAAATTTACCGTCATCATACGTCCGCCTCATAAGTCAAGGCAGATTTCTTCCTTTCCTCGGGATGCTCGGTGAAATATTCTCTGAAAAGAATAAAATGAAAACTCACTTTCAGGTGTCTGGGTTCACGATGGCTCTTTGAAATCAAATAATTCAAAGTGTATTCTGCCACAGCCTAATTTAATCAAAATAATTTCAAACTTAAAGCAAATACAAAAAAAGTATGAGCTAAATATAGTAATTAAATCCTCGGATATGAAAATTAGTTACAGTGATTGAACTTTTCTGGATTAGTAGGACTCGTTTCACCTCAGGAGCAACCCTCCTTCGTATACTATTCAAACATAAATAATAACAGTTTCAAAAACACGACTTCTTATCAAGACATTAAGAAGGAATCGGTACGCGATTTGATGAATGTGCGTACGTGGTCCAAACCGTTTCATAGCCTCTCCGAAATAGCGTGGTGGCTACTCGCTAATAGGAGCTACTAGTAACAGCTACTTGCTACTTGGTCCCACCGTGGCCCGGGTAGACGTGCCTCAGGCTGTTTGCTGAACGGTCTGACCCCTCCGTAAACACACCTGTTTTGTCAGGAATTCGGCTGCTCAACATTTTCACCGCCACCTCTCAAGAGTAATCTCAGTTTCTCCTTCTGGTTTCGGCCAATAAAACCTCCGGGTTAGCATTTCTATGGCATTGCTTTCACACATGCGGCATTCGGTCGCATACTCGGGTAGACTACGCTGTATCCAGGACTGCGCCGCGTGTAAGGCAGATTTATTGACATGGAATGGGAGCAAATACACAACACGACTGTAGTAAATTTCATGACGTTCGTGAGTGAGCTATAAGATACGCGCATACCACTTGTAGTGATGAGCTAAATGTGTGTGCTAATATTTGGGACGTCAAAGCGTTAATTTTTCCTTACCCACGGTAATTGCTTTATTGCTTACCCCTACTTACAGTTTGGAATTTTTAAGGAGGGTTTTCCTACCTCCGCAGTATGTTATGCAGCGTGCTGCGTGCTCGGTGATTAAGTTAACTGTGTTGCCACAACAATGACCGACTACTGGTTGCATCGAGATGACACGAGAGCGCGACTAGCCACTAATTGTGGAGGTAGGAAGACGGTCTCGTTTGATCTCAATGCAACCTGTAGTCGGTCATTGTTGCGGCGACATAGTTAACTTAATCACGGAGCACGCTGCGTAACATACTGCGGAGGTAGGAAAACACCTCTTAATCGACTATTAAGCTAAAATTTAAAACTATTTAGATGTTACGAGTATAATATTCTGCTGTAAAACTAAATACACTGCTTTAGCGAGCGTCACAGTTTATTCTTAAAAAATATAATTAATTACTAAAAAAATTGCCTAACGCTATAGTTTCAACAAAAGATGTTTGGCATTTCTCAAAAGAATATTGGCGTTACATTCTTTCCTCAGGAAACCTGAAAGTTTATCGAGAATTTCTATGATTTTAAAAGAAAACAGATTTGTGTAGTGTGGTCCAGGGACTTACCGTCTACAACTTTATATTACTTTTCTCAATCTTTACTCAGAATGTTAGTAAACATGAAATGTTAATCTCATCTGCACCGAATCTAATAGAGGCTCATATCAGGCATTAGTGGTCACCTCTGGCTAGCTAATGTGGTTAAGGCCCCTATTAGACTTCACTGTCTTTGATTGAACCGCCTATTTATGAGGCACTTGTGTGTTCCTCAACGAATTAAAAATATTGTTAGTAATTAGTTAAATATTATACAGTACTATGAACTGACCGCTATGATTAGAATGCGAAACAGAAAAGTACAGCCGGTGAGAGGTGGGATTCTGTGTTTACATAATTTAGAACTCCTTAACGACCCGTCTACCCTATCATTTATGTTTGAAGTATGTTGATTATACTTCTAACAGTCACTTAAGTAACGCGAAATCTCAAAGACTCGAAAATTAATAAGGATGACCTACTGTGCCGAATATGATGCTGCTTCTATTTTAAAATGTCTGAGTGCATTCTTATCAGGGTTGTAAACAGTCCAACGTTAAGCATTCTACAAAAGCAACAAGAAAAATGATCATAACTTTATCTCTCCGTGATGAAAAACTATTTTCATCATACTGTGGAAATAACCAAATAGTTTCAAAATTATACCACATAATTCGAGGTTACACAAAGTCGTCATCAATGTTTACATTTCTTTTGTCATACTTACACAATATTTTGGTTCTCTTTTAAGGATAATCTAAAATACTGTACACACATAAAAAAAACTGGATGATTCCAATAGGAACGAACGCGCTATTGCCATGCACTTGTTAACTTGTATATATTATTAAAACTTCTGTGAACGATGTTAGTAACATTGAACCGGAATAGATATTATTGTAATAAAAAATAGTAAATAAACCGTAACAAATTTTGAGGTTAGCAACCTGAAAAATGTACCATGTTTTTTCTATTCCCTATTTGAAGTAAAACAAAAATGACGGATGTTTACCTAACACTATGGTGAAATGTATTTTTAAATCACAGGAAAAAAAGAAATAGTGAATTTGAGATTTAAAATTCCAAGAAATTTATCAAAATTTTGATCAGAAATCAGAGGACGGTATAAAAAATGTACACAACAGAGAATAAAATCGGTGTTTAATAGAATAAATCATGAGATCCGGTGATAGTTAATAATAATTGCGTCGTTCTGTGTTGCGAAACTGGATTGGACGATCCAATTATTAATAAATAAATGGACGGTTTTGAACGTATTGTAAACGTAATGAGCAATGCGTGTTATCTGAGAGGCATTAGGTCTGCGACAAACTAAACTAATAATCCGCTGGTAACAAGGCGACATTCTGGCAATTATGGCGCGATCGACACGACATGCAAATGGCTGCGTTTACCATCACAAGATTAAATTAAAATTGAGTTAAAAGTATCAATCAGCAATGTGTTCTGTCATATTTGTATTAAACGTTCAATCAGTCGGCTATCATTCGAGCATTCATTTTGTTACTCATTATTTACGTTCTAAACGCATTTCATAAATATTCATGGTGAGTAATGGAATTTAAATTTAAATTTAATATTTCTAAATTAAGGGGTTTTTTTAAAAAAAGGTGTTGCAAAATATGGTTATTAATTTATGTACTTAGCCTCACATAAAATACTAAGTAGTAAATAAATAGCATGCTTTATATATACTCGTAAGTTATCGAACCCTGTGTGCTTAAAATACTATGTTAAAATAACATCAAAACATAATTATTCGAAAAAATATATATACTGTATTATATTTGTTTGTATATTTGTTGTTGTTTACGAATCTATATATATATATATATATATATATATATATATATATATATATATACAGGGTGTTCATTAAAGTCGGGGACAAACTTCGAGGGGTGATAGTACTCATCAAAATAAACAAAAAATTTCTAATAAACATATGTCGAAAAATCCTTCGTTTAGCCGCTAGCCGCCATTTTGTATTTTATACAAAAAACGTTATATATAAATAATTATTTAAGATACAGAAACCAAACTTCGCACACATATTTAATGGCTAAAGAAAAAAATATTCTGAAATTATCATTAAGTTTGCTTTTATATTTTCAAAATGACGGCGGTTAAAAATATTTTAAGTTAAATAACAAAAAAACCATTAACTTTAAGAACCGCCGCCATTTTGAAAATATAAAAGCAAACTTAATGATACTTTGAGAACATTTTTCTCTTTGGCCAATAAATATTTGTGCAGAGTTTAATTACTATATCTTAAACAGTTCTTTATATATACAGTTTTTTGTATAAAATACAAAATGGCGGCTAGCGGCTAAACGAAGGATTTTTCGACATATGTTTATAGGAAATTTTTTGTTTATTTTGATGAGTACTATCACCCCTCGAAGTTTGTCCCCAACTTTAATGAACACCCTGTATATATATTGGCGTTTGATCTCAATGCAACCTGTAGTCGCTCATTGTTGCGGCGACATAGTTAACTTAATCACGGAGCACGCTGCGTAACATACTGCGCAGGTAGGAAAACACCTCTTGTTATATATATAGCATATAGAACGTGTGGATGTGTAGTCCTTGTGCGTTGTGCGCATGCGTCATGCTGTGCGGTCATGCCGCGGGGCGAGGCCCCAGTGGCAAATGACTCTGAGTAGCAGCGAGGTAGAAAGCTCCAGGCTTCCTATAGAGAGCCGGCGCTACTTGCAGAATGGATAATTGTAGACGATTAAGTCATTAGCTCGACAGGATGCGTTATCATTACATTATAATAATCAGCTCCGGTCCCGCGGGAATAGAGCGCTGATTGGCTTTTGATGACTTTAATGCACCGTCGCAATATAGTGTCCCAATACAGTAGTTAAACCGTATATTTATAGTCTCATTTAAATATGGTCAAATTAGTATTAATTGAAACAGTTTTCTTTTCATTCACATGGAAGAGTGTTAAGGATTTCAATTTGTTTTCTGTGTTTTAATAACTGATATGTAGAACAGAATATAGAAGCGCAGTATATTTCTAAAAACTCTGGGCTGTGATTTAGACCCGTGAGAGCTGTAGAGCGGTAGAGGCTGTCTGGCCGGCCCCGGCTAGTGAGCTGGGCGGCAACGGTCGGAGGCAAGACACCCGGTAATGGCATAATTCATTAACACTGTAACACCCGCCGCATAATGAGGCTGCCTCTTCAGACAATATTTATGAGGATGCTCTCGTAGCTCTGATCGATTGTCCCGAGAGGTTTGCCACTTAAGAGCGACATTCATTAGCGCTCTCCGAGTCAGGATCCGTGATTCTCTCGTAGCACCGACCTTGAGCGACATTCATTAGCGCTTTCCGAGTCAGGATCCGTGACTCTCTTGTAGCACCGACCGATTGTCCCGAGAGGTTTGCCACTTAAGAGCGACATTCATTAGCGCTCTCCGAGTCAGGATCCGTGATTCTCTCGTAGCACCGACCGATTGTCCCGAGAGAGTGGCCTCTTAAGAGCGACATTCATTAGCGCTTTCCGAGTCAGGATCCGTGATTCTCTTGTAGCACCGACCGATTGTCCCGAGAGAGTGGCCTCTTAAGAGCGACATTCATTAGCGCTTTCCGAGTCAGGATCCGTGATTCTCTTGTAGCACCGACCGATTGTCCCGAGAGAGTGGCTTCTTAAGAGCGACATTCATTAGCGCTCTCCGGGTCAGGGTCCGTCATTCTCTCGTAGTCTGATCGATTGTCCCGAGAGTTTTGCCACTTAAGAGCGACATTCATTAGTGCTCTACGGGCTAGGATCCGTCATTCTTTCGTAGCTCTGATCGATTGTTCCGAGAGAGTTGCCACTTAAGAGCGATATTCATTAGTGCTCTACGGGCTAGGATCCGTCATTCTTTCGTAGCTCTAATCGATTGTTCCGACAGTGTGGCCTCTTAAGAGCATCATTCATTTACGCTCTTTGCGCTAGGATCCGACATTCTCTCGTAGCACCGATCGATTGTCCCGAGAGAGTGGCCTCTTAAGAGCGTCATTCATTTACGTTTTCTGGGTTAGGATCCGTCATTCTCTGGTAGCTCCGAACGATTGTCCCAAGAGAGTGGCCTCTTAAGAGCGTCATTCATTTACGCTCTTTGCGCTAGGATCCGACATTCTCTCGTAGCACCGATCGATTGTCCCGAGAGAGTGGCCTCTTAAGAGCGACACTCATTTACGTTTTCTGGGTTAGGATCCGTCATTCTCTGGTAGCTCCGAACGATTGTCCCAAGAGAGTGGCCTCTTAAGAGCGTCATTCATTTACGCTCTTTGCGCTAGGATCCGACATTCTCTCGTAGCACCGATCGATTGTCCAGAGAGAGTGGCCTCTTAAGAGCGTCATTCATTTACGCTCTCTGGGTTGCCACCGTCATCCCATCCGTCATCCGTCATCATATCCGTCATCGTCTCGTAGCTTTCATCGATTGTTCCGAGAGAGTTGCCACTTAAGAGCGTCATTCATTTACGCTCTCTGGGTGAGGATCCGTCATTCTCTTGTATCTCTGACCAATTATCCCCAGATGGATAACAACTTCAGAGCGACATTCGTTATAGCTCTCTGGGTTAGTATACGTGATTCTCTCATCATTGATGTGGTAGATTAGTGATTTACCACCTTAGATTGACATTCATTAGCGTTTTCCGGGTCAGGAATTTCTCGTCACTTTTTATCTCGTAATTTGTGAGCACCCAGAGAAAACACTATTTGATGGAAGAATAAAATACACTTATTGAAGAAGAAAATAAAAAAATGAAACTCAAGTTGTAGGTGAAAGTTATTCTCGCAATACAATGAAAAAAATCAAACTATAATAAAAATCAAAAAATCATATTTTTACCAATCATCTCCAAGTTTTTTTTGTATCAAGATATGTAAATGACGTTTATGTAAACTGATGTCACGTCACATACAGGCTAACATTAAAGTTATTATTTAGAGAGGCCAGGCGCTAGGTCTCCTTTGAAAGACACAAAAGTTTTCAATCGAAGTTCTTAAGACATCGCTCAAGAAACTTTGCCCTTTTTCAGATTTACTTCTTTGGAATTCTACCCAATGGAGTTATTCAATCATGTCGTTGACTCCGAATAAATAAACAGTTGTTTTTCACTGTTGTATTACTATCATTCATACATCTAATATTGTTTCATACAGTGTTAATGAAAGACTTTAAAGGTGTCATTACATAGATCAAAGAAACTTTTTGTAAATTAGTTTATCTATATTATATTAACGTCAAAGCCCCAAATTTGCATAATAAAACATATTCTGTTTTTTGTATTAGAATAATTAATTGTGATGTAATCATGTGAACGGTTTAATGGCTTAATTAGCTGTTGGTGAACATTAGACCTCAGTACAAAGTGTGCGGTATCCTCTCAGTAACAAGAGAGCTCGACTTCACCACCGGCCACTCGACTCCGCTCGACGTCCATTCCACATCAAGATGGCTCGATACAGTGTTGTATTACTCTTAACGCCTCAACGATGCTCAATGACAAGAGCGCTCAACTCCATCCCATTCAATCCCTTCTTTCTCTTGACCTCTAAACTCTATAGAAGATTCATTCATTTTTTAACTCGATTTATTTCTTTTTAACTTTTTTCATTTGGATTAATTGAAAATGTGTGTACATTCTCTTCTAATATTCTTTAGTCAATACTTGTTCAAACTATTCTCCAAATGAAATAGTTACATTCTATCCCCTTCAAGTATACATTTAGTCTTTAAAATAGCTCTAAATTATTTATTCTTAAAATGTTGACTTCTTTTCCTTTGTAATATTTCTTACACACCTTTCTTATTTCTTATATTTATTATTTTACATCTTTCTTATTTCTAGTATTATTCTTTTAATATTTTATCACTGAAAAACGAATATTTTTAAATTCTAAAAAATGTTTTATAAGTAAAATAGAAGCAGTAGTGAAGACCGTCAGCTGTAGCTTAGTACACGACCTTATTCGTGTTCTGTCGTCGACAGTCGTGGGGAGACTCGCAGTAAGGGGAAGCTTTGCATCAATGACTCTAAGTTTACATTATGCATGCAACAAACGTTCATTTGAAATATATAAATTTATTTATGAGAGTTCTTATATTAATAAACTTAATTCCATATTTGAGGAAGATTTTCAAATTAACTATGACATATTTTTTGTCTTTCAATCAACACTAGAATTATTTTTGGTAAACAACTTCATACAAAGTATTAATGTATGTTAAGAATTAAGATGTTAAGATTATGTTAAGATTTTGGTAATATCGGTAAAATCTTTATAAATTACTGGATCAATAAATTAGTAGCCTGGGAGTTACATTGTTTGACAATAATGCAGTTGTTTATTTTACATACTTGATGGTTATTACCAATTTTCTTAGGTAAACCCGGTAGTTAGTGGAAAGTAAGAGTCGGCTGGACAGGACTGGCCGTAATTGCAGAGGTATAAATCTCGGTTATCGGACATCTCGCTCTCGCCGGCCGCGTTCTGACCGCTGGCTGCACCGCTGAGCTGACCGTTGTGTCTCCGTGTGGCGCTGAACTCAGCACCTCGCTCCTGTGGTTCATTGTGCTCTGACCGCTGGCTGCACCACAGAGCTGGCCGTTGTGTCTCCGGGTGGCTCTGAACTCAGCACCCCGCTCCCGTGGTTCATTGTGCTCTGACCGCTGGCTGCACCACAGAGCTGGCCGTTGTGTCTCCGGGTGGCTCTGAACTCAGCACCCCGCTTCTGTGGTTCATTGTGCACTGACCGCTGGCTGCACCGCTGAGCTGGCCGTTGTGTCTCCGGGTGGCTCTGAACTCAGCACCCCGCTTCTGTGGTTCATTGTGCACTGACCGCTGGCTGCACCGCTGAGCTGGCCGTTGTGTCTCCGTGTGGCTCTGAACTCAGCACCCCGCTTCTGTGGTTCATTGTGCACTGACCGCTGGCTGCACCGCTGAGCTGGCCGTTGTGTCTCCGTGTGGCTCTGAACTCAGCACCCCGCTTCTGTGGTTCATTGTGCACTGACCGCTGGCTGCACCGCTGAACTGACCGTTGTGTCTCCGGGTGGCGCTGAACTCAGCACCCCGCTCCTGTGGTTCATTGTGCACTGACCGCTGGCTGCACCACTGAGCTGGCCGTTGTGTCTCCGGGTGGCTCTGAACTCAGCACCCCGCTTCTGTGGTTCATTGTGCACTGACCGCTGGCTGCACCACTGAGCTGGCCGTTGTGTCTCCGGGTGGCTCTGAACTCAGCACCCCGCTCCTGTGGTTCATTGTGCACTGACCGCTGGCTGCACCGCTGAGCTGGCCGTTGTGTCTCCGGGTGGCGCTGAACTCAGCACCCCGCTCCTGTGGTTCATTGTGCACTGACCGCTGGCTGCACCGCTGAGCTGGCCGTTGTGTCTCCGTGTGGCTCTGAACTCAGCACCCCGCTCCTGTGGTTCATTGTGCTCTGACCGCTGGCTGCACCACTGAGCTGGCCGTTGTGTCTCCGTGTGGCGCTGAACTCAGCACCCCGCTCCTGAGGTTCATTGTGCTCTGACCACTGGATTTACCACACAGTGTCACGTATTGTGGATTATTATATTGGAGTTGGCCGGTGGATTTATATTCGGTTGACTGTATCAACGGCACCACTCTTGAATACTACGTTTGTTTGCAAAAGCCATCCTCATAATTGGAGCGTACCGTAATTCAGAGGCAACCTGTGGTTTGGATCCCACTTTAGACAATAGACAATATTTATTCGATCATTAAATACAATGAAGTTATGTAAAGTAAAGTGGTATCAAGTCATAGTAACATAGGCATTTATTATCATGTCATCAGATCATGAGATTAGAATTTTATTTCAGACAAATTATGATCAAAAATACTCTCAAGATTATACATAGGATTCAATAACGACGAGTCAGTCCTTAACAGACTTCTTAAATTTGATGCTTGAAACACAGCAAGCCTTTGGAGAAATCCTATTAAATATAATTATACCAATCTCTTTGTGACGTTTCTGAGTAAACCTCAACCTATTCTATGTATGTTTTGACCATTTCAAGTACCATAATTATGAACATCAGTGTTCAAGTATAATTTACCGAGGTTAATTTATAAATTAACCATACTGAACAGTAGACATTCCAAGATGAAGAAATTTAACAGTAAGGATTTTTTCCTTTGTGGCCTGATAATAAGAGAGAAAAAGTAACAATTCTCAGAACTCTTTTTGTAGTAGTAATAAAACTCCTTGAGCTGAGGGACTATTTCCCCAATACAAAATTATTTACAGACTGGTCAGTATGAAAAAAATACATCGTCAGCGTGCAAGGTATCTTGAAAAGAAACATTCAAATCTAAGTCGTTAATTAAAACAAAAAAAACAGGAAAGGCCTCAGAACCGATTCCTGCGGCACGCCGTACCTAACAAGGATCAGGTCCTTGTGATACCAATCATTATCACTAAAAACCTTTTGGCAACGATCTGATAAATGATTCTAAAAACTTAATTTATTGCTATTGACACCATATAATGACAGTTTCTTCAAGAGGATGAAATCTATATTGTTAAACCGTGGGTCCCATGCATGTCGTTGGCTGTTGCGCTAATAATTAACAGTCCTGTCTTCGGAACATGTTAGCCTTAGTGTATAAAAAGACTACTAGAGCGCATCATTTTTATCTTAAGATTAATTTCTAAACTATGTTAAACAAATCTTGGTAGGTTTTCATTTCAGAAAGGTAGAGTGAAGTAATGCTCCGATATTTTCTTCTTTACTATCTAACATTAGTTTTCTTTTTCAGGTAATTTGGCGAACTACATTATTAGAAAACAGTAAGTTTTACTAAATATTTAACTTCACTTTACTTTACTATGATTTTTATATAGTACTAGCTGACCCGGTGAACTTCGTAACGCCTGACAGTAAATACATGTTAACTTTAAGATTGGCCATGTTTGAAGTCGAATAGCAATACGGCTTCATTGTAAAAGGTTATTTATTCTGGGTCGCGGCATAGTGAATAACAATAACAAAACGATAAAACATATTAATAACATCCCCATAAAACAAATAAATCTGAGTGGATTAATTCACAATTTTCGAATCCAATCCAAACCCAAACGAAACCTGACTGTAATACGGCTTTTATAGGAAAGATATACAACAGCTGATTATTATAATAAACGTAATAATATAAACATTGTAATTATTATATAAACACGTGACTTTAATCAGATAGAAAATAAAAATATAAATACATAATCCCCCAAAACCGAAACTATTAACGTGGTGAATAAAGCTGTTCATTTTTTACAGTACTCATTTACTTCATAGTTTAACATTAATGAATGATTCAGATGGCATTGGATAGTAAAGCATACGGTATTGCTAATGGAAAGTAAACCAATCAGCTGTAGCTAAGAAATTAAATGTTTTCATTGTAGACAATTTGTAAACAAACTTCCTCTCCATAAGGTTAACTTTAGAAATTTAAAACGCCATAAAATGGAAACTTATGGGGTTTTTCGAAAATATTTTTTCACTAAAACCTTCCCGGACACATATAGAGCAACTTCCTAAAATTTCATGGCGATCGGATGAGTAGTTGGCAACGCATAAAGGACATACATACATACATACATACATACAGACAGACATACATTCAATTTTATATATAGAGATAAGTATGCATGTTACATATTTTATCTTTATTTAGTGTTGACATTATATTAAGACAGCTCAACTAATCGTTAATAGGTTTGTGCTGTCGCGGCCTACCACGGTCTTATCCGACTCACAAGGCAAGGCTGTACTCGTGAGTTAAGCCGTTGGTTCACCAATACACCAACGAATATTCCAGGCTTCTCACTTATGAGACCCCATAGAAATGAAATATCCTTTTAGACTTTTCTAATTCGACTTTTACCAATGTTATATGAATAGTATCGAGAATCTATTTTACTACTACTTTGCAAAAAATATACATGAATATTTTAAATAGTAAAAATATAAATGTTAATTTAGCTATTAGTCTAAATATTCACTTTACATTGTTCATGTAACTAATCTAATGATAACACTTTAGGCCAACACTTGTTTCAGTTAATTTCAACAGCTTAACTTGTTTCTGTAGGATGTAATTTATAAACGCCCTTAACTTAAGAAGTGAATTCAACGGCTATAATTATAAATCTTGTTGAAACAAAGAAGGTCTGTTCTGTAATTACATCTTAATCGCATTCAAGTTTACAACTAGCTTAACAAAATCTGGAGGATTCTCCATTTTTAAGCCGTTACTTAGTTTTGTGTATTCCAGGTTTTAAAGATCAAATTCTCTGAAACCGAAACCGTAAGACCTTTCAGAATACTTCTGTTAACGTGCTTATCATATACATATTTCATAACATAAAATGTACTCTTGGAACTAGGCCTAGACCGCGTGGAATCCCTTATCAGCTCTAAGTACTTATGGTAATCACTCCCTTCTACAAGCTCACTATCATTTTAGCGAATTTCCCATGGGGAAGAAGCTATTACCGTAGGTCTCATGGTAAGACTTAAGCCCGGGACCATGTTATTTTTTCGTCTTTAGGTGCCCAGAGTCCAATAACAATAGTCCTTAAAATTTATATCTGTTAGCACGATATAACTCTCGTAAAAATGGCCAGATCGAGACCAAATTTGGTAGAGACGTGTATTCCTACAATTGCTCGGACGAGTTTGTAAACCAGACATATAGGTCAATAGGAACGGGTAGTTTTGAGGGGTTTTGTACCCAAAATGAGGTTTTTTGCATTTTTCACATGACATTTTTAAAAATTTCTAATTTTATATTTCACCATTGGAATCAGCTTAAAAAACTACACAATTAAGTTCCTTAAAACTTTTCTCTATCTCCAACGGTTACCGAGATATTAAAAAATCTAAACACAATACGTTGTATTGTGGGGCTCCAATCCAATACTATAATACGAGCAAGGTTTGTATTTATATTTGCACACGGATCTCGAAAACGGCACCGAGGATTTTCTTTAAATTTTGGAAATAACTAATTTCCGAGTAGAAAATAAGTTCTAGATAGGTATAATGTCCAGGAAAATTCGTGTTTTCTTGTAATATTAAGTTTAAAATCTAAAAATTTAACATTACGCTTATGGAGAATAAAATGTAAACAATACAAACCAAAACAGCTGTTTATAACCGTTTGACAGTTCTTGAATGAAGACTGCCGGGAACAATATAGAGGTTATGCATTAATATTTATTTTATGAATTAAATAAATGCAAAATTATCAGGTTACTAAACAATTTGTAAAAACTTAAGGATAACATAGCTGTGCGAAATAAAAGCAGAAAAAAGTATTTCCAAAATCTTCCGTGTTTTGATAGAAAACGTATTCGTTGTATTGCTTGAAGCCACTGTAACAAACCAATTAATTGATGTAAATTAAATTTCTCTTTTGCTTTTCAATCCTCATTCCGTTTATAAAAAAAATCAGTTGATCACAGGCTAATAATAACGGTATGGATAATTAAACAGTAAATGATCGGCTTTGGCTAAAAGACGTTAAACGGCATCGCTCAATTGACTAACGTCGTAGCCGAGTTGTAGCATGTCGGCCTCAAGAAGTATAGGCCGCGAGTTCTATATTAATTATGGTGTAATAAATCGGTTTTATTTCAACCACATAAATGTTTTCATTGAGTAATAAATGTGTTTTAATTTTTCTAATTAATTTTTATAATACATGTCTTATTCTATACGAGCAAAGCTCGGTCACCAGGAACTGTTAATCTTATGGAGGATAGGGAAAAATTAATATTTCCCATATTTTTGGATATAACTTGATATTTAGCTTCATGTGGTTGGGACCCGTATGTTTCTGCTAAAAAATCATAGTTTATGTGTTTATCATGGCAGAAAACCTGCATACTCTTTTCCCATATTAATCGTATAGGGAATAGGCAAACTCCTTTATTTATGGACAGATGTTGATGAAACTTGGTATAATTGGTTAAAATAAAAATTATTAATGGTTAAAATGACTTCTTTCAGTGTTCCTCACAGCAGCTAACCTGCAAACTCTTTCCCATGTTAATCTTATGGAGAATAGGCAAATAATTCTCATGTTTATGGACAGATTTTTATAAAACTTGTCATATTTTATTATTATTATTATTATTATATTATTGATTTGGAAATTCGCTGAGTACGCAGATCTGCTGCGACGGGGGTATTTTCACTTATATTTTTTTCTCTTTTCATTTTAGCTATAACTTTAGTACTTAACAAACCTTAACTTACATTAACAATATTTTACTTTACAAATTAAAATTTCACATCGTGGCCCGAATGTTTTAAAATTACAGTCGATTATTATATTTGTTTTGTTTTTCATGCAGTATGTCTGCGCTACTTTTACATTTTTTTAATTTTTCAAATAACTTTTTAATAAATTGTAGCTGTCTTAGCTTAATTTAGGTCTTTCATTTTTTCAAACATTTAATTATTATTTTTATTTCTGCTTGATTCGTAGTGTACGAAGCTATACATACACTTAAGAACTCGACCCGCGCACAGGTCTTTAATGACCTATGCGGGACTATTTTTTGAGTTATTTAACCCTGCTTCCTGTAAAGCTGTTTTTAAGGCAATAAATGATTATTTGATTGATTGATTCCAATGTATAATAATGTGTGTATTACTTTAAAAATCTTTAAAACGCATATTTTAATTTTGAGAAATACGTAATTGTGATAATTATCTGCAGTATTTTTACCAGAAATATAAATACCACCATAACATATTTATTCCATTTTCTTAAATAAATGGATTTATTATAATATTTACAGTAATTTAAAGGTAAAGGTAGCCATAGGAATGAAGTTCCAACTGCTTTTGGTCATCTTATGGAAACTCATTTAATTAAAAATCTCAACCGCTCAAGATTCGTTCAAGAAATTAAGTTTAATCAATTTGTTCAATTCGTAGTTCTAATAGTCTTTAATTCCTCTCTGAAAGGCGATGTAAATTAAGTTTAATAAAATAGTAAATAAAAAATAAATAATCACTCCTCAGTATTACCCTTAAGTACGGATATTTTTTGTTAGAAGAGGAATATATAACAAACTTTAATATGATAAAAAGATAATATATTTATATATAATTTAAAATAAAATCAAATGAATCCATTAATATAGAATTGGTTTGATTTTACATCCGGATGCCAGAAGTGATGCTATAGATTGATACAGGGGATGAGCCTTAGTGGGGAAAGTGGATGACCTGGATGTGGCTGTGGTGTGAGCAGTAACGAGCGTCCACTATCGGTTTGTGTGTCATTGCATGTGTTAGATCGCGACAGACCGGTCCGACTATCAGCCGCTATCTCGTGACCTTGCAGTGATCAATGGATTGGCCGACCGCTCCATCTGCCGATACAAGTGAAAGGTGACTCAGCCTCTGATCACCGTCCGTCAACCGGCTCAACAACATGTTGGCTAGTGATATGATCGTTGTAGGCTTACGATGCGACAAGTGAAAAGCAACTCCGCCTCAGATCACCGTCCGTCAACCGGCTCAACAACATGTTGGCTAGTGATATGATCGTTGTAGGCTTACGATGCGACAAGTGAAAAGCAACTCCGCCACAGATCATCGTCCGTCAACCGGCTCAACAACATGTTGTCTAGCGATATGATCGTTGCTGGCTAACGATGTGACAATAGTGAAAAGCGACTCCACCTCAGATCATAGTTCGTCAACCGGCTCAACAACATGTTGTCTAGCAATATGATCGTTGTAGCCTTACGCTGCGACAAGTGAAAAGCGACTCCGCCTCGGATCAACGTCCGTCAACCGGCCCAACAACATGTTGTCTAGTGATATGATCGTTGCTGGCTTACGCTGCGGCAAGTGAAAAGCGACTCCACCTCAGATCATAGTTCGTCAACCGGCTCAACAACATGTTGTCTAGCGATATGATCGTTGTAGCCCTACGCTGCGACAAGTGAAAAGCAACTCTAAAACCTACTCAGCCTTTGCTCATCGTCCATCAAAAACATTATGGCTAGCGATATTATTGTTTAGGGTCCTATTATTGTTAAAGCGGCTATTGGACATGTTCAGTTAGAAATATAAAGTATACGATAATCGGGCAGTCATTGACTAATTAGTCGTTAAGCATAAAAGCATAAAGGTTTCTTCATGATTTAAGATTATCTGAATTAAACTGAATGGCACTCAATGATTGAACTCAAATAATATTATATTTCCCATATTTTAATAACTCCGTCTTTACAGAGAAGTAGGTATTGATGAAAATTCGCATTTTTACATTGAAATAAAAATAATTACTTATAAAACCTTCTTCAAATATTACAACAGTTACGGTATTTGTTAAATTTTAGTTACAAATAGTCATTAATGAACAAAAGTGAAGCGAAAATAAAGCTTAAGTCTCGTGTGCGAAGGCTTTCCCTTCTTTTACAAGCAACACTAATCAATTCGAGTCTCATACTACAATTACTACACAGATGAAACACGGGGAGAGTTTAAAGGAAGCGGGTCAGGTTGGCGGCGGCGACGGGTCCACAGATGGCGAGAGATGCACTTGCACATGCAGATGAGGGCTTGCTGATGGGCGGCGCAGGTGCTACAGCCGCAGCCTCAGCCTCAGCTATGGACCGCCGTAACCCACATCCACATGCCCGCCCATCAAATGCGCATCGGCACACATTTCTAATTGTTCGACTCTAACTACCGGTGTTTACAATCGGCTTAGCGGAGACCGTTGCCCGCGTGTGCGCGTGTGTGCGCGGCCTTGCAGCTACAAATGTCGACCAGTTACGCCGCTTAAACGTAACTTCATTTCATAATTCGGACGTTTACATGTAGTTACAACTAAATCTTTTCTGTAAGAAATAATTACAATTCAAACTAATTCGATCATGTTGTTCGTTTTACTTTCCCCCAACCTTTTCCATAGAAAAAATTGGTTTTTTATAATTAAGTAGATAGTTTTTTTTTTAATTTTTAACAGTAATATTAACTCTTCAACTAAGTAATAACTCACCAAAATGAAATTTCATTTACATAAATAATTAAATCGTAAATAATTCTCTTGAACATTATGGATGACACAATGCAATAATGATTTATAGAGGTTTCAAAACATTTCTATAGAATATATTTGAATAATCTATGGTATTTTATGGGTACATATATTAGTTATCTCATGTATAAAACTGATAAAAGCTAATTATATAATTTATGTAAGTAAACATTTAGACTAATTAGATTTATATTAGTGTTTGTTTGAACATAATTCGCTGGTGTTAGAAGACTGATAATTTCCACTTGTTCTGACTTAGTACTTCACTGTTAATACAGCATGAGAATTATGGTTATTGCTTGGATTTTATGGACCCATGAAACATGCGTTTTGTTACCCAAACAAACCATTACAACCTTACATAAGTTGATAAATGGTTTCTGTTAACAGACTAGTTTCAGCTGATACTTAACTGTTTATCTCTGTAACAATAACCTTATTGGTTTTACCTATGTAAAACGAATTTCTTCACCAAATCTTGCATGTATATTGGAACGTGTTCTCAGATATAAAAATGGATCGTGAATATTTAATTTTTGTTTTCTAAGTCTAAAAGTTATTTAAATCATTTAAATTTACTGTCTTCCTACCCCTACTAATAAAGCCTCTCTGTGGAGCAGTATACAGTACAGAAAACTAGTAAGAAAGAAATGTAACCATAGAATAACATCGCTGACAAGTACGCGTATGTACAGTAAATAATTTTTGATTTGTATAACGTAATTCTGAAAAAATTATAATTTTTTATTTTTGTGGTTATGTGATAAATTATACTTATTTTATTGTTTGGATTTAAGATTTTTTTTGACATTTAATTAAAGATAAACTTTTGCCCTCATTTTTACGACAGCTGTTAAAATTATTTGTACTTGCCTTAAAACTTCAAATTTTAATCAAAATGAAACTTTTGATGTAATGACTCACTAATGTGACACTACCCTTAAAAATAAAAAAAAAATAAAAAAAACTTTACACTATCTATATCATTTGATAATTTATCTTCAAATTTTAGGGACCCCCCCCCCGAAATACAAGCTTTCGAGCTGGTTTTGTTCTGGATAACCTTACACTTCATACCAAGTTGGAAAACGGTTGGAAGTAAAAAATTGATTTTTATATTCTATAAGATAAGAAGAAACGTATTGGTTATCGTGAATGGGTTTTTAATGTTCTCTCTAAGTTACCTTTTCCGGCAGTAGAAAATATTAATAATACTTGTTTAGTTTTTTAGCTGGCTTCATGGAATACAAGTACTGAGTTATACTTTTTTGAGAGAAAAAAAATATTATGAATAACATACCACAACATTTTTGAACCATCAGATATGCGGTGGTGTCAAATTATTTGTACTATTGTATTTTTCTTTGAGGTTTTTGTTCAACTTGGTTTTTAGTGATTCAGGTTATTAGGGGTTATTTGAAATTTTACTTGTTTTTGGAGAAAGTGTTGTTTATCATCGATATAATAAAACTTATACATCCTCCAGGAAAAGTACACTGATCCACTGCACACAACACCTCATCCCACAATAACGACAGCTGTAAACGGAAGATATCAAAACACTTTTGGTCGACCGGACCAACTAGATATTTACCTTCATCAAATTTTTGACGAACAATTTTTCCATTACTATGTAATTAGTGAGAAAGTAAAAATATAATCTATTCACAATTTAAAAATAAACTTAATATTGGGCGGAGTTAACTCAAAATCTCCACTGCCTTTGTCCATTTTGTCAACAACTAAGTGGCCGTCTAGCAGAAGAATACCATAGACGTAAATGAAGGTTTTGCCACCACAAAAGTATGCTGCTAAATTTACCCTATATCTGTTTGTGTACGGAGTGTTACCGGAACCTTTTTATGTTATTCTAATGGGATTAATTTTCGTATCTCAGTACTAATAATGTCAGAGAGCCACCTGGGATGAAAACTGGTACTCTAATACTCTATTTCAGAAAAGAGTAAATTACGACGGAGCAAAACACTATTTCAAGCACGGCTTTTAATCTTAATAAAGTGGTATTGGGTGGGCGTTAATCATTACTAGTTCATTCAGTTAATTACTTTTCGAAGTTATATTGAATAACTATTTAGTAAATCTTTACGTGTTTGTAACCGAATGAAATCTGTTAGCACAGTAGGATTAATTTCTAAATTTATCTCTGAACTAAGTAGAGTATGATATTAGATAGCACATTTAATAAGTAGGTGGCATCGTCATGGGCGATGGGATGGAGCCGGTGTGAACGATACATTGTCACCTCGGAGCTTGACAATTAGGAGCAGCTCTGAGAAGTGAGCCGCGCCCCGTGGGAGAGCAGGGCAATCACGCCACCAGATACCGCTGCGGTCGCGCCGACACTACACAGAGACGAAACAGTCAGAGGGTGCAGGTCTAACTGAATATTGACAGGGCTATAGATAGACAAGTATAGATAGACCTGGTCTTAAACGTACAAAAACGAAAAATGGACACATTTTAAGAAAAATGAAAACATGTTTAATTTATTTTATACTAGCTGAGCCGGCGAACTTTGTAACGCCTGACAGTAAATAAATGTTAACTTTAAGATTGTCCATGTTCTGAAGTCAAATAGCATTACGGCTTCATTGTGAAAGGTTATATATTCTGGGTCGCGGCATAGTGAATAACAATACTGAAACGATAAGACATATTAATAACATTCCCATAAAACCAATAAATCTGAGTGGATTAATTCACAATTTTCAAATCCAATCCAAACCCAAACCAAACCTAACTGTAATACGGCTTTTAGAGGAAAAATATACAACAGCTGATTATTATAATAAACGTAATAATATAAACATTGTAATTTTTTTATTTGTCCACATTATAAACACGTGATTTCAATCAGACAGAAAATAAAAATATAAATACATAATCCCCCAAAATCGTAAACTATTAACGTGGTGGATAAAGCTGTTCATTTTTTACAGCACAAATTTACTTCATAGTTTTACATTAATGAATGATTCAGAAGGCATTGGATGGTAAAGCATATTGCTAATGGAAAGTAAACCAATCAGCTGTAGCTCAGAAATAAAATGTTTTCATTGTAGACAATTTGTAAACAAACTTACTCTCCATAAGGTTAACATTAGAAATTTAAAACGCCATAAAATAGAAACTTACGGAGTTTTCGAAAATATTTTTTCACTAAAACCTTCCCGGACACATATAGAGCAACTTCCTCAAATTTTATGGCGATCGGATGAGTAGTTTGGCAACGCATAAAGGACATACATACATATACACATTTAATTTTATATATAGAGATTATAAAACTGTTTAATCTTAAATTTCAGTCATAAATGAAATATTTTAGTTATTTCGTTAACTTTTAAACCAGCTTAGACATTTCGGAAATAATAATATTGTCGAGTGGCCCCAAAATGCCAGTAACTACCGTACCGACGAGTGTTACCAGTAACAAGCTGCAGGTGTGCAGTTGTGCTGCGGTGGACCGGTAGACCTGCAGTGAGGTTGTATTGAAGTGGCGACTCCTGTGAAGGGTTTGTTAACAACCAAACGGAACTTATAAAATTGTATTATATAAATCAAATCTATTCAAACTGTTAACAATCTCTAATTTTAAATCCGACTATCGAATTCCTTAAAATGTAGTTCCACAATTCTTTTTCAAATAACAACATTTTTAAATTTTCATTGAAGTTTCTTTATCTGGGATTGCAGGAAACTATTTTTTTCATTGGTTGAGTAGTTTGTTACGTAACAAATAAAGCTCGGTTGGAACTTAACAGATTGCAACTAATAAAATTAAACCTTACTTGAAACTCAATTCTTTTTAGACCCAGTAGCCATTTATCATTTGGTTAATTCTTAATGACCCATGGAACATCAGATTGAAGTAGGTAGTAACCAGCTCAGACTTTGATCGAACCTCACCTAAGAAAATCACTGAAGTAAGATTGAAAGCACTGCCTATTATAGGCTATTGTGATTATAATATCTAAATTTGTTTAGTAAGAGGGTATCAGACTCTTTAACTTATACGAGTACTTTGCCCACGATCATAGACTACTATCTTATTAGGTGGGACTTGAAGGTGAGCGGACACAGTGCAGGGTGGACAATACTAATAAAACTCTTTGGCAACTCTGGGACGCGAACCAAGACCATTCCTCATTTAGGTTAGGAGTCTACCACGCTATCGACTGAACCATCATATCACCAAGGAACAGTGATGTGTGCAGAATTTTAAATTCAGTGTGATCATATAAAGTTTGTCAAGAAAAATAGATTACCTGGTTCCTATTGTAAACCAAAATATATCTAAACTATATAATGTAAACTATATCATCGGGACACGAGTAGATTTAATTACCACAACGGCATGACTGAGGAGTTATACAAGAGCAGGACGTCCCGAGACGGCGCAGCGGGAAAACCTGAGTCATTAATATCGTGCGTGGGCTCGTGATCCGCGGGTTACCGCTATCTGGTAGCGATACGTCAGCCCGGGCCCAATTTGTACTCATAAAGCTGCGGCTGTATAAATCTCCTCGTCAGTGAAAGTACCGACTCAGAGGGTGGTCTTGAATTTTGAATGTTGACCGATATTCGGCACGTGATCATGATGTCATCTCGGCCCTGGGATCTGACGCGAGGTATGCGCTTTTGTCTCACTTTTTTTCTAAGCTAAACAATATTTTGGAATTTTATACGTTTATCTGATTCTAAATCTTGTTGATTTTTTATTTTGAAATTAAAAATAAACTTTTTATTTTTTGTTCACAATTTATTGCATCATAATTTTTACCTTGGCGAATATTTTTACTCAATAAATTATTACTACTGAATTACAGCTCTTCATTGAAGAAACTTTAGTCAAGTAAAAACCATGAATATGTGCATCATATCGGCTAAAATTTTAAGAGTCGTACAGATACATAAACACATTATCAGAGAATAATGGAATGTCTCCCATTATCATACAAATGTAGTATTCCGTGCCGGAACTGTAAACAATAGTAGCAACCGAACGTCCTCCATCCCTGATGTAACATGTTTGGGTCTTGCGACATGAAAGCGGAACTCCACAACAAAGTAAGACTATTGCATAACAAGATCGTTGCAGGAGGATATGAATTTACAATTGCAAATAGAAGTGGTCCACATTAGCATAATGACATCGTGGGTCGGTCACTTTCGCTGTCGTCGTGTGGAGGCGCCAAGGCCGTGTTACCGCATCTCATGATCCCGTTGTTGACGTACAGGTGGAGCTAGCTGTCTCTGTACCTAGCTGCTACTGCAATACCCTAACATGATGATATCGTGGACTGGTCACTTTCGCTGTCGTCGTGTGGAGGCGCCAAGGCCGTGTTACCGCATCTCATGATCCCGTTGTCGACGTACAGGTGAAGCTAGCTGTCTTTGTACCTAGCTGCTACTGCAATACCCTAACATGATGATATCGTGGACTGGTCACTTTCGCTGTCGTCGTGTGGAGGCGCCAAGGCCGTGTTACCGCATCTCATGATCCCGTTGTTGACGTACAGGTGAAGCTAGCTGTCTTTGTACCTAGCTGCTACTGCAATACCCTAACATGATGATATCGTGGGTCGGTCACTTTCGCTGTCGCCGTGGGGAGGCGCCAAGGCCGTGTTACCGCATCTCATGATCCCGTTGTTGACGTACAGGTGGAGCTAGCTGTCTCTGTACCTAGCTGCTACTGCAATACCCTAACATGATGATATCGTGGACTGGTCACTTTCGCGCTACAGCAATACCCCTAACATAAGATATCGCTGGACAGTCACTATTCGCTGTCGTCGTCTGGAGGCGCCAAGGCCGTGTTACCGCATCTCTTGATCCCGTTGTTGACGTACAGGTGAAGCTAGCTGTCTTTGTACCTAGCTGCTACTGCAATACCCTAACATGATGATATCGTGGACTGGTCACTTTCGCTGTCGTCGTGTGGAGGCGCCAAGGCCGTGTTACCGCATCTCTTGATCCCGTTGTTGACGTACAGGTGGAGCTAGCTGTGTCTGTACCTAGCTGCTACTGCAATACCCTAACATGATGATATCGTGGGTCGGTCACTTTCGCTGTCGCAGTGTGGAGGCGCCAAGGCCGTGTTACCGCATCTCTTGATCCCGTTGTTGACGTACAGGTGGAGCTAGCTGTCTTTGTACCTAGCTGCTACTGCAATACCCTAACATGATGATATCGTGGGTCGGTCACTTTCGCTGTCGCAGTGTGGAGGCGCCAAGGCCGTGTTACCGCATCTCTTGATCCCGTTGTTGACGTACAGGTGGAGCTAGCTGTGTCTGTACCTAGCTGCTACTGCAATACCTTAACATGATGATATCATTGGTTATTAATATATTCATGGTTTTTATTTTGCATTATATGGTCATTCTTATATGATGGCTTTTATATTATGGACATTATATCACCTGTAAGTTGTTTGTGCTTTTGTATATACTTTAACAAAATAATTACATTTGATGTTTTTGTCCTGTTTCCAATGCTATTGGGTTAGTCTTATGAAATAAACGTCTTGGTCGTATAAAGTGATATGACCTGCTTTAAATAGCTTTATTATTGACGACTAACACATCTCGTTTGAGGTTTGATTAACATAAGACATTGCACTTTGATTGATTAGACAATGAATATAAACTACTTATATAGCGTACAAGAACAAACAGCTATGGTCTTAAATTAAGCTCTTTAAATTGGGGAAGCGATTTGAAATTTTATAAACTCATTTTATTGGTAACCATAAATGTTTTTTGAAACTAGTTTTATTTATTCTTACTTGTCCGTTACTTTGGCTAACAATCAACTAGACCAAATGTTTGTACCCTTAGTAAATGTTATCATAATTAACTTTTACAATAGCTTGTAACATCGAACAAAATTGAGAAATAAGTAAAAAACGTGAAAAATCCAAATATCTTAAAAACATCTCTAACGATGTTGGTTAAAATTTAATAGCGTGTAGTAAAAATGACGGTTCAAAACTTATGGGCTTTAAACGTAAAAAAATCAACTTTTTTAAATTTTCAGCAAAAACAATCAAAGTAATGCATAACTTGACTATCACCATTGAAACCAGCTTAAAAAACTCAACAAATTAGTAATTTGAATTATTTGTCTACGACTAATGGTTTCAGAGAAAAATTACTTTCCATGATTAACGTACGTTATTGAAAATCGCCCAATGTTTTTTTTCTGGAGAATATTAAAAAAATCAATTTCATTCTTACTTTCCAACCGTTTTCCATGAAACTTGGTATGAAGCGTAAGGTAAAACCACCCAACAAAACCAACTCAAAAAGCTTGGCATTACCGAGAGGGTCGTGCACAAAATTCTAACAATTAATTTAACCTTGTTTCTCTTGTTGTTGTTTTCAAAAATTAAATGATTATTTTTGAAACAATAAATTATTAAATAGTATTTAGATAAACTTTGCAGAATATGATGGTTTTTATTACAGATTGTCTTTTTAAAATTTACTTAAGGGAGAAAGTGTGTGTCAGACCATTGATACCGTTTATTTTAAATCGCAGTCATGAGACATGTATAAGTTAAAAAACAATAGTTTCTGAGCTTTGTTTCATTATCAAACTGCTATATTCCAAAATATTTTGTCACAAAATCCGATCGTCTCTCAAAGCTGCAAAAATAGTAAACAACGAATGATTAAAGGGAGAATTTTAACATCATGTTTTGGGAGTCACTTTTATCTTTAAACACGTAATCTGGTCTTTTAATAAAACCCAGAAATATTACTCAACCGTTACAAAATCAGACTTCTAAATTCCCGATGTCGTCAGGAGGAAGTTCCTGGAGATCTGAGCGGACCCGGACCTACACTTGAGGTGGTCCAAGGTCTATTGTCCTTGTCCATGTAGTTCGCCGCCCAGAGGTCGGTGTCCCAACACTGCTGTCATCCACACACTTTCACTGGCAAACCCGCTAACTGTCTCTGAGTCACAGTTGTGAGTTAGGTAATCCTCCTCAAATGTAATAATTAAATGGGTTGTGGAGTAGATAGACTTTAAACGGAAAATATGATACAGAAAATGGTGCGTTACCAGTTCCAAACGATAATACTGTAGTAAATGCACCCGAAATGACAGTTTCATCGTAGTATTTGCGATTTCATACCCTTATCATAAACTATCTAAAGTATCCGTATCCGCACGGGTAGAAAGGTTTGAGAGAGGTTACCTTTTCTCTTCGGCATGAAATAAATAATCTAAAACATGAAAATTCGATTTAGAAAGCCTTATTTGAGGTAAAATTTTATTCAAATTAAAAGAGGTATTTATTAATAGAATTTTACACTAAACACGATCTCAAAAATGTATAAACACGAGTGTCTAAAACATGACAAAGTACCACCTGTAAAGTAATGTTGGGAAAGGATAAGAAATAACGTAAAAGAGTGAACAGGCATTACATTACATTATCTGTAAAAATGAACTTTCTTTCTTCTTCTTCCTGGGATGTAAAACGTAGTGTAAACAGATGGTTAAATTAGAAAGTGTAAACATCGAAACCTAGGACATTTACAGCAACTATGTCTTCTGCTTTCCTAACTGTCAAATTTTAGTGTCCACAGCTGTTGATATTCAATTAATTTTATGTTTTCATTATTTGTAAATGTAAACATTGAAACTCAAGACGTACGGGCGTCAGCAAAAGAATTTATGCAGTTGCATGAGTTTAGGTCTACCTTTTTGTAAAATTCAATCGGTTCAGTATTTTCACGTTTTGCCATAAAAAACAAAAACAAAACTACAGAAACTCAGCTCTTCTTTACAACATTATAGATAAAAACAGTTTTATTTTATAAATGACCCTAGGTCACGCTAATTGCACGTTAACAATTAAATCCCATAATTTTATTTTATGTACAAAAATTTATAATAGATTCCACGGTTCAGTACCGTCATTAATACGAAAATAGATATGACTACATAATCTTTTTGAAAGTCCAGGAGGTGAAAAATAGTATTAAAATCATCAGGCTTGTATTTTACATATTTACTGTAACCTAAACATTAGCAATCCAAAACAAGTGACCCCAAAAAACGCAACACAAAAACAGACAAGCATGACTTAGTCATACCAGTATAAAATTACATAGTCCACACAGACCTACATAATTGTCAATTCCTTTCCATAATTAATGTAGAATTTCGTCTACAAAAACTCGTTAACATTAATGCAACATTTGTACGATTTCGATATTTCAGCATCGACTTTTTTAAGTCGGAGGTGAAAGTTAAGCTATGTTTCAGTTTGTAAAATCATATTTATTCATCTTTAGGAAGGAAGGTGGGACGAGTTACGCCTGATTGTGCACAGAGATCGAAGACATAGTTGATTGTGTTGCGGGCGCAATATGACATAAGGAAACAGTGTGGGATTATTGGCGACGCCTGTGGTAGTGTGGCTCGTGGAAGTCGTCGGAAGGACGTGAGCTCGGCGAAGTACCTACAGTCGACATTAGTGGTAACACAGACCTACACTTCCATGTACAAGCCTTTTTCCATATAATATTATATGTAGTTTGTGGGGAATGTTGTCCTCTCGTGAAAAAAATACTGCAACATTTGAAATTTTACAGATCTTTCAGCACACTGTTATTTATCTCTCGGCAGTGTTAGCGCTAGCTGTTTACAATAGAAATAAATAAAAATTACTTGAAGGTAATTTCACTTTGACAGAGAGCAGAAGACATCGAAATGACAAGACAATGTCATAAGTTACTTTACATTGACAGTTGTGTGAAAAGAAATAAAGTTAATTTTTATATAAATGCTGGTGATTAGTGTATTAGTTCGCATAGTGGTGGAGATTTTTAACGTGCTGCTCTACGTAATTTATATCTCCCATATTACAAGTTACTTTGTATTTATATATAACACGATTTTGTAAACTGTTCCTTATCAAAACTATAAAAATGGTACAAGCCTAGAAAATACACATATACAATAAAAATAGTTATTGACAAAACATAGTTAAATACAACATAGTATAAAACAAAAATCGATCTATAACACTGTATTTTTGAATATTAGTATCTTTTGACATGGATATGTCTTAGCTCTGGGGAGGTGTTGGAAATTTGTGAGACTTAAATTAGGTTCAGTGACGTCATTTGGTTAGTGACGTCATTTAGCTAGTGACGTCATTTGGTTATATATACAACTGTTTAGAGGAATTTAAAGCAGCCCCCATAGACATATCAATGATCCAACTTATTTCCCACAGGGAAATAAATACAATCATTTTAGTATTGCTAAGGCAACTCTGGTCAGTACCTAGAAGTACTAAGAAATGAAATAAAACTCTGAAATAATAGTACAAATAAGTTAGAAATCAAATTGAGATCTAACCCTATATTTGAGAGATGTTTAGTAAAGATTGAGACTGGGTATAGGAAACAGGTTTAAAAATGTAAAAAATTTTTACGTTTATGTATTTCCCATCGGAATTGAATGTACCTACACTTGGCCTTTCACATTTACCATGTCTAGAAAACACAGACTACAAGGTTCAATATTCCATTGTAGGTTCTTGATGACCATCCATTGTCATCCATTGTTGTTTGTTGATTCCATTGTGAGTTCTTGGTTTTTGATTCTTTTATTGGAATCCAAAAGGTGCTAGAAGGAGAAGTAGACACCGAAAAACTTGAAAAAGGACTGTAAAAACTAAAGCAAGGGGAGTAAACAAGACTTGGGGAGAGCTTTAAGCACATGCTTGAGGGAATTGGAAAGTTCTGCTAGATGTCCATTTCTTGCAATACAAAACAACAGAGTTCACAGGTATTATCATATCCGTATCGTTTTTGCACCGAATCCCAGGTGCAGTTCAAGACTTTATTGAGCAATCCTTGTATTTAGGAATGGCACATTTACCCTATTCCAAGTTAACTATAATACTTATTCCACTATATTTATTGCTTTTGGTATGTATTTTCTGAAATATTTATTTATTGTAGGAAAATAATACTAGACTCAGTTGGCTTTAATTTGCAGGTTGATCTGATAATTTAATTTATTCTGTAATAACACCCTACCTTTAAAAATTTTCCAAAAACCTTTCGTGTGATATTTTGTAATAAAGGACCATGTAGTGAAGTTTAACACTATCTCGTCCACCTAGGGATTACAAAGCGAGCTTAGGTAATTTCCTACCAGCACTTCTTTCACGTCAGGGAGTTGTAATTTAAACATCCGGAATTTCTAGTTTTGTATTAACTTTAGGAAATCTCTCTCTGTACTCCATACTAATACTTATAATCTCAATGTAATTAAAATAGTCTAATGTCAATTTATAATGCTAAAATATCCAAACTGTACAACTTTTGTTTATGAAACATTGTGCGAGGACGTACTCATTCATTTAATCTGAAAATTGTAATTAGGTGTTCAATGAGATCTCAGCCATTGATATCTCGAGATATTGAGCGGGATCGAAGGTGTCATTAGTCACCATTAAATTTGAAGGCTATCGAAGCTCAGGATCGGGTTAAAGCGGCGATAAAACGAGCATAATTAAGAGGCGAGACAGGGATGTGAGATTCGAGATGCGCGATAGGGGGCAGCGCCAGCATCAGCGTCGCTGGGCAGCGACTTTCCCCGGTCCCGACATTTGGACGTAACTCTCGCACCGCGACCCGCTCCAGTAATTGGTTACTTGTACCATGGTCTAGGTCTAGGTTAGCGCACACTTTCGCCACAGGCACATTTAATTAGTAGCCGTTGTACACTAAACAACCATAGTACTGAGAGGATCAATGTTGAAATATAATACTCTAGTCTCACGGGTCAACGCGGGGAACGATTGTAAAATAATACGCAACGTCTCGAGACTGGTAGTTGTAATGTGTTACGACAATGTTATACGACATTTTATTGCTCTTTTCACATGGGTTTATACTATAATCCGTAAATATAGAAATGCATTATTGATGATTAAATATAGTATACTAATGGTTGCTGATTAAATAAGTATAATATTACTTACATATATATAAATGATTTGGAAAATTATACGTACATTGTTTAAGTAATGAATTATTAGTATAGCGTATTAAAAAAATATTTTTTATACACTAAATTAAAAAAATAGTTTTTCGTATACAGAAATAATTAATATTTGCTAACATTAAGTAAATGAATATTATAGTAAAATTAATGAAGTAAATGTAAGTATCAAAATATTAAGATGTAAGAAATATTAATTAAATATAAAAATTAACAATTGGTTTTTTGTAAAATGTGTACATAAATTCACTCTTTTGAAAATATACCTTAGCGTAAAATGTCTAAATAATGCATGAGTGTACAAAATAGATACGCACACTAAAAAAAAACAAGAGATAGTTCATAAGTATAAGAAATACATACGCAAAGTAAAATATCTAGCACAAATACTAGATAAGCTATTATACAAATATGAAATATCAAATATAAGCTCACTATTACATTCTTTAATATCATCTCACTGTATGGCTAGAAGCATGCGCAGATACATGACATGTGCATGTTAGACGGCATGTATCTCATTGAGCGCCACTGGGAATATGTTTATGGGTTGTCTTTTTTGATGAGTGTACAAAATAGGAGCGTTAATGGGAATTTTGAGAGTATAATAAAAAAATAAGTAGATAAATTAATAATAATATAAATGATCATAAAAAAATCAGTTGATAAAAAATTGAAATAAAACTCATACAAAGTAGTATATGAAAATACAAGTTTAATCAACATCATAAAAATAATTTAAAAATATATTCTCCATGAGATTGACATAAGATTATGCATTGCAAAACATATGCTAAATTGTTGTGTAATGGATGTATGTTGCATATAAAGCTAAATATTCGTATGAGGTGAAACATATTATTAGGGATATAAAACATTAAAATATCACTGATATGATGTAAAAGTTGTTAAATGTGAGCATGCCAGAAATGAATGTGTTTTGTGTGCATTGATGTTTCGTGCTGGGGCTCTATGAAGCAGCGCATTGTAATCAGTAGTATAAATTGTGTAGTAAAAATACAAAAGAATAAATAACCTAATAAATATAAATATAAAAAATACAAATAATAAAAATAAAAACTAAGAAATAAAACTCAGATACACACTAAGAGATATAAGGCAAATTGGAACTAAGAAATACAGAGCAAATTCACACTAAGATATGTAGTGCTAATAAATATAGCGTAAATAAAAATAAGAAATATATCCCTAATACTCAGTATTAAATATAGTGAAAATACACTAAGAAATACAGCTGAAGAGAATTTCACTTGATATGGAGAGCATGACAAGAAGTGTCAGTAGGTTGGTTAGAGATGCGGCACAAGAGGAGGTCAGGCAAGAACCATGCAATGATGTGGTTTTATGTGTGCCGAGATCAACTGCACTGTATCTCTAATTCATCGCCCCTCTCTGTCGGCCGTTCCATTCATGTTCTCTATCATTTACACTTAATAGCGTCGATTTTAGTTCATAAATGTGATCTTAGGTTGTGCTCGTTTAGATCGCTAAGAGACGATTTGCCTCAAGACGGTGGAGAATGAAAATAATGAAAATAATGATTTATTCCTTCAATGAATACTCATAAAACAATAATTTAAAAAAGACTTAGGAATTATTACTGACCTGTTGCCAGTATTTGGTCAGTAATGTTCTTATCAACTTGATAGTATAAACTAAAAACAGTCTAGAGTTCGAACGGCACCACTTCACTGGTCACTGATAAGGCGTTGTGCTCCGCAGCGTCTGCACGTCCATTATACTAACAGGTTTGGGTCACTTACACAGGACACTAGCAACTAGGAGGACCCATAAAAATAAAGAAAAAAAACATAAATTGTATATCCATCAGAAACCTTTAGGACTGCAACTTTTACGTTATGAGTATCTAAACATGTACTTTATTAAAAAAATTTAAGTCTGTGAGTTCAAAAAGCCAATTGTTTAATTTATTATTGAATAATTTTAGACTAGTTAATGATTTTATGTGACTTGGAATGACATTAAAATATTTTGGTCCAGAGTATATAAATGAATTTCTGAAAACAGGTTTTTTACTTTGGGGATTCTGAAAATTTGACTTTGTACATTTCTGGTTAAATAAAATAATTCATTAGACCCTCCATTTCCACTTCTAATATAAAATAATTTTAAAACTTTAAAAACATACAGATGTTGAATGGGTAAAACTTTTAAGTGAACAAATAAAGGATAAGAGCTTTCTCTGGCATTTTTTTTTAGAATCAAGCGAATGTAATGATTTTGAGTAACTCTAAGTACAAGACCGTACTGTATTTTTGAGTGAATCAATGCGAAATAAAGGCTTCTGAGCAATGAGATATTACAGATATTTCTTAGGAAGTAAAACTTTCTTAGACTGTACTTAATTTTTTTTGTTGAGCTCACAGATATGTTTCTCCCAGGTAAGTCTTTCATCAAATACTACGCCTAGATATTTAAAACTAACTACTTTTTCAATTGTTTGACAGTCACAGTTTGAAATACAACAGTTTGATTTATGAAAAACTAATGGGTGGGGTAGGTCATAGTTATTAATATTACGAAAACATTTCAATCTGTAATTAGGATATATTACTTATCTGCTTGGCTATTGTTAAAGTATTAACTAAGGATTTTTAATCAAGGACAGAAATAAAACTATTCAATGTCTGACAGTAAACAACAGCTATCACAGAAATTGGAAGTCATGTTTTATCAGAACAGTTTGAAGGAATCCCAGGTGCAGTTCAAGACTTTATCGAACGACTCTCGTATTAAGGAAATAGCACATTTTGTACCCTACTCCAGGTTAACTGAAACATTTATTCATTTCAACAAATTCTGCTAGATTTATTGATTACAAATGTGACTCTAATACCGAGTTCGAGTTATTCCAAGTTATTGTACTTAATATAAGCTGTATAAAATCCGCTCGTTCCACGCCAGCGTGCTGCGTGCGATGTCGTAATTAGTTTTACTTGTTATACAGTACATCGCCTATATATTATATGCTCACTGTTACTGACGCCGACACGTGGTCTTCTTTCGGATGCTCATATATCAGACGCAAAATGAAATACACCGCCCACGTGCTCCTCTCCCGGCGAGCTTCATATAGCAGATATGCTCAGACATATTTTACTCCTCGAACAAAGTAGAAACGACGTGACGTTGAATCGGGTTTGTTTGAAAGTTGGTCCACAGTTAAAGTTTTTTTTTAGCCGCCAACTTAACTCTTGGTTACTCAAACCACGCACCGTGTATTATCAAGAAATAAACCCAGATCACGAGCTCCCCCAGGGTGGGGAATTAGCAGCTGATTGTTTACTCTGTTATTGAGTTATCGCCCCTTCTCTCCCCCCCAAACCTTCGTCTCCTCCGGTCTCAATCACAACTTTTGTGATCCCTCCCAGCCATAAACTAAAAACTCAATGAAATGCCGAACTTTTAGATTAAGAATTTATGGATTTTTCCATTCCCTCGGGTATTGCAGTAATTACGATTTATAATGTCCTCAGTTTATTGACATAAACATTATTAAAAATCTGAAGATTAAAACTCAAACTAAGAGTAGCAGGAAAACTATATTTATTACCATCCTTGAGGGCTTGGACAATACTTATGCAGAGTAATGAAATATTACAAATCAGTCTATCCGAAGGGTTGTTTTTCACCCCTTCAATTCTTCTAAAAAATTAATCTGTATTAACACAATTTGAGTCCTATCAAAAAACAAACATATAGTATTTTAAATCTTCGCTATGTGTCAACCGGTTATCGATATATAGTATAAACTGGTAAACAAACACAGTATAAAATATGTTCCTTCTGAGTTCTTTCTTCCCATATCGCGAATATTTTAATGTACACAAACGGCTCTAAAGTCATTGTACGTGTCATTGAGAGAAAAATAAACAGTCGAGTGGCAAAATTAACTTTACAATCGCCAATAAATGCTGCCATTAGGATGGAGAATAATAATGTACTCTGACGTCCGAAATAAAATGATAATGAAGTAGTGGTACTGTAGCAGCTATAATTGCTAATGGTCGTGCATGTGAACAGGCTTATTAACACACAATGCTCGGTTTTAGTTTATGGGAAAACAAAAAGCTTTTGTCCTGTAATAATTCAAGAGTTGGGCTAAAATATTTCAACTATAACAGCTACATAGTTACATAAATACAGCATTAAAATTGTTTTAAATATGTCGACTTTGCTATATTTTACTATCGGTTTACATTGTATCAATCGAATGCTCACACATAGACCTCCGTGCTTCATAGTTGAATATGTTCAATTGTTGTATTATATTATGATAAAAGTTCAAAGCTATACTATGCATAGCTGAATCAACGAGTACAATTTATTGTCATACGTTCAACTGCTGTGAACAACCTTCAAACATTGATGTGTTTCGTCTCAATGTTGGTTTCTTTATTTCACAAAAATGGGTTTTACCCGATATCATTTTACTCGATCTTGGTTAATATGACTGAAAAATGGTCTACGCTAGGTCAGAGGTCAAAATTCGGTACATAGTCCTTTTAGCGATTTTCCTATACGGAAGAATTTATCATCGTATGCTCACTGTTGAACTTAAGTTGGAGACCACGATAATATTTAATTCTCAAACCTCTACAGACCAAATACAATAGTTGATAAAATTATATATATTAAAACTTTAGTATTTCGAATCTTTGGTTGACTGTGATGGGTGTGTGTTCTATAATCCAGCTATTTGGAGGTCACGACTTGTGGATACTTATGAGTGGTGATTGTGATGATATTCTCAGGTGTGGAATTACGACCGCCCTGTTAAATACTACGTTCATCCGCAAAGACAAACCTCATAATTAGATCAATTCTTAATCCCAAGGTAAAATTGTAGTTCGGACCCCACGTTGAACTGCTGATCCCATGGATTAGATGCCATTGACTGTTAGGCTATTAATTAACATTCATGTCTAAGGAACATGGCAGTCTTGGTCAGTAACATGACTACAAGATCATGCTACAACCATCCTACACTCATTTTTCATTCATACTTGGTTTAAAATACTTGGTAGGTCGTCATTTTGGATGGAACGTACTTTAAAGTAAAGTATGATAAGTGGTTACTAAGAATTAATTAATTTGTTCCTCGTGGCAGTAATTTACTCACCCCCTTGTCATTCTTGTTGAGGATAAGCGAATTGCCATAAATATTATTATAAATATTAAATAAAAAATTATTATAATTATTATTATTATAAATATTATTATAAATATTCATATAAAATGTAGTATACAGCTTCATCTAAGTGAGGCATATAGTGGTAGTAAACCTTATACACTGGTATGTTTAAAAATCTAAATTATTTTGTCCCTGGTAGCAGCAAACCTACTTCATTTTTCACCTCATTCTCATGTACAAAAAGTAAATTGATATAAGATTCTTTATTTAAATTATTATGTTTAAACTTTGTAAAAAATATGTCACTAATAATACTAAACTAATGAAATTTTGTTTTTGTGGTCTACCGCTACCGTGGTGTTTGGTTTTTTTTAACATGACATGCTTAAATTAGTTCCTAATCTCTCTGAAAGACTTCCGACACTTTCTGCGCACACCGTCAGGGTCGACAATTCTGGAGTGGATGTAAGAGTTTAAGATAAAATCTCCATCAAAGTAAGGTTAGAGGTGTCTAGGATTGGAACCATCCTAGAATGAGGTGACTGCGAGTGGACGCAGCGGAGCCAGCGACAGGGTCAGCAGAGGCGATAACCAGCCTGTGTGTCCTCACTCCTCAGCCCTGCGTCGCTATCTGACGTGATCAGCGCGCCGGCGCACATCTAGCACATGGGCACTGCGCACCACCCGGAACACTTTACCCTACCCTCTTGTTCCACTTTCTGCATATTCCTCAACTGGAGGGTAATTAATTAGGAACCGTGACAGTCCACGCGACGATTACTGGCGAGAGTTTTGGCCTTTGCTCTGCAGCCGTGGAGACACGGAGGTAGAAATACGAGGAAATCGAAATAAATAGCTTTTATACCATAAGATGTGAGTCAATTGTGGATCTATACATAAAATAAAATAAAATGAACTATAAATATTGTTATGAATTTCATACAACACATTTATTACTCACAGTTTGAAATTATCAAACCAAAAAAGTAAATTTACATTTTTTTGTTTTCAGAAATCAATTTGGAGGTGAACTTAATATTATAAATTAGGAATCATGATAAGAAAACTCAAATACTTCACTATGTGTCATATGAATTTTAAGTATAAAATATTTTGAAATGAGAGTTAGAAACAAACAATAATTAAAATGTACTCAAAACGTTGTCATTCTGATTTGAATTCAATTGCAGCACAAACATATAATTTTTATTTCCAAGGCCCGGGTCTCCGTTTTAAGGGATGTGATATCTACCTTCACCACATCAACCTATCAGATTTATGTATTGTGGCATATACATTTACCTAAGCTCGAATTGTAATAGTATTACTGAAGATTAAGAATGTGAACCTATTCTAATTGAAAAGTACTAAAACACATTTATCTGTAATAAAACAAATTTTTAATGTGTATACTCTTTGCTTACTTATCTACATTAAATCCTCAAACATTTAAATAGCTGTATTTAATACTCATAAATGTATCTTTGCGTGCCGTTATCAACACGAATTTCATACGCTTGAAAGCTTCTTTTCATTTGGGATGAAGCGTTATAAAATATAAAGCGCTCAGCATGTAGCGAGATATTCAATGAACAAGAGCCCGGAGCTTTCTCCAGCCACCCATCTCATCACGGTCATTGAGAACCATCCGACAAAAACTGGCCAGATTTGATTGTATTGACAGAGAGGAGAAAGCGCTGAATCGTCTGTCCCTCCTTCTGGTCCACAGGATACTACAACACGACCCGGACTACCGTCTGTCGCTTGTGGTGCATGTGACACTCGTCCTGGACCCGGACTACCGTCCGTCACTTGTAGTGCATGTGACACTCGTCCTGGACCTGGATTACCGTCCGTCACTTGTAGTGCATGTGACTCTCGTCCTGGACCCGGACTACCGTCTGTCGCTTGTGGTGCATGTGACACTCGTCCTGGACCCGGACTACCGTCCGTCACTTGTAGTGCATGTGACTCTCGTCCTGGACCTGGATTACCGTCCGTCACTTGTAGTGCATGTGACTCTCGTCCTGGACCTGGATTACCGTCCGTCACTTGTAGTGCATGTGACTCTCGTCCTGGACCTGGACTACCGTCCGTCACTTGTAGTGCATGTGACTCTCGTCCTGGACCCGGACTACCGTCTGTCGCTTGTGGTGCATGTGACACTCGTCCTGGACCCGGACTACCGTCTGTCGCTTGTGGTGCATGTGACTCTCGTCCTGGACCCGGACTACCGTCTGTCGCTTGTGGTGCATGTGACACTCGTCCTGGACCCGGACTACCGTCTGTCGCTTGTAGTGCATGTGACACTCGTCCTGGACCCAGACTACCGTCTGTCGCTTCCGTCAGACAAAAATTTGAAACGGAAGTGACGTCACATGGTTATAATGATCGCTGTTGAGAGGAACTGAAATCATTTCCTTTAGACATATACATGATCTAAGCTATTTAAAGGTAATAGTTTTTCGTCTTTGTAAACATTTTTTGTCAGTTATAATACTCAATGGAGTCAAAAGTTAAGTAAAAAATTAGAGTTTTTTAATTCTTGGATGCTAACCGCCCGGTTGTCCGCGCCCTCAAAAGTGTGCCGAGGAACTCTGAACATCCTTCAGTTGCTGGCTGGAAATGAATGTGTTTGGCAATGACATATTGGTTCAATGGTATTAGGTCTATATGCGGGTGCAATACGACCAATCGTTCGTTTACGGCGTCGAACGTCATGCTTTGCACTTTCACAGCCTTCCAATCTCGTTACTTTACTATTACTTCACTTTACTTCAGTATTAAGATAAATCAATCATAAATCGGGTATTATTATACTCGTGCATCTTGGTGCAAGTAAGTACACAGTGAACATTCACCTCACAGGTCCTAAGCCCTTGTTGAGGTTCTTTTTCCAAAATATTCTAATGAATTCTAATACTATAATGAAAATTAACCATTTAATACGTACTTTTGAATGTTTTAACGAACACACAATGATCTTCAGAATATTGAATAAATACTATATAAGACTAGATTTAGGTGTCTTTTATAGAAGTCTGAAACAAATTAATAAACCTATAAAATAAATCTATTTGATAAAACACTATTAAATGAGATTAATGATCCATCTTAGAAAGTAGTTAAGAAGAGAGAGAACGGCCGTAAACTGGGATCCTGGGTAGGATGTGATTATTGTTAACGGTAATGTCAGGCTAGATGTGCTCTCCAGAGGCTGACACCTTCATCCATCATTGTTGCCTCAAAAGATAAATATTTCAATGTAAGATAACGGAAAACAATAACGGCATTACTGGTTGGTTGAGCAATGGAATCTCGAGTAACTTGATTCACCCCAAAGAATGGATGTAAAAGGGTGAACTGGTGAACCCGGAAGTGACATTTTCCGAAATACTCTAAGTAAATTGTTAGTTATTGGCTGCAGGTGGAAATTGGCACGGTCATAAAAAGAGTCAGCTCTCATGCCATGAGATTTGGATATTGTCACTATCGTCTGGCCAGGAAGAACAAAATTAGTTTGTTCCATTTAAGGGGAGGATGAGATATGTTGTACCCGCGCCTTACGTTAAACTTTTCAGCCAGTCTAACAAAGTTTTCAAAACCCTCTCATTTACTATGTTAATATTTTCAAGCAACACAAATAAATATTAGACTAGAAGTGTTTAGAAACATTTTACACCAGTTGGGGTATCACTTAATGAACATGGTACATGAATCAGCTGGTCCTTGTCAGTAACCAAGCCTCACCCTTCACTTATATCATCTGATAATACCCTTTTAGTTGTTGGGTACGTGTCTCTCGAATAAGACTAAGTCTGTCATTTTATTACTATAATTTGTAAATGTACTTTAGCATAGGATGACTGTTTCTATTATGACATTTGGATCTATGCAAATGATACCGTTCTCTCTCTATCTAAGGCAGCTACTTGATGATGCAACATTCTAGGGCTTGTGAGTGGACTCTTATTAATATGATAAACGATAGCCTCTGGGTATTCAAATGATACCGTTCTCTCTCTATCTGAAGCAGCTACCTGATGATGCAACATCCTAGGGCTTGTGAGTGGACTCTTCTTAATATGATAAACGATAGCCTCTGGGTATTCAAATGATACCTTTCTCTATCTGAACCAGGTACCTGATAATGCAATATCCTAGGGCTTGTGAGTGGACTCTTCTTAATATGATAAACGATAACCTCTGGGTATTCAAATGATACCTTTCTCTCTCTATTGAAGCAGCTACCTGATGATGCAACATTCTAGGGCTTGTGAGTGGACTCTTCTTAATATGATAAACGATAAATTCTGGGTATTCAAATGATACCTTTCTCTCTCTATCTGAAGCAGCTACCTGATGAAGCAACATCCTAGGGGACCCTTCTTAATATGGTAAACGATAGCCCTTGGGTATTCATATGATACCTTTCTCTCTCTATCTGAAGCAGCTACCTGATGATGCAACATTCTAGGGCTTGTGAGTGGACTCTTCTTAATATTCTAATGATAAATTCCCTTTTCAGGATGAAAACACTTCTTTCTGAGTTCTGAACACATTCTAGATTTTTGTGGACTCTTCTTTTAAACCAAAATTACCCATCATGTATTATTTGTGTGGACGGTAAAAAATGATACACTCTTTACCATGGACTCCTGACACCACCACTCCTGACTCCTGATAGTGTGGCACCACTATCTTTTACCATGGCAACGTCAATCACTCTGGCTAACCAGAGGTAACCAACCGTTCATGATCCGACCGGAAGTGGTTGTCGTTTGCCACTAGTCTCGATCCTACAACGTTTGTCTTACTGAGCCAGTGCGTTACCCCTAAGTTGTAAGTACAGGTTTATATGGACATTAAATTTAAAGTCTTAGTTAATTATCACTAAACAACGCCACAAACCTGATATTGAAAATTTTATTGCATTGTATTCCAATTCAAAAGACCTACAATTTAATACTAACTATACTGATATTGATAATTAATTAAAAATTTCGTCAAACTTTTTATTAGATCGTTTTTAAGTTATAAAGTCGTCCTTACCCTTAATTGACTCCCTTATATTATAGTCAACATTGTAACGCTCGACTGTCGGGCCGGGGGATGTGGGACGGCGCGGCGGCGGCGGCGGTCACTCTCGATTAAGGCCACGTCTCATTCTCGTTGTCGAAATAGAAAGTTAACGAGCTAAGTGCTGCATTAATTCTTTGCCCGTTAATATCTCTAGTATCGCAATGCGAATCTATTCAAAAGCCAATTCACTTTAACAGTTAAAAAATAATTTGTTTACTATTGTAATACAGTGTGGTCCGCGGACACCTAGGGGTCTGCGAGAATTGTTTTGGTGGTCAGCGAAAAAAAATTCTAATCAAATTTAATTTTAATGACTCACGTCAAACTCCCGTGCAGCAGAGCCTGGGAGTTTGTTTATGACAAATATAACTTGACATTTTGGCTACTTGCTCAAGTTAAAGCACCAGAACTTGCCAAAAAATCTCTGGAATAAATAGATCATTTTTGTATTACTTATTTGTGTGAAAGAACATTTTCTGAACTGTGCAGCCTGAAGCCAGGAAAGAGGAATATACTTTAAAATATTGAAACCGATTTTAAGTTAAAACTTAGTAAGCTAAACCCCAACATTTTAATATTGAAAAAACCCATAAAATACCATTGTTTGCACGAAAGTAACATGTCATGATGTTATTTGAGTAATGTTATCCCATAGTTAGGCCCTACGTATTTCAATTTATCATCGTATGTGTAAAAAAGGTGTCAAAACCATTAGATTACTTACTTTTTGGCATGAATTTGTCTTAGTTCTGGAGAGTATTGACAATCAATCACACCTAAATTTAAATCGGAAGTGACATATGGACATCATATGGTTATAAGGACATTGTTTGGAGAAAATGAAAACATACCCTATAATATAAACATATCCATGATCTAATCAATTTCCAACAGGAAAGTAAATACAATAGTTGTTTTAACACATACATCGTAAATAACACATATTTTTAAATTATAATTTAAAATAAAAATTTTAAATCATCAAGGGGAAGGGAATTGGGGATAGGTTTAATAGTAGGTGGTCATCATTACATACATAATTAATTACAGGGATCTTTGAGTAGATGACGTCTGAGAACCCCTGACTTAACGTATACTTCATGGCAAAGTCCACATCGGGGCTGCGATTTTTTAAATATGAAAAAATAACGTTGAACGGATTAAGATTGAACCTGTTTTTGATCGCATAAATTCTGTTAGAAATTTTTCAGTAAAGGGGATTTGATACAGGATATAAGTTCTCATGTTTCGTTCAGTAAAATATTTTGCTATGAGTGGAAGGTAAAGGAAATATAATAACTATTTCCTCAATCGTAACCGAGTATTATATAAAATATTTTGTTATAATATGAGAACGTAACGTTCAAGCATGCGATGTAAAATGTTTTAGCCTATATCACATTTAGTTACAGCATATTAATAATACAGTTAATGTGTTCTAAAGCAGGATTATTGGAATCCCTGTTTCACGCTGGGCGGCCTGTGTAGGCCGACCTATCAAATCACGACCGCTGTTGATTGTTCTAAAGCAGGATTATTGGAATCCCTGTTTCACGCTGGGCGGCCTGTGTAGGCCGACCTATCAAATCACGACCGCTGTTGATTGTTCTAAAGCAGGATTATTGGAATCCCTGTTTCACGCTGGGCGGCCTGTGTAGGCCGACCTATCAAATCACGACCGCTGTTGATTGTTCTAAAGCAGGATTATTGGAATCCCTGTTTCACGCTGGGCGGCCTGTGTAGGCCGACCTATCAAATCACGACCGCTGTTGATTGTTCTAAAGCAGGATTATTGGAATCCCTGTTTTTCGCTGGGCGGCCTGTGTGTAGGCCGTAGGCGTAGGCCGCCCGGCTGCCAAGATAATCCGATCCTATTTTGTGGTTTGTATTGTAATCAATATATACAGACACTTAAATTAAGGTTTACGAATTGGCATTTTCATTAAACCTAATATTGCTTTTAACACTCTGACTTGATAAACTGTTTTGGTTTACTCAAATAATTCAATAAATTTAATTAGTATTTGTTAGGCTCATTCTGTAAAACTCACATGTGTTTATGATGTATATGGTCAGTTTCTATCGTCTAAGTAAATATAGTATGTCACGTATCATAGTGTTGAAGCTATTCTCTCTTTATCAATGCTGTAAAACTATTCTGCATTATATTTTCTATTATCCTTTGGTCTCGTACAAGTACATAAATATTACTTAATGTGCAGATTGTGATGAAGCGAGTTAATAGCCAGAGTCATGCAGCCATTACATTAAAGTTCCAGAAGATACACAACATTTACCTCATTCATACATTTATGATTTTCATACCTGTCCTTTATACTTAGAGCTTCACTTTAAATATATCAATAACAATAACTTTATTTGAAAACAAAAATAGTATAAGACATAATACAATTGAGTTTGTCTTTATTTAAAGTAAATTTAATTTTAGATAATGTATTGCAAAACATCGGATTTAGTATATCTTAAGATACTAGAAAAATTAGCGGAAAGAAAATAATAGAATAAATAGTTAGAATAATAGAGTCACTAGGAACCTAGTTATATAAACACATTAATAACTACATTAAATAATTTTTATTGAAAAGCAGATTGCAATGTGAGGCAAAGGAAGTTAAAAATATATTAAAAGTTGTTATAACTCCTTTAATAAACAAGTGGTGAAATGCAGAGGGATGTAAGCTTGAAGTACCTTACTCAGTAATCTGCAGGGAAAACTTCAGACGAATCACATAATATTATTTTGTATCCATGTGAATATATTCATATTATTTTTTGCATCATAAATATTGCTTTACATCACATTCCTCTTGAGAATAAACAGTTTACACACCAGAAAAATATAACCCCAATAATACATTTACTATATATTTGATGGATTAAAATATTTTTATTTTCATTTTAAAATTGAGATATTGCTAGAATTTCAAACAATATACTTGTTGGTAAATAAAATCAAGGAAATATTGTATAGTACTTGTATTTTATATTCGGACAAACCTTTGAAACAAGACACAACATAATTTGTTATAATTATTGAACAGTTCAGTTTATCATAAATCATTAAATGAAAAATTGTAATTCTTATTTCTCCAATTTTTAAATGATGTCAATTTTATGGATTGTCTCATACGTTTTAGGTGCGAGACATACAAGGTTTTAGGTCATACGATTACATACGAGACATACAATTTAGAATTCTGAAAACACAACTTATCCCCCGTATTTAAATGACGAGCTTGATTTTTGAACGTTTTCCATTTCACAAGCACATTGAGACCAGACGGTACAACCACTCAGCATCCGCCCTGTAACAGATTCATGGGTTACATACGGGTAATAGGGCTCCTAAACAACGGGGATAAACAGTTTATAACAGACTCCGCACAAAACAAAGAGAATGGAAGTTGTAGACATTCTCTTATCCACAATAATGGTTTTACGAGTTCAGACACGTAGCAAGTGGGTCACACATCCATGATTGACGGGGGGCAATGACACGATGGAACTGGCATACGAGCTACTGGCACTACTCTCATGCCTCTGGTAGCTACAATGAGGCACAGAGTGATGGAACTGGCATACGAGCTACTGGCACTACTCTCATGCCTCTGGTGGCTACAATGAGGCACAGAGTGATGGAACTGGCATACGAGCTACTGGCACTACTCTCATGCCTCTGGTGGCTACAATGAGGCACAGAGTGATGGAACTGGCATACGAGCTACTGGCACTACTCTCATGCCTCTGGTGGCTACAATGAGGCACAGAGTGATGGAACTGGCATACGAGCTACTGGCACTACTCTCATGCCTCTGGTGGCTACAATGAGGCACAGAGTGATGGAACTGGCATACGAGCTACTGGCACTACTCTCATGCTTCTGGTGGCTACAATGAGGCACAGTACATGGCACATACTTTTGCTACTACTGACTCTGCAGTGCTACAATGGCACATAATAAGCTACTGTACTCTCTATGGGTGGGCACATAGAGTGAGACACATCACTGTACACAGGACTCTATTGTTGAGCACACAAATAGCGACAACTGGCACGCTACTCACTCTTCATGTCTGGTGGCAATATGAGGCAGAGTGTAACAGAACTCACATCAGGCTTTTTCTACAAAATGATTGTAAAGGCAGGCTATGAGCAAATGGGCCCTCATGGTGGACAATGAGCACACAGTGAGCAGAGCTGTGCTACTACTCTTATGCCTCTGGTGGCTACAATGAGGCACAGTGTAATAGAACTGGCATATGAGCTACTGGCACTACTCTTATGCTTCTGGTGGCTACAATGAGGCACAGTGTAATAGAACTGGCATATGAGCTACTGTCACTACTCTTATGCTTTTGGTGGCTACAATGAGGCACAGTGTAATAGAACTGGCATATGAGCTACTGGCACTACTCTTATGCTTCTGGTGGCTACAATGAGGCACAGTGTAATAGAACTGGCATATGAGCTACTGTCACTACTCTTATGCTTTTGGTGGCTACAATGAGGCACAGTGTAATGACCTGTCATACGAGCTACTGGTGATATTCTTTTGTCTTTGGTGGCTACAATGAGGCACAGTGTAATAATCTGGCGTACGAACTACTGGCACTACTCTCATGCCTCTGGAGGCCGAAATCTTTTCCGAACATGTAGGCAAAATATCACGAGAGATCTAGCCACAGGAGAAAAATGTGAGCACTATGACAACATACAATGATTATCGCTATGCCCTCAGTGTGCAGATAGTAATAAGAGTGAAATTGGATGAAAAGTATGGATTAGATGGGTGCTGATGAGCTTGGTCGGCTGACCGTACCAAGTCAAGAGGTATGCTACTACCTTCCAGGCCTTTGACTTCTAGGTAGTTGGGGTCTTCGCTCTAGGCCTCTAGCCCTAATCACACGAACTTGGTACACATCCAAAATAACCTGCGACAATCTCTCTTTGAAGATAAGAAATTGGTTTCACTTGAGATGCAGGTGCATAACTGTTTCACTGTTTCCGAATGACTAACAGAAAGCCACCTGTAATCCCACTGGTCCTTGGTCCTTGCTTCTATCTCGAAACTTGAAACACTTAACGGTTTATCACCTTGGAGATTCTACCGGTACATAAAGATGGGGCTATAATCAAATATATATTCAGTTGGGACGCCGCTGTGCGCTAATGGACGCGAGACGAGCGAAGCACGTGCTCGACGCGCCAGACACCACGCCGTGACACAGCTGATGTAGGTCAGGCTGGCCACGCCACGCGGACGAAACAGAAAGTCACGGCCTTGATCCTCCCGGAATCCATAAGTAATGCATCTTCAAGAAAATCATATAACCGTTAAGCATCCAAATGCTACTTTTCCTCCGTACTCAGTTAGCCGTGCATTTATCTCCAGGAAAGTTTGTAAATCATTTTACAAATAAAATTACTTAAAATTTAAATTTATATAGTATCACTAATAAAAAGTCTTACTTAAAGCATTCTCTTGCATTCATATAATAAAACTATAATACAACCATAAATTTGTATTATAGACGCTACCTAGTTAAAAGACAGCATCTACAAGATTTTTGTGGTTGTTCTACAAATCGTAAATAAATTCATAAATAGGTAAATAGATTATGGGAACGATTTGGAAATTAGGTAGTTTTTATTGTACGTATATTCTTTTTCAAATTTCTTATGTCAAAACCGACGTCGGTGAAACTGATTTTTTTCTACAGCCGAGTGCTTTCTTTAAGGAAAATAACAGGTGTTAATTATTATACATTATTACAGGGGGTATTTATTGCAAAGAAAGCCACTTAAATTAATTATGCCGTGATAATCTTGGGATAAACTGACTTTGATGTGAGCATTAAAAGGAGCAAAGCATTGCTCAATAATTGCATCCTTTAAATGAAACGAGGTTTATTTGAGTGAAAGGTGGCCGCAAGAACATCTCGGCAACGCTGGCGCTGGATATACAGTATACACGTCGGATCACAACGCTAAGTGAAGGTTCGTGTAGGCTATACATTTATAAATATTCAATAATCATCTAATAAGACTTGAAAATCGTTCGAAAAAATACGTATACAACAACATAACGAACAATTTATATACTCCCAGGATATTTTCTACAAATATTTTAGCTTAGTATTCTAGTTTAGACATGTAACTGAATCATATCAAGACATTTAGATTCAAAAATGTGTTTAAATAACTACAGTAAATAGTTTTTAGGTTTGGAGTTCCTTTACCAATTAATTCACGTGTAATAGTATATAAGTGTTATTACTGTGGTTAACAAAAATGATTAACTATATTGTTGTTTGGGTTTGTTTTTTTCTGCTTATAACAATATATATAGCATACATATAATTTATAACCAAATTCTTGTCAATTTACTTTACTAGGCAATATTAGACCTACCAACTAACTGGCCAGTATGTTAGTGATTAAAAATATATCTTGTGACATAACAGGATCGGTGAAGGCCTGTCCATATACGTCATAGAGTGGTGGCATACAATATTACCTTATAAAATCTTAAATTAGAATTTAGTGAATTAAGAAAAGATATTTTATATTCTTCCTTATTTTAGTTTGGACTAATTCATAAATAACACGAAATAAAAGTATCTCATCAATTTTCCAATACCTTTGTTATGTCATTTCATGGTGTTACTTTAATACACTCAAGTTTGGGCTAAAGAATTGAAGGAACCCAGTTGAATTGAAGGAGTTATCAGCTACAAGCTACAGAGGTTGTCTAATTCACTTAGGAATCCGATCCCCAATGTGTGCTGCGAGACGTCTATCCTCTTAGTGATATGAATGTGGTCCACAACTGACTGATTTTATATAATAAACAGTATTAGATAACTGAAACATACCTTTTTCATTATAAAACGTTACATAAATATATTAAAACTACCGCATTATTGAATAATTGTTCAAGTATCATTTAACAAATATATTGTGTCGAAAACTCGTCAGATGTATTTCCACATGCTCAACCTCTTACTTCAAGTTTCATGATCTTGGAGAAATGCACTACTAACCCCCGGATGAAATAACAAAATTTTTGACTGGGTTTTGGGTGATACCACATAAACTATATGTACCAATTTAAATGTAAAAGGTCAATAAATAAATAAATGAATTTATTTGTTCGTATTCCGCATTATAATTAGTTACATTGGACTCACGTGACTGCTTATCACACAGTAAGTTTAAGTTTTCCCTGTGACCGTTTGCCAGAAAATAAAAAAAATCAAAGGGAAAAGTTCTTTAGTTTTTACCTAGTTTCAACGGTGATCGCAAATTTTTTTAAACTTTTTTGTTTGCCGTAAAATAAAAAATCTTAAGCTTTTCATTTAAAATCCTATAAATTTTGAACCATACTATTTGCAGTTGGTTTCGTTACTTGGGACACTGATAACAAACAAAAAACTTTAATATTTTAAATCATTGGAGCCGTTGTTGAGAAATTTCAGATATTCCACTTTTTTGGGAATTTACTACCTCTAAAATTCGACAATTAAATGCGTACTGTCAAAGTGCAGCTTAAGACTACAGAGATGGATAGTCTGAAAACCGTGTTTATTTCATTCAAGGAGCCTCGAAACGTTTTCCACTCTATCTCAAATCCAAACAAGCTGACGAAAAACACTTCCTCCAGATTTTGATTAACGGTGAGAAAGTAAAATAGTCCAATTATATTAATTACAAACACTATATTTGTGTTTCAAATACCATTTAAGTGATCTATTATTTTATTAAACTATTATTTTTTTGTTATACATTGATTAGGTTATATATTTTTGTATTAATTGATTATTTCCCTGTGAATATGGGGGTTGTCGTTGCCCAAACCACGACGTTGCTACCTGAGGGTCGCCGTAAACATGTGCAGCGTAAGTAATGGCGGCGAGGCAGAAGACTTTCTCCCGTGAGTTACCGAGGCCGGTCCATGCACGCACCTTGCCGTGATAGGCCTACACCCTACACCTTCCACAACCTTGTCCTGGTGGTTATCGCCCCAGCAAATACCATCACTGGGGTATATAAAAAATTACTTCCCTTTGTGAAATAGTATCATAGATGTGTCTATGTCTACGTCTAGGATATGCCAATGGAATGTTTTCAGTTCCTCTAAACATCCGTTCTTATAACCATATGACGTCAATTCTGTTTCACATTTTGGTCTGACGGATTGCCAATACCCAATCTCCCCCAGAGCTAAGACATCTCCATGTCAAAAGTTGTTACGGTCGGAGACAATTGTATAGATTTTTCCAAGTGAACATAATTTGTTCCTCGCCATGGAGGTATGTGAAGGAGGATATAGCTCGAGTTGTTAGCTGGACCTGGCAAGGCGGAGGACCTACTTCTCAACATGTTATGGTCATCCTATCTTGCCCATCATTTCCTTCCCATCTCAATCATCGTTCTCTATGAAGGTAAATAGAGGGAGAGTTCACGTTCATTTCTGTGGCTAGAACAACAAGCATACGTTGACGTGCACTCACAGGAAATTTCTGTGGATTAGGACGAGATCCTGACTTTCAAATTCCTCTAATCGATAATCAGCAACAACAGAATAATGGTCAACATTGTCGTCCGTCTTTACCACTATTATCAACAGTTATGAGAGATGGGAAATAAAATATAACATGGAAATATCTTTATGGAATCAAACTTCAACTAGAAGTTGAAATCAATTGTAACCAGCAGAAAACATATAAGAAGAATTTCCACAAGGTAAACAATGATTTTGGAAATTCAACATAACACAATTATTTGTTAAATTTAGAGCGATAGTTGTTTTTAACTAAACAAAAAAATATTTAATAATATTTTGGTTATAAACAAGATTTATGCTTCCCGTATATCTTGTCTGAAAACAATGTATTAGGACGACTATTCCATCATGACGATTGTCATAGGATTTCCAGTCGGAACCTTAAGAGAATTATACTGACACTAGAATGGAATAAAAATATTAAAAATACTTGGAAATTAATATCTACATAAAAAGAAAAAGGTTTATCCAAGGAATCTACCGCTTCTAGCTCCCCAGTCTAAAACAGGTTACCTCAAAATTATATGAATATCTAAAGGTAGTCATAAAATTGTTAGATTAGATTAGATTATTGCGGCCTCTAAACTACGAATTGGTCTAATTATGAAGATGGTCTTTGCGGATTAACGTAGTATCCTATAGTGCGGACGTTAATCCACACAAGAGAACACTACACCCACCGAACATCGCTCACAACTACACACAATTCGTGACCTCCGAGTTGCTAGATTACTAGATTACAGGACGTCGCCAATTGACGTGTATGTATATCTAGAAGTTAATTAATTATTAAATAGAACAACAAAATAACAAAATAGATGGAAACTCAGAGTAGAGCTCTTGATGACATCCATGTAGGACTTTGTGACTTCCGCGGCGGCAAGGAACCTCTTATCGCCGTCGCCTTATCAGTGGCGCGTTTCCCCCTGCCGCCGCCGGAGCGCGCTGCCGTCATCTCCACCGCGCCAGTCGTGTCCCGGTCTTCGCCCGCACCGCTGCTACCCGCTACCCGTTACCCGCCACACGCACCATGACGGACACCTGACATCACCCGCAACTTTCCGCCCGCGCGCCCACAGGTGCTAGGCCACTATTAATATTCGTAAGCCATTTAGGTTCGTAAGTACTTCAATAACCAGTGCTAACTCCGTAGAGACCTCAACGAGCGGTTTGAGTGAGTGTTCTTGTAGCTGTACACGTAGATGTCGCCTGGTGTGATAGCTTTTCAAACAATAGATGCTGTCACCAACTGTAACATATCAAACTACTTATCTATGGATACCATATAGAAAAGGTAATCGTCCTATATAAGTTGTGTACTAGTTTTTTTGCAAATGATGTTTGCATAGAAGAAACATATAAGGGAATAATACAAAATTCGTCATACGATTTTTATATGTTTTTAAATTTACTATTGATAAATTACATACAAATAAAAGATTTTAAATTTACTCAAACAACGTAGCCTATGGTATGGGTAGGGTAAATGTCAATTCAGGAAATATTCTTCCATTTAATTTACGAATGAAATTTTGATTTAGAAAAATTCGTTGCGATCTATTGTATAACTATTTTGATAATCATGAGAAGCTTTGTTGTTTAGAACAATAATCAACGGTAGTGGTTTTTAAATTAAGTTAAAAAAATAAAACGGTCCACAAAAATATATGCATAAAATTCTACCATAACTAATTTATCAAAAGCAATCAATAAAAATTAGTTAAAAAATCAAATATTAGAAATGTTAATAAATAAATAAATATTACTAAATAATGGTTTTTACTATGATAGCCGGAAATAGTGTCGCTGAGATTATTTATTTGTCTTATTCACCTTTAAAAAGATTTTTGTAAAAATGAAAACGTTAATATTTTTTTACAACTAAAATAATATAGAAGAAATGGCAAGTAAATACCTGGAACATATGAATTTACCTCTTGGTTTTCTGTATTAGATTAAAGAACTATTTCAACGTAGGTTGCAAATTAATTAAAAGAAAAAACACGGTCGATGTAGCAATTAGGACAACTGCTTAGCGCTCAGTGGCAATGCTTAGTTTCGCCCAACACCAGCTGGTCTGCACTGTACATTTACAGAGCATTATTTACCTAATAAATTCAAATACCTATTAACATAAATTATTGTATTAAAAACACTCTTGATAATTGCAGAAATAGGATTATCAGCCTCCAAAGTTACACCAAGATCATAGTTCATTACAGGTTCTGTATACTTAAATAATGAATGGGTATAGAGTTTTCAATATACCCGACTTTCACTGGCTTCTGCTGTCGGGCCCTGTAATCTGGAGTGAAAGTGGTGCTAGTGAGCACACAATCGACGCTAATCGTATAGTTCAAATACGAGACCGCGTTGTGGTTAGGTTATGATTGATGAGCCACTGACACTCTATCCGTGATACTCTTGAGGAGAGGACTAGGATGATACTGCTAATGGCCGAGGCCTCAATACTCAATACGACCTGGTAGAGGCTGGAGGCTGCAGCTGTACATCCTCAACCTCTTGTAATCGAGTGCCCAACGATTAACTCCGACAAAACCTCTAGAGGTCTCATCTGTTGTATTGGAACTTACAGTTAACTTAGATTTAGTCGATCATTTGTTCTCATTTTCTTTGTCCTGCCAGAATAAATAGTGTTCCACATAATACAAAAATATTCAAAAAAATATTTCAAAATAAATGGTTTTACTAGATTAGCTGAAGTTATTAAGAAGGAAATACTCGGAAAGAAAATATGATCTTTATAATTTCAGACTACGTATCAAGGTTATACCTAGTCACATTCAGCAACAAGATGATTATAAATGACCAAAGGAACATTCAAAGTAAAGTTTTGGGATTTTGTTTCTAGTTCAGTTACTGTTTTAGGGATTAGTGAGTGTAGATTAAACTCTCGCTTTTAAATGTATATCTTCTAAAGAAGGAATTCCTGTTTGTTTTTTTTCTAGGTGAGATTATGTATTTTATTATGCAATGTATTATGTCTTCTAACATGAATAATACCAAATAACAAGTAAACCAAAGTTTGTTTTGAATATTTTTTACCAGAGACACATCGAAGTGTAATTTATTTTATAAATAGTTTTGTCTCCATCTAATAGAGACATGTCGTTCGCTGGATTTAAATAAACAAATTAAAACTTAATAAATTATGAATGGGTTGTGATTACTTTTGCCCTTACTTTTGCCTTTTTTTACTTTTGTTGTGATTTTAGCTGCCCTCGGAAACATCTATAGATGGTAGTATATATTGTGACATTTATATAAAATAGTTTTATATTTTAGAGGAAACCCACCTCAAGAACGAACGATTGTTAATTATGTAATTAATATTATGTACAATGTTTCGTGATTCTGTTGAGCTACCACTAGTTCATTCTCAAAATTCAGGAACGTCATGGCCCTCTTAGATTGGTGATAATAGGACATATTTGTCCCCTTCAATCTAATCTACCTTCCCACGTGTCAGTTAGTGCCAGGATATCAACGATGTCTTACCACAATTGACACAGATATACGACTTTCACAGCGTAATACTGACGATACTTTTAATATGTTCGATTCTTTTTATCTCGCTGTGACTACATTCTTTTTCTCTCTTACTACTATTAACTGTTTTTTTCTTCAAATGAATAAATTAGTAAATAAATTAAATTAATAAATTATAACCATAACAATATACATTCATGTATATGTACTGTACTTATGGATTGGTAATATGGTGAGTAATATTTATCAGAAACGCGTAAATCATAGAGAATACTAAATAATTTGTAACTTGTACAGGTAAATGCAGACATAAATATATTTTGTGTCTATCAAAGATAATATACTTGAACTTCATCAGCAGAAATACGTTTTTAAAAAGAATGAAAAATAACAAAGATTCTATAAATCAATTCAAGAGTATACATGATTTTGGTCTAAATATACAAAAAAAGGACGTGTAAATCAATTTAAAGAAATGAACATCATTTTGCAGCTATTGAGATGTTATTGTGAAAGCCTCGAATGTCAGACTTGAGCGGAGAAGGTCCCGGCACGAGAAGTGGACATCGGCACTTTACTTTTATTTACGATAATGCGATGGCAGATAAGCGTTATCCCCGGCGCGTGTCCTGGCTCGTGAGACGCGGTCGTGGCCCGTTACATTACGCCCGTGTCAGATGACTCCTGATACCGCGCCTGATCCTCACACTTGCTACTCAATATGTCCCTTAGCATGTTGCACGAGGCAACACGTCACCCATTATATTATGCGTATCAGATAGCTTCTGATACTAAGCCTGAACCTCACACTTACTACTCAATATGTCCCGCAGTATGTGGCACGCGGCGACACGTCACCCATTATATTATGCTTATCAGATGGCTTCTGATACTACGTCTGATCCTCACACTTACTACTCAATATGTCCCGCAGTATGTGGCACGTGGCGACACGTCACCCATTATATTATGCGTATCAGATAGCTTCTGATACTAAGCCTGAACCTCACACTTACTACTCAATATGTCCCGCAGTATGTGGCACGCGGCGACACGTCACCCATTATATTATGCTTATCAGATGGCTTCTGATACTACGTCTGATCCTCACACATACTACTCAATATGTCCCGCAGTATGTGGCACGCGGCGACACGTCACCCATTATATTATGCTTATCAGATGGCTTCTGATACTACGTCTGATCCTCACACTTACTACTCAATATGTCCCGCAGTATGTGGCACGCGGCGACACGTCATCCATTATATTATGCTTATCAGATGGCTTCTGATACTACGTCTTATCCTCACACTTACTACTCAATATGTCCCGCAGTATGTGGCACGCGGCCACACGTCACCCATTATATTATGCTTATCAGATGGCTTCTGATACTACGTCTGATCCTCACACTTACTACTCAATATGTCACGCAGTATGTGGCACGAGGCGACACGTCACTCACTATATTATGCGTGTGTCATATCACTTTTGATACTACGCCTGATCCTCACACTTACTACTCAATATGTTCCGCAGTATGTGACACGAGGTGACACGTCACTCACTATATTATGCGTGTGTCATATCACTTTTGATACTACGCCTGATCCTCACACTTACTACTCAATATGTCACGCAGTATGTGGCACGAGGCGACACGTCACTCACTATATTATGCGTGTGTCATATCAATTTTGATACTACGCCTGATCCTCACACTAACTACTCAATATGTCACGCAGTATGTGACACGACGTAAATAACGTAAACGTAAACTAAACGCTAAACGTGAATTTTCTTGAAAACTTATTTTGATTGTAACTTGTATCACGTCTATGAGATGAGTTATAGTTTACTTATAAGCTAGTTGAATTTATTTTATTTAATTTATCAAGGTAACAGGTCATAAGTTTGCGTGGTTTATAAAATCTTTTCATATTTGTCTTATTAACAAAACTTTTATTTATCTCATAATTTATAAGTGAATATTGCTGAAATGGTATTTTGCAAATCTATACTTAATACAAAGGTTAATTCACTGCCTAATTGTGCAGCACGAGCGGCTCCGGGAGGGTTGTGGTTATCTCATTAAGGTTTTAATTAAGGGATTTCATTTGGAATAAACGTTCATTAGTCTAATAAATATTGCGGTGAAATCTTGCGGAAATTTTACTGTAAGGTTCCTTGCAGTAACTTAGCAGGAAACATAAGCAGCCACAGTGCAACACTCACGGACAATGCAGCCTCGCGCTACGCTCAACTCACTTTCCATTGTTTTTACGCAGTTTTATAACGGGAACTGCATCATTATTCAGTGTGTGCCCACGATAAAAGGTGTTCGCAAAACAAACGATAAGAACCACATTGTTTGTCACTGACAATGAAAGAGATTTCTATTTCAGATTCGTGGAAAAAACAGAGTTTATTGCTGAAACAGCTCAGTGGAAAGAATGACATGTGACATAACTCTTGTTTTGTTCGGGGGTAAATAACGAATGCATTCATCCATTCCATATTTAAAATGTTACTTCACAATTACTCTGTGCTAAATAAAAACAAGTCTGGTACATTATTGGCGGGTCGAATAATTTACTCCAATGTTGTTGTTGAAAACCAATCGTGATGGCTTTTTAGGGATTGAGTGTTTATAGTTTTATTTTTCTGGTCATGGTTTAGAGTAGGTGCAGAAAGGGTTATTTTACGGTTATTTTTGATTGAAAAACATACTACCACCAGTTTAAATATTATATTGTAAATATAAACAATTTTATTGGAGTATTGTTATCTGAGAGTGATATTTGCCATCGATATATTAAATATCACTAACGAGCGACTTCATAAATCTTCTAGCATAAACAGAGTTTCCATATCTTAGGCTATATTATAAATGTGGATGTTCGTAGTCAAAGCTTTAATTGCATCGAATATTCATGGTTGAATACTGTGGCTTCTTGACAGATTACTCGATCTTTAATGATTCTCAATGAAAATCGGAACAGAAGAAGAACATCATTTATCATCTTATTCGTTGACTTTAGGCAATGTAAAGAGACACCCAATAAAATCTTAAGTTTTACAGGATTTTTGACGTCCACCACTTTGGACGTCTATCATTTGACCAAACAACTTTCGTGAAATACAAATTACAGTATTCATATCGAACACCAATATGACAAAATAAACAATGTTTGGTTCAAATTAGATGTTGTTTTCTACAGACCTCAGTTCTTACATGTCAGACCATGTTCTATAAAGGTCATACCATGAGTCCTTGAGGCCTCACCAAGTTTCCTACAGGTAAGATCATGTGTGAATTACGTATTTCACAAGTGACTCTATGTTTCAGATAATAATAAAGTACTCTAGAGATTCGAAGTAATACAAGCCGTAATATTATATAGCGAAAGTGCTTACACCTGAGGTCGCCCATAGCAGCACCATGAGGCCAAAATGTATTTATTAATGTTTCCAAAAAGCCGTCCCTCCCTTTGTCTTCGAGACCGCTCCGGTCGCCCGCGGGCCCCGGTAACAAGGCGGCACGGGTCTCTGCCCGCCGGAGCCCCCGTAAAAACTTGAACTAGAAAACTATTACGTTGACCAGTTACTAGAAGTGTTGAGAGGAGAGCCGGTCAGTAACGGTATGGCTGTCCGCGCCGCGACCGTGCTGCGCCGGCGTCTGCCGCGTGGTTGTGCACGACACGTCACCACAACCATGCAGCAGAACGAGATGTTACAGTATCACATCAGAGTCTTCATTAAAGATCTACAGTATTTAGTACGACGAACATTATCAGGGCAACTGCTCCATTCTATATAAACAAGTGGTTGAAATGGAATAATGATACTTTTTAATAATTTTACATTTTATAAACCAGGAAATCCGTTTTAAGTCGATTTCTGTCTGTTTTGTCTTTATCTGGCACGTGCGTTCGTTTTCTCATTGAAAATAAAACCACCTCTCATGGTTCAATTGGTTTTATTGTTCTATACATTTCTGAGAAGATTTTAGCGAAATTCCCATAGAAAAGAGCTATTACCGTAGGTCTCATTGCAAGACCCGGGACCATGTTACCTTTTCATATGTATGTATGTGTTTTTTAACACGATAACTCGTAAAAATTGTTCGATCGAGACCAAACTCGATAGAGAAGTCTAGTGTATTCCTACATTTTCTCGGACGGGTTCGTAATCCAGAGTTATCGGTCAATCGGAACGGGTAGTTAGGGGGAGAGGGTTGTCCAATGGTTACCGAGATATAGAAAAATCTAAACACAGTACGTTGTAATTTTGGGGCTCCAATTTTAATGGTATGGAAGATAAGGAAAAATTAATATTTCATTTATTAATCTATGTTTTTGGATGCAACTTGGTATTTAACTTCATCTGATTGCGATCCATCCATTAATGCTTAAAATCATAGTTTATGTGTTTATTAGTACAGCTAATCTGCATAATCTTTTCCCATTTTCATCATATACAGAGAGATCATAAAAGAGATCAACTAGATCTCTTTTATTCATAGGATTGATAAAATTTGGAATTCGATCAAAATAAAAATTGTCTACAGTAAAAATGCCGACTTTCAGTGTTCTTTACACCATCACATATGCATACTCTTTCCCATGTTAATCTCATATGGAATAGTCAGACCCTCTTATTTATCAACAGATATTGATCAGACATGGCATAGGAGTATATCATTATAGTCAAATTATTGATTTGGAAATTCGTTGAGTATGTAGGTCTACCGCAACGGGGGTATTTTTGTATTTCTCCCCGTTAAGTTATGCCCGATGCTAGACACCTTTTTCTGAATTTTCTAAAAATTATTTTGATATCCTAATATCACGGATCCACTACCAGAGAAAATGTTTATTTATGTCTATTTTATTATTACTATGCAGCTTGGTCATAGTACAGTTTCTTCAGGTTATTTTTTGTACAAGAATTATTTTATTTCTTTACAAAATACAACTCAGTCATACCCGCGGATAGGAAGCTTGTAATAAATAAAGATCTCAATCGATAAAAGAAATAATATTATTTTATCCAAAAACTTTTTAATGCTAAACCAATTCGTTACGAGCATACCAAACAATTGCATTTGTCACATCACAATCACGATTTATATCTGAAGATTAACCTTGTATTTCTGCGAGATGAAAGCAACCTCAGGAGCTTCCAAACATCAGGAAACGACATCTTGAGAGCAAAAAAGAGCAGTAATTACCAGCACAACTCACTCTGCTGAACTGAATGTTTCGGTCTCCATAAATTCAAGTACAGTAACTCAAGGAAATACTGACCATAAATCGAATCAGAGGACTTTAACTTGGGGTTTACGGGTGAAGCAAGGGATTTCTTTTTTCTTCCATCTTCTCCAATATGGAAATAACTAGCAATTTATTGCTTTACAGTACGTATAACGAAGGCTATATTGTTAATGAAATTTAGGAACCACTTTTCTCATTAATGTAAAAAATTTTAGTTTATTTTGATATGTCAAAACTATGACATGATTTGACTTAAAACTGATTAATGGGTAATCTAATAAACTTTAGATTAAGTATTTTTTAGTATATCCATTTTTGTCGATTATCTCTTAAAAATGTGTTTACTTCTCTTTGGGAAATAGTTTAGATCATGTAAAGGGGATGTTTTCAGTCCCTCTAAACAACTGTCCTTATAACCATACGACGTCACTCTCGATTAAAATTGTAGTAAGACGGATTACCAATACCCCCTCCACCCACAAGTAAGACATATCTACGTTAACATTACAAATATAACAGCTGAAAGTTTAAAAAGCGACGAACAAACATGTTTCCAATGACCCATGAGATTACAAAGTTGCATGGACGCCGACCTCGGAGTATTGTCATTACAGTCACGAAGGTGCTACCTGTGGACGGCTACTGTAGCTGACCAGCGGCGTACAACAGTCATTGGTACACCTGGCACCTGGTGTCTCACTTTTGAATGGGATCAGAATATATTCTTATCTTTCTATTTATATTTTTAATATTTCAGTAGCTTTTTATCTTTGAAATATGCCATTAAGAATATTTCCGTCAGATTTGAATTTAAATTTTAATAAATCCCTGGATAAAAAGGAAACTATAGTTTATTAATGTTTTGTTTCAGGTGTGTAATGTGTCCGGTACCAAGAAACCGAGAGTATAAGAAGGTTAGAAATTCACCTTTTTCAGTTACATTTACTTGGCTAAATTTGTTTTACTTTCTTTGAAAACTATGATAAGAACTAAACCATTGTTGGGTACTGAGTATTATAAGCTCGTAATTGGTCATTTAGGAAAATAAGTGTAAATATTTTAAACGTTAAAAGACACTAATTTATAACCATCGATTGTATTACGTATGCTGCTGATCAATAAATTAATTCAATTGGCCGATACAGTAGACTAATACTAGCAGTAACCCGTCCTTTTGTACGGGTTGTCAGTTTTGAAAAGCAAGATGAAATAAAAATATCGGCTCAAATTTCCAGTGTTAATAATTTTAAAACAGTTATGTTAGATTAAATAGAATATAATTATTTCAAGCAAAATTTTTTGCTTGTCAAGGAAACATTTTAATATATAGTATAGTTTTGAAATATATGATCAATATTTGAAATAGTCAATGATCGATAAAAAAACTAATTTTGATTTTAATCTGACAGCTGGTTATTTATTTCTGTTAATTCACATGAATATAATTGTTCAGTCAAAATTGTGAAAATATTTGCTTGTACAGCTAAAAGCTGAGAATTGGGAGATAGTTACTTTATTCTATAAGGGTGTGGGTGGGTCGGTTTAAAATTAACGAAAACTTTTTAAAAACGGTTTAGAATAATGCAAATAAGCTTCAACATTGTGGGTCTCTCTTTTTCTCGGAGAAGCTACACATAAAGACAGACACAAGTTCATACATATAACATAAACAGATAAGACCTATTTTGGGTTTCTGGAATAAAAACATAAAAATAAAAAAAATCTTTATTCCAAACAATGATCAGAAACAACTAATTCTGTGTGGCCTATGAAGATACTGTAAAAAACTGGAAAACAAATTTGTTGATGTCATGGCAAAGCAGTGGGACACGTCGAGTCTAAAACAGAACTGGGACACTAAAACACTCAACTAAACACTGATGTGTATTTGTAATTTTTAAATACAAGAATTTTATTTGTGTAAATAAAACAATATCTTAGATTCTTGGCACGTAAGACGAATGCGGTTTAGCTCGCAGTACCTTACGCCTTTGGCCACTTATGTTAAATTCAAACGGCCGTGATAACGTTGTTTTGTACCCGGAAACCTTGCACTTGGTGTCATTTTAAATGACATTTCAATTTATACTGATCTATCTGGTTAGAATTTCGATTTTCTCATTTAACCGGTGAATACATGGTGATATACAAATTTAGCTTTACAAAAAATATTATTAATACACCCCAAAAGGTTTACTATTATTAAAATTAAAATCTTTAAGATAAAGATATTCTGATTTCAAACTAACGTGATGTGTCTCTATTATAAACACACTAATGATTAATTAAAGTTCGTATTTTAAGCAAGGCATGTTTTAACATTACTCTTACGACGGTAAAAAATTAAGGTGGTGGAGATACTGCAGACTTTAAGATAGATCCTCACGTCCATGGATGTATTGAATTATTATCATTATTTAATCATATTTTATTTATTTATTCCATTAAAGGAATGATTATATTTTCTTAGACAAACAACAAGCCTATTCAGAAGGAATTAAAATAACTAAACCATAAAAGTAACGCATAAAATTCTGAAACGTAAAAATAAACTAAATGATAAAAAAACAACATTAAACTATCCTGGCTTAAATATAAAAATATTTGAAACTCTTAGTCCGTGAAAATAATTAGGTATTTTGAAACAAAGCCTGAATAGAGATTCCATAAAAGAACCTCGACATTGTTTATAAGGTATACAACGTAGAGATAAAACGATATGACAATGTCAGAAGAATTAACCTGGAAAACCTAAATAACAAATAAACAATGTGGAGTGTCAACACTTGGTACATGCTCCTGTTAACAAATTTGTGTTTCTTTATAGGTGAACGTATGGATGGATAAGAAAGAAATAGCGTAATACACGCCTAGGCTTCCAATAATTTTGGATATACTAAGTAGATGAATTGGAACGTTTTAGAGAAGAAGTAGGGACAAAATACTTCCAACCCTCCCTTATTCACATAATTTTATCACGTAAAAATTAATTTAACACCACTAGCAATAGAAAATTTAAAGGTGAAAGTGTTCCCACCAGCTGATAATGATTTACAAGTATAAATAATTCCTCAGAAATGAAAAAATAAGAATATTCGGACCACAGAGGTCAGTTACAAGCAAGGCAATACTTCAGAGTGATTTATTTAAATCGGTGACAATTAACGGACAGTCCGATACAGCGCTGCCACTTTCTTCTGCATACATTACTCGGCTGGAACTGGAAGCGGGGCGAGGAAGTATGTCTGAGAAGTGACAGGGAACGCGTGCGAAACAGCTGTTATCACTCGCATGTGTTTACCTGATAAGAGGAGACCGATGCGCGCGCTAGCGGCACCAGCAGCCACTCCCTCTAGCGGTGCTTCTGATAATCACACTAGACTTCCCACATTAACGGGCGCTTGCTGTCACGCTGATAACACTGCTGCGAGGTCAATGTTACTGCCGCGACTGCTTCAGTTTGAACATTCTCAGAGAGCATTCATAGCAACAATAGGGGTTTAGACCAGTATACATTTAGTTTAAACTTTTACAATATTAAATACCCCCGTCGCAACACATCTGCGTACTCAGCGAATTTCCATCTCAATAATATGGCAATAATAATACGTAACAATAATGATAAGTGTATAAATTATAACGACTATTGTTTTTGGCCTCTGGGCACATAAAGACGAAAAAATAACATGGTCCCGGGCTTAAGTCTTGCCATGAGACCTACGGTAATAGCTTCTCGCCTATGGAAAATTCGCAAAAAAGGAATGCTGGAGACTTTTTTGATAAATTAATTCACTCTTATGATATTTTAACCATATTCTGAGTACACAAAACGTGTTTGACGATAAAACATTTTTTTAAATCGTTTTGGCAGATGAAAATGTGATAAATATCTCTAATGTTTTTACAAGGTTTTAATGAGCCGATTATAATATAACGGAGCGTAGCAATTCTGAACAAATCGATCTATAAAAATCGATGCAACGTTCTATAGCCTTATTCTATTGCCTAAAGATGAAATATCGTACTGTTAAAAGGGGAGTCGGATGTTTAATATGGTCAAATATATGGGTTTTTATACATTTTTAAACCTCCAGTTCAATGTCTTTAATTTCATATGCAGCTCTTCCAATTCGCATGATCTGTTATTTGGTTAGTAATGTTTTAAAAACATTATTTGTTTTGTGTTTGTCATAAAACCCTGACACTGGGATTTCTTTAAATGAGAGTGGTTGTAACTGAAACTACATGTACACCTTTTGACAGTGTCCGAAAATAAAGGTTTAAATGGTTTTGGTAATCATTATGAGATAAAAGATATCCACATAAATATTTTTTCATTAGGTATACAGTAGTATTTTTGTACTGTTGTAAGCAGAGGAAATTGAAAGAAAATTATTTTTTAATATATATCATTTTAATTTTTTACTTTAACACTTGAAAAATATATAAATTGAAAAAAGTTGGCATTAGTTCAAGGAACCTTCTGCTTAAAATAATATTGTCTATAAATCAATAATCAAAATTTGAACCATTGCTTTGGTTTCAACAACACGTACTAACTCTACCGTCGTAGAAATGCCGTAGATATGACGCATGTCAAAACTTAAATACCAAATGTAGTGAAGTATTAATTCGAAAATATAAAGCTCCATTTGAACCAACGATCCTACTCAGCTTTATAAATACTGATCCTACTCTACCTTTAATCCGATTCGTCTATGTGTGCTTATTGAAAACTCCATTATTGACTATGAAAGCGGTTACAGTAATGGTTTGAAACATTATCAGGAAAATGAAATAAAATGTTCAAAAAACATTTATTGGTAATTTTTAAGGAATTCAAGCTCATTCATTGATTCATTTCAGCTCATTTCATGTCATGATTCATTTTAAGCTGACTTTCATTTCAGTAGGGCTGCGGTTAAAAAAATCAAGATATTCTCTATTTAAAAATGTATATTTATGACTGAAAAGAGAATAAAACAACTGAATTAAACCGTAGAAGCGATTCCGTATGAATAAACATATATTTCCAAGCGAATCCTTGTATGTGAATGGTTGAAATTCATATATAATCTGGCGGGTATAACCTTATTCGGATACAAAACTATAGAGTTTGGTAAAACAACATATTACATTAAACACTAGCATATTTCGAAAAAATTGAAATATTTAATGTATTTAGACTTAGGCTCAGGTCGTGGAACTTGTTCGATGTGTGGTTTGATACTCGGTGCGAGTATTCTCCAGAGAGCGGCTCAGGTCGTGGAACTTGTTCGATGTGTGGTTTTATACTCGGTGCGAGTATTCCCCAGAGAGCGGCTCAGGTCGTGGAACTTGTTCGATGTGTGGTTTGATACTCGGTGCGAGTATTCCCCAGAGAGCGGCTCAGGTCGTGGAACTTGTTCGATGTGTGGTTTGATACTCGGTGCGAGTATTCTCCAGAGAGTGGCTCAGGTAGTGGAACTTGTTCGATGTGTGGTTTGATACTCGGTGCGAGTATTCTCCAGAGAGCGGCTCAGGTCGTGGAACTTGTTCGATGTGTGGTTTGATACTCGGTGCGAGTATTCTCCAGGGAGCGGCTCAGGTAGTGGAACTTGTTCGATGTGTGGTTTGATACTCGGTGCGAGTATTCTCCAGAGAGTGGCTCAGGTAGTGGAACTTGTTCGATGTGTGGTTTGATACTCGGTGCGAGTATTCTCCAGAGAGCGGCTCAAGTCGTGGAACTTGTTCGATGTGTGGTTTGATACTCGGTGCGAGTATTCCCCAGAGAGCGGCTCAGGTAGTGGGACTTGTTCGATGTGTGGTTTGATACTCGGTGTGAGTATTCTCCAGAGAGTGGCTCAGATAGTGGAACTTGTTCGATGTGTGGTTTCATACTTGGTGCGAGTATTCTCCAGAGAGTGGCTCAGGTAGTGGAACTTGTTCGATGTGTGGTTTGATACTCGGTGCGAGTATTCCCCAGAGAGCGGCTCAGGTCGTGGAACTTGTTCGATGTGTGGTTTGATACTCGGTGCGAGTATTCTCCAGAGAGTGGCTCAGGTAGTGGAACTTGTTCGATGTGTGGTTTCATACTTGGTGCGAGTATTCTCCAGAGAGTGGCTCAGGTAGTGGAACTTGTTCGATGTGTGGTTTGATACTCGGTGCGAGTATTCCCAGAGAGCGGCTCAGGTCGTGGAACTTGTTCGATGTGTGGTTTCATACTTGGTGCGAGTATTCTCCAGAGAGCGGCTCAGGTAGTGGAACTTGTTCGATGTGTGGTTTGATACTCGGTGCGAGTATTCTCCAGAGAACAGGTATGGAACTTGTTCGATGTGTGGTTTGATACTTGATGCGAGTATTCTCAAGAGAGTGGCTCTAGACTTGTTCGATGTGTGGTTTCATACTTGGTGCGAGTATTCCAGAGAGTGGCTCATAGTAACTTGTTCGATGTGTTTTGATACTCGGTGCGAGTATTCAGAGAGCGGCTCAGTCGTGGAACTTGTTCGATGTGTGGTTTGATACTCGGTGCGAGTATTCTCCAGAGAGCGGTCCAGGTTGAGGGTGGAGCGGAGAAACTCTGGACAATGGGCAATAGTTCACGAGTCCGAACTCGATCAGATGAGATGTAACTCTCACACATGAAACAATCGTCCACTGCACTCTCACTAACCCAACCTCTACCTGGGTCAAGGCAGCCACGACCAGGTGGTCTCATTTCAATGGCTCCATTAGACGGGAACACTCACTGAGCGGGATGTGACCAGTAGAAGTGCCCCACATCGAGACTTCTAGCAAACCATTTAACTGCTTTTCGGTTTGTTAAACTCAGTTAATGCATTGGACATTTTTTTATCATATTTAAAAAAACTAGATGATATCATGGATATCATAATCTATTGAAACACAGTCCTATTCCATTCATAGCAAATAAATACTTAATCTTATTTGTGGCTCGCCGAACCAACGATGTGGTTATGATAAGGTAAATATGAATGTTTAGAATAACAGATTTTGATAGTATGTACCTTTGTTACTAACAAAGATCACTTTACTTTACTTTACTTTTAACTGAAATGGCGACCTACCCAGGTAGGTATTTTAAGCCAAGTATGAATGAGGAATGAGTGTAGGATGATTGTGGCGCGATCTTGTAGTCTTGTTACTGACTAAGGCTGACACGTTCCTTAGACAGGGCTGTTAATTAATAGCCAAACAGCCGATGGCAACTAAGGGACCTACAGTTTAACGTGGAATCCGAACCACGACCTCTGAATTACGAACTGGTCTAACTGTGAGGATGGCCTTTGCGGATTAACGTAGTATTCAATAGTGCGGACGTTAATCCACAGAACAGAACACCACACCCACCAACCATCGCTCACAACTATCCACAATTCGTGACCTCCAAGTAGCTGGATTACAGGATGACGCCACCACCTGCTTCATTTGCTAGCCCAATGTACAAAGGCATCTGGGTCTAATAAACCATCACAAATTTATATTAAGCTTATGCTCAGGATCGAGCTGGCAACCTTCAGATTATGAGGCGGGTACTATAAACACTATATCATCCAGCCAGTCAAACGATATATTTATTGCATTACTTTCATTCATCGAGCCCATTGCAGAAAGCATATAGGAGTAAACATAAATGCTAAATATATGTTAAATTGTGTATTGAAATCTAACGCTTGTAAGGCTAAAAATATATTTGCTTAATGTTTCCGACGAGATTACTCTCTTTATCCTAGTGCAGTTTGTTTGAACTAAACTTTCATCTCGAACAATTTCCTATAAGATTACTTACTGCAATTACTTGGCACATCATGTACTGTAGTTGGCATAACCTGAGGTCAAGAAAGTAAGCCGAATCCCGTCAATAAGTGTACAAATGGGTCAGCATGGAGCGTAAGTGATATGACGGCTACCAATCACCATCAACCATATCCTGGACATCATCCGAGACAAATTGATCCATCAATCAAACTGAGGATATAATGAATTAAAGACGCCGCAGTATTGGAGGAAGTATCGAGTGCTGGCTAGTGGAGCTGGTGGCTATGCGGCCATCGGTACTGATATGGCCAAGCCGCGCGGCCGGTTCTACAGGAGGTTCCGCGAACGCTAGACACAATCATTGCCTTCACCGCTACATTGCTAGGGAGAGAAGATGCTATATAAAACCTTCTACTTTTGGTAGAGATCGCTATCCTAATTACCTCTCCATAAAATAGCGAACTCAACCAAAACTTTTCCAGACGTCATCACCACGCAGAAGTTTTTACAACAAAAAATCCCTACCATGCATGAGGTGGAATAACGTAACTCTACTGCTAGATTACCATCTAGAGGGTATTCAGCAAAATTTCCCTACAGAATGTCATCACCTTTCATAGGAGGTAAAAATTCAATACTTTTCTAATATCACAATACTATTAAATATTGCATTAGAAGTGGAAAAAATAATATTTCCTATATCACGAAGCAGAAGGAGAATACTAAAAAACCTTATCTAAATCATAAAGGATAAGGAGACCTTACATTAAATATCCCCTACTTGACAAGGGAAAAAGAGAGTATTTTACTGAAAATATATCACAATATGTTGGGGAAGCCGTATAAAACATTCCCTACATCACAAGAGAGTAAATAATGATATAATAATGAAAGAAGTCTTCCATTCGTTACAAATATAAGGAAGTATCAAAACATTCCTTACATCACAAGGGATATTGAGAGAGAGAAGGAAGAGTACTAAACAAAACCTTCTCCACACCACCCCTTTGTGTGAGTAGGGCGAAGGAGATTGTGCTCGTATAGAAGATATCCTATGTCCCCAGAGAGAGGTAAAATGCTACACATAAACGTCTGTACATCACCAGGGTCAGGGAGTATCCTACACAAAGCCCACCATAAAACACTATATCCTTGTGCAGAAGGGAATACAACATATTCTGGTATAACGCAACGTCAAGAGTCGGATCAACGAGTCAAACTGAATGATTAATTCAGCATCAATCATTATTCTCGCCACACAGTCATCAATAATTAACAAACGCGCAAAATCAATCACCTACATTTGTTTCCAGTTTGAAAGTACGATGTAGTTTTACGAGCATGTCAAATAAATGTTTGATGAAATGCTTGTATAGAATTAGCTTAATTTGTAGGTGAAATACGTGGAGAAAATCACAAATATTGTTTTTTCTGAGAAATGTGGCTGATATTATTTTTAAATAATTTAAAGCCTGTTATGCTTCAATCATTGAAATCCTTATCATCCTTTAAAATTCGGATTGTTTAAGAAATCTTTATGAATGTGTAAATATTTTAAAAATGGTTTTAGACATGTAAAGGCTGGGAAAGTAAAACTATAAATGTATCGTTACACTTTAATGCCTAGTTTTGATCAAGTAGTTATTGGTTTTTGGAATAAAAATTTCAATCTAATCTTAGGTAATATGGATGGATGGAGTTATGTACAGTAAACAGCTTATCGTTAAACAATGGCGAACCCAACAGAAAGTGACCGAAGAAGCAATACTCAACAGTAACAGTGTATTGCTAAAACCCAGTTATACTTCAACTGATACATGATTACAAATCTCACTAGCGATTTTTATTTATGATTTTATTCATCATCAACCAGTAAAATGTTTAATTTTTTTAAGTCGGCTACATTAAGGTTGATGAAGTTATTGTGCATTGTTGTGAATGCCGTTTGAATGGAAGTTACTTAAATTAAGTGGCGAACTCATCCAATTACACGATTAAATGGCTAACCTCTGTAGTTGATTAAACCTATAACGTAAATTTTACGTCACGTTTGTAGAAACGGTGAGTTAAAATATTGTTTTGTTGGGATATCACTTGTAGACAACAACACAAACAACGCGACGTACGCCAGATCGAATATAAAAACTTCTGTTATCAATTTGCTCGAATAGTCAAAACGCTTCACATGTGCGACAACAATGCAACTTAAACATGATACTGACGGGTAATGCACTGTAACATCAATGAAACTTAAACATGATACTGACGGGTAATGCACTGTGACAACAATGCAACTTAAACATGTTACTGACGGGTAATGCACTGTAACAACAATGAAACTTAACATGATACTGACGGGTAATGCACTGTAACAACAATGCAACTTAAACATGTTACTGACGGGTAATGCACTGTAACAACAATGCAACTTAAACATGATACTGACGGGTAATGCACTGTAACAACAATGCAACTTAAACATGATACTGACGGGTAATGCACTGTAACAACAATGCAACTTAAACATGTTACTGACGGGTAATGCACTGTAACAACAATGCAACTTAAACATGATACTGTCGGGTAATGCACTGTAACAACAATGCAACTTAAACATGATACTGACGGGTAATGCACTGTAACAACTTTTTTCCTTTGATGACGTTTCGTTCCATTTTGTTACTGGTATTGATCTTCTCCTGTGTACCATCGACTCTGTAATCAAATGAAGTTGTTTGATATAATTAGTGGAACTGCACTGATACAATACTACAACATTTTACATAAAACACTTAATAAGTATTACAAAGGACAATGAATAAAAAGATGTGAATGAAAGAGAAATAAAATGATGGTTATAGTCAAAGTCCGAGGTTCTTTGACAAATGCGTTTGGTAGAATGTCTGTTGTTGATGTCGAGGCATGTGCCGGCGGGCTATTCAATATACAATATCGCCGCCCGAGAATGCGCGATGTTTACGGCAGAGTGCAACACTACACAACACAACACTTAGTTGCAGCGATGTGGATGTGGATGTGAGGACGGCGAGCGTTTGATGCAGGTTCAGCCGTCGTGGGAGGAGACGGCCGGTTTATGGCGACAGGGGTGAAATTCGTTCAGAGTTTACGGTCACCGCGGCCGGCAGTAACACTCCCAGTGCCCTCTGCAGTCTGCAGTCTGCAGTCTCCTGGCGAATATGACGAAAAGGTAACGGTTCGGAATGTGACTAAACGACTGCTATGTAATCGCGACCTATGTACCTTTCGTAGCAGCTTCACAGTCTTGCGACCATCAATACTTATGCGGTGGTTTGAGCGAAGAGAGGAATGCAGAGGAAACAAGCGTTGCAGAGAATTAGAAGACTCATATATTGATCACATTGATTACATTAACAATGTCCAGTGAAGACAGGTGTCATTGATTATGCTTCCTAACGACAGTTTGGCGTTAGGTTCACCGGGGTTTAGGGACTGTTTCCCGCCAAACTAAAAAAATGCAAAAATTCTTAGTAAACCGAAAATAATAGGGTCTGATAGAGGAGGGGGGTTATTCATGCTGGCCTGTTCCGTTTCAATCAACAATTCAAATCAGTACAAGTTAAAATAAATAGCTTTGATATGTATGTAATCATTTGTAACTTACCAGCGAGAGTACAAATTTCTATTACTTATAAAAAATCTTTTAAAGAACATTACTAATACTAATGCCATCCAAGACACGCTATCGCGGTTAGGTTAGGCAATCTATTACTAAATAATTAATTTGTTAAAATGATACTGTGTTTGATATCGGACCGTTGAAATCTGCAAAATAAATAAATATTAGGTACAAATGTACCAACTTGACTTCGTAGGATACGGAACATTTGGTTACAGATATTCGTATAATCTTGAATTATAGTGTGAGCACCGTGACCCCTTTTTAGATAAATTATACAAACATTTCAATAGGTAATCAAAGTAATGTCTAGAAATTCAATTGTAACCTCCAGCCTTAGAGTATAAACATTTACATGTCGTCATTATGGAGATTAAAACGTTTATTTATTTCCGATTTGACTTTCCCAGTTGTATTGCTTCTCTACTAGATGTCACTTAACCACTAATTACAGGGTACAGGGGTCGTGCTGATGGGCTGGAGGGCCGCGGCCACAACTGGGACGGCGGACTCTCTCCGGCATCGGGCGACTGCAATGCCTCACATAACACAAAAACAAATACCACCGTCACAGCGGACCTGCGTACTCAGCAAATTTCCAAATCAATAATATGACAATACCAATACATGACAAGTTTTATCAGTATCTGTCGATAAATAAGGTTTGCTGATCAAAAATAAGATTAAAAGAGGTGTTTACTTCTGTAAGGAACACTGAAACTAGGCACTTTTAACATGAACAATATTTTTTGACCCTATACCAAAGGTTTTTGAGCATTAATGGATGAATCTAACCCACATGAAAGTGAATACCAAGTTCCGTCCAAAAATATAGGTTAGTAAGTGAAATATTAACTTTTCATTATCCACCATAAGATTAACAATGTAGCCCCAGAGTTATGCCAGAGAGCATCAAGGGAGTATCTACCGTGTATTGATCACAAGAGAGCATCATGGGAATATCGACCGTGTATTGAGCACAAGAGAGCGTCATGGGAATATGATTAGCAAATTAATATCGACCGTGTATTGAACATAAGAGAGCGTCATGGGAATATCGACCGTGTATTGAGCACAAGAGAGCATAATGGGAATATCGACGTGTATAGCAAAAGAGAGCGTCTTAATATCGACGTGTATTGAAAAAGACGTCTTTGAATATCGACCGTGTATTGAGCACAAGAGAGCGTCATGGGAATATCGACCGTGTATTGAGCACAAGAGAGCATCATGGGAATATCGACCGTGTATTGATCACAAGAGAGCATCATGGGAATATCGACCGTGTATTGAGCACAAGAGAGCGTCATGGGAATATCGACCGTGTATTGAGCACAGCAGAGCGTCATGGGAATATCGACTGTGTATTGAGCAAAAGAGAGCGTCATGGGAATATCGACCGTGTATTGAGCAAAAGAGAGCGTCATGGGAATATCGACCGTGTATTGAGCACAAGAGAATTGGGAATATCAACGTGTTTCAAAGAGAGCATCGTTGGAATATCAACCGTGTATTGAGCACAAGAGAGCGTCATGGGAATATCGACCGTGTATTGAGCACAAGAGAGCGTCATGGGAATATTGACTAAGTATTGTGGAACGATAACACAAAGGTGCATCATGGGAATATTGACTGTGTATTGAGCACAAGAGAGCGTCATGGGAATATCGACCGTGTATTGAGCACAAGAGAGCGTCATGGGAATATCGACCGTGTATTGAGCACAAGAGAGCATCATGGGAATATCGACGTGTATTGAACATAAGAGAGCGTCATTGGAATATCGACCGAGTATTGAGGAACGATAACACAAGGGTGCATCATGGGAATATCGACCGTGTATTGAGCACAAGAGAGCGTCATGGGAATATCGACCGTGTATTGAGCACAAGAGAGCGTCATGGGAATATCGACCGTGTATTGAGCACAAGAGAGCGTCATGGGAATATCGACCGTGTATTGAGCACAAGAGAGCGTCATGGGAATATCGACCGTGTATTGAACATAAGAGAGCGTCATGGGAATATCGACCGTGTATTGAGCACAAGAGAGCGTCATGGGAATATCGACCGTGTATTGAGCACAAGAGAGCGTCATGGGAATATCGACCGTGCATTGAGCACAAAAGAGCGTCATGGGAATATTGACTAAGTATTGTGGAACGATAACACTAGGGTGCATCATGGGAATATCGACTGTGTATTGAGCACAAGAGAGCGTCATGGGAATATCGACCGTGTATTGAGCACAAGAGAGCGTCATGGGAATATCGACCGTGTATTGAGCACAAGAGAGCGTCATGGGAATATCGACCGTGTATTGAGCACAACAGGGCGTCATGGGAATATCGACCGTGTATTGAGCACAACAGAGCGTCATGGGAATATTCGACCGTGTATTGAACATAAGAGAGCGTCATGGGAATATCGACCGTGTATTGAGCACAACAGAGCGTCATGGGAATATTCGACCGTGTATTGAACATAAGAGAGCGTCATGGGAATATCGACCGTGTATTGAACATAAGAGAGCGTTATGGGAATATCGACCGTGTATTGAGGAAACACGAGAATGACCAATTGAATGCATAATAAACGCAGCTTCAAAAAATGTTATTCATAACGTATCACTTCCCAAATGTGTATAGAAAGTCTATAAGTAAAGCTTCATTTCAGCATTCGATACAATTATGTTATTCTCACCCATTAGCCTCCTCATTAAGCTCCTTCATTCCACAATAAATGATTCTACGTATTCTATAATGACAACCAAATTCAAAGCAATCGGATTATTCAATTAATATTTAAAATTCATTATTAATAATATTAGTAAATAAAAGTAAAAAGTGGATACATGACAAAAACAAGTTTAAAATGGCTTAAACTGTAAACAATAATTCAAAAATTCTGCGGTATCGTACCTGTTGTTTTAGAAGACAGTTGTACTTACTGCATTACTCTTACAGATTTAAAATCAATATAAATACCTGACGGTCTTGTTTAGAATAACCTGACAATATCTTTTCAGAAGAATTCGTGAAATTCAGTTATTCTATACGTGAAATACAGAGATTATTTGATTAGGAATGTTTTTGTTGTTGCTAGATATTTGCAGCTAAACGTATGCTTGTCAAATGCTGTACAATATCTTAGTACTATTTTTTGAAAATAAATATAGCTAATTACTATTATTGCATTGAAAAAAAATTAGCAATTAGATGACGTTGAATAATATAATCGTAAGGCCATATAACATCCAACACTTAACCTATTTCGCTGTTAATTAAAGTAAAATGTAAAATTGTTCACGTATTTTGAAGTAAAACAACGATTAATACTTTGAAAAAAACAGAAAAAGCGAGACTAAGAATACGTGAGACAATTCAGATATTTGAAGGAATGAATGACAATGGAGGTATGTCCAGAATAAATTGAAATTCCAAATGAATTGACGATGTGCTAAACTCTTTATTTGTATTCATGGCGGGAGAAAACATCGGCACGTGCGGCGCAGCAGTAACACACTCCTTATCACGGACGTGATCTCGTGGTCACAACACCAGACTGCTCCCATCAGTTGCTACACCTCCTTGTGTATACCTACGACATGTAATTGTGCGTCACAGCAATATCACACTCCTTATCACGTCCGTGATCTCGTGGTCAAAACACCAGACTGCTCCCATCGGTTACTACACCTCCTTGTGTATGCCTATGACGTGTAATGTTACCGCGCAGCAGTAACACACTCCTTATCACGGACGTGATCTCGTGGTCACAACACCAGACTGCTCCCATCAGTTGCTACACCTCCTTGTGTATACCTACGACATGTAATTGTGCGTCGCAGCAATATCACACTCCTTATCACGGCCGTGATGTCGTGGTCACAACACCAGACTGCTCCCATCAGTTGCTACACCTCCTTGTGTATACCTACGACATGTAATTGTGCGTCGCAGCAGTAACACACTCCTTATCACGGACGTGATCTCGTGGTCACAACACCAGACTGCTCCCATCAGTTGCTACACCTCCTTGTGTATGCCTATGACGTGTAATTGTGCGTCGCAGCAGTAACACACTCCTTATCACGGACGTGATCTCGTGGTCACAACACCAGACTGCTCTTATCGGTTGCTACACCTCCTTGTGTATGCCTATGACGTGTAATGGTACCGCGCAGCAGTAACACACTCCTTATCACGGACGTGATCTCGTGGTCACAACACCAGACTGCTCCCATCGGTTGCTACACCTCCTTGTGTATGGCTATGACGTGTAATGGTCCGTCGCAGCAGTAACACACTCCTTATCACGGACGTGATCTCGTGGTCACAACACCAGACTGCTCTTATCGGTGCTACACCTCCTTGTGTATGCCTATGACGTGTAATGGTTCGTCGCAGCAGTAACACACTACTTATTACTGACGTGATCTCGTGGCCACAACACCAGACTGTTCCTATTAGTGGCTATTTTTAGAGGAGGTTTTTCCTATTCGGTTCCTAATTACCATATTACAATGAAGCGGAATAATAATTCGACGCATTAAAGGTTCAGCTTAAAGTACATTTTCTAATATAATTTGTGGTTAAAGCCTCAACGAGAAATCTAAATACACTATATAGGTTAAAGTGGAAATGCAATCATAAAGATAAGAACAGCCATTACAGCTATCGCGACCGCGACTGGATCTTTGATTTAAAAATAGAAGGATCGTACAATTAATGGGGCGTCGCGTCGTATAGCTTCATAAAACCGTCTAACGACCAATACGACTACATACCTTCCACGAATATTAATTTTACATTAACATTCTTGCACTAATTTTATTAGAAAATACATTATTGAACAGAAAATTGTTTATAAAACTCCATGATTATCAACATTGCCAAAATCAGATATGTTAGACACATTGTTTCAAAGTTTGGTGGAAGCATAATTTTAAAATTCCGTGTCCAATGAATACCTATCATTAATCAAATGAAAAGCGATAATCTATCGATCACCATTAATTATTCTTGGCCAATTTTCGGATGATAGATGAAGAAAATAATTTTTAACTGTAAAAGTAATGAAAATATTATCAAGCGTTATTTTAATATACCATTATTTTATTGTTCTGATTTAATTTACTAATTTTAAGAATTTTATTTTTCCGTTTCCTAGTTTAATAAATTTAGCTGAACTGTTACGAAAACTTAATTGGACTTTTTTTGTTTGTTATTTTGTTTGCTTCATGTCAGCAAAACCAGTAAATTATTAACGGCATCAACAACATGCCCAGAAACCATATCTCATTGAGGATCGGTGTAATAGGGGCCGGAGGGCGAAGTGAATTCCCTTTCGATAAATCTCATAGCATTCGTGACTTTTACTTGTGGCCATAAAAGAATCCGCATCCTGAAATATGCCACCTATATTTTGGAATGTTGTTGGCAAAGCCCCAACAAGGCGAATTTTACGAGTTCGATGTCCAAAATCTAAAAAACAACTGTCCGAAATGGCGAAGTATATTTATGAAACAGAGACAGACTAAGTGGGGAGATAATGCCGCGCTTTCCCTCGCCACAAAATTCATATGCCACAAACGAATTAGGCGCGATTTATGCGTCAGATACAGTGTCGGAGGCGCGAGCGGCCGAGACGACGGCGTCTGTGAAGATGGCGGCAGTCATGACGTCAATTGCATCGAAATCTCGCCTAATATATTCTTGGTTACAGTACTAAATTTATACTTGTTCATACTGTTTTTACTTAACTGAAATGACAACTGTTTTATCCTACCAACCTACACTCCAGTGTCAAAGACAAAAAACAAAACATTTGTTATTTTATTATGTTTATATGTTTCATGTTTACTTTGATCGTCAAAAATATATATATTACATTACTCTTTTAAAAAACATTCTTTGAATAAGTTTTTAAGGATGTAATAGCAACCTTGCCAGGTATTTTAAGCAAAGTTTGAATGAGAAATGAGTGTAGGATGATTGTGGCGTGATCTTGTAGTCTTGTTACTGACTAAGACTGATATGTTCCTTACACAGAACTGTTAATTAATAGCCAAGCAGTCAATGGCATATCTAAGGGACCGATAGTTCAACATGGAGTCCGAACCACTGCCTCTGAAATACGAACTGGGCTAGTAATGAGGGTGGATTTTTGGATTAACATAGTATTTAATAGTGTGGACGTTAATCCTCTCAAGAGAATATCACACCCACCGACCATCGCTCAGAACTATCCACAATTCGTGACCTCCAAGCTGGTCTTAGGATTCCATCTATCGTAGCTGGATTACAGGACATGCCACTGTCCTAGTCGTGATCCTGATCTTATGCTTTCCTGCAATAAACCAGTTAAGAAGGTTGCAAGTGCGATAAAACAGTGATTGTCGTCAGTATACGCTTGAAAACATGTTCCAATTAATAACTGCGTCAAAATTTGTTGAGTGTTTCGTGCATTCGCTTCTTTTAGATTCATTAAATCGTTACGGAATCCGAGGAGTGGCTCTGAGATGGATGAAGTTCGCAACAAATTATAAACATTCCCCAAACTCAAGGTCTATCACCTTATTCTTCCTGGATGGAAAAAATCTATGGGGGTATCCAATGGTTGTATTGTTTCTTCGGTTTTTGCTGTATATAAACAATCGAAGCTGCAGCAACCTTCACTCAATCTTTATCAACTTTGCATGCTGATGATGGTCAAGATTGTGAGTCTGTTTTTTTCTTCTTCTGTTGACAAAGTCACAGAAAAATTTGATAGGACGTAACTTAGACTAGTAGTATTTCTTGATTAAAAAGTTAGGTTTGCCGCGGAAGAATATGCAGTAAATGTTATAAAAACAAGAGATGTCCGCCTCCAAAGTCGCACCGCGGCCAACATATACTCGGAATATAAACTTTACTTATATTTTCCATTATGCATGTTCACTGCCGCGAAGGCAGGTCTGCTGTACCGGGCTAGGAGGCGAGATAACTAAGTGCCTGTTTAATTGTCCATTAAGTAAAAACGAGAGTCAAGCGAGACAGGTCTGGTTGGCGAGAGGCCAGCGCACCTGTTCTCCGTCAAGCCACCAATTATCACTCTTACATAGACGAGTGGCCAGCATTATATTTCCTTCGCCAAGCATTAACTATTAGCCTTACAAAGGCAAGTGGCCTACATTACGTTTCGTCCGTCAAACCGCCAATCATTGACCTTAAAAAGTAAGTGGCCTGCATGAGTTTTCCTTAGCTAAACCGCCAATCATCATTGACCTTACAAAGGAAGTGGTCTACATGATTTTTCCTCCCCCAAACCATCAATTATTAATCTCTCAAAGGTAAGTGGCCTGCATTATTTTTCCTCCGTTAAACCACAAATTATTGACCTTACAAAGACAAATGGGCAGCAATGTATTCCCTCCGTCAAACCACCAATTAATTACCTTACAAATGCAAATGGGCAGTATTGTATTTCCTCCGTCAAACCACCAATTACTTACCTTACAAATGCAAATGGGCAGTATTGTATTTCCTCCGTGAAATCACTAATTGTTGTCCTTACAAAGGCAAATAGGCAGCATCGAATTTCCTCCGTCAAACCACCAATTATTGAACTTACAAAGACAAATGGGCAGCATTGTATTTCCTCGTCAAATCATCAATTATTGAACTTACAAAGACAAATGGGCAGAATTGTATTTCCTCCGTCAAACCACCAATTATTGACCTTTCAAAGTAGGAAATTGGTTTGATCATGGATATGTCTAAAGGAGATGTTTTAAGTTCATCTAAACGGCTGTTCTTATAACCAAAATATTAAAAATTCAATACTATATCTCTGTTAGTTTCATTGGAAACGGAAACCAAACAAAGACTTCTGCTGCACTTTATGTCGCGTAACATAACTAGCACCCCACCACCCAAAGCTTATTGTCCATGTCAACAAGTGGCTAGCATTATACTTTCTCATCAAATCACGAAAAATTATCCTTAAGGCTCCAGTCTATCGGTAGAATCAAAGTTAAGGTGTCATTTGAAAGAGAAAGAAATTTTGTAGTCTGGAAGCTGCATTTGTTTTGATATTATGAACACAACACTTAGAAATCGTTGATTGTAATATATGAAAAACAGGTCATTTTGAATAACTATAACAATTAACAGAAATTTTTGTTTGAAACGAGCCTTACCTTCAAGAGTAGAACCTTTCTTCGTCCATTAGGCCTTGTCTACTGCGAGTTTTTATTTGAAATAATACGTTCAAAAAACGGTTCGTAGGAAACCTCTGCAAATGAAAATACGCAATAAGGAAGAAGACGCCTGGTGCCATCGAGTGGAAACACGCCGCCTCAACCCCACCGCTTTCGACTGTTTTGCGTTTTTCGGTTGGGAGTAGACCGAAGCTTAAAAAGGGGTCAGCAGTATATTTCGTCCATGTCTCTAGGAATTGTCACACCTAAAATGAACAATATGTCTTATACTGACTTATTTCCTGTCCGTTACATCTCTGAAAATGTACTACGATTTTGTTGATTTTCAAATTATAATGATTAACTATTTAACTATTTTAAGGGCACGCAGAGTTCCATTTAACGGTTAGTTACCTCTATTGCACACATCTCTGGAACCAGACTAAATATAGATCTGAATTGTTTTATATATTTGAATACAAATACTGCAACTGGACCTCAAGAGATAGATAAAACAAAATTACAACAGTTTAAATCTTCCAAAATCTATCTTAAATAAGATAACAAATCTTAGATAATTTATTTTAGTTACGTTGTACCATTTTAGTACTATGAGTTACCATTGGAAACAAGAAATTCTAAACAACAAAAATATAGTAAAACTTAAAACACAAACAAATTAGTTTTGGCCGGTTTAGGATGCCCTTAATGTACCTAAATTAGAAAACTTAGAAAACTAGAATGTAACAAACAGCGAAAGATATATCATTTACCTGTTTACGGTTGTCCTTGAAAGCATAATTATTATACATAAAAATAAGAGCACCATTTTATTCGAAGCCGTTAAACTGGACTGAAATGAGGGAACGATTTATTTTGTACAGATTGAGGTCAGGTTTTCCGAACGATGTTTGTCCCGATGCTTAAAGGCTATAGATGGAGAGAAAGAATGTATGACCTACGTTGCTGCATCATGTCTGGTATTGTGACCATTGTTTAAACTTAAGGACCTGCAATTTCTATTGAAAGAGAGTTCGAACAATGCAAACATTCGCAATCAAATGTACCCATTGTTAGTGAATTTAGAAGTCGGACCTTTTGTTTCAATACTATTTTTGAGTTTTTACTAGATATTGTACTGCTATAAATGTTTTGCTTTCGATTATTACATTTTATAATGTGTATTTTTGTTTTAAATTTAATTTACAGCTACTAATTGACAGTGGCTCTTATGTTTAAGTAACTAATGTAAAAATGAATCATTTTTAGGCTTAACTGCAAAAAAGTAAAAAGTAATATTGACAAATACACGCAGTTTCCCAAAGTCAAATATAAGTAGCTCCGTGACTTGGTGTCATGAGTTGAAATTGGGTTCAATAAAAATAAACGGTCACAGTACTAACAAGACTATGTGACGGGCCAGCCAATCCCCTCAATTACCGCACGTCGCTCCTAGGGGCTTACATCCTGTCCAAGTCTGAAAACTCAATTCGGCCAAAGGTCATGGAAGTGTGTGACTCTCAAGCAACGACATCTCGACGACGACATACTCCACTCTGCTGCGTGTCAGGGTGGCCTGTGGAGCAACGACCCTCGTACGACGCGAGCCCATGTATCGCCGGGTAGCTGACCGCCGGCTCCTCTACATCTCGACGACGACATACTCCACTCTGCTGCGTGTCAGGGTGGCCTGTGGAGCAACGACCCTCGTACGACGCGAGCCCATGTATCGCCGGGTAGCTGACCGCCGGCTCCTCTACATCTCGACGACAACATACTCCACTCTGCTGCGTGTCAGGGTGGCCTGTGGAGCAACGACCCTCGTACGACGCGAGCCCATGTATCGCCGGGTAGCTGACCGCCGGCTCCTCTACATCTAGACGACGACATACTCCACTCTGCTGCGTGTCAGGGTGGCCTGTGGAGCAACGACCCTCGTACGACGCGAGTCCATGTATCGCCGGGTAGCTGACCGCCGGCTCCTCTACATCTAGACGATGACTTACTCGTCTCACCTGTCTCTATAAACCTGGTCCTGAACTGTTTATAGTGTATTGTCTGCCTGTCAGACTTGCTCGGGTATGGAAATAATCCGATTCCCGGTGGCATGACCTAACATAACATTATTTCCGTTGTGATTTCGTTCTCATATCACAGAAATTGGTTAATTAACACTTATATTTCAAATAATTAATTTTGAAGTTGGTTTCCTCATTAAAATGGCTAATATTTTTGGATACAAATTACCGTTACGATATATTCTTAAATTCATATTTAAAAGATCGATGAATTCGTAATGTTAGAGCAGATTAAGCCAAAAATTATGAATTTTGAAATCCTTAAACCGTGTATATTGTTGAAAAATATTTTTTTACACACCTAACTTAGAGGTAGTAAGATTTTAGTGAAATTAACTCTAATAAGTTTTATATTTTTTGACAAACTTTTAATAAATAATACATTGTCAAAACGTATTTCGTGGACAATATTATATTCGAACCACTGTAATTTTTTTATCAATGATGAAGTTTAATTTGCTAAGGATTTAACATAGTAGATACAATTTTTAAACATTTAAATCAATGCTGAGGGATTGGCATGATTTGTAACGAAGGAGTTTAAAAATTTCGGCTTCCACTAATTTTAAAATTAAAATTTAGTATACTATGTATAGTATGCTTATAAATAATAAATTACAATATCATATTAATAAAATTATCCTTGGAAGTAATAATTATTCTTTAAAAATAAAACATATTTTTATAAAATGATGGGATCCAGCCCTTGGTAGTATAAGCAATGGCAGGAATCGCTGAAGGAAAACAAAATGAACCTTTTTAATCCTTAACAGAGACTAACGCGCATACAAAATACACAGCTTGTTTCTATAGGGTGGCATTTTTTAAATTTTCATGTCAGTGTACTAGCACTGTCAAGATTTATGGGATATCTGGTTTTGTGTGTTCATATTGAGAGTTTAAACTTACAAATTCAATAAATTTATTATGTCCGAAATTCTCCCAATATACACCAAACATTAATCGCTTCTCAATCTTCAAAATAACCGCCGAAATAAGGTTTAATACTCTAGTACATTGTTACTATAGTCTTATTGATCTTAAAATATACTATTGTGTTGATAAACGGTACTGCACACCTCAAGGCGAGTTTAATATTAGAATCATTGTTGCTGTTCTAAAGACGAAATTTGTGTTAAAAATTATTGTTTATTTTTATGTGAATGCTGGTCTTAATATTCATTATTTTGTGGGGTAGTGGTTTTTAATCCAAAAACACTGATTGTAATAATAATTTACTAACGTTTCAGAGCTTTAGAATAAAAAACTACTCCGTCAAAAATATTTAAATTAATTTTCTTATTCCTTTTTGATTCGCGGAATCATCATGGTATTTACGTTAATTATTTACTGATTAAACAAAAGAATTTTTTATTTTATTTTTAGGGTGACCTTAAAATTATGTCAGTTGATATATATATTTCTAATATTTGTGTGAACATATTTCGTCGGCTTAGGTAAAAGCTATAAAATAGAATATGGTGATTCTAATAAGGTATCTTGAAAATGTAACATCTGATTAGTGAAGCTGTGGTTATCATTTCATGGGGGTACGGAAACTCATATAACCACGTGACAAGCGGTCGTGGTGCACGCTGGACCACTACGCCGCGGTCAGTGAGCCGTGCGCGATGTCACCGCCGCTGATGGAGCTGGAAATACGAAAACAGACTACACTGTCAATGTTAACGAGCATTGAGGTCAACAATGTCTGCTAAACTGAATCCCATCAAAACATTTAAAGGAAATACCAAACTGAATATGCATTGATATTCTTATTTTGTGCATTGAAGTCAGCATGCTGAAATGGCTATAACAGTAAATATCGCTTCAGTCAGGTTTTTTTCATTGCTAACGTTAAGATTTGGTGGTGCTGAGATCCGCCCTCATTAAAATATAAACCATCTTGATACACTGGATGGAAATAACAGCTTTTTACTAGACAAAATTTAAATCGAAACAAAAATTTAACATTTGTATTAAGGGTGAACAACTACAACTAAAACATGAAAAACTAAAAATACTTTCCTCGTGTACTTGACACGTGGGACGTATTTTTTATTTTAGTTTTAATTTCAAAACTTCTTCCATTTAGATTATTAATAATGCGTTTATTGTTTTAAAAGTAAAATTTAATTGTTATAAATTGTTAATAGTTTTTGTAATCGAATAGATTTTTTTTGTGTACAAATTTTATAGTTTTTTGTGCCTCAAAGGGATTGTCTCCCTCGGGAAATTGCTCGACGCACGAACCTCTTTCCATTCCAAAAGAAGGAAACAAATGTGAAAACACCTCAAGAGCTCTGCCCTTAAGCATGCTCCACTGATGTGGTCCCAGTAGGTAAGCTTGTTGTCTAGCACTACACCCAGGTACTTGGCTGTCCTCTGCGTTTGGATCCGAAGTGATCCAAATGCAGAGGACAGGCTCATTTTTAGCGTCAAAGTTATTGATTGAAAAAGTTCTATAGTACCGTATATCAAAATAGTCATGACTAATATAGTGATATATTCTTCAAATATTAATTGTATGAATATTTAAACTTATATACACTTATACTAAAGAAATATCCGTTTATTGTGTACAAATTTGGATTGCGAATTTTTATAACCTGATGATTTAAATTTTGATATGTCTAACAGCTTCGTAAAATAAAAAATATTTGATAAAACGAAAATTCAGTTCACAGTTTGAGGTACAAAAATAGAAGTAACTATATTGGGATAAGGAAATATTTTGATTAGCATAAATATTATGATTCCAATTAATAGACATAAAATTGTATTTAGTGGAATACTAAAAGAATAAGTTTATCTGTAATAATTCTGAAAATAGATACCGGCTTCGCGATTTTTAAATTAACTTCGCGGATAAAAAAATATTTTTTTATGGTTTATGCGAAAATTTAAATATAACTAAACTAAAAGTATAGAATAATATTTTCTGCTGAAAACTCAAGTCTTGCCCGCAAATTGCTAGGCTCTTCTCATAATGTAATGCGGTATAAATCCTTTATCGTCAAAGGATCTTTTCATTTATCCCGTTATTCCCATATTTCTGCCTAGATTTATTGCTAAATCCTTAAACGCTCTGCTAGTATGTCATTTAACGTTTTGTGTAGAGTTTATAAGGAAATAAATTTTAAAAAATAAATAATTTTATATTTCATAGTAAAATTACTATTTTAGTGGTAGAACAATGTGACGCTGTGTACTTAAATAATCGAAAAATCTGATGTCGATCTTTACGAGAGATAATGTAAACAAAGATTTTCACCACTTCATAAAGCAGTCTTAACGAAGTGTATTTACACAACTAATTATTAGTTCACAGTATGTGATTGTGTTCCGAGGCATTTAGCGTTACAATCACTACAAACAATGTAACGTAATCAAATACAGACCGAAGCGTTACGAGATTGCCCATTCATGATTGCCAGAATCACAACAGTGAACTGAGTACGATGAATAATTAATAAACGCGAATCGACGAACATTACAATAATTACGACTGCCACATGTAATTACTCGCTCAGGCACGTGAATATTGACAAAGTGAACCATTGTTACTCGCTCCCAGCGGTGATATAAAATAAGTATTGTTTTCATTTGTCTAAAGTAGGATTCAGGACCAAATTTGCGATTATTTATCTCTACCATAAAATACAATTATGGAAGGATTGTTCGAATTTTGATTGGATAACAGTAAAACTAGTATGCAGAAGAATAGTTGATTGGTGAATGGTTTTAGGTTTAAAATTTAATATTTTACAGTTTATAACAATAATTCTAATGTTTATGTGAACTTGTTTTATATGTTAGGGAAGCCTTGACACGAATTAACAGTAGTTTGATAAGAGAACTTTGTCAGGCTTAGAAAGACTCAGGTCCAACTCATGAGGCCAACAATCCCTGGATCAACTGATAACATACGGGAGGTTACCAACTCTGTGTTACCGTCCAGCTTACTGTACTGTACTGTAGTACAAATATTTACAATCTAATGAAATAAAGAGTCACTAACGAAAAGAGCAATAAGGATATTGGATAATAAAAAAAGAAAATAAACGGTACCAGTGGACTCACACATACTTTCTCCCTTAAGTTAGTAAATTTAAAAAAGACAACCTGTAATAAAACTATCATGTTCTACAAAGTTAATCTAAATATCATTTAATAATTTATTGTTTCAAAAATAATCATCGCATTTCTGAAAATAAAAACATGAGAGACAAAGTTTAATTAATTGTTCGAATTGTATGGGGAGGAACCCCCTCCCACCGGTAATACCAAGCTTTTTTTAAGTTGGTTTTGTTGGGCGATTTGACCTTACACTTCATACCAAGTTTCGTGGAAAACGGTTGGGAAATAAGAAAGAAATTGATTTTTTATATTCTCCGTAAGAATAACATTGGGCGCTTTCAAACAACGTAATGCGTTTATCATGGACTGTAAATTTCACTTTTCTCTGGAACCTTTAGTCGTAGACAAATAATTCAAAATACAAATTTGTTTAGTTTTTTAAGCTGGTTTCAATGTTGCCAGTCAAGTTATACTTTACTTTTATTGTTTTTCGCTGAAAATTTCAAAATTTGATTTTTGACATTTAAAAGCCCATAACTTTTGAACCGTCATTTTTACAGACATGCGGGTGGTGTCAAGCATGATCTATATGTTCTATATGTATATGAATTGTTTAAAAGACTTACAAATTGTAATTCGAATTTATTAAACTATTCAAAGAAAATAGAATATATCAATAGAGAATGTTTACCACGAAGTAATATCGAGAAGCTAATATAACAACGTTATCTAGCAGGATAGTGTCTAGTTTCATCTAACAACCCATATCTGAAGTCTGGCTTTATAGCTAATTAACCACCAAGAGTATAATATTCATCTAACAGCAAATTACACGCGAGTAACGAAACGAGATAAGCGGGCAAACAGTGTCAGTGGGACAAGGGCAGCTCCGTCAACATCTCAGACTATGCAAACATATACTTTTTGTTAGAAAATATAGCAATATATATTGTTATCGCTGTGACATCATAGAATAACATGATATGTATCATTCCTAATTCCATTAACCTATATAAACCTAAATTATTTATTTTACATAAGATTTTCTCTTATTTTCCTAATTTTTACACGTTTACATTCTACAAGGGTGGTGAAAGTACCGAAACGTTTTAATAATTTCATTACTAATAATCCTGCGGGGCCATAATTACTATTTTTTTAGATTATTATTGACTATCAACCTCAGATGGAGGACGGACAACGTGCAGTCAGTAAGAAATCCTAAATAAAAGCATAGGTTGATATTTACTAATGACCATTTCCGACTGGATCATCCTTTTGAAGTCGGACTTGCGGCATTGTACTTTGCTAAGAAATACCTTTAATTTGATGTAAATTAACAACCTATGCTTCTATTGAAGATTCCGTACTTACTCCTCATGGGTTGACCCACATCTGAGGTTTATATTCGATATCAAGCTAAAAAAATGTATTTAAGGTCCCAATTTAATTCACAATGTTTTACTCTTGTAGGGTAATAAATTCATAACGTTAATTATGAAATTGACATCTACAATACTGTATACCTGACACATCACATCTATCTGTATTGTTGCAGGCGTGAGCATGGTGTGGGTGCCTGTGGTCACCATGCTGTGCTGGTCTCCGCAGGTCCTCGCCCCACACCCCCACCACACCAGTACCTCACACCTACAACCAACTGACAGAGCACTTCGAAGTAAGTACATTATTTTATACTTCTATAATATTATGCAAAACATTTTAGGGATATTAGTTCATAGTATACGATAGTTCATTGTTAAAACCCTTATTATAAATTAATCTATAACATTTGTCTCGGATAGCTTTTTTGGAATTATAGACATTCAAAGAGAAAAATGCACTTCTTGGTGAATGGATGTGATCAATTTTTTAAAAATTTATTTATAGAATTTAAGTATATAGCTTCACATTTAAATAAATATCAAAATCAAAAATTCTTTATTGTAGTAAGACGATATAAATTGCATTACAAACGTCAAACTTAAAAATAAAAATAAAAACCTCTTTTTCTACTTACTAAAACAGTTTAGACCAGTCTAGACAGTAAAAATTAATTGATAATTTTCAAAGGTGAAAAATAAAATTCTGCAGACTAACAAACCAATGCGCTTTTTCATCAATATTTCTGTTTATATTATATTTTTCAATATATTTTTTGAGGAGGGTTTTTACTTGCTGGTATTTACTTATTCCAGACTTTCTCCCTCTTATGTCTAAGTATATGCATTCTCATATCAATAAAAAAATTCAAAAAACTACTATGTCCAAAACGTGGCTTTATAATTCTCTTTAAATATAATTCAATAGAAAAAAGTTTTTTTTTAATTCTCGTATTTAAACGTCAAATCAAATAATAAATGAAATAAAATAGAATTACCAGATTGAAGAATGTTTGATTTTGATCATTTTTCCAGTTGTTATACTAAATATTATTTATTTGCAGAAGATACAAAGATATTTGCTGAAGCAGACAATAACACGAGAGAATATCTTGTCATTGTTCGTTGATCGGATCCCCATCCGCAGACGATTGTTTATTCTGCACTGCCGCTCGGGAACGATATTTATCTACCTTGATCGAACATGATTGCTATGTATTCTTCCACGTTCTATGGAGGTAGAGTTTTAATACGCATCTGTGGGCGTTGTTTTACTTTTGATTGAGCTTTTTTTTACGCAAGTAAAAAATTGAGCCACCCTTAACTTTCGTTTTATTGGGATTTCAGTATTTTTTAATATTGTTCAACTTAATTTTCCCTAGTTGATTGCACGCTTCCTTTTTTCCGTTTCGTCATGTATCATCCTGTATATTTGAATCTTTTCAAACAAAGGCGATTCTTAAGGATTTCTATGTATACAATTTGAAAAATGTGTTACTGTACTACAATATCCTAATCATACAGAGTTATAATCCTACAAAAAGCTCAATCATCGGCAAGCCAGTGAAATCGAGAGTTAAGTTTTTCGAGCGTCTCCTATCAGCTTTCCATTTCTAAGATGGTTATATTATGATGATATCAAGATCGAGTCGAATTTACTTTCATAGTAATCGGTATGGGAGAAAGTATTACTGGGTTATTACAAGTAGCGACGCGGGAGGCGCGATCAACGGCATTAACACTCATCAATTAGTATTCAATCACGGCCCAACACCAGGATTACCTTATATTGAGTCTGCTCCACCAGCGCGCGACCGCAGTATAGCATGTTACTGCACATAGCGACGCGGGAGGCGCGATCAACGGCATTAACACTCATCAATTAGTATTCAATCACGGCCCAACACCAGGATTACCTTATATTGAGTCTGCTCCACCAGCGCGCAACCGCAGTACAGCATGTTACTAAATTTGTACTACCACAAAGTGATTGTCTTTATCTAAAAATAATGTATTTACTTCCTTTTTTGAAATATTTTAGATTTTGCATATATCTAAAAAGAATATTTGAAGTTCCTCTAAAAAGCAGTCGTCATAACCATATGATGTCACGTCCACATCAAAAATTAAATTCATAAATCTTTGTTTAACTTTTTACTTTTGAATTTGTATTTAATCACATCATAGCTGTTGTATAGAAAATTATATATTTAAATAAATTTTACGAAACACCTCGATCAATATGTCACGTGAGTTGTAGTATGAAACATATTACGAAATTAGTACGGAAGAATTAGACTGGAACATGTACTAGTACAAATAATCGACACCATTTTGGAAGAATTTTTATCAATAACTGAGGTAGAATGGTTGATTGTTATGTTTGTTTTCCATAAATAGTAAAATTTTGAAGGAAAAAAGATACATTCATGCCCGTATACTATTGAGACTCGCACTTGTATTTTATTGAATGAAAAATTTAGATAAACAGTGAATTATAGCATTAAGGAGGTCCCCTATCCGATTCTAATCCAATGATGTAGTTCTGTTAATCATTGGACTTTAGATAACTTACTTTTCAGCAACCATTTTCTAGATTACATTATTGAAATGGCGATCATACTACAATGTAAGTATTTTCAGCCAAGTATGAATGAGGATTGAGTGTAGGCCCTAAGATGATTGTGGCGCGATCTTGTAGTCTAGCTACTGACTAAAGCTGACATTTTCCTTAGAAAGAACTGATAATTAATAGCCCAACAGCCGATGGCAACTAAGGGACCTACAGTTTCACATGGAATCCGAACTACGGCCTCTGAATTACGAATTGGTCCAATTATGAGGATGGTTATTGCGGATTAACGTAGTATTCAATAGTGTTGACGTTAAGCCACGCAAGAGAACACTACATCTACCCACCATAGCTCACAACTATGCACAATTCGTGACCTCCAAGTAGCTGGATTACAGGATGACGCCACCATCCCAGTCATACTTCTATTATTAACTATTTGAGACCTAAATATGAATAAACAAGTAATATTAAGACCCGCTCAGCCTTAACTATATAGTTAACTATGAAGGATGTATTGGAAGAGTATTGTTTATTTTTGTGTATAAGAAATTAGTTTTGTAATAATCTATAATATTATAAAGAAGAGGTGGTTTCTGTATGTTTGTGTGTTTGTGGGTTTGTTGTGGCAAGTGAACGCAAAAAATACTGAACCAAACAGTTTGTAATTTTACACAAAGACAGATCTTAAACTCATGCAACACATAGGCATACTCATTTCCTTAAAATCCTCTCGGGCTACGCCCTGTGAACGTCCTAAGTTTCAATGTTTACAGTTTTAGAAAATGAAAACATAAAATTACTTGAATGTCAACAGCTGTGAACACTAAAATTTTACAGTTCGAGAAGCAGAAGACATGGTTGCTATAAATACCCTGGGATTCAATGTTTACAGTTTTTAATGTCAACATCGACTTTACATTTTGACAGTTAAGAAAAAGAAATAAAGTTAATTTTTACACATAAACTATGGATCGATTAGTGAATTATAGTTCGAAATAGTGGAATGGTAGATTTTAATTTTCCCGATGCTGCCTCTATTACGTTACTTATCCTCTAATATTTGACATATGTTACTTTGTCATGTTTAGATATATACTTAGACACGTGTTTTTCATTTTGTAAACAATAAAGAATTAATTATCAATAACTTAAATGTATCTGTAGAGCCTACACCTCTCAGCCTTTTTTACCCGTGCGAAGAACGGGTACTTTGGCTAGTTTACAATAAAAAGCTAGAAATTAAAGTTTAAAATTCAGTAAAACTGTAAGTGTAAGATAAAAATTAACTTCACCTCTATCGTCCATTTGAATAAATATTTCAAAAATATATGTCATAGTTTCCACTCGGGTAGCCCCCAAATTTAAGGGTACAATCAAAAATAAACTCCTACAGTACCTACAGAATAAACTCGATTTACTTGTTTAAGAGCGTTAGCGAGAAAACCAAGAGCTATTAAAAGATATTAGCAAAGATTTACGTTTTCCTTGAAAATATTAGTTTTTAATATATGGTGGTTTCATTTTAATGCTAGTATATTGAGGTCGTCTTGCAAGCTATCTGATAAGCAAGCAACCGAGCGGTTGATAAATTACAACCACCTGCATTAAAATACTTCATAATTTTTTCATTATATACTATCATCATTATATTTTTTTTTTACTTGATCAGAATAGGCGGTGCCAGAACGGACTCAACGGCACCTGCATGTTATGTCGAAGGACTTGTTCATATTGAGGTCGTCTTGCAGGCTATCTGATCAGCAAGCAACCGAGCGGTTGCCAGTACAGGCTCAACGGCACCTGCATGTTATGTGGAAGGACTTGTTCATATTGAGGTCGTTTTTCAGGCTACGTTATCAGCGAATGATCGTGCAGTGCCCAGAACGGACTCAACGGCACCTGCATGTTATGTGGAAGGACTCGTTCATATTGAGGTCATGTTTCAGGCTACCTGATCAGCGAGCGACCGTGCGGTGCCCAGTACGGACGCAACGGCACCTGCATGTTATGTGGAAGGACTCGTTCATATTGAGGTCATGTTTCAGGCTACCTGATCAGCGAGCGACCGTGCGGTGCCCAGTACGGACGCAACGGCACCTGCATGTTATGTGGAAGGACTCGTTCATATTGAGGTCGTTTTTCAGGCTACCTGATCAGCGAGCGACCGTGCGGTGCCCAGTACGGACTCAACGGCACCTGCATGTTATGTGGAAGGACTCGTTCATATTGAGGTCATGTTTCAGGCTACCTGATCAGCGAGCGACCGTGCGGTGCCCAGTACGGACGCAACGGCACCTGCATGTTATGTGGAAAGACTCGTTCATATTGAAATCATATTTCAGGCTACCTGATCAGCGAGCGACCTTGCGGTGCTCAATATGGACTCAATGGCACCTTCATGTTATGTGCAAGGACTCGTTCATATTGAGGTCATGTTTCAGGCTACCTGATCAGCGAGCGACCGTGCGGTGCTCAGTACGGACTCAACGGCACCTGCATGTTCATGTACGACTGCGAGAAGACCAACGGCCACCACATGTTCATGTGCAAAGACTCGTTCATCTTCCGGTCGTGTTGCGGCCACAACCTCAGTCCCGAGCAGATCCAGCGGCTGCCGCTGCACATCGCGCCGTCACTGCCGCAGCCTAGCCAGTCTCGCCCCGTCGAGCAGTCTCGGCCCCCCGGCCCGCCACGGCCGCACTTCATGACCTCACCCTCCTCCACGCCTAGTCCGTACATGCCCCACATCACCGTCCTCCAGGCCTCGCCCCATAGCAGTCCGAGGCCCATCAGTTCCACTGAAAGGTTATTTATTATCAGCTTTTTTAAAATCTAAGTTTTAATCAAATTAGAAGTTTTCGTGTTTCTGGTGACTATTTGAATTAAACCGTAGCACTCAATATGTTAAGCATTACTGAATTTCTACCAAACATAAACATGAAGCTTCCACTTTAAATTTTTAATGGCTGATGTCTTGTCCACGCAGGATGATTTGTGACATTAGATTTTACATTACATACTCTGAATGAATAATAGGATAATATAACGACCATTGCAGAAAGGATGACGTTCTACTTAAAATAATCACCCACCCAAGGGGATATTATAAGGAGATTTTGATTGAATCAGTCTGATGATTTTAATTGGTATATGACATATGTTGCAAAAAAAGAATGAAGTGTAAATAGTTAAATTGTCTGCCCAATGAAGAAAGCCGTCCGGGTCCAAAGTTTCTTTTAAAACTATAAAAATATAATGGAAAAGTTAACCTCTTAAAATGTCTTTCAATAGTCGACCTCGAAATAAAAAGCAACGTTTTCATTAATGCTCACCCGGAGACTAATACTAACTTGCTTAGTACGTAACTCTACGTGAATTATAATGAACTATGAAAATATCGAGTTGTTATAAGTAATATATTTCAATAGTGCTAAACGTTCAGCTTCTCATTTAGCAAAACATATTTCATGCTTACCTTTTACGGTAATCTGCAATAATTTTTCTTTCTGACGAATAGTTCAACATTATAACCACGTTATGGTCCCGGAAGTATGCTTAAGTACCTTACGGGAAACTAAATAATTCTTTGTTAGTGCGTTTTTACTTAATCTATAATTTGCTAAGTATTTGATCGTTTATAGGTAAAGACATTGCATGAATATCTTATTTGGCAATTTCAAGGTGCACGGAAGCTGACCCTTTAGGATCGAAACAGATTTGGCGCCATCGCGTCGGTAATGTCGTTGCAGCAGATTTCCCAAGTGTAAACCCAAATCTTATAATCAGGGCCTCGTATTGCGCTGCTCCCTGCTCGTGTGACGTTCAGAGATGATTAACTCCACCTCGGAGGTACTGTAATTGTGTTTATCGTAACCCGGTCGGAGCTCGCAGCTCACAGCTTGCCGGACACTTTCACTGGCACTTTGATTGGACGAGTCGCGCTCAGATGGAATGATCGTTTCTTATCCAAAGGTCATCGGCTCGATTCCAATCACTCAGTGAAAAGTATAATTGGTCTCCGCATCCATTTTTCACAATCCTATTGATTAATAGCATTTTAAAACTCTCTGCTTCTATTCAGACATTAGATCACTTTCTCACGCTCTCGCACAAGCACTTTCCTTCAAAACGACTAGGTCTCACAACTAACTTAAATAGTAACTTAAATAATACAGTACTTAACCGTTTAGGATCTTAAAAATTAATGTATTTGTGTCGTGTATGGGCTGTGTTATACAAAAATAGTCTCATCGTTACGTCTCATCAAAGATACGTTCTTTTGTTGGGATCGGTCCAATGAAAACTAAAGCGGCTACACATTTTTCGTCTTATAGGCATGAAGTAAAAAGTTAAATTGAGTTATGAAGCCAATATAACAGCAAGGAGGGATTATAAAATAAATTAATCATTTTGATAGTATATAATAAGGTTGCGTTCGATTTCAATTAAAATCTTAAAAAAAACATATAGGGCAATTGAAGAGAATTTGGAATACATTTAAGCAAAAAATATTTAAATATTTTTTAAATTGATGTTAGTCTAATTACCCTTGGAAATAGTACAGATTTACAGTAGCTTACAGTTTGTACAATAATTATGTGATTCCTAAAGAGTCTAAAATAATATGACCACAATTTTTAAACGATACTGGACGGATTTCAAAAATTTTGAAATGGCACCTCATAAACATCGGTTTACTTGATTTAAACGCTCGTTTATACGACGCAATGGCGAATGTTTAGGTGGGGTCACCAGCACGGGTCCGGGCACAGTCACAGCCACACCGTGGAATCTGACCTGAGCAACATGGTGGACTCGACCTGGTCCAACAGCCACCACTGGCCCACGTTCGTGACCAAGCCGCAAGCTCAGGCCAGGCCGAGGCCGTCCATGGTGGTGTCCACCACGACTACATCCTCGCCCACCACAACCGTGTCCACCACTACCTCCACCACGACCACGACCACCACCACAGAGGCTCCGTCGTCGTCGCCGACCTCCCAGCTCCAGCCCAAGCCGCCCAGCCTCTCCGCCAACAAGACGTCCGACGGTGCGTACTTTGGTCAATTATGGCTCTCTTCTTCTAAATATAGTTCCTCAAACTGCTATAATTTGTCCTCAACTAAGATTTACAACTCCTCTTTGCACTCCCAATGATTAGGGGTTGTTTGTTTAACTCCTAAACGTCCAATATTGACTATAAACCTCATCTATTGTAAAAGGCTCTTCACCAAACACCAATTATGGTTTGAACGTTATATACTCTCTTTCAACCATATTATTCTTTATGTTACAACTAATAAGTATTTATGGAATCTTTGACTATCATAATGGCGTTGGTTACTAATTATTAAATATATTTTATTGGATTATTCAAACGCTTCTGTGTTTTTAACTGCACAACGTTTCTGCAGCTAGAGAAACTCCGCCGTTTTCAAAAGATTACCAAATAATTTACATTAAAAATTGAAAATTGAAGTTCCGATAAATTAAGATATTGATTATATGATATTGTCAATAATACTATATTTATCTATCATGCACAATACTAAATTGTAAACGCAACAAATAACCACAACACTCCGCCTCCGAGCTGGCGGGGTGACCCAAGATAGCTTGCGCTCAGAACGTTATGTTTACTTAGCATATTTAGTTTATACGTTGAACGGACATTCAGCATAAATAAAACCTATATTTAATTATTTGAAGTTATGCATTATTAAGTAAATGAGACAACTTAAAAATTATACAGGACACAATGCAAAGAATATAGTCAACCTATTATTTTAAAGGCTTTCACGTAAATTATGAGCAGGGACACTTGTCTTGTGATGTGTTTGCCAATCTTGGCCAGTAGGGCATATATCTCTATCTTCATTGCTCTATATTGTACGCAGAGTGCGGAGTGCCGATGGTGGCGCCCCAGCCGGAGAGGACCAGCAGTATGAGGATCGTCGGAGGCAAGAACGCCCAGTTCGGCGTCTGGCCGTGGCAGGTAATGTGTCTACAAGTATTCGTTCGTTCAATAACTAATTATAAGTGCTTTCTCGAAAACTGTTACACCTAATACCCCAATTCAAGATGCGGGTAATCGGCTACAAACATATTATAACGGATGCTCATTAGAGATCTCAACTGGTAAATCAATTGTTGTCCTCATTTAGGACCGTTTTTCCAACAGTTCTTTATACATGGAGCCATAATTACTAGAGCATGTAATTCTTATCACTTTAATAGGATTTCAACCAAAATTATTTATAAATAACTGTATCAGTGAAGCGACATACTTTCTCTCTGTGAAAGTAAATTAAGTATTATCAAACAAATTATCGCGGTTTTGTCTTTAGGTTGTTACACAATCAGACCGGTAGACGAACAGACATCACTTCCAAAACCACATTTTAGGATTCATTGGGATGAGACCTCAAAACGGATATTTCCAGTCACAACTCATATTCTATACCATGTATAAGAAGAGAAAAAATGTATTTCCTTCACTTTGGGAAATAGCTTAGATCATGATCTAAGGTATTCATTCTCTAAACAAATATTCCCTAAAGACATGTCCTTAGGGAACTGTACTTATAGCTGTACTTTTTGACGTCACTTCCGTTTCAAATTTGATCTGAAGGATTTTCAATATCCCCCTTTCAAAGCTAAGACATATCAATGTCAAATTGAGCTCAATGAATATGAAAGTTTGAATTAATTCCCACCTCTGGTAAGTGCGATTTGTGGCTTTGCTCTAAAACTTAGGATTAAAAAATTAGAAAGTAGACATAAATTAAATGGAGGTGTTATAAAACTCTTTAACTGACTTGTCGCAGGTTTCGGTCCGCAGAACGTCGTTCTTCGGGTTTTCGAGCACGCACAGGTGCGGCGGGGCGCTGCTGAACGAGCAGTGGATAGCCACCGCGGGCCACTGTGTCGACGAGTAAGTATTCTCTTCAGGGTCTGCAGACTGTAAATGATCTTGCACATAAGATTAATCACAGTACAAATTAATTATGTAATAGTATTTACCTCAAACGATTGTCATTTTACTCGCAAATCAGCATTTTGTTGTGATGTAAAGGTTATTGAGTGGAAACAATAATAATAATTGAGCCGTGGGGTTTGCGTAGCCTGCTGACGTCACAGATCCGTATCCGGGTGGGCGAGTACGACTTCTCCAGCACGATAGAGCCGTACCCGCACATGGAGCGGGGGGTAGCCAAGAAGGTGGTGCACCCTAACTACAACTTCTTCACCTACGAGTACGACCTCGCGCTCGTCAGGCTGGACGCGCCGCTGGAGTTCGCGCCTCACGTGCTGCCCATCTGCCTGCCGGGGAGTGACGACCTGCTGATAGGCGAGCCGGCCACTGTCACGGGCTGGGGCCGGCTCAGCGAGGGCGGCACTTTGCCGTCGGTGCTGCAGGAGGTAGGTTATGGTAGACAATGCGTACATCTGCGTACGACATTCACAAAATTGTTTCAAAGTAAACAACCCCTTTTCACTATTATTATTATGTCTGAAATGACGACCTACCCAGATCGGTTGTTACTGACTAAGGCTGATATTCTTTGTTTGAAATTCATTATTGGTAATAGTGGATGTTATTATTTCGGGAATTTTCCATCACGATAAGAAAACCCCATATCCTAATGGAAAATTTTCGCAATAAAATTCTAAATAACATAAGGCTGATATGTTCGATTGACAGGACTGTTAATTGATAAACCAACAGCCAATGGAATATAAGGGACCTACAGTTTAACAGTGACACTGCCAACTGTGTGTAGAATGATTAGAAGAGTATGATCTGTTACTGAGTGAGGTTTGTTGTTGCAGGTGACGGTGCCCATCGTGAGCAACGACAAGTGCAAGAACATGTTCCTGCGCGCGGGCAGACACGAGTTCATCCCGGAGATATTCATGTGCGCGGGCTACGACGACGGCGGTCGCGACTCCTGTCAGGTCAGACACCAGGCCATTTTTAATACATAGTTCTCACACAATAAATTCCATGCAATAAAAAATTCCAAGTAGGCCTAAACTAAAACATTTCAATTGTTTTATGTGGTTATAAGGACATTTTTTCCTTCCATCTGCGCCAAATGCGTTTTAATCGTTAATGATATCACATTAACGTTTTTTGTGAAAGCTGCCAAAAACTAAATGTTCATTCCGGGATTTGAATCGATGATCTCTAGCATTCCAGATCACTAGCACACTAGATCTCTAGCGATCTAGATCTCTAGCACTCTAGATCTCTAGCACTCTAGATCTCTTGCACTCTAGATCTCTTGCACTCTAGATCTCTAGCACTCTAGATCTCTTGCACTCTAGATCTCTTGCACTCTAGATCTCTAGCACTCTAGGTATCTAGCACTATATATCTCTAGTACTCTAGATCTCTAGTACTCTAGATCTCTAGTCTAGATCTCTAGTACTCTAGATCTTTAGTACTCTAGATCTCTAGTACTCTAGATCTTTAGCACTCTAGATCTCTAGTACTCTAGATCTCTAGCGATTCCAAGTCGCTAAGAACCAGGCTATCATGACGCCCAAAAGCTGTTACTCCTTTTCGGTCGATCTTCGAGAGATTATACTTCAGTTAGAGAATAAGTCAAATTTATCATCAAATTTTAGGACTTTTTGATTGGATTACACACCTAAAATCGGATCTCAGAATGGATCTCAGAACTTTTACTATTTCAAACCACCACAATTTTGTTTCGCATTGATATTTTTAGGTCGGGTGTTCGGCATTATTTTAAGTTTAACAACCCTTTTTATTTGATGTACATATTAACCTATTCTTACTTTTACGATTTTCAACTTACTCCTCTTTGCTTCCAATAGGTGCCATCTGCTCCATGTACACGAAATAAACGGTATCAGTGGACTGACACACACTTTCTCGCTTGAGTAAATTTAAAAACGACAATCTGTAATAGAACAATCATATTCTTTAAAGTTTATCTGAATATCATTTAACAATTTTTATTGTTTCGAACATAACCATCCAATTTCTGAAATAACAACAAGAACAATGAAATAATAATAAATTTAAATTAATTATTAGAATTTTATGGTGGGAACCCCTTTGGTAATACTTTCACGTTTTTTGGGTTTTCAGGGTTTTTAGGGGTGAACTATCCCTCAATATCCAAAATTCAAAAAAATAAAAAAAAACCTCTAGGGATACGGTGAATATACATACATTCCAAATTTAATCTAAACGGACAAACGGGGTAGGCTCTTGCTCAGTATACACACACATTCAACTCAAATTTGAAAATGTTGACGAAAACAATTGTATAAAGGGAGAAGGTAAAAATAGCCTACTTTTTCTAGTAATGATATGCTAAATTTGGTTGTGTGTTTGGTGTGCTCTTTTATTTTTAAAGTTATAAAGTCGTCCTCTAGGAAGTAATTTTATCCCCAAATATGTGTTTGCATATTAACAGTGTTTGGTCCAAATGTTTCTAAAGCTTTTAGTAGTATTCACCCTTGATTATAAGACTTCAATGATATTCTTTTTCCTAAACCCAACTTTAAAACGTCAACACAGTTAAGAGATAGATGGATACACTTACCTGCACCAAAACTATAACCGGAAAGAAGATCATAGTTTTTTAATATTTAATACTCATGTGTTAATTTTTTCCATACTCATAGGAATGTTTATACGCAGGGTGACTCCGGAGGACCTCTGCAGGTGAAGGGCAGGGACGGCCGCTACTTCCTCGCCGGCATCATTAGCTGGGGCATCGGGTGTGCGGAGGCCAACCTGCCCGGCGTCTGCACCAGGATATCCAAGTTCGTCCCTTGGATCCTGCAGACCGTCACGTGACCTCTATAAGTGACCTCAGACAGTTATAAACCCCAAGTGATATTTTTTAACCATTTTTTGTCGGTATAAATTATAATTACGGATATAAAAATACGTTCTATTTATTAAGAAGTGTATAAAGACCACCTATTGTAGAAATGTAAAAGTTAGTATTTTCTTAATATGTTCCTGTTTTAATAAAACTGTAAACACTTTACTTAATTTATTTTAATTATTATTATAAACATCATAAAAACACTATTGCCAACAAAGACTTTCAAATAATTAACTTTAAAAGGATTCGTTTTTGGATAATTTTTATTTTACATTTTTTTAGTAACTATCTAGGATTCGTTTGTTTAGTTAGTCATAGATTACAATAGTTAAAACTTTATTCTCATTTATGTAACTTAATGTTATGAAATTCTTGTGAATTCTGAACCGTTATCCATAGATTAATAGTGAAATATTTTTGGGTTTTATAAAATTTAACCTTATGAAATCTGCTATCAGGATATACACACATAGTGCCAATCAGTTCTGGAAACACCTATTTCTCAGAATAATTAAAATATTTTAAGATAAATATCTACAAAATTAAATACAATATACAAGATAAAAAGGTATATGTAATATCTTATATATGATACTAACATACCAGGAACCAACGTAAATAGCAATAACCATTGAGACAGCCAGGGACAAACATAGGTCCAAAGTTAGTTGGTAGTTAATAGATACAATGGTCAGTTTTTATATCATATTGTAATCCTTATGAATCAAAGTATATAAGAATTCGCAAAACAACTTAAACGTTGATTTCAAAACAGAACTTATGTTATCGGTTATTAACAGACATTATATTATCGGGTTTGGATTTGCACAATTTCCATTACATAAGATAGATAAATTTAATCAGTACTATACCTATACCATTGCTACCTAATTAAAAGCTTTTCTTCTTTCTCGTAAAAGAGAGAAAATTCTTAATAAGCTTGACAGGCAAAGTTTGGTATTATTGTTCATCTCGTGTTAATAAAACCATGATAGTCATAAAGTAGGTTTAACTCATAACTAAAATGAAAACGTGTAACGTTTCAGTTTGAAAATTATTATTTTCATCAAATTTTTGTAATCGAGGTTTAATAATTGGCTTTACGTTTTTAATTACAAAATATTTAAAATATTAAGGATTTCTTAGAATTTCTCGTAGAAAATACGCAAGCTCCCTTATCACACCAAAATGTATCAAGAAGATACAAGAATAATCGAGAAATGTTGATACAATCAACAATTTTATTATAAACATCTCACTCTATTCTTTATAATTATACTATTTATTTAAAGTCTATTTATATCAACTTCCTGTAAATAAATCAAAATAATTAAAAGTAGTGATCAAGATAAATAGTATTATTACGTGTGTATATGTTTGTATATTCAAATATCTTACTATGTTACTATGTCGTGATACCAAAAGTTAAAATGTATGCTAAGAATTCGATGTATAAATGTATACTAAGGGATTACATGTAGATTAAGGTGTAATTAATGTAAATATTGTACTATTTTTATTTGTAATAAAGAAGATATTTTCTTTAAAACTTGTTTGAATTTATATCCTTATTAAAAATATAATTTTTAACAGTTTGAGTAAAATGTACGTGAATAAATCCTAAGGTTTCGCCTGGTAGAAATTTAGAGGCTCAGTTAGGAGACAATTGAAAAATACAAATATCTTTGGATAAAAAGAGTAGGTTTGATAGAGAAAAAGTTGTTCATAAATAGAAAAAATTAAATAAATTCACTTTCCTTTGGGCATCGTGGTTATGCGTCAAATATATGTTTCACCTATGTTTTGGCTATGTTTTATCTATAGTTGATTCGATGATAGGGAATGATTTAGTTCGTCTAAAAATCTGTCTTTATAACGACGTCACTTCCGTTACAATTTTGGTATAACGCCAATTGCTGGCCCCCACCCCCAGTATATAAAAATCGAATAATTTAACTTATTTACTCGAGTTAGATACTCCAACAAAACGGTTTTAATTACCTCTACGACAATCACATTGTAGTTTTATGCAACAACTTAGGTGTTTCAGTTTAACGCATAGGCTAATATTCCAAGTGCGATCAACATGACCGGTTTCTGCTACTTCACTGAATTTCATTCATCACTCAACTAGAAATAAATCATTACGAAATTTCAGTAAGGAAGTTTTATAATTACCCCATGAATATTGGACATGTTGCAGGAAACAGCTGTCAGATTTGAGATTAAGTTGGCAACGTTTAAATGGAATTCCATAAACTGGTTCGACGCCGCAGCCGCGCCAGACGGCGGCTGGTGACGCTTGTTGGTATGGCGTTGTAACTGTTAACGGGCTTTACGGATAAACCGACACTGCAGTGTTGCGAGAATATGTGTAGCGGCTGAGGATACTAGGGGGGGGCAGGAGTTATGTGCGATGAGCGTGAAAAATAGTTTGAACACTATTGAAACATTCTGGGGTGTGGAACCCTCATGAAGGGTTGAATGGCCAAAGCTAAAATATCAAGAATAAACGTATCAGCCTGATAAATTGTGTCTATGTCAGCTTTGATCTGGTGATAGTTATGTTTGACATATGTGGTGCCTATCCACTATGCCAATACAGTTACTAAATAACTCAAAGTACAAATAGTTACTAAATAATCTACTTACTATTATGTGCGTAGTTATTACTTATTATGTGTATACTTATATGTGTATGTGTATACATAAATCATCCAGCGTGTTTCTATAATCTCTACCAATGCTCTTTAATATGGTAATTTGGGTAATCTTAGGGTAATTTGACCTTCTCGAATAAAGTAAAAATTAAAAATAGCAGTCCTAAAGTCATTAGTTACTCACACAGCCGTCATTTTGATTTATTTTGAAATTTCTCTCGAAACTTAAAACTTCTGCATTCATTTTAATAGCATTGATATCCGTGGGACATAATTTATCATTTAAAATAGAATTTTGTAAAAAACGCATGAAAAAATGTGACCTTTAAAAAATTATGAATATGATTACCTTTAAACTTTTAATCTGATAAAACTGGAGGAAATATGAAACTAAAAACACAAAAACAATAGGAAGAAATTATGGAATCGCAATACTATGATGACTAAGTATTTAATTTGCCATTCCATTTCCATTTTAAATTGCATTTTAAATCCATTCGTTACACATCGGTTACCTATTGAACAAATAAAGAGTCTGTTACACGTGGCCATAACATGTAACGAGGCTGCCTAGCACACCTTGACCTCGGTTGTCGCCGAGGAACCCCTTTGATATGAAATAATCCCTCAGTAATTGGCTCCTGAGGGATGAACCAACCCCGACGTCATTACGTGCTGGCCAAACGGTCAGTTATTTATAAACAATATCTTTCGACTTAGTATTTTTCAGTTTGCAAATATTCCTGTATAAATTGATATTGTGTAATTTTAAAAGCTTTGTGACTGTTATGTCTCACTTTAGATCACTCATTTTACGATGATGTATTGCAATAACCTGATAACACCGTAATAACGACGAAACATAAAGTTAGTACACGTTAAGTGAATTGTATGATACAATGTTTGTGCTATATTTAATAATAATTATAGTAGTAGTTCAGTGCCTATTATGAAATTGAAAAACACTTTTAACCTGTGGTTAATTCTTGTACTAAAATTCCATTTAAATTTTAATAATTTAGTTTTGTATAGTGGAAATTCTCATATAAATTCAAAATATAAATCAGTCTGAGAAATCAAATGACCGAACACATAACATGTAAAATATTACTACCCTACAAGGTGTGAATATTCTGAAAATTCTATGTTAACGTGTCACAAACAATGAAGAATATTTCTCTATCATTTTATATTGCTAACGTTTACCTAGATTCCCTTGCAATATTTTTCGGGAGAAAAGTCAGGAAGCAATTTCATATCAATTTGGGATCGTAAAGCAGAAGGATGGCTGAGCGCAAAGGCGGGATTGAGATGCCATTCCGATTGTCACAAAGGTATTGGGGTATTGGGCCCAGCCACACGGCGCTTTGCGATGATCCCCCCGACACTACAGTACGCTACCTACTGTATTGCACTTCGGACGACCTCGTGTTGGTGGGATTATGGAGATTGGGACATTAGCTCCAGACTGAAATTGATATGATTCAACATAAAATTGCAATCTCAATTCCTCTAGATGTCTATTATATTCAATTACTTCCTTCTAAAATGCATGAATGTTAAACGTTTCACTTGCTTTGATCCCTGTACAGTAATAATCACAGTGAATATGCATTGATCACTTCGTCAAGAATGTGTAGCTCACGTTGGAACTGGTTGGAAATATTTCGTAATCATAGTTATAGTCTGAATTCAGAGCACGACATGATACAAGTTTTTCTCAGTTCCCGAATGACATTTCTGGGTTACAAGTGTTGACCTGAGAATGCAGATACAGTCACCTAACCTACATTGTTGTAGCCGTTCCCATATTGAGTGAAACTTTGTTAATTGCTTTTCTTTACAAGGAAACCTAATTACAAACCGATCAACCAGAGGCCCACGTGATAGGACGCCGTTGAAAATGAAAGCGATATATGTTCGCGTCAAATGTTTAATGACAGATCTCCTAACTACCAGAATATCTGGGGTTCAAATTGAGGTGATTATGACGTTATATTACCTGTTAAATTATATGGTAGTATCATAATACTGTACTTAAAATTAACATTTCATAAGTTTTTGTTTTAAGGTTCTGGGATATTTTATTTGCTGAGAACGCAGCAGACCTACGTCCTCAGTAAATTTCCAAATCAATAATATAATAATAATATTTTATGACAAGTTTTTATCAATATCGCTCGATATATATGAGAATCATTTGCCCATGATTAACACGTGAAAAGATTATGCAGGTTAGCTGCCATGATAAACACATATACTATGATTTTTAAGCATAAATGGACGGATCTTAACCACATGAAGCTAAATACCAAGTTTCATCCAAAAAAATTGATTGATAAGTGAAATATTAATTTGTCCTTATTCTTCATAAGATTAAAGCTAGAGCCCCAAAATACAATGTATTGTATTTATATTTTTTGACATCTCGCTAACCATTGGAGATAGAGATAAACAACTAAATTGTGTATTTTTCCAGCTAATTCGAATGGTTAAAGATAAAATAACGCCAAAACGCCATTTTTTAGTACAAACGCCCCAAATACCCCTTCCGATTTACCGATATGTATAGATTAGGAAATTTTCCGAGTAAAAGTGTAAATGTGTGTATGAAATACACGTCCTTAGCAAATTTGGTCTTGATCGGACCATTTTAACGAGAGTTATCGTGTTAACGTACACTTATATACAAACACATGTATATATATATATTTATGTATTTATATATACATATTGTATATATACAAAATATGTATTATATAAACAATTTTTAACGACTATTGTTTTTGTCCTCTGGGCACCTCGAAATGAAAAATAACATGGTCCCGGGCTCAAGTCTTGCCATGAGACCTACAGTAATAGCTTCTTCCCTATATGAAATTCGCTAAAAAAAGCTACAGTGAATTCAAATGTGGTTGTATTTTAAAACGACATTTCAATTATTCGCTATACAAACAGTATTAGTAGACTAACACATACTCTCTCCCTTATATACTTTTCTTTTAGTAAATTAAATAACTACAATCTTTGATGAAACTATCATATTCTTCAATTTTAATTTATATATAGTTTTAAGGTTTGTTGTTTCAAAAATAATCATCCAATTTCTTAAACTAACAACAGAAGAAAACAAGTGAAATTCATTTTTTCAGGACATTAGACATTTTAGGGAACCCTGCCTCAAAGATAATACCAAACCATTTTGAGTGGTTTCGTTGTCTAATGTGACCTTACATTGCATGCAGTTTCGTAGAAAATTGTTGAGAAAAAAGGAAAAACTTTTTTTAACATTCCCCTTAAGAATAACGTTGGGCTCACTCACACAACGTATTGTGTTCACTAAGAATTTTAAATTGAACCTATCGCTGTAACCGATAGTCATAGACCAATGATTCGGAATACAAATTCCTTTAGCTTTGTGATCCGGTTTAGTTGAGATGTTCAAACTATTTTACAAATTTGCGTTTTACAGGAATATTTTTACATTTAAAAGCTCTAACTTTAGAATCATTAGTTTTACAGACATACATGTGGTGTCATTATATTTGGGACATTCGCAGCATTAAATCATGAAAAATAAATCAAAACCATTAGAGCGGACTTTGAGAAATTTTTATCTAATACATTTTAAGGGGTTTTAGGGGTAAACAAACAACCCTTAACAACCAAAGATTAAAAATTGATCTGAAGATATAGCCAAAGTGCACCCATGTTTGTTATTTCATAAAAATCGGACGGTCAGTATGGCCCCGCGGTCCGTACACAGACAAACAGACATCAATCTGAGATTGTAGGCCCAACCTCCGTTATGAACGCACGCTATATTGTGTCGCCTTGTTAGCTCGAAGGCGGAGTGTTTTATTTTGTGTATTTCTACACCAACGGCATTTTTTACGTTTTGATGGAGAATGGTCCAACCTCGGTTATTATTAAAGTGTTGTGGTTATTTGTTGTGTTATCAATATAGTTTTTGTATAGTACATGATAGATAAGTATAATATTATTGACCACATGATATAATTAATATCTGTAACTTAAGCTTTGATTTTTAAAATGTAAATTATTAGTTAATCACTTGAAAACGGGAGAAACTTCTCAACCTTCAGAAACATTGTGTAGTTAAAAACACAGACGCGTTGGAAAATTCCAATAAAAGATATTCAATAATTAATAACCAACGCCATTTTGAATTTCAAAAATTCTGTAGATCAAAATTTTTTTTGTGTATTTCTACGCCAGTGGCATTTTTAACGTTTTGATGGGGAACGGTCCAAACCCCTCAAAATTTTTGCTATTGGAAGGAGAGAAATATGTTACAATCAAATGTATACTCCACCCGAATTGTACAGGGTTGGTGGAAAGTCCCGGAACGGCTTAATATTTTTATTATTAACTAGTCTTCAATAGTAAAACTTTAGAAATTGAATCGGGACCTTAAATACAAATTCTTTGTTGTTTATTATTGACTATAAACCGAGACTTTTCACCAACACTCTATAGAATTTGCCAACAATTACTCATTTACATAAAGGTACTTTACAATTCATTAGATTTAATTTCTATGACAAAATTTAAAACAGCATTCACTTCAACGGGGGTACCGTAGAGCCAAGTGAATCTAACAATTTTATACTACTATTGTTTGATCTATGACCAACAAACCTTTCTAGTCCTAATTGTATGATATCAATAGATGTAATTATTATTTAATAAGCGTTAATGTGCATCGTAAAAAATGGTAGCCTGTTTACGATTTCAAATATGACATTGCAGATCTCTGCGGCCAAGTATTGTCCAGTATGGTGATAATTTTCACTATTCTAAGTGAGCTGAAGCCTTTGAGCCAGTGATGATATCCCCAGCTGTGGTTTTGAGTATTTAAGACTTGCAAAATATTCACGTAAATCGCTCCTGAAATCCAATTACATTCTTTGTGTGCAAGTGACAGCTCCGCAGTTTCCGGGTTCTTGTACTTGTCTGCCTCTATTAAATATTATTGTGATTTTTCGTATGAATTCATTAGGAAGTAAAATCAAAGGATAGCTGTTATTGTAATTATAGAATTTTTTTGTATTTTAAAAATTTGTTCAATTCAATCAATTTTCAAATTTAAACATTCTGTACCTTCACTTAATGTCTAGCAACTAACCTGAGGGTTGTATTAATATTAAAAAGCCTTCAACCACCCTTCGGTTGTTTGATTAAGGTACGTTCCTTATGTTGAGTTAAAATGCATTGACAATTTTCTCAACGGAGTAAGCGGTTTATCGTGAAGTTCTTGTAAAGGCGTGATGTCGTATTGGTAGTTGTTTACAATAACTGCCTCAACAATATCTTCTATACTTCTATTACTAACTATTTGAGACATAAATATGAATAAACAAGTAATATTAAGGCCCGCTCAGCCTTAACTGTATAGTAAACTATGAAGGTTAGGTTAGCTAAAAATAATCAGAGTTGGAGTCAACACTACTGTTGTCATCGGTGGCAATTTCGGGTTGATTGCCATCGTAGAGCTGCGAAACAGCACAACATATGCTGGATTTTGCTCGTTTTGTTTTCATTGTGCTTTCTTTTGAAAATAAATTCGGCAATATGACTTTGTAGATGGTGTTTCCTGTTCCCATGACGTGAAACCTTCGACCAGACCTCACGCCAGATGCGCTCTGTTTTGTGCATGAGCTTGAGTATCCGGATGTGTGTATCCGGATACTTAAAGTTTGAGGGATACAATACCCCTGCAATATGCAGAGGGATGCCAAAGTAGGTATACAGTAATGATACATTTCATAGAAAAGGTATTTAATCATATAAAAACCAAACTTTTTCAATTTATTTGAAGAGGATTAAGAAACCAATATTAACTTTTAAAACTGTGTACTTGACAAAAACACTCACTTCCTTTTGTGTTCAAATTGTTTGCCTTCAAAGTCAACAAACTGCTGTAATCCTGAAGTTACGCTTAAACACACTTTTTGGCAAAGTTCTTTATTTTCGTGTATGTCTTGGCAAGCTTGACGAATGAATTTTACTATCTGATTAACGCAAAAGGTTTTTTAGGGACCACATTGTCTTTGAAAACTCCTCAAAAGAAATAATCTATAGGAGTCAGCCCGTGCAGGCTTAAAAATTACTTGTTTATTCATACTAAGGACCCAAATAGTTAGTAACAGAAGTATGGAAGATATTGGAGTTTAGGTAGTTATTGTAAATAATTACATTTTAACAAATTATTGTTTTTTTTTAGAGTCTGCTGTACCTCCGCTATCTTGGATATTAGTCCCATTACAAAAATTTTAATTTCGTGACAGTATTATAGAACACTCGAATAAGATATTACCCCCCGATAGAGGTGTGAAATCAAAGGTAAAGTAGTTATCTCAGAAATTACATAATATTTAATTTTTTTCGAATTTTGTTTTCATTGTGCTTTCTTTTGAAAATAAATTCGGCAATATGACTTTGTAGATGGTGTTTCCTGTTCCCATGACGTGAAACCTTCGACCAGACCTCACGCCAGATGCGCTCTGTTTTGTGCATGAGCTTGAGTATCCGGATGTGTGTATCCGGATACTTAAAGTTTGAGGGATACAATACCCCTGCAATATGCAGAAGGATGCCAAAGTAGGTATACAGTAATGATACATTTCATAGAAAAGGTATTTAATCATATAAAAACCAAACTTTTTCAATTTATTTGAAGAGGATTAAGAAACCAATATTAACTTTTAAAACTGTGTACTTGACAAAAACACTCACTTCCTTTTGTGTTCAAATTGTTTGCCTTCAAAGTCAACAATTTGCTGTAATCCTGAAGTTACGCTTAAACACACTTTTTGGCAAAGTTCTTTATTTTCGTGTATGTCTTGGCAAGCTTGACGAATGAATTTTACTATCTGATTAACGCAAAAGGTTTTTTAGGGACCACATTGTCTTTGAAAACTCCTCAAAAGAAATAATCTATAGGAGTCAGCCCGTGCAGGCTTAAAAATTACTTGTTTATTCATACTAAGGACCCAAATAGTTAGTAACAGAAGTATGGAAGATATTGGAGTTTAGGTAGTTATTGTAAATAATTACATTTTAACAAATTATTGTTTTTTTAGAGTCTGCTGTACCTCCGCTATCTTGGATATTAGTCCCATTACAAAAATGTTAATTTCGTGACAGTATTATAGAACACTCGAGTAAGATAATACCACCCGATAGAGGTGTGAAATCAAAGGTAAAGTAGTTATCTCAGAAATTACATAATATTTAATTTTTTTCGAACATGAAAAACGTAATTACCTATTAATTATTGGATATTATTCTTTTCTGAAACATAATTAAAAGAACAATAATGTAGTTGCCTAAAAACCACTTTACATTTAATTTCACGCTTTCTTATTACATCCGTGTAACCAGTAATGTTGGGGCCAGTAAGGCAGACTCGAACCTAAACTGCCCATCACCGATCTGTACGGTCAATAAAAGACGGCAGTGACACCTTGGCTGCGTGAGTCACATTGGCTAGTCAGTGTAAAATAATTACGTATGTGATGGTGTACTTTTATGCTTTCACTAACAATTTCTTTTTATACTGTGGAAAAAACCATTTTACGGATGGATTATTTTAATTTACCATGCTTTATAACACAAAAAATATTGTTTGAAAATAAAAATTATGTTAAGTGTCAATGACCCTAATACCATAACCGAAAGCGTGCATAAAGCACATTTTATATAAACTAAGTGTGAATTAATGGATAAAAACTATTAGTACACTCGAGGATGGTTGAGATATCAGTGTGGCCATGCAAATAAATGTCCTGTTTATCAGTATTCAGTGTCCATTACAATGTTTTGATAGACGAAGATTTGCTCGGCAACTGCAGTAAAGTGGGTGACCTTATCGAGGCAAGGCCCGCATATGCAAACACTGCTTATTCCACCGCGCCGCGTCGCAACAGTGCTGCGCTCTGTCTCTCCATGTACAATATTAGTGTTCTATTTTGACAACTAAGAGATTAAATTAGAGTATTGTAAGCCACGTAAGAGGGCTATGATGCAAGAGACAGAACCATACGATCGCCTACATTACTCCAGTTCCTTAACTACTCCATGTTGTTATACCATACATGTTGTTTTGACAATATGTGCGTTTTGATTTTTACTGTCCTCCTCAATATTACGATAGGGTAAGGAGAAAGTATAGTTTTCGTCAGAGTTTTCGAATTGAATTTTTTGGTAGATATATCCATTTTATTGCCCTCTGAATCGAAAAGAGTGGTTTTATAGTGATGTCTGTCTGTGTGTGAGTGGGGGGGGGTAGATGTAGAAGCCTAGAGAAGAGACTATTGGTGCGATTTTAATGAAATTTGTTATATAGGTAACAATCCACGGTATGGTATCTAGGAGCATTTTTCATTTTTAGCTTATTTCCCATAGGGAAAAAAGCTATTACCGTAGGTACCTTAAGACTTAAGCCCGGGGACCATGATATTTTTTAGTTTTTAGGTGCCAAAAACAATAGAAATTTATGTATATATATATATATATATGTATACATATATATATATATATATGTGTGTGTGTGTGTCTGTGAACACGGTAACTCTCGTAAAAATTGGTCCGATCACGACCAAATTTTGTAGAGACGTGTATTCCTACATTTGTTTGGACGAGTTCGGAATCCAGAAATATCGGTTAATCGGAATGGGTAGTTCGGGTTTGTACTCAAAAATTAGGGTTTTTGCATTTTTCATATGTAATTTTAAAATACCGTATTCAAATTTTGTCAGTCACCACTAGAATCAGCTTAAAATTACACAATTTAGTTCCTTAAAGTTTTTCTTTATCTCGAACGGTTACTAAGATATTAAAAAATCTAAACACAGTACGTTGTATTTTGGAGCTCCAATGTTAATCTTATGCAGGATAAGGAAAAATCAAATTTCACTTACCAATCAATATTTTTTGATTAAAGTTGGTATTTACCTTTATGTAGCTGAGATCTTATGCTTCAAATGCTTAAAAATCATAGTTTATGTGTTTATCATGGCATCTAACCTGCATACTCTTTTCCCATGTTAATCATATGTAGAATAGGTAAACTCCTTTTTTATGGACAGATATTGATGAAATTTGGTATAAATTGTCAAAATAAAAATTGTTTACGCTAGAAATGCCTTTTTTCAAGGTTCCTCACAGTGGCAAACCTGCATATTTTTCCCATGTTAATCTCATGGAGAATAGGCAAATAATTAACTCATATATTTATTGACAGACATTGATAACACTTGACATATAATATTATTGATTTGGAAATTCGCTGAGTACGTAGGTCTGCTGTGACGGGGGTATTTGATGATATCACACTTTGATGGGGAATTGTGTGATTTATAGTCTTTTATTAGACAAAACAATTTTTTCATTTACTTCATAGGTTAGATCATGGATATGTGTAATGGGAATGTTTTCAGTTCATCTAAACAGCTAGTCTTATTCTTTTATATAAAAAAAATCAATACAGTAGTTCTGGTAGTTTCTATAGAAACCTGTTACACATTTTCCATCTTGAAAATCACAAACCCCCCCCCTGATCTAACACATATCCATGTCAAAATGAAACCACCCGAATTTCTCAATACAATAGGGTTTAAAAGTTATTATAGGGCTTCAAAAGGTCAATTTTTTTAATTTTCTGGCAAACCAATAATAGTATAAAATAATTCGAATACCACCATTAAAACCATCTAAGAAAACTAGATAAATTAATATGTAGAACTGTTAATCTACGACTAATGGTTCTAGAAAATATTTCAATTTTATGTCAACGATAAACGGTACTGCGTTTATCGTAATCTCAGAGCGCCAAATGTTATTGTTATGGAGCATATTAAAATCAATATCTTCTTCATCGGTTTTCCATGAAAGCTGGTATGCAGTGTAAGATCACATCACCCAATAAACCTCACTCAAAAACCTATATATTACCTTAGGACAAGATATGCCCGAAAACATTTCTAACAATTATTATTTTAACTTATTTTATCTCGTTATTAAGATATTTGATGATTATTTTTGAAACAATACATTCTAAATCATACTTAAGAAGTTTTTAATAACGCTTTATCAAATGTTTATTTTTATTTTTAAATTAAGGTACATAGTATGTGTCACTCCACTGATACCGTTTATTCAACATAACGTGATTAGAAAGAAGCTAAATAAACGGTATCATTGGGCTTACACATACTTTCTCCCTTAAGTCAGTTTAAACGACAATCTTTAATAAAACCAACATACTATTTAACGTTTATCTAAGAAATTTTTAATAATTTGAATTTTGATAATTTTTGTTTGAAACATAATCATCCAATTTCTGAAATAACAAGAGAAACAAAATTAAATTTATTGTTGGCATTTCATGGGGGGATACCCCCCCCGTCGTTATACCAAGCTTTTGGAGTGGTTTCGTTGGATGATGTGACTTTATGCTGCATACTAAGTTTAATGAAAAACGGTTGTGAAATATGGATGAAATAGATTTTTTAATATTCTCTATAACATTGGGTGCACTCACACAAAGTACTGAGTTTACCAGGGACATTAAATTTGACTTATCTTTGGAACCGTTAGTCGTAGACTAAAGACTCAAAATACTAATTTGTTTATTGTTTGAATGGTGGTTGTCAAATTAACCTTTTTGTTTTCGCAAAAAAAGATTTTTTGACATTCAAAAGCCCATAATTTAAAAAACTCGATGTTTTGAGAAGTGCGGGTAGTCATTTTGTTTACCTCATAAAGGACGATAAACCATAGAATTTTAATCAAAATTATTAGAACCGTGTTGAGAAATCTTCATTTTACGTGTTTTTTGGGGGGTTTTTAGAGGTAGAATATCCTTAAAAATATAAATTCGAAAAAGTTAAAAAAAGTCCCAATATAACGTGAATTATTACCTACATGCCAAATTTCATGAAAATCGGACCAATAGTCTCGTCTTTAGGCTTCCATACATTCCCCCCACACACAGACATCACAAAAAAACCTTTTTCGATTCAGGGGGCACTAATATCTAGGCTTCTGCTCATCCCCACCACACACATACACATGGACAGACATAACTCTAAACTCATTTTTCCATTGAGGGAGCACTATAATGGATATATTCACCAGATACTCAAATTCGAAAATGCTGAAGAAAAAATTACTTTCTTCTTATACTATCGTAAAGGGGGAGAAAGTAAAAAAACTACCAAAGATAAATATTATTTGAGGGCTATGGACCAGATGAACATCTCGGTATAAGACACCTATGAAACGCCACCTATTGGGAGCCTTGGCCTTTCTTACCATTTAACGGTCAGATAAAATAATCGTCTTCGTGTGTAATGTGTGAAACAACACAAGCTTCAGACCAAAACACGACCCAGACCAGCACAAAACATAATCCATCACTCGACACGGACAACGGACGTAGGTCACCACACGATATAGACCAACATTAGACTCAACTCACCTAACGACACAGATCAGACGACAACAGACGAGTGTCAGACAAAAGTCACCTTTCGATACATACCATTGTAAAACAGAAAATACCACATGATGCAGATCAGCATACTACAAACCAACACGTGGAAAATCACAACACAGCACAGTCTACCATACAATGTACCATACAATCTACCATACAAGACTAATAGCATAAAGCTAGAAAACTTCGTACACTTTCCTTTTTATAACACCTCCTTTTGTCAGTATCGTCACCCTCATTGTTTGAGCGTGGTTGTTACGTGATAAAACGTCACGGATTTCAATATTAACTCTATGATCTTCAGTAACAAAAGCTGTTGCCCGCTCAGATCAACATGAATACTATAGGTATCATATAAGACAATAGAAAATAGGTATCAGATTCATGCCAGCTATTGGATAAGTTCGACTCAGCCTATCACACCTTGAACTTCGTAAAGATCCGTTCATCTATGATAACACGTAATACCATACCAGGCTTGTTTGGTATACTTTTTCAGTTAAATTTTAGTAGCTAACTAGTACTTAATAATTCTAAATTAAACAGTAGAAATTGGTAAGGTGTATAAGTGAGACTTATAAAATAAGCAACAACGGTCATTTTATGTCATTAAGGGAGGCTCGCGAGCAGTAAGTTAAATAGCGTAAAATTAAATAAAATTAAAGCTCTTTACTAAAAATAGAATGCTGCTAACTCAACCTCAAAAGATTGGTCCAAACAAAATGTTGGTGATATGAACATTGAAGGCTTTGAACCTTAAACCGCCGATATTTTGTTTTAGACTTAAACCAAGAGCCGTAAAAGTCTACAGATATACAATTTCCCATTGACGATAAGCCGGGTCTGGTTCACCACGGGCGCTAATTATTGCTGGATTAACTTGCATCAAAGGCGCAGAGAGACTAACCGACTTATTGGTCGATGCCGAATTCGGTAATTCACATTTCGATTACGTACATTTTTGGAAAAAAAATTATAGTGATCTTAATGTATGAAATTGTTTATGTAATTTAATTTCATCTGATTTGATCATTCAAACTATTGAACGTTCTAACATTACATTTTTAGTGTGGTTTATTTGCTAAAATCTAGCATAAAAATCAACATTTTTTTAAAATAAATTACTTGAAAAATAAATAACAACATGAAATTATAAAATCTTAGTAAAAGTATGATAAATTTAATTGAATAACATTATAGTATTAAATATTTTTAGGAATATTTTTTGATAATAGAGAATAATCTTTCGGTTATATTTAAACATATGGAGTTTCGATCTATGTACGATTATGATTATGATATTGTAGAGAGATCTCTAAACCCGGGCCTGATCCTAATTCTTACAACGACGAATAAGAACTATTATTTTTAAGCTATGGTTTTCAGCCATAAAATTTTACATTATTACATAACATTCAATATAATTTTGAAGTTCTCTATGTGGGTATTAAAGCTAAGTTAACAGTTTCTTGAACCATTGAGGAACACCAGAAAAAATAAAACCTTTGCACATTTAATTTCCCAATCTCTGGATTCATGACAAGATACTCTTCTGTTTATATGATCATGCTTGATGGTATCTATGAAAAACTGCTCTATTGAGCGAGTGCGAGGACAAACTTGAAATTAAACTAATTTATGTACAGGAAAGTTGATATTGTTCAGTGACTTATTCTCAAAAACCAGATGATGGGAAAACAGAATACCAACCATCTCAGCAACATGTGGAAGTGGGACTTGGTACTTATAACTCTATTCTGAACATTCTTGTATCAGGCTAACAACTCAACTAACTTCAACAACTTGAATAAGGACACAACTTTCATATTTATAAACATACTTCAAATACATTTGATGTCAGGCAACCAACAACACCCATCTCTATACCTATAATACCGTAACGGTGTAACCAGAATGTTGCCGAAGTGGCGACTGGAACAGCCGACATTCAGCGCACGAAACGCCTAAAACATTCGAGAAGCGCCGAGAATGTTCGAGAAGCCACAATCAACAATAAAACCAAATATTCGGTTGTTTCACGAAGATTCTAGAAGGGACCGAACCAACGAACGTATAGGAACCATAGGACCTCGGCACACTGCATGTCACGAGTTAGTTGAATATTGTGCCGATAGGTTATAGACCAGTAGTCAGTGACCGCAAGATATTTGAAAGTGACAGTGTTAGTGATTTGTAAACTGCGTCAGTGACTAGTAAAGTGTCTGTGTTAAATAGCGATAACTGGATATAAGTAATTAATTAGCTGTAAGTAATGAGCATTGTCAATTTGGTTGATTCAGAAATTAGATAGGTTTCGACAATTAGTCAACTATTTTTGTAATTTATTTGATGGTAGTAATAAAAAGTAATTACTGTTTTATTTATAACGCCCGTGACATTACCACAACAACCATACCGGCAAAACTTTGATGCAACATATTCTGTAATATAACAAGTAATTCCTTAAGCAATATAATTTCGCTCAGTACTCGTATTGAATCTAATTAAAAAGTGAATGTGTTAAGAATCGAATTTGCAGTGGGGTAAAATAGCTCTCAGGCTGTTAAAAAAGGCTTAACCAAGCAATTTACAGGGTTATTTAGTTTTTAGAAGTTTTAGTGCATTAATTTATCAAGTATTTTAATTCTAGTTAGACTTACACTTAATGCTGATACTCGTTAAATCAGATTTAAATATCAATTATTAATTTCAAGTATGATGAAATAAGTAAACGTTCGCTCCGGGGAGAGATACAAGCTACGTGAGCTGCGCGATAATAGTAAAGGCAAGGTTGGGCTCCGGGGAAATATATGAATCATAAAGCAAGACTGAGCTTGCCGATACATATTGCGATCCGGGCCCCGGGGTCTCGCCATGAAGCCTAGCCCTCTACACATCTACATGAAGCTGGCTCAGCAAAGCCGCAAACGATTGACGCGTTCCCAAAAACATTCATCTAAATGTAATTGATTGAAAAGTGCAAGATTAGCGGGTTTTGTTTATAGAAATTAAAGTTGTATTATACGAAACGGAAATGGAACTATGTTATAGAGCTCTTTGACACGGATATGTCTAAATTGTGCGGGGTATCATATGGAAATGAGAACAGCTGTTTAGAGGAATTGAAAAAACTGTAAAAAATTCCCTTCAGACATATCCTTGAGCTAACCTATTTTCCATAAGGGAAGAAAATACAGTATTATAAATTTTGACGTGGAAATTGGGGGATGGGTGTTGGCAATTTGCGCCACCAAAATTCGAAACAGTGACGTCATTTGGTTAGTGATGTCATATGGTTAGTGACGTCGAAGTTTGGTTATAAGAACAGCTGTTGAGATTAACTGAAAACATCCTCTTTAGACATATCCATGGTCTTAATTATTTCCCACAGGGAAGTAAATACTGTACATTTTCATATTATGTTTTCTCATAGTGTATTTCAAAATATTAGGATTTTTTTACTTTCGCTTTTAATTATTAGATTTCAAGCAAGTTTTAAAATATACTTATAGCTACACATTTTACAGTTAATTGTTTAACAGTCATACACAAACAATATGGTGTTTTAAAAATACAAGCTGTGTTACCAAGACATCTTTTAAAGGGGCTAGCATTCCACGACAAACGCCTTTAAGAGCACAATACCTTGACTACATCACTTGGGAAACGGTCTTCTTCAAAAGGTATTGGACTTATTTGTCATGAGCCTGTTAAAATTCTAAATTGAAGAATAAAAATTGCATTTCTAAGTTTTGCTACCTACTTCATAAACTGTTTTCTTATACTTTGATTCAAATTATTTGTGAAACATGTTAATTAGCATATAAATTGTTGCAAGCCGATTGCTGATTTGTATTGTGTTTTTTTGCTCTGTAAGAATAATTGTTTTATGTAGTGAGTTACCAAAACGAGAATTTCATTTGTCGTATTTAACTGTACCTATTGCTTATTGTAATATTTATTACTTGCTTGTTTTCTAGTTTGTTAAGCATTTACCATGTTAAAACATGTAAATAATGAAAATAGTTTAAATAATGTAAAACACGTAACATCAAATGTAAATATGGTGTTGACCGTTGAATGAAAAAATAACCAAGAATATTATGAAATAATGGGATTAGTCCTTGATACGTACATACTTGTTCAAAGAAGAATTTAAGATTATAAATTTTGAATTACTAAATTCAAGTTAGTTTGAATTTAAAATGTTTCACCTATATCAAATACGAAAGGAAAGTTTCATTATGTTTCAAACATCAAAGGAAAGAAAGGTACAAAAACAATAAAGTTTATTAAGCGTTTGCCTTAAGCATGGTCTATCTTCACAGAGAAATCTTACTAACAAGCTTTTTATTAACTTCCTCATGAAACTCATTAGCAAAGACAAATTTATAAACTTATTTTGAGACAAGTTGTAAAAAGTTAATAATGACGTCAATTTCAGGAAAATAAAACCAATAACTAAATTGTGAATATAAAAGTACTATAATGGCCTATAACCAAACACATTGTAAAATTCACAGAGAATTGTATGATAATAAATGAAGTTTCGCTTACGATAATATACATAAAAAAAAGTTTAATAGTAGTATAAATTTAATAATATTTCAATATAAAATAAATATTTAAAAATACATAACATAGTATATTGTAATGAGACTCAATATCCCTTCAGTGCAAGTATAGCAAATTTGATCTCGGAATATCGGTAAGCCTGGTTCCTCGTCTAGACACCACAACGGCTCCACACAAATCTGAAACTGTAGTAGTAGTTGTAGTGTAATGTTATTTTAGATTCAATACCCCTTCAGTGCAAGTATAGCAACATTGATCTTGCAATATCGGTAAGCCTGGTCCCTCGTCTAGACACCACAACGGCTCCACACAAATCTGAAACTGTAGTAGTAGTTGTGGTGTAATGTTATTTTAGATTCAATATCCCTTCAGTGCAAGTATAGCAACATTTATCTGGGAATATCGGTAAGCCTGGTCCCTCGTCTAGACACCACAACGGCTCCACCCAAATCTGAAACTGTAGTAGTAGTTGTAGTGTAATGTTATTTTAGACTCAATATCCCTTCAGTGCAAGTATAGCAACATTTATCTGGGAATATCGGTAAGCCTGGTCCCTCGTCTAGACACCACAACGGCTCCACACAAATCTGAAACTGTAGTAGTAGTTGTAGTGTAATGTTATTTTAGACTCAATATCCCTTCAGTGCAAGTTTAGCAACATTGATCTGGGAATATCGGTAAGCCTGGTCCCTCGTCTAGACACCACAACGGCTCCACACAAATCTGAAACTGTAGTAGTAGTTGTAGTGTAATGTTATTTTAGATTCAATATCCCTTCAGTGCAAGTATAGCAACATTTATCTGGGAATATCGGTAAGCCTGGTCCCTCGTCTAGACACCACAACGGCTCCACCCAAATCTGAAACTGTAGTAGTAGTTGTAGTGTAATGTTATTTTAGACTCAATATCCCTTCAGTGCAAGTATAGCAACATTGATCTGGGAATATCGGTAAGCCTGGTCCCTCGTCTAGACACCACAACGGCTCCACACAAATCTGAAACTGTAGTAGTAGTTGTAGTGTAATGTTATTTTAGACTCAATATCCCTTCAGTGCAAGTTTAGCAACATTGATCTGGGAATATCGGTAAGCCTGGTCTCTCGTCTAGACACCACAACGGCTCCACCCAAATCCTTATTAAGCTCCAATGTGGTTTTCGATTTCATTCATCAGAGAAAAAATTGTATTTACCTGATTTAAAACTGCAAATACTTAGTGAATAATGTAACTAATATGAAAATTCTCTTTAAAATGTAACAAATTAACTATGCGTGAAATAAGCTTAATCTGTTAACGTACAACCAATTTTATACATGAGTAAAATATGTTTTAAACACAACATTAATATACATTTTAATATTTAAAGGTGAATAAATTTTACAAACTTTATTTGCTTGATTAGTTTTTATTTAGCATTCTGATTTTAATTGATTGATCTTATTACTTATACTAAACTATTAAACAATTACTAAACGTCTTCTTCACAAGTGCCATTTATATTTCTATTTCTGCTTGGGAGGCAGAAAATCCCACATATAAATAATTTGTTATCTATAATATGTAAAGGAAAGGATATAGAACCTTTCAGGAAGTCGTAAAACTACAACAGAAGGATGCGGTTGAAGAGAGAGGACTTTAGAACCAGATGTTTGATTTATTATTTAAGAGATGAATGTAAAAAGAACTAAAATAATAAAATGTAAACATATAAGTGTATGTTCTTCAAATATTTGAAGTCTTACTTAAGAATTCATCACGGCTTCATTTTTTTCAAATTCTAGGATAATAATTTAAACTACTAAATCGTGTATTTGTAAGCTGGTGAAGTGCAATTATATTTGGTTAGTGTATATAATTCTATTTGATTGCAATGCAAGCTGATAGTTAATGGATTGCATACTGGTTGGCATTATTCAAGGTTCATAATTCTGTAAATTATCAAAATTCCAACAATACGAGTATATGTTATTAAAACAACCACTCATACCTTTCTTACTACTGATCCTACTGATACTACCATCAGACTTATTGAAAATAATGACATAAACATAACAGTTACCTCTGGAGGCCCCGCAGTCCTACATCTAGCTGCTGTAAGACCGTGAGAATAACTCAGCCAAAATCTTCTAACCCGTGGCAATCAATCACTCGTCAAGCAACCACTACAGGCCCCTATGCAAAGCTGCATTCTGTTGACTGCATTTCTCAGGTTTGGTTGTGACAGCATTTAAAGGTGAGGAAAGGAGCAACAGCTCTTGCTGGGCAGAGGCAAAACTTGACTGTTTTCAGGATGCCAGGGAAAGATGATTACATTCAGAGGCTCTTGTTCCTCTGGAGGTTGAATTTTAAAGTGTTATTTGGTTGGTAGGGCTATTTACTCATTGAATGAGTTAAACGACACACCACTGTTCTATCTCAACGAAACCACCATCTAGCATAGTTTTAACTTAGTATAGAAATTTCAAATAAAGTTTGACATAAGTTGTCGAACAATGTTGGTCACTAATGATGAATACAAGTATCAAGTAAATATATAATTTTAAATTTCAATGACAATGAAAATTTATTGTTTGAACATGCTCGTGTAAAACGAAACAATGTAACGCAAACAAATTGATGTAAAGAAGCAAAACGGTGTTTTGCCGGTAGTGTTGATCTCTTGGGAAATATGAGTAAATAAATAAATCTTTTCTGGGTCTGTTGTGGACCTATGCCAGGTCAGGGGAAGTTACGTTTACATTGGCCTCTTTTAGATTGCCAATGACACATCTGGATCACTGCTGTGTGAAACAACGAGCGATTGCTGTGTGAAAATATTAGCCAGTGATGATAGAGGGTTGTAATTTTGTACCATCAGTAACAATGTAATGTAAAACCCGAGTACTCAGGATTGCATGATTTATTTACTCATATTTCCCAAGAGATCAACACCGACGGCAAAAAAAACTGTTCTGCCTGTATACAAAATTCTTTTTTTCAATTTGCACAATGTGTTGATACAATGAGCCGCTAATTTATTACACAACGAGTCACTAATGAGTGATACAATCAGCTAGTGCTGTGCGGTACGATGAGCCCTTGCTGTCTAGGGTGGATAGTGCTTAGAGCTTATCATCGAAGCATGGGCTTCACGTACAGACGCAGCCGTTTGTACTTAAAATTTGCTAAAGAAAGTCCATTATTCATTCTCATTTCTATGCTAAATTATGATTTTCGTTCGTCCTCAGGTATAACGGAATTAGTAATAAGATCAAATATGAAATATCCGGTAAAACTGAATCAACCAGCTGTAACTTTACGAACTCAGTGGTATGGAATTTAAGTACATGGCATTGGCGACGATCAACCCGTGCTTCCCCGAGGAGGGTCCGCCCTCCGCTTCTCCTTACGGGACTCAACAGTGGGCTTTCGCTCTACGCCCTCGCCTTCGCCTCTGAGTGGTCTCAGCATGTCAGAGGAAGCATAGTGCCCTCAGTGGCAGGTGCTGGCGGGTTAAGTTTTCCAAGTTAAGGGGACTAGCCTCCGACCCTGTCGACATCCTCCGTTGCCTCTTCCTCCCTTTGTGGGGGGGAGAGTGGGGACAGGATTCTGTTTGCCGCCTCTCTTTCCTGAGCCATCGCCCTTTCTGCCACATCCCGGCATGCCTGGATGTAACTAAGGTCTTCCTGTAGAGACAGAACGTCAGTCTTAACTGTATGGTTCACGTTCTTTAGAACCTTAAAAGTCTCCACCATGGACGCAATAGTGACAAACATGGCCTTCAGACGAGCGTCAACATCGGTCTCAGCGTCATAGATCTGACGTCGCAGGACTTCCACGTCCACAAAGGGCTTCTCGGGACTTCTCGGTTTTGGAATACCCTTGAACGTTGGGAGAGTGGTTGGAGGTATCTCAATCCCAGGTAAGGGGTCCTCCGATCCACCTGTCTCCACGGACGCTTCTCCACCTGTTGGTGTTCTGAAAGGGGCTGAGGGTGGAGAGATCCTTAGAACTCCTGCCTTGGTTGTCGACTGAGGTGACCTTACTATCTTCGAGCTGCGGGCAAAAGGCGACAGCTCCTTCTCTTGAACTCCTGTTTCTGCAATTGAGTTCTTCGTTGTTTTGCTCTTGAGGGGGTTTGGACGGTCCATAATATGTTTGTACCAGTGCATCGTGCGGCAAGGGGCGGCCCAGAATAACCAGGAGTGGGTATACCCTCGGGGACTATGCCCCTACCCCAGTTCCCTGAGGCCTGGTCTCTGTTTGCCCAGCACCGGAACCCTGACGTGCTGGGGGTCGCCAGTTGCAATGCAGAGCCCGACCTCTGCATCCATGCCGCACTCCCTGACGAAGGACTGAGGTGACTGGCTCCTGTCAACATACTGAAGGGATCCATCGGCAGTGCAGGCACACATCAGCCCCTAAAACACAATTGGGGCACTCCCCGGGCCCTCCAGTGTGTGACGGTCGAAAGAAGGAGGGAAAGACACCCAGAAAGCGGGGTCAAAGAGAGGAAGAGGTCGGCCAAGATTAGCCCAGGAAACAACAAAGATTGCGAGCTAGGGCCCAAAAGAGAGAAGAAAGGCCGTCGCTCTGGAAGGAGGAAGAACTGCGATCTGGACAGACAGTCTCGCATTTTGGCTAGGGTACCTCGGGATTGCCAGCCTCTCCAAAAGGAGAGGCCTCCCGTGTAGTCGAAAGCCGACTACCCCTGAGGGGAACACAACTAATATCATACATTTATTTTTCCATTCAGTAATTATAATAGCTGTCCAACCCATTCTGTCACCTGCTGTATCGATAAGGATGTATTTCATTTCATTGTTGTGATATTTTATACATGCCCTATTATTTTTTAGATGCAATATCATGAAGTTTTTTTAGTTCTTTCTGAAAACAAATAGAAATTTATATAAATACAAACAACTAAAAAAATACCAAGCAACAATAATCACGCAAGAAAAGAAACACGTCCACATGTCACAAAGGACCAAGAACTGGATGGAGATTGGCCTGTGGGGGTGACCCTGTAGCTCAACGACACTAACGCTGGAAACGAAATGGCCGCGGGATAAACATGAAACACAGACGAAGTGCATTAGGTAATCAAGAAGTAGGTAATGTAAAACAGATAGACGCACTTCGTCTTAATTTCAGGTTTTTGTCGCGGCCATTTTGTTTCCGGCGGACACGCCCATTGGCAATCTCCAATCGAGTTCATCTTGAGCCCTTGTGAAGTGTAAACGTATTTCGTCTCCTGTGTGCGTGACTATACTCTTTCTTGGTCTTATTAAGTTTTTTATTGTTTTAACAGTTTTGCTTTCTGCCTTATCAGCTTGGTCCAGATGATATACTTATAACGCTATATTTTATGTTCTAGCTTATCATTGGCTAGGAGGTGTAGTGGTTCCGGATGATGTACTAATCTTATTATATTTTATGTTATAGCTATTTAGCTGTTATTGGCTTGGTGGTGTAGTGGTTATAATACCCGCTTAAAAACAGAAAGTTGCCGCATCGAATTCCGCTAGGGTCGAATCTGGACCGAGTCGCCATTTGTCATTGGGCTATTAATTAATAATGCTTCATAACAACAGGTCGACGTTAGGTACTAACAAGACCGGTATTTGGACTGTTTCTCATCAAAACGTTAAAAATGCCTCTGGCGTAGAAATATACAAAATACAAATAACAGCATGTATCAGATTCCAGACGCCAAAGATAATGAAACTTAGATTTTACTAATCGTGATATAAAATGTGTGCAATAAAAAAATAACATAAACCCACCATCACCAAAAGTAAATTTTATACAAAGAATAATTAATTTATATAACTAATTCACAAGTCCTGCTACACCATCAGGGCACTGAATATATATGACAATAATAAATAATACTTTCATTTTCATACGACGTTTATAGATTAATATTGTATTTATTTAAAATCGTTCGAGAAAATGTTTGGTAAGTGTATAAGATGTTCACTTAATAACACAAAATTAAGTTTTAAATTCCTTTCCGAGAGACGGTCGTCATCCGACTACAAAGTAGGTCTGTCAGGTCGCAGCTGGCCTCATGCTGGAGCCGTGGAGACTGACATAACTTCTTTATTCTTTGGGACAGTTTTCTGAATACACTCTGATGCCAATATATTTCAACTAACCGTTCCAAACTTTCCTTAGAATTGTTGTGAACCAACATATACTTTCATGAATTGTTTATTGATTAAATCAAAATGATTGATTATTTAATGAGTTGTCGGGGAAAATATTGGTAATAATTGATATTATTGGATATGTTAAGATCTTTGCTCATTCCTGCTTCTAATTTGTTTTTTTTAGTTTCGCAATTTTATACCAATGGTAAAAATAGGTTTTCTCATTCAAACAGTATTTTCAAATGACCAAAAATGTTCCACCAAGTTTAAAGACCATAATAGTGTTAATAAGGCGACAAGGCCGATATACGAAGGCCGAAGGAAGATATTGTTTATAATTTATTTGAAGAGCTGAAGTAAGTCTCGCGATGCTGACACCTGACTACTTTTACAGGTGGTCCAACTGCGTTATCTTATGATGTTTCATAGCAGTTGGCAAATCGCTTAGTAAACTGGTGGTGTTAATTTACATATTAGTACATGTAAATTAATATCCTTTTTATGATGAAGATATCCTGGCCAAATATCTGCTTACTACCTGCCTGCAGACGACATGCTGCACAGTGGTCCAGGACCTCTCCGAAATCTGTCAAAATTACAAATTAACTAGTACAAATTAACTAACCTTACCTTAACCTTACAAATTAACTAGTACAAAACCTACAAACTAAAGCAAACAAACGTAAAAACATAGGAAAATAATAATAATATGTTTATTAACCTATGTATTTAAATAAAAATACTATAATTAAAATAAAGGAACCTATTACAACTTTCAGAATATGAATAACAATCTTTAATTTACAAAATTTTTCAGAGATGGGTCTTTAAATTAAATTAAAAGTTGTTGATTTTTGCATAGTTTTGTTTAAAAATTGTTTACTATGAAGTAAAAAATAAAAAATAAAATACCGTGCATCAAAATTAACGTATTATCGGCTGTAAATAAGTAAGATTTTTATTAAAAAACAAAAAATACATACATATCTCTAAAGTCAATCAAACAATAATTATTGCCGCAATAATTAAATAAGATATTAAAATCATATTATGTAGGTAATAAAACACGATTTATGGCTGAATACTAAAACTTGCCTATCTTAAAATTAGTCCCTATGTTTGCCCTAAATTTAAATCCATTAATTAAAACATCTACTCCCAGGCTATTGGAACCAATATTTAGCTTTTCGTTAAAAGTGAAAGAATCAATTTGGCATAGCCAATTCATAGCCGTTAAATTTAAAATTTTAACTTTTTTATTTATATACCATTCAAAGATTTTCTTCATTGTATATAGAGAGTTCAAAGGCTAGTGCGGCACCATCGATCAATAATAATTGCATTAATGCAGTGTTATTTGTTTTAATAAAAATGATATTACCATTTCTACTATGTTAGATTTTTTAGAGTTCATAAGCTCCAATAACGCTGGAAAATTGTACGTCAATCAAGTGGAAATATTTTACGACCTCTGGAAGAAGTAATTGAGCGAGACGGACAAGATATGACAAGGAGAGTCTCCTTTACATGAAAAATGGAACTAATGCACAATGAACTTAAAATACACTATTAACCTGTTCCTATTTAATATAAAACGATTAACGTGTATTGTTATTTAAATATGAGTAATTTTTCAATAGTTAGTTGTTATTTTTATTAAACTATTCAAATTAGTTGAAATACATGGAATAATGTTACGAAACTACGGTTTCTAAAAATTGAACAATGATGATTTCACGATAACTACTATTTATTTTTACAAATAATAAAAAAAGTATTTAAATGATTTCCTAAACTTATTTAACTAATTACTAAATTAATCTAATTTACAATGCTTAATACTTACAGCTAATTATTCCAGTGTAACATACACACTTCAATAGTCACTGATACTAACACTACCACTCTTCACTTATCTCGCTATTACTTCAATGATCTATCACTTAACACCTACAATATTCAAGTGACTTCGTGTTGCTGAGAGAACCGAGTAGCGTCCGGTGCCTTCTAGAAGCACAGTGAACAACCGAGATTTCGGTTCTATTGTTGAGGCACTTCTGGCATATTCTCGGTGGAAAGACTAATGTTAGAAAATTTAATTTTATTGAACTGGAGTAATTTTTTGTGGATAGTTTATTCAAAGTTTCAATTTTCTAGGCATCAACAAATAATTAGAACTTTTACAATTTTAACAATTTCAATTAATCTATCTGGAATTATTTTTATGAAAAATGTAAAATGGTAGTTAATTAATAAGAAAACGTAAATAATAAACTTTTATAGTTCACTCTATAAAAGTTTATTGTGGCTCACTATAACTCAGGGGTGACTCGCAAGTCTAATACCTGTAAGGTTGCAATATCAAACCAGTTACCGTCGACTTCATGATCAGATCCATGGGCAGTCACCTCAGGCTATCCTGTGTGTCTTACGCCGCTTCAGAATCAGCTGTTTTTATTCACCACACGGTCTTTAGGTCCTCCGTGAGGGACAGTTGAGGTTTAAAATATCATATAAGTTAACTGTAGTTTTCTAAGTTGTAAAAGGCTAGGCAACGGAAAAATTGGAATTTTCTATTACAATTGCAACTCTTGAACCACAAAGAGTGCATAATGAAGTGAATGTTCATTTTTTTATTGATAAATACCTTCTAAATCAGCACCTCCTTGAAGAACTCTGACTAGAGATTGTAAGTCTTTATTATTTTCAATTTTCTTTGCAATATCAAAAAGTGTATTACAGGTATGGTTTCCAATGGGTTAGTGAAAAGTCATAATGTTGGTCAAATACGAGTATATTTGAAATATAAAATTCTAACAAGACATAGATTCATTAGTATTGAATTTTGATAGACTTAGATTATATCAATAGGAACAACCGTGGAATACGGTTTATTATAAGTTTATTGGTGAAATAATTAATTAGTATTGCGTTCGAGTTATAGTCATCCTTGGAAATTTTTTAGATTTAATTTTCTTTTAAAAGTTTGTGTTAAAAATTTTTCATGAATAAAAGCACTCTTTTAGAAACAAGTGATACTCATTTTAAAAATTACCTGTGCTAAAAATAAATGAGGTTTAAATAAGGGAGCTTCCAAAAGAAGCATTCATGTACCCTATTAGACGGTGACACGACAAATTGCATAATCATTTACTAAATAGGCTACTATTGTTCATTTTGGCACTTTTGATTTTCTTCCAAGATTTACTAATGTTGACTGCACGACTTAATAACAAAATAGCGAAGTTCCATCTGAAGTAGTGTCGTTGGTGGCGGCTACGGCATGAACACCGGCAATGCATTGTGGTCCTCGCCACCATTGTTACCATTGATGGATCGCCACGGCGAGCAGCAATTAACTTCTCAACTAATCACCACTCTTCCCAGTCATCCTACTGTTACTTCCCCCTAGCCATTTTTGTTCTAATTACTAAAGAAATGCTATGAAAGTTATGTAACGAACCAAAAATATTTCCTTGCCCATAAAGTAAACGTAACTAGGAAGTATTTAATATTAAGACAATGGTCGCTTGTTACTACAGAGCTCAAAAAAGGTCTTGAAATTCTTTTGCTGTGTCATTTATCATTTATATGCCGTAAACACGAGTATATGAGACTGGTTTTCAACGTTCTCATTTCACATGATTCGATTCAACAGATCAAACAAAGCAGATAGAAGATTCCCCAATTGAACTTTGTGCGTCATCTTGATGTTACAGTTATTTCATTTCTGAAATTTACTGTTTAAATTGCCTATAAAAAATGTTTTTACTAGACTTTGATTCATCTAATTCTCAATAAGTTGTAAGCGCATTTACTCAAGTCAAAACATAGTTTAAGTGAATTTAGCACAAAAACCTTTAATCGATCACTGCCTTTCGCGAATTGGGATCCGAGGGTTGGGCCTCAGTGCGCCAATCAAATCTCGCTACATTCGGTATACAGGCTTGGTTCTAAGGTGTTTTTAATAAACTGTGCTATTGAGATATTGTAACTTAAACACCTGATTGGACTCAAATACACACGGTCAAATGGGGAAAATGATTTTTGTTTTTTTAGAGATTCAAAACAGGATCTTCAAATGTTTGTAAATGGCTGCCATTTTTTAATACAACGTTAAACTTTTATAATAGAACACCCTATATTTTACAGGGGTTTCTGATGGAATACACAATTTTAATGCCTTTTTATATTTCATTTACAGTTTGTATATACAAAGGAAGACTGCAGTCATCAAATAATATAAAAAGTTCAGGTTTAAATATAATAATTTAGGTTGAATAATTCCAGACATCAGACATTTAAGTCATTTTCTGTTTACCAACCAACCCCCCGTTTATTAATTTAAAGTCGCATAAATTAAACGTTATTTTTTATTCAAATTAACAGTAACAAAAAGCCCAGGGTAAGATATTCAGAAAAGTATACGTCAAAGGTCACTCGAGTTAAGTGACTTATTTATAACTTTATAACCTAAAGTCAAGTATTCATCCACCGTAACTTGTACATCACGATATAAGCTAATTTTTAGAAGTATGCCTACTTTTTTTATTCAAGTATTTGAAACTTATTTTTAACGAGAAGTTTTGTGTTTCTTCAGTTGAAGAATCGGGAGGAGAATTTACATTTAATATATTTTCTATACAATACTATTTTAATTTAAAAATTTAGTATCCTTGACTCTTAAGTGCTTTTTTGGTTAATATTGTAATAAACTGTATTTTTAAAACTCATAATAGCGGAGGGTTTGTGATTATTTATTTAATTTGTTGGACTTTTCCTTCTGCATCAAGTGTTTAATTACACTACGTTACATATGTACGTATATTTGAAACGGTGTGAATTTTTGTAGGCGTGTTTCATGTGTATGAATGGATGATGTTTATCAAAATAATAATAAAAATAAAACCCCAAAAAATTAGGTTAAGTAGAGTAATGTAGATTCTAATCAGGGTTACTTGATAACGGGAGGAGTTTCCTTACCTCCTGAAACGTAGTGTAGTTAAACACTTGACGTGGAAGGAAAAGTCCAAAAAACTAAATAAATAGTTTTAATCAAACTTTAAAAATTACTAGAGTTGAATACTTTAATTTCAATTCACTAAAATATACCATGAATATTTAATATAGTAATGATAAATCAAAATAACCTCATATACCAACTCAACGGTTTAACTAGTGGCCGTTTAAAATAACACCAAATAATATTCAAACAAATCTCCAACCTTAAAAAATAAAAGTGATTTGTATCTACTTCTCTTACATTGTATCGTTTCAGTGGTTGAACTAAAAATATTAATTAGTTGAGGTGAGAATTTTCGGTTGGATGTAGTTTTGTTTGATAACAACTGTAAACTAAATACTAAACTTAAAATAATTAAATTAACATCGTTAGTTTGTCTTTTTTGTTTCACAATCGCTTGCACGTCCTCCTTTAAAGGTTCGTGGGTCATTTTGGTGCAGGATAAATTGGAAGAGTTGTAGTAATGTGTAATTGTGTATGAGGTCCGGCGGGCGGCGCCGAACGGCGTTTGCATATGCAGGAGCCGCGCGCTTAATAAAAGGGCAACGTTACATGTAATTGCGTCACCCCACTCGTGTTATAACCCTCTTTCACCTCTGAAATTGTAAAATTAAACCTGTAAACTTAACTATACTGCATTTTACGTACCGCAGTATTACTGCCGCACACAGTTCCCCCACTAGGTTTAAAGGGCGGTCCATTCCACGTATAGAAAATGGATTAAAAATTCAGAGCGTCATCAGATCTATTCTGGCTACAACCTATTTGAACCTTAGGAATTTAAAAATTATAATTTTCAAACCAAACGCGTTGGAGAATTCTAACTTAAAATTAAGGGGTGATATGTCAAGTCATAGGCTACTGCTCTTGCTGTCGGGTAGTCGGTGCGGTGTTTATAGTATATTATTTTGCAGACCTTTAATGAAAAAGTACGGAGAAGTCTTTACTTCAAAATCATATAACTGCAATACATTCGAATAAAGTTACAGATATTTCTGAGAAGCATATGCACATAAAAAAAGTTGTATGTTAATACGACCATATCTTACTCAGACCGGTAGGTTTTTAAATCGTAAAATTGGGGTGATTATGTGTTACTAGTTTGTTTCTTATTTTACGGAAATGCCAACAATACACGGGAATGGGCAAGTAACCTTGTACGTAACAACGTTTAATATGAGGCAACAGTGTTTGTACTGTCAATGGTAATCTCCGGGGAAATTCGTATGAATAAACAAAGCGAGGCCTGTTGTGAACCAGAGGCGGACGCGGACAGCGCGCGCGCGCGCGCGTGTGTGTGTGTGTGTGTGCGGGCGTGTGTGTTAACTGCACGACTCAGGTGAAACATAATAAAATATCTCAGATAAAAACTAATGAGTGGTCAGTTAGAAATAGGCTTTAACTCCTACAAACACGTATGCTGAAATAATACGATCTTGTCTTTTTCAAATTCATAAATTTTAAATTTTGACTTTGAACTGAAACAGTTTACCTTTAGGGTTTACTGTAAAGTCTACTGACAATATAGAATACACGAAAAGTACCCAAAATCACTTTTTAGCAAGATAAATACAGTAATCAATATTCTATCAGGGTATTAGTTACGGAAGCGGCAATATCAGCTTCGACTATTTGAGTTAATCTCGATTAGGGCCTAATTGGTTTTGCGATAATTGCGTCTGAGCCTAGTATATTGTCGTTTGTAGAAAACCCCCACATCGGCCTTGTTTCAAAATCAGGTGTTGATTGTTATTAGGATAAAAGGTGTCTTGAATAGCATCGATTAAATTTAAAGCTTTTTAGATACAAATTATGTGTTAAGCTCACAGCATGTTGTATGTGATCGGAGGTTTTAGAGACGGTAGTTTATTCCGATTCTCAGGAAAATGTTTCGCTAGTGCATTACAATCCAGGCTTATTGCGATAGTCACTCGAAGGTAAGTACTGTATTATCGACATGCCTCCTTTACGATGATTGGAGTAAGATGGGAGGAAAAAGATGGGTTAGGTGAGTGAGGACGACCTCGGTCGTCTGGGAATATAACATTTAAGTCGAGAGAATATACCTAAGACCACCTGATATCAAAAACATATTGAATAATTTCAAACGAAAAACATCGACTAGAGTGGACAACGTGAATATTAAGATTATGAAAGACTGCAAACTTGAAAAATCAATATTTACTTCATCAACACTTCCTTGAGGAATCTTTACACACAATGACTTACACAACAAAATGACTCATCAATCTTTAAGAAGAGATATGGGTTTGAGGCATTCAACTATCGTCTGATAGGCTATATTCCTCCCTATATTTTCCTAAATTGATGGAAAATAAACATCTACTTACAGTGGCCAACTTCAGTTGAAATGATACTGTACAGAATATGGAAATCTACAGTAACCAAATTGGCAGTTATAGATTTTTAAACGACTGTACAGTATTTATGCAATGGATGTGGCAAAGTTGAGTCATAAACTGCTTCACTGAACACGCTATCATCGGAAGCGTTAGACTGTGACGATGCAGTCATACTGCTCAGGAGAATTATGACGCAAGGTTGTGGTTTATCACCAACGCTATTTAATCTTTACCTTGTTGGAATTCCGGCAGAGGAGGTGTGAGCTTATAGGATATCAGCTGGAAGAAAGTCGCTTGTTCACCCTGTACTTTTGGGACGATCAGGTAGTTTTGGCGGAGGATTAAAGCTAAATCGTAAGAAAGTTGAAAGAGGAATATGATTTGATATGATTTTTTATGATTTGATTGTATTAATGAGTGTGGAAAAGTGAATATCTTGTTGGGAACAACTCTGTGGAAAGTCTGCCTTTAGAAGATGGAGTAATCAAGGGGTCAGAAAAGTTAGGTATATAAGAGTAATGTTTGGCAAGTCTTCAAGTAGCAGTGGAAATGAGGAGGATAGACTATAGAGATGGAGGAAAATAACCAGAGCTATCAATTCTGTTTTGTGGGATAGAGGTGTCTCGGAGAAAGGAAAAGAAGAATTTTATATTTATATAATAATTTAAGTTTATGGCAAAGTGTAGTACTGTATGGGTGAGAAGTTTGGGATCTGAAGCTGAGGAATGTGGGGAAGTTGTTGGCTACGGAGAAGGATGTGCTGAGGAGGAGTTTTAGGACGCCAAGAGTGGACAGTGCGAGGAACGAGGACATACAAAAGGAAATAGAAGTTGAAGGAAATATAATAGACGAGGTGTAAAAGAGGTAATTAGTCTGGTTTGGCCGTGTAAATCGGATGAAGTAGGGTCGACTCCTGAGGCAGGTGTTGGAATAGGTTTCGCCATGGAGGAAGAAAAGAGGGCGACCCAGACGCAGTTGGCAGATGGGGATTCAAGAGGAAATGGTGACAAAAGGCCTTAATGCGCCGACAGAATGCCGTGGAAGCTGGGCGGAGATACTGAGCGAGCTGTATAATTCCGCAACAAGTAACAAGTAAGTAAATGTAAAAATATTCCTCCGTCGTTACGTAAATTTAATCATAAGTATGACATACGAACACCTTGTATGAAGGAAACAATCTTAAATGCTATAAAATAAATCTCAATACAAAGGCAAATATATTTTTAACTACCGTCACTTCAGACAATAGATATAATAGCCAAATTCAAGATTAGTAGCGTTTTCTCCAAAATTGTTTCTACGGATTAGATGTTTTCCGTAAGCCTAGTTTTTTCGCTAAATCAGGCAGAGCGTTAATTTATAATACATCCAGCCGAAACCTTTTCCCTTCCCCTGGGAATAATATTACACTCTTATAACTGAAATAATGGTCAACGGAAAAGAAAAGGAAGAAGTAATTTCTTCGGCCTGTTGCCAAACTACTCGTATATAAATAAAACGAAAATGAAAGTTGTCTTTTATGTTCTATATAAATTGTGCAAAAGAACAATATTTGCAGCATAAAAATAATATTTCATAATATTTACATATTGAATTAATTTTAAAATTAATATAATTTTTGTTAAAAAATGTAGAAAATCATAAGAAATTGAAATACTGTAACTTTGTAGATACAAAGTTATTTATAAATGTGTCTGTACTCTTATATACGCTATATACAATATGGCATCAAAGTTCGATCTGGCACGTAAAAGAAATCCCTCTTGAACTGGTTGTCTTGATTTTTAATAAACACAAGACTAACGTGATTGCGAGACGGTTACAGTAGCGCCTGCATCGCAAAGATGCAATATTGCTACACGGACGTCGAGAGGAAACCACGGCGGTCGCAGCGCTACGCGTCGTGCCACCATCACGTCGCTACACAACAAAACTTTCACCGCAGTAGGCTCTCTCTAAAGGTAAAATTATTGTGTTAATTAAAACATGTTCACATTGTTATGACCGGAATGGATTATCGATGGCTAAACTCAATGTACATATATTTTGGCGTAAAAAATATATACGCCAACTGTCATCATCAAAACTGACCGAACAGAAGAGCCTAAAGGAAAACGGATAAGATGTAGGAACCACGGAGGTGTTTATGTGGTATTTAGATACCAAACAATATAGTATTTAAATATCAAACAGAATCCCAGAAATAAATTTAAAAGGAAAGAAAGTAAATTTTGCGAAGAGTTTTAGAAAAGGGATTTCCACTATCGACGAGTGTTAAAACAGTCATAGCTTAATCAAACACACATTTACATGTAATGTGTCACTTACCATTAAGATAGTAACGTGAACTTGAAATTTAAGACATCAATGAAGTCTAACTTAAGCTAACTCAGAATCTAAAGAAACCTTTCTATCATAAAACATTTTAAACCACAATAACCTAGATAACTTGCCCTGGTCAACACGGCAAGTGAATTCATTTTAGTTTTCCTTTACGCTGAATATGCTTGGCAACATGTACAGTATTTGTACGGTTTTGTATCAGTTTTTTATTTGTGTAATTTTTCTACGACTCTAGATAAGATCATACAGGATTTGATGTTGAGCTTTATTGTCGAATCGGTATTACGCAAGCAATATAATTAACCTGGAGCAATATCGGCGATGCTTGGTAATCCCAATAATTGAGCAATCACCACCAAAAGCTACGATATTGCAATCACTGTCACGCCTATATTCATTGACAGGCTGCTTAATCGTACTCATTATCATTGACAAATGTGTCTTGATACATCTGTCAATTCGTCGTTATCGTCAATTCTGAGGATAACTTCCATTTTTCTTGTGCTAATGTTAGAGTTTCAAGTATACTCCCTTTTACTTACTTTCTTTTCCCTTATACATATTATAAGGGAACTATGTACATAGTATACATAGTAGTAACTTATACAATAGAAAGTATTGTTTTCGTCAAAATTTTCGAAGTTGAGTTGAGAGTGAATACATCCGTTTTGGGGTCCCCTGAATCCAAAAAAGTGGGTTTCGGCGTGATTTCTGTCTCTCTGTCTCTCTCTCTCTCTCTCTCTGCATGTATGTATGTATTCACCGTACTTCCAGGCTTTTTTCATTTATTTAATTTTTGATTTTTAAGGGTAGTCCACCCCTAAAAACCCTTAAAAAGTAACAAATTTCTCGAAAATGGCTCTAGCGGTTTTGATTTAAATTTGATAGTTTATAGTGCACAGAGTACTAAATAATTTGACACCATCCGCATGTCTGTAAAAATGACGGTTCAAAAGTTATGGGCTTTTAAATGTAAAAAAATCAAATTTTTAAATTTTCAGCAAAAACAATAAAAGTAAAGCATAACTTGACTGGCACTATTGAAACCAGCTTACAAAACTAAACAAATTAGTATTTTGAAATATTTGTCTAAGACTAACGGTTCCAGAGAAAAGTTAAATTTACTGTCCATATTAACGTAGTACGTTGTTTGAAAGCGCCCAATGTTATTCTTATTGAGAATATTAAAAAATCAATTTCTTCCTTATTTTCCAACCGTTTTCAAGCCAACCATTTTTAAGATAGATGAAGATTGTTCTTTTGAATTTCTAACTCGATCTTCATTGTTTGTTGGGTTTTGTCTCACTCAACTAATTAAAGTGAACTAATCTGTCTCACCATTAAGGGTGAAGCCTAAGCGCATACTCCTTATACCCCTTACAAATCCATTCAAAAGGAAAGGGTCCTATATTTTTTTTCGTTACGCCTACGCATTGTGTATTTTACCATCATTTCACTCGCATCTTATTGCGTTATTACAGACTCCTAAGTGTTTTTGGCAACTTCCACAGGGAAATGTTAAAGCTAAGTTTTTTTGTGGTGAGTTCATATTTTGAGGAGGTCTATCTTGCATTAAGAAGTGGTGAGAGACTGTTCTAACCCTGGATAACTACCTTTTTCGGTTCAGAGGAGACCGAAATGGATAGATCCACTGAGAAATTAAATTCGAATTTTTCACAAAGACAAGATTCTTCTCATACAATCGCTTGGATGTGAAATATTAAAAATTTGTTGGTCAGCATTTGCGTTGATTCCGCAAAGGACGCCATCACCCAACCCACCATCAACTGAGCTTACAAAGCAGGGAAGCAGTATTGACGTTAATCAATATCATATTAATTAATGCATTATAAATTATAACGGAAGCTTAGTTAGACGAAGGACAAATTGGAGGTTACGGGGTTACTCTAGTGCGAGAGAAAATTATTCTTGCAGGTAATTTAACCTGAAATATAGCTATCATTACATTACTACTAGTCAGTGGGTAGGGTAATCATTCTCGCGGGGTGACTATTAAAGCTGTGGCTGGTTAACGCATTGTATTATCAGAATAAGAATTTATTTTAGTATTTATTATGAATCGACATTTAAAACGACGAGAGTTTTCTACTTACCACTAATACTAAATAAGTTAGCTTATAAATTTAATGTGATGTCATACTTATAAGACAACCAGTGTTTCTGACATACGAGTGGGTTACTAAGAATAAAGTTTATTTTAAACAAATCTAAAATAAAACACATAGTAGAAAAAAGAGAAAATATTATTCGTGAAGCTATTTGTACTCATATTTAATTCCTTGGGGCAATTCAAGGTACTGTGAATTTAATTAAAATTCTTGTGATTTTGTGGTTTTATCTGTAAATCTTTTTGTGTCTTACCGTTAATGCACTTTATTTTCCACATTTTAAGAACGCAAATAACAATTATTCTGATATACTGTTTGGCTTGGGTTTCATATAAATTGGCTTTTCTCACAAGAAAATATACGTGGCTTTCCCTTTAAAATGGTAAAGATTGTGCAATGTCAATTTAAATTTTGCAGGTCATAATTAATTTTTTATAATAACTTCAATCAATAGCCTTGGTAGTTGGGTATTTTGGATATGTATCCAATATACCCAACTACCGAACTTATAGATGGATGAAAATATTAGATGGTTCTTTTTTTGCAAATTTATTTTTTGGAATAACAAGGAAATCTCAGAGAGGATTTACAGCCAGTATACACCAAGCACGCTTCCCTCTGTGCGTCGCTGTAGCAATATTGCATCCTTGTGTGGCAGGCGTCTCAGCCGTCTCACCAACATTGGTGGTTTATATTTCACATTTAATTACATTTTCATTCACATATAACTTCAACCTGGATAAGAAAGAGATTTTTAGAGATGTTTCTACAGGAACGGTTTATAAATTTGGACAGGAAAATGAAATAAAATATATACATATTTAAAAAGTGCATATAACTGGGATATTTAATTAATTTTCAATAGCTGAAATTTTAATAGCCCGAATACAATGTTCGTATCAAATTCAAAGGTAGAGCATACAACTGGTTTATAAATTGAATAATGAATAGTTATTATATAAATCATTCTGGAAGCTGATATTTTTGACCTTTGCGGTGTATTAAAAACAGCGATGTGTTTTTAATTTTTATTTTTTTTGTATATGTTGTTGTAATATATGAATGTTATTTTTTGTTGTCCCTCATATTATATATTGTCATATATGAGTTTAGGTAGGAACGCGCAACATCAAAGTAAAAATTCAAAAATAATTTGAAGAAACATATCTAAAAGAACACTTGATAACACATTTTAAGCTTCTTGTTTCAATGATACTGATCTTATATGTTAGTTGTTATTATTTTTATATCTATTATCCATTTATGTATTATTTATTATTGAACGAAGTAATTCTGAAAAACAGAATTTTATTGAGAAGCGCTTGGAAATAAAAGGCATAATGATTTGATTAGAATGAAGTAACAGGATTTTTCTATTATCATAAAAATAACATGAGAACTTTAATGTTCAGCTGGGCGTAATGTTATGTTGCACCACAGAGATGAAACCACAAAAAATATTCATTTTTGACAAATAGTCATTTCATCTGGCTCAGACCTTTATCCCACTTGAGTATCGTTCGCCACTTCACTTAAGTCATGCTGCCTTCATTTTTTTGATTGTAGATCTTAATAAAATGTTTAAAAATTGAAACTTTAATTGTGGTGGGAGTTCTGTGCACAAAAATACTCTACTTTTTCACCAGAACTTGAATTCAAGTGATCCACAGCCTTTGGTTCTGAGACCACTTCAAGAAAAAGAAAGTAACACAAAATAAGGTCTGAATATTTAAAGACTATAAGCTTAAGAAAAGAAGTACCCAATTGCAGGGAAAACTGTGAAGAAAGGTAGATCATGGATATGACTAAAGGGAATGTTTTCAATTCATCTAAAGTTATTACCTAGCTGTTCTTATAAACTTTGACGTTACTAACCAAATGACGTTACTGTTTCAAATTTTGGTCGTGCAAATTGCCAACGCCCTCCCAGAGCTCAGACATATCCTTGTCAAAACTAAGGGTCTCATCTTAACGTAATAAGTGATTTAGATACGATTGAAGTGTTCGAAGGAACCGGAATTGAACGTAAGAGGACTGTTTGATATTGACTTGAGGACCTTGTTCTGTATATTTCACTTAATCAATACATGTATTTGTTCATGACCATAAAAAGATTTGGTTCAACACAAATCAAATCAGAGCTTGCACCTTACTGTTGGTGACAGATAATTCTGGCTACAAATTACAAGGAAAAGACATATTTACGTTGATAATTTCACAACGGCACTCTCTAAAATAACTCTCGCATATAATAAGACAAAAATAACAGTTTAATTTTTAGTCCATTCATCTCCAAGAATGACTTAATTTAACTTTGCTAGCCAGTGAACTCAGAGATCAGATATTCCAACTTATAAGATGAATTGTTAAATGAAATGACTCGAATTTCTGGTTTAAACACTTTCTGTGGCAAAGAGGCTCAATTAGACCAACTGGTTAATCCTTTAACTGAGTTAATGACCTTTACAACTTAAATATAATACCGTTCAAAATTCTTCAAGAGGAAATTTTCCTAGTTTAAAGCTAGTATACATTTTAAAATACTTTTATGATCGTAGACGGTTGTTTTACAGATCTGCTTGTATTTAGATTGCAATACAGATTTATGTTTGAAGTGAAGTACAGACCGATGTGTTATATAATTATATTAATTACTAACAGTAGTTTTACAGAATTAATTTGAAAACATTTGAGTATATTTCTGTTTAAAGTTCAGTTTCGTGATATACGAAAAGCTAGTAAACACAAACAAATAACCTCTTGTAAGCTCAGTTAGTGTGACAATAGCTTACGGGCTGCAACAACGATATTTTGTAAATTCATTGTGCAATAATAGTTAATCCGCTCAAAAGATTTTTTGCGTGACTAAATGTGTCTAAATATTGTCACCACGGATTACAATGCCAATGATAGATTACTTCTATGGCGATGATCGGATTAAAAAGAGCGCATTGTAACATATGTTTCACTTCACAAATATTTATAACGTAATTGGATATATTATAAAATGTATTTTAAAAATACACACAATATACTTAAAAAATTATAACTCTCATTGCATATTTTTATCACGTTTTAGGAAATAAACACAGGGGATTTAATACACAAGTAAAGGGAAAAGTCATAATTATCATAAAAAATAATAATAATAATCATAGTACCTTTTTTCTATAGTAAATGTATCGTCCTTAAATATAACTATGTTTATTTCAAAACCACAAATGTCAATATGAACGTGGCAAAATTGTGGGTGAATTTTTAAACGAGATTATTAAATTCCAGAATTCTCTTTTTCCGGCTGTGATATTTAGGAATTTTCTAAATACAATTTGGTTGATATTTTCTGAATTCCCAAATACATTTAAAGGTTTTGGTAAGACATTGTAGCGTTAGAGGTATGATTGAGGTTTGATATCACATATGCCACAATAGGTATATAAACTTAAGTTTATATACCTTAAACGATATATATTATCGTTGCACTGATTTTCAAAAACGACAATGTCTCTTTATCTGTTACCAATGTTGTAATGTTGTTAACATTACAACATTGGTAACCAATAGTGTAATGTTCATTGTTACTATTAGGAACTTTCAATTGATAATTGTATAATTGTTCACTCAGAACACGAAATCTTACAGATTAAAATCCTATTGATAACGCTTAAATAGGCAATGCTATATTTTGTCAACCTGTTCGTTGATGCTGTCCCAAGGCCAGTCCCTGATTGAACATCCAGACGACATGATTACATAAATCAAGAGCGAATTTAACCTAATCTGTTCCATTATAATGAACCTATTTTCCGTGCACGATCTAGTGATCTATTTCTATTAATTGTAAAAACCAAATATTTTCACTAAAGAATATAATTTTTAACTAATTTAATTAGAATCCTATTTTTTATTAAGAGATTACTTATGGCATGAATGCATTTTTTTCAACTGTTTACAAATAAGTAAGTGCTATAAACACCGAAACATTTTTTTTCATTTCTTATACGCCTACGGGAAACATTTCCATATGTTCCCTTTTACAGCCCGACTCCCAAATATCTTGCTAATTAAAATAATAATAAATCTCGCATGTGGGACATACCACCCTCATTTTTCGAATTCCTAACTCAACAAAACTAATTACCCGTAGGTCAACTTTGGTTTCATCGGAATTTGTAATTTCCTGCCTTGCATCCAGGCGATGGCAAACTGATGAGTTTAAACAAACTTTGGTTGGTCGGATTTCCGTTGGCTACGGTTAAATGAAACTTCATAAAATGACTCAAAAGCATAAAGTTTCATAAAAGTACAGATCATCGGCAAAGCGTGTACAATCAATTAATTTCCTAGATTCTTGTTCGTAGTTAAAGTCATTGTAAGATTAAGGTTTCGTAAATAGCTCCGAAATAAACGTTCTTATGGATGGATTGTAAGAAACCGTGTTGTTAAACATTGAATTAAAGTTTGTGAGGTTAAAATACTTAAACGATATTTCCTATAAAGAATTTAGCCTTACAGAACTTAACACAATTAAATATGCCTTAATTGTAAAATTTAAAATGGAGGTACCTTGTATTCAAAATTAACTTATCATGTCCACGCAGTAACTATCTCAAAATAAATTTGATATATTAAAGAGTCGTTTATATTTTGTTTACACGTGGTTACAGTAGCAATGAGATACACACTTCTAGTAGTAAAAGTTCCGTTATAAAATGTTATCTTTTAATCAAGACCTTTTCTATTTCGTATGCAAATGATTGTTTCTAAAATGTGCCATAATTTTGATTGACGTCGAATATCAGTTTTATATATCATGTTGCTCTATAATATAATCCTTGGATGCAAAATCACTTTTTAATGCTATTGTAAGTTCATTGATCTCAGTTAAATTTGCAGATAAAATGGTACCAAGTAATGTATATATGTCAATGAAAACTCCTTGAATCAATGACTATAGTACTGCTATTCAACATCGAAATTTCTGGTTTGTCCTTTTGGTGAAATTGTTACTAAAATAGGTGGTGAAACACGATAGCTGAGGAGCAACACGCTGGCTCAGTGAGTCAAAGGTTGCTGGATCGAAGCCAGTGGCTGGTGACTCTGTGAGGTCACCTCTAGCTGGCTTATGTGACCATGCCGCTACGGTATCTCACTGGCCCAGTGAGTCAAAGTATGCTGGATCGAATCCATCGTCACAAAACAACGTGTTATCTGAGCAATGTGTTAAAAGCATTGAACCTTTTATTTATTAAAATAAGAACTACATAATTTAAAATAGTAAATGACCTACATTTTTGCCCTAGAAAAAATTGAAAAATCCTATCATAATCAAAATCATAAATCCGTATACAGTACTTATTTAAAACACATAGCTAAAAAATACGTTATAAAATATGAGAGGAAATAAATGTTTATGAAGTTGTGAAAATGTTAGTGGCACATGTTTATAAAACAAGCATTAACAAACCGCTTGTCTGCGGCGAACAGCTGACCAACACAACAGGTGTTGGAAGCGACGCCTCTCTATTGCGTCATTTACACACACAAAACCTCCATAAACTTAACCTACGTAAACATTGTATACGTACTACATTTACATTACCGATATCAGTGTTATGACACACACTTTCTCCCTTAAGTAAATTTAAAAACGACAATATTTAATTAAACTATCATACTCTTTAAAGTTGTTCTAAATATCATTTAATAATTTATTGTTTCAAAAAACGGTTGTTTATGGCGGGGAAATACCCTCCCCCGATAATACAAAGCTTTTTGACTTTGACTGCATACCAAGTTTCGTGGAAAACGTTGGGAAATAAGGAAGAAACTGATTTTTAATATTCTCCCCAAGAATAACATTGGGCACTCTCAGACAACGTACTGCGTTTATCATAATCAGTAAATTTATAAATAATAATGATAAATAATTCATCATACTAATTTGATAAGTTTTTTAAGCTAGATTCAAAGTTTATGGGCTATTTTTGAACCGTCATTTTAGAGACATGCTGGAGGTGTCATATAATTTAGAACTTTATGTACTATAAACTATCAATTTTAATCAAAATCGTTAAGCCATTTGAGCAATTTGGATTTCATATGGTATTTGAGGGATTTTGGGTGAACTACTAAAAATCCAAAATAAAAAAAAATGTCTGGAGATATGGTGAATATATACATACATACCAAATTTCATCTAAATCGGACCAACAGGGTAGGCTGTGGGTGGCTCTGTACACTTCCAGACACACACAGACACACACACGCAAGCACGCACACATAGATAGTTATCGAAAACAGCTTTTTATAGATTCAGGGGACCCCAAAACGGTTATATCCACTCTTAACTCAAATTCGATAAATTTTGATAAAAGCAATACTTTCTCCATATACAATGTGTAGAGGAAAGGAAGAAAACATTTATGTTATTAAATATCTAGGTTTTCACTTCATTGTTCTACAATTCGATATATACGGGCGATTTAAGATTGCATGCAGATATTTAGATTTAATAAAGAGTTAGCTATAACTATCTATCAATATATTAATTTGCTCGGCACTGTCAAAAGTTTTATGTACTGCTTCCTCATATGTCCTTTGCGGCAGGTTTGTATTTCTGACTAATACCTGTTCATGTACTTGATAAAATCATAGTTCTTATAGATCGATAAGCAGTTGTTTTTCACAACCCCTTAAATCTCTGTACAAAAAAATGTTCATCTACTTCATATAATGAAGACAATCATTGTCAAAGGCACAAAAGCAGGTTCCAGTCATGACGATAGTCACTTAGAGTGGTAGGCTACTCACTGGGGGGGTTATCAATTTTTGGGATGAGATCAACTTTTACTTTCTCCCACATACAGTGGTCCCTCAATTGCTGGCAAGGCAGAGTGTTTCTACGTCTACGTTGGATAGGCGTCTTCTTATAAGACTTCTTGTGTTTCTCATAGCTGTTTTCTCCGTTTCACCTCTCTTGGAAGGACAGAAAGCGCAAGAACAATAAGAAACCTAGAATTGACCTTTTAGGAACCCAATACTTAACTAACCATGATCAAAGATAAATTGTTAATGAATTTGTATTTATTTTATTTAATAAGTCTTAATTTTAAACACTGGTTTATTTCACGTTTATATGATTTAAACCACCTGAACTCATTAGCTTTAATATCATGGAATTCTAAAGAATACATTTTTTATGTGAAACGCTGACTAAAACTCTAGTTAAGCCTAAAAGTAAACCTACAGCGTTCCTCCCATTGATTTTGCCCGTTATATTTTAAATGAATCCAATTTTTTAATGTAGCATCCGATATTTCTGGTCTAAAAGCTTGTATATAAGGGTGAAATAAAGTTTTAGTGTGTTTTCATAGGTACTGCTTAGAGAATTATGGTGAATCTGAGATTAGAATATAACTAAATATGTTTTTCGTCACCTTTTTTAAAAATTAAAACTGATAAACACTTTGTTAATTTATCTTGAAAACACTTATTAACGACGAATGCATAAGATGTACAAACGGGTCCTATCTTTCATTTTTAAGTCAAAGTTATTGGTATTTCGTCAACACCAGTCTTCATATCAACTGGTACAATGTTGCTACACTTTTGAGCAAAAACTTACATTTTAAGTTGTGTCCTGATTGAGACCGCTTAAAATCAACGGACTACCTAAAATAAATATAATATACTTCGACATGGATTTTTCTTAGCTCTTGGGGGGGAGTGTTAGCAATTTTATGAAAATTTGAAACATAATAACAGCTGTTTAGAACAGCTAAACTGAAAACATCCTCTTTAGACATATCCATGATCTAACCTATTTCCCAAAAAGAAGTAAATACATAAATTTTTTCTGAGTTTGTTATCATACTAGTAATAGTGTAATCAGATTTAATAGACTTAAAGAGATTTCTTATCAGTTAAACCTGAAAATTTTATAAAAAATTATCAAACAAAATAATCACATATTTGTCGAAGCAAGAGCGGCTTTTTTTAGAATCATGATATTACAGACTTGAATTAACAAAGCAGCCTAATGATGGCGTTGGCGATAGCAAAGGCAGGAGTGGAGTTGGGTGTCCAATTGACTGATCAACAGTCTCCCTAGACCTGGGCCAATCAGCCGACTGGATTGTTTAAACTATAATTGCCTAGCCACAATGAGGCTTACTTAACGGCAGTTTGAGAGCTTAATCCTTGGTTTTAAGCTTTGGTTAAACTAATATCTTAGTTCGGCAACTTCTAACAACAAAAGTAACTCAATTTAACTATTAATTTGGATTCCAATTGAATTAGCTTCTGAACTGATTTGCATTTTAACCGTTCTATTCAGACTTTTTTTAATAATAAATTGATATGATTAATTCTCGTAATAACGCCTTAATTAAGTTTTATTCTCAAGTAATAATATAGCAATGCGCTATAAAACCAACAAATGCGTCTATCTTTATAGTAACGGTATCATTTTTAATTTTATGAAGATACTTTTTATGTTGTTTTCTCAAAAGTGATACGAATAAAAATAACTTATTCTTATTCAAGAAGAGAAAATAATGATATCTTCTCTGGATCTATTTTCTATATTCGAATACAGTAGGTTTTAAATATAATTTGAAGAAACATTTTGATTTAAAGTGACAAATTTTAAATTATAAGCATTTATATACTTTCTAAAACAATCTTAGTAGTTGAAGTGGCGCAACTATAGTTTCGGCCTAATTAGGCCATCATCAGGCACAAGGATAATAATTTTTTTTCTTGAATTTTCACTTCATTAAAACTTGAATTTCAAGTTTTAATTCAAGTTTTAATGAAGTGAAAATTCAAAAAAAAATTATTATCCTTGTGCCTGATGATGGCCTAATTAGGCCGAAACTATAGTTGCGCCACTTCAACTACTAAGATTGTTTTAGAGAGGTATATAAACCATTTAATTTATTCTTAACAATCTGGAGGCTTAATAATATCATATAAGCATTTCATTCTCCGTGTTACTTATAATAAGACTAAGGGGTTTCTATGCTAAAAATTGACAGCCAATGCATTTGTACAAGAACCATAGTTGCCCATTATTTTGTGGTTTAAATAATATGCAATAATTATTCAAGGTATTAACTACATATTCAAATAGGAATATATAGTTATACCTACAATACAGCATACCTACAAAATTGTTTAATCTCTAAAATCTCTCTTAAACTGCACGTGTTATACATATTCATGCTTTAAATGACTGGAACTGATAAATGTATACAATATTTTCGTTATATTAATAATAAACCCTTGCAAGAAATAAACGCTGAGGAAAACTTAACCAACGGTATTGCAGAGATCTGACGGTAAAAAATACGGATCACAAAGTATAAAAAGTAATGTCGAAAGATGGCGTTGCTGTGGAAATCTTACCAATAATCTTGTGTTGATCTTATCTTGTGGTAACTGTTTACAACAACCGCCTCAATTAATTGACGTCAATTGACAACCGCCTCACCAAGTCAATTACAGTATATAAAAAAGCTTGGAGTTTTCACCACTCTGATACAGTTTTTTAAAGATTTTATGGGTCATATTTCTTAGAACTAAAGGTATTTTATTATATAACTGTAATTGCTGATAAATGTCGCTCTTAAAATCTTTTGACAGTCTTACTTGAGGGATAATGAGGTTGTATCCATTTCCTGTTAAACGGCTATAGGTTTTGTACTAACAGGAGTAAAAGAATCTAAATTTTATTTTATACGAACAACACTATGTAAAATATACAATGCGGAGGATATCAAAACTTTTATTTTCAAGAAAGATTGTTTACATTATTAGTGCATCATTCCTACTGGTTAGATTATCTAAAACTCTAACAGACTTCTTTTACCAGAGAAATATTTTTGTAATATGGCTGAAGTTACCCAAAAGGCGTATCCCATAGCTAATACGTGACTGAAAAAGACCATAGTACACTGTCCGTAGGGTTTCAAGGCTCACAGTTTGTCCAAGTTGTCTAAGTAAAAATACAATACGGGAGAGTTTTTTTACCATGTGCTCAAAATATGAGGTTCCCAGTTTAATTAACTGTCCAATTTAAAACCTTAAAAGAGTTGTACAACGTTATCATTATTGGAAGAATCTGGAATACCATTAAGGATGAAGACTAATTTAGTTCTATTTTCATTTTTGGTTAAATTATTAGAATGACATTTTTTTAGCCGTGTCAAATACATATGGCATATTCACTTTGACATTTTCAAAATCAACATCAGAACAGTAAAGTCGTATCATCAGCATAGCGCACAGAAAAAGAGGAAACATTACATATCAGATCATTTACAAAAACAAGGTACAGAAACGGGCCAAAAACCGAGGATTGAGGCAGACCAGCGAATACCTACAAATACTCAGAGCTAACATTACTTGTAAGCAAAAGGAAGTGTCTCATGAGGTAATATTTAATTTATTGCCTTGTACGCCATACAAATGTAATTTTTGATATAAAATATCAAATGATAAACAATTAAAGCCAATTAAAGCAATTAATTTTGTCATGTCAATTTTAGAAGCTACAATCTGTTTATATTCAAAACCCTTCCATAATATATTTAATAATGGCCTCTATTTCCATAACAGTGTTATATTTAGGACGAATCCCATATTGTTGAGTATGCAGTAGGCTGTTATCATTTAAATATTTATTAAGATACAAAATCATGGAAGGTTTTATGATTTTGTGGTATAAAAAATTTTATGGCGTAAACAGTTTTTCAAAACATAACTGTAACTGTCTATTTTTACATGACAATATATTACAAGACAACGACTGTTCAAACATGTACAATATAATAAATTATTAACAAAGAACAATCAGGCATTGTTTTTTACTTACCGATCAACTTTGATCACACAACTTTTCAGGCTATCTATTTTTTATGATTCACCAAAAGTTTCGTTTTATTGTTCACCTCATGGTTTGGCCGAGAACAACCCCTGTCAGTATAAAACTCAACGCATACATCTGCATGGTGAGATATATCCATGAACCAGTATATTAAATACATATGAGTCTCATTGGTATAAATTTTGTTCAGTCCAGCCTTCAGACGTGTAGGGCTGAGGTTGGTACTATAAGGATATTTGTTTCAGAGCTTTCGTTGATCATTTTTATCAAAAGTAAAAGTTTACATTTCAATCTCCTGCCAATACAAGGTTTCATTCGAGTTGGTATATTTGCTAGTAACATAAAACAAAGACATTAAAGAGTTTCAAAAAAAGTCTAAAGCTAGAGTAAGGTGTGCTATATAAACATAATATTTGAGTATAACATTAGACATCAACATTGTAGTCGAATTCTGAACCACACACGACTTAAGCAGTCATTTGTGATTCGTTGTTTAAGATCACCGATATCAACAGGAAGCGGTGTACGAAAACTCATAGCCCAACAAGAAATAGTCGCAGGGCGTCAGGTCCGGACTACGAGGTGGCCACGGAAACACAACGTTGTCCTCACTTGCGGGACCGATCCATCATCTAGGAACATGTTCTTCCGGATACTCTCTGACGTCTGAGTGCCAGTGAGGCGGAGTTTTGTACAAAAATGAAAAAGTTACAACTATCTTCATGGAGTTGAGACATGTCCAGATCACATACTTAGTATATTATATATTTTGTTTTATGTATTTTCTGTTAAGTTCTTTCTCCATGCACAGACAGTGGCCCATGTGAGGAAAATTTCAGTTTTTCCAAGTAGTATTGTAAATTGTTTTTTATATTTCTTGAAATGAAATTTTTATTATTATTCATGTTACTGATGGGTTCTTGGAAAAGGAAGAACGAACCGCAGCCCTTTTCACAAGATAAAGCGCAACACTGTGTTTATTTTCTGTCCATAATAATAGAATTAGATTAATAGCTAAAGTTTCTTACGGGGCTCTTCGACATAGGTGTATGTTCTACATTGTATAGAATGAAGCTGCAACAAATCAGGTCGTGAATGTTTGCTTGTGAAACTGTAACAATATAAATTTAGTTAATACCTGCTAATTAGTCGACGTCGATATTGCAGATTACCTCCACGTTGATTAATTAGATGAAAGGTTGGTACACTCGGTTAATATACAGTAATCTAACTTAGATCTAATCTTAAAACACAACCATGAATTGGTTGCAATACTGGTAAATTTAACGAGGAAACTATAATATACGTGTTACTTCTTTTTTCTTTAATAAAATTTTTGAATTTTCTTACTTTCCTTACTTCAGGATGCGATGCGATGTTCAATGCGATTACTTTCCTTAATTCAGGAGGCTTACTTTCCTCCTGAAGTAAATCTATAAACTGTCACATTTTTGATAAAACTATGTATGATTCATGTCCTGTTAGGAAGTCTGGATTTTTCGTACTATAAAGCATAAAAATAAAACTTTTTTTGTACGTATTTGGCAACATGAAAATTCTATGCTAGACTCCATTATACCTACAAGTCGGGCAAGTGTGGAGCAAACTATCGCTTCCTATAATATGTAAACGTATGGCGCTTAGAAAAAAGTAGTTACTCCACTGTTCAAACACGATCAAAGAATCGTTGTTTTACAAACACTTATCTGAAGAAACATTGAACGTTCCAGCACCCAAACCAATACCTCACTCAGATAACACTAGCTTATCTTCATGTTGATAAATATTTTGAAAATTTTCTTCATGTTAAAAAACTTTAAAAATCGTAACACATATTTTTAAGTCATCCTCTGGTTCTTTTGACATGAAGACTTAACTTGATTTTTTGGAGTTGTTTGTAATATCTACGCCACTAGATTTTAACAACAATAAAATGTGCTCTGATTCTGGTACTATAAGTTTGTGTACTTTTCACGGAGAAAATCATTTTTGCTAAATCCTTTGTGCAAAATGAAAAATATTAAAAATAAAATGTTGTGTGAATATACAGACAATTTCTGGATTGAAAGTTTTTTGTGACTGTAACTAATTAAACCTTTAATACCTTGAACATTTTAAAAACTTGAAGTTATCCAAATATGTCTATGCATATAAAATGCTACTTACGTATTATACCGACCACAGTCATACATTATATTATACGCTCCGACATCCAGCGCTCTGCGGAGATAATTTGGTGGGATTATTGATATTTTTTACCTATTAATATTATTTTTCTAAAGAAAACCAACCTCATACCAAGTCATATTAATTAGGTGTATTGCCTATCATATGATGAATGTAATATTTTAAATCTCTGTAAATATAAAAAATATCTAAAATATAAAAAGTAATTTTACTTTTTATTTGTCTGCAACTAGTTTAATAACTAATTGTCATCAAACTCTAGTTTTGATTTTGTTAAGGTCAAATTTTAAAGTACTGTAAATTGATTAAACCATGACCAATTAACAACTTAGTCACAATATGTAAAATACACATTATTACAAATTACATCAAACAATTAAAAACTATTTTTATTTTCTTATGGTTTAAATTTTTACCACGTGACAGCAAAATTATTCAACCAATCAAGATTTGTTAGAAACGAATCACTTAACTAATCTATCTTGGAATAAATAGTTAAGTTCCCATACCTTTAACACGATTTCAATATTTCTGAAAGTTCGATTAAAAAACTTTGTTTGGAAGTTGTTCTTTCAATGTAGACCTTATTTACTCTTATCTCGTTTTCTACTTTAATCTCATAAAAGCTTTTTAGCGGAATAATCTGTTCAAGCTAAAGACTATTGCAATAGGATTTATTTCCATTTATATGTTCTTCTAGTTCATACATAAAAAAATTATAACTGTTAATCATGAAAGCTATCATGGTAGCAGCTGTAATTCTTAAATAGTTAGTAGAAAAAATTACGGTATTTAAACAATAAATATCAAAGCAGAACATCAGACGACTGTCAGAAATTAGTCTGAACACTACTCGAGATATAGTAACTCTACAGAATCAAATCAGTTTTATTCTCAATACCAGCGAAATCACCCTGATATTGAGAATAGGCTAAATATATTGAACATAGGCTAATTGTTGGATCCAATTACATGAACTAATATTCTAAAACGAAACGTATCATGAAATTGTTAAATTTGACAAATGAGAAAGACACGACAGACTTAGATATTTTTTCTTTGAAATACTGCAGCGATTCTCATGGCGAAGAAACTTAAATCTCCTAAAACCGAGACTTCGTAAACATGAAAGTTTTTTAGGTTGGTTGCAGTGGAGAAGAGTTTCAGCCTTGTAAAGCAAAGTATAGAAGTTTGGTCGGGTCACTCTTGTAGACTGACTTATAGCACAGAAGTTTTATTCCTCTATAGAAAGTTCCAAAAGGCCATCTAACGTGTAGGTGATAACTTACTTTCTTGAACAACCATTATGACGTATCGTTTCTGAAATATACTTCTCTTTTCATTGGGTAAAAGTAAAATATTAGAAGTGAAATATATTATTTGTATAACTAACTGTTTTAATTAATACTATGTCATTTTAATACTATGACATCTGAGAGCGTAATTATTATAAACGGTGGTTAGTTCGTTCTAACCCCTAAATTCTCAATATCTGTGAATTCGTATCTCCCAATGATAACTACTCTAATAATTATTCTGTCTAAGGAACATTTCAACCTTCTTCAGTAACAAGACCACAAGATTGCGCCACAATCATCTTACATTCAATCCTCATTCATACTTTGGCTTAAAATACCTACATTGTAATATGGTTGCCATTTCAATGATCTAATCTAATCTAATTCTTGAACGTGAATAAGAAAAACATGAGAGAGGATGTGTTGTGTCGCTGGCTCATATTGTAGAGTACAGACTCCGAACCTAAGGGTGGATTGAAAAACAGACTCCTTGTTTTCTTATTTACACAAGAGATCAAAATCGAAGGTTTTCACAGAAACTCCATCCTAAGGAACCCACACAATCTAGGTTATCTCTTATGGGCCCATATAGAATATTCCGTATATCTTACACAGGAATTTTCTGAAATGTCTCGTACTTTTTAAAAACCCATAAACTAATTTCTCTCATGTAATAGACCTAGTATATTTGGTTACAAGGGATAGTAGGCAAACACTCTTATTTATCAACAGGTATTGATTGATAAATTTTGTCATATACTTGTCCATATGATTGCCATATTATTGAGGTGGAAATTAGCTGAGTAAGCAGGTCCGCTGCGACGGGGGTATTTAATCATTATTATGAATTCAAGGGGTAAGTGGATAAGGGTGGTAATTATCATCTGGAAAATTTTGAGATAAATAGCTTCGAAGTTTTTGAACTGGAGGTATTTTACTAATGGATTTAAAATTGTCAGAAATATATGTACATGATACAATTTTTTTTAATTACTATTTATTAATTTGTTTTACTTACCACCTTTTTCTTAAAAAAAAGATAACATGTATGAAGGTTGTTAGTGACTCACATATTACTTGAAAATACTTAAAGTTAATAAGAGAGGTTGGGAATAGTAAATTAAACATAAACTACAATGTTATGTAACTGAAAAAGGTTTATTACATAGGGTAAGGCTTATTACACAACATTTAAAATAAAATGAGATTATTATACATACATTTTCCAAATCCTTTCTTGTTAAGTAAGTTTTTCCTACTGGTTTTGCTTGCCTCGGGTTTCTTAGTCTTGTTCTTTGAGCATACTACTACTTCCTGAAATACTTTCTCGTAAAACCAGAGAAATTCATTCTTGACAAAGGGCAATTGTTCTTGAAGATTGTAATTTTTTCCTCTGAAAGACTTTCCTGAGGAGTTTCATGTCAGAAAATCAAAAACCAACATTGGGAGGATGTTGAGCCTTTTGTCTAAACAAAGAAACCTTTCGGAAAGGTGTATTTGGGTCGTAAGTCTCTTTGTACAAGGATCTCCCGTACTACTCAACACGGATACATTTAATTCTATCACTAAACACAATTTTTCTTGTAAAGCTCTGTTGGCAAACTATTGAAGGCAAGCACCTACCAAATGAGCACTGGTGTCCGTCAACAAACCCAGAGTTGCAGATGGATATGGGTGTGTCACCTAGATGGCATTGGCGAGATTGTCCTTGTAGGCCTGGAACGCGAGTTCCAACACGGGTGTCCAAGGAAAGGGCTGATTTCCTCTCAGACCAGAACGTGCTGAATTGAGACCTGCCTGATATTCTGCGGCGTGAGGCACAAACCGGTGATAGAAATTGATCATGCCTAGGAAAAAGATTCTGCCTTATACTGTTCACGGTCTAGGGTAGATACGGAGGTCTGCGATGTGGTCTGGAAGGGGCTGTGTAGCCTGAGCAGATATTTCGTAGCGCAGGAAGGAAGCTTTATCAGCCCCAAGGGTACTCTTCTGTACACTTACGAGCAATCCGTTATCGTCTAAGCGTTTGAGCAAGATGTGGAGGTGCTGGCAATGTTCTTCGTGTGATTTCGAGAATACTAGGATATCATCAATGTACGCAAAACAGAGATCGGTCACTGTTTGGTCGATAAATCTTTGAAATGTCTGCCCGGTATTCCGAAATCTAAAAGACATAAAACGGAATTCAAATAGACCAAATGGCGGTATTATGGCCGCCTCATCAACGTCTGCGGGGTTGACGGGAATTTGAATGAATGCCTTGATATTGCCTTGATGAATGCATATATTGTCGATGGTGGAGAAGATCTTTGAGCCACGGAGATGATGGCCGAAGTCATGGATATGTCATACCGGATACTTGTCAGGGGTTGTTCTACCGTTGAGTGCCCGATAGTCACCACAAGCACGCCAATTCACGGCTGGCTGCACGAGTTTTACGCTGGGCTGTTTAAACGTGAAATAAGTACAGCTTGTAGAATGGCCGGTCTAGAAATCTATTAGGCGATTGTTGGCGCAGTCCATTAGAAATTTATAGTGTGCTAAGAAGTCTGAGCCAATGATTGGAACAGATACGTCGGAAACGGTGAAGTTCCAGGTGTGTGTGTATCCAAGTCCGAGGTCCATAATGAAGAGCACGGAGCCATAAGTCTTAATGCATGAATCAATCGTAACAGGCGTCAAGATGGCGACCTGGAAGCAGCTTGCGAGGACCTTACGTCGGTCCTGAAGTCAACAAGTATCTTTTTATTACTGCCCTTGTCAATTGTGAAAACACGACGATTAAGTGGAGTTTGGCAACAAACCGCTGCTGTTATTGGCTGTTATTTGGAGTTTGACGGGAAGGTGCAAGGAGCCAAGCATTTGGTTTGGACCGTTCCCCATCAAAACGTTAAAAATGCCACTGGCGTAGGAATACACAAAAATAAAAAAAATAAATAAAATTTCTTAGCCATGCGGCCAAATTTCTGATTTACCAGCATTCTCTAGTGTCGGAACTGGACACTGTGTACGGTACGTCGTCAGGCAGGCGGAGTTCGTATGGCAACCTCGATTTCTTTAGCCACTTGTACATCGAGCTGGCCAACGACGTGAGGCTCTGGACACCTCGTCAGTAACATGGTGGTAAATTGGGCTTCAACTAGTGCAAAGTTGTGGGTGGTTGCATAAGAATGGAGGCTTTTTTACGTGACTAGGTAAGATTTTCATGCTGCATTTGGACGTCGATCGTGGTTTCCTGTTCAACGTGCTGTCGATTTTATATCGGTGAAGGTTGACGGCGTCGGAGTATCACCAAAATGAGGCGTAATAAGTACACGTATATAGGTTGCTTGAATGTATTTTACTAACATATCCTCTCATAACAAAACAAAACATATTTATTTACAATCATACATGTTGCCTAGCAACGTGCCAGCTGGACCCCACAAACGTGTAGGTTTTAATTTAAAAAATGACAATTATTTTTAACCTATTGTGTTGCATGAACACTTTTAACACATTTAATCATGAAACGGGAGCAAAACACAAAATGGCACATGACCCGAGGTACTGATGATGAAAGCCATCCCAGGGGAAATAATATGAACTAGAAAGACAAGTCTGAGAGCGTCACACCCGGGGGGCGCACTTTGTGATAATTGCATTCGTTTGTCGAATAATGTGACGACGACTTCAAGGTAGAAAATATTATCATTCAGATTTTTTTTAAATAGTTTATCTGACAAAAATGTGTTAAAAATAATATTTTTTCTGAAGGAAGTATTGCTTTTCCCCGACGCTACAAACATAATTACAGTACTGAGAAGTTTTTCTGTTTTAGGGTTCCGTTATTTTAACCGATTGGCAGCTGAAATAAGGTCCTAACCTCTCTCTAAATTAGCTGCAATGAGAAAAATTGTCCTCGGTAATACTCTGATAATGCAGTTGATAGCATGGTCGGACGTAGATCGGGAACTATGGTGATTTTCCGTTTTTAGTGACCAAAAGCAATAGTCTTTTAAATACACTTCTGTGTCTTTGTGGTGGTATCCCTCGTGATGGCAACCCTACTAATTTTATGTTATTCTAAAGGGAAAACTAATTAATACAACTTACTTCTTTTTGACATATGTGAAGAAACTTGGTGTACAGCTTCATCTAGATAAGTCTGTACGATGAAAATTGAAATTATTTGGATCCTCGTGGCATCAAACCTACTAACTCTTCCAATGTTCTTCTTTTGTAGGATAAGTAAATTGATATCACTTATTTAACCTATAACTAAGTTTAGTTTGAGTAATCCCACATTCACATAGTATGCAGGTCTGCTGTTACGGGAGTATCACTTTATTTTTTTAACATCCCCATTTTGACTAAGTTATTGTTTTGTTTCGTTATATTTTTAATTGGATGTCAATGTAACCCTAGATTTTCATAAGTATGCCTATTGTAACAGCTTAATAACAGTACAAATTCTTATTGCTAGGATATGGAAAAGGAGTGATATCGATATTTCGAATAATTATGTTTCAGAACATATTATGATGTAATCCCAGTATACAAGATTTGATAAAGATTAGGAAAATGTACTCTATTGTGCTTAGTCACCTTTTTTGCAATCTTGGCTTGTGCGTACAAGTTAAAATAACAATTTTTACGTCAATTACAACTAAGAATATTATAAATTCTTTATATATAATACCTGAATATGAATTAACAGCACGAAGGAATGCTAACCTCTTTTAAATACTGTTTAGTGCGTATTGTTGAAATTATTGGTTCGTTCTAAAACAGAATTCGTCGATTTTTGCTGGGGTTGACCAATGATCTTGTCTGTCTGTCTTAAAGAACAGCTGTTTGCTTCTCCACCTACATTTACGAAACATATAAGATATTAAAGTGAAGTGAACATGGAGGAGGAACTTTATGAAAATACTTATCTTTCTCTGAAAGGGAGGAAGAGTGTTGTGTCTCTCTAGACCAAGCGTGTGTCTGTACTCAGCTCTCATTGAACATGACGGCTCTTAAGGGAGGAAGCTATATGATACCTTCTATCTTGGAGTTCCTTTGAGGGCTCATACATTTCACAATATAAGTCTCTGGTGTAAAATCACTGACAAATCTATAACAAATGAATAAAAAATAAAACTGTTGAATTAAATAATAAAAAATATTGCGAAAAATTAGATTATTAATTATAAAATAAATACTAAATAAAATACAAAATTGAAAAAATCATTATTGTTATGTATACTAATGAAAAAAAAAAATACATGGCAACGAGAAAAAATAAAAATATTAATGATACTGAATGACTATCAAAAAGAGCTTGAAAGACTAAAATATTGTCTATGTGGGTTTATGAATATAATATGTACTACTAAACAACCAAACCATCATTTTTCAAAAAAGCTATCAAAGAAGTAAATATTTTAAAAAGACAAAAAAGCGAAGCTGCCAACAAAACTATTCATAAAAAATAATCCTACTAAATATGGGAGGATACTGTTGGGAAGTGATATGTGGTTAGAATAAAAAATAGAATTTTCTACTATATATCTCAATAGGCACCACTCGTACCATGTGAACGCTAACCCTAGTGCATCTCAGATTTCACAAGAGACCTGAGGCCTATTTTCTGCTACGTCGTTTAATAGGCACCACTTGAGTGGGAAATGAGCTTATGTCATCACCCGCCACGGATGGCCACTAGTGACTACACCCACTGGATCTTATCTAGTACCCTCCCGTGGTGGCAGTCGATGCCATCCCGACCGGTGAAGCCTAGTATTCTTACCACATGCACACCAGATTTACGGGTTACGACAACGGCTATCCACCCGAGGGCGGCCCAGAGATGAGTGGCAAATTTCCATTGGCAATTTTCAAAGCACAACTTTCACCAGATAACTAACGCTCTGAGATACCAACGGGTGGTAAGTGGTTTTGAGCGGATGGTACTCGGGTGGCAAATCCTTGAGGAATCTCCTTAACACCACCACAGACCCACAAGTGAAATAGAATGACGTTTTACAGTGGGTGAACGTGTATTCATGAAACCACCATGGCTAACCTGTACCACCAGATGGAAGAAAGGAGTCAATACAGGACAGCTTTCACAAACGAGCATTAGGTCAATGGCCACCCCACACATCACCAAGTCAGAAAAGTATTTCAAAGTGGCGTTGACACATCGGGGCGCGCGGTTGTGAATCATTATAATGATCTGATCTATTATTTCTGTAATATTTTTAGTTTTATTATTTACTCTTTCTTTGTTGTTTTTTGAACAATTATAGAACATTGAACAACAGAATGTAGTATATGACTTTAGTATATTAAATGATAAAAAAATACCGTATTTAAAGTCGTGTTCTTATTTAATATTCGTTACTTATCTATTTTCTAATCATATTTTTATGTTTCCTTTTTTTAATTTTTTGTTTCTTTTTTCTATTTTTCTGTTTATTTCTTTGGGTACCGCTCACCGTTACTTTTCAGCACAGCTCTATTCGTCAGTGATAAAAACACACAACACGCGCATAACTCTAAAACATATACTAGAACACCGACCTGCATTGTTGTCGACGTTTCGCGGATAAGTAGAAGCTGTGTCCGACATCAAGTTTGTTGTTTGAGTCATGTCAAGGGGCTCCGAGCGACTACGTGGCCGAAGACCAACCAACGGTCGGTCTTAAAAAAACGGATTGTTTATTCGTATCTGCTAAACGTCGACAACAATTCAGTGCGTTGTTCTAGAATATTTTTTAGTGTTTCGCGTGTTTTTATACCTAACGACTAAAACTGCACCGAAAAATAACTGTGAGTGGAGCCCAAAAAGATGAACACGATAATCAATTACCTAATTGCAAATCATGTCATTAAGAAAGAATTACTAATCCTAGAAAGAATTACTAATCCTATCCCAAGAGGAGAATGTACGAAGAAAACGTCACCCATGGACGGAACAACAGTTTCCTTGGACCTGCGCCAATCAGTGGCGGATCCTTGGTCCCGACTTGAGATAATTGTTTTAACAATAATTGCTCTCTCGGCCACCTACGATACCTAAGATAACCAGTTTTGATACTTCAAGTCACTTGATTCGCCTAATCTTTGCCGTTAAGTTTTTTATGCGATTTTTCTGTTTTTTTATTTTATTTTGTTTTAATAGCTCTCATATTTATCGACAGATATTGATAAAACTTGGCATATATTATTATTATATTGTTGATTTGGAAATTTGCTAAGCACGCAGGTCTACTGCGACGGGGGTATTATTGGTTGTGACACAATCTCAAGACTCTTTTGATTCAAAATTAAGAACTTTCGAGTAATGATAAAATTTGCTTATAAAGATATTTGTTTTATGAAGAATATTCATCTCCAGAATTAATTGAAACATCACAGGTGAAATTGGTGGTTATCCTGTTCGGGGTACCTGAAATTATTGAATTAATGAAGCTAGAGTGAAGACGTTAAATAAACTTTTAAAAGCATCAAGTGGATATATAAAGCCCGAGAACCTAATAACAATCTTGTTACTAAACATCAATATTTTTCCTACGTGAAAAAACTAAAAAAATTACATAAAACCTATAACTTTTTTATACGTCACAATAATTTTAATAAGCCCTTAAAAACTAGTAGGACTGTAGTCGCAGCAATCCCTACAGGTATGTTCAGACGGTGTGCGCTGATAATATTTTGCTCGAACAGGCTATCGAACATCAGGATTTATTACTGGCCAATATTGTTTGACACTCATTTGTCGTTCTGTCATTAGAAATGAAAGAACCAAATTTTATAGCTCAAATATTTTAGATAACTACTCAATTTTCCATTTAGAGCATATACTTAGTGTCCCAAACTACCCCTTTCACCCGTCTCAAAATAATGGAAAATATGTGTTAAAGAAACCAAATCAAACAATATCCAATAAATCGTCCATTTTTTAACCAGTGGTGTTCATTTGAATCCTTAAATAACACTGGAAGTAATTTTATTGTATTAAACGATCGTAGGTAGCAGGCCTTTTCAGACCGAAACTAATATCGGCTAAGTCATGTGATAAATAAAACAGCTGATTATTAAAACTATTGTCGCAATACAACAGCTGATACATCGGTTGAGCCACAAATAAATAAAGGACATAAGTAATTGAACATCTGATTATTGACAATACGAAAAGAAAGTGACACCTTTACCAGATTTACATGGTTTGTGTTTGTGGATAAGTTCAGTTTGCCGGGTATAGCATCTTTAGATATTCTATAATTATTTATAGCAATTCATGATTATTCATAACAATGCTAGAGGTACGTTCACACGTTGTATAATGGAACTTATTTAAAAATAAATTTACTAGCATTTGGTGAATGTTAAAAACTACTTTGTGTTGAGAATAATTAGCTGTTATTATTCATCGGATGTCTCAGGATTGCACACCTACAATGGTACCAATAAATAGAAAATATTCACTTTCAACCGGATTAAAAAATACTTTTACTTATTGAAAAATTGTTAAGGCAAAAGTTATTCCCGCGAATCCAAATCTCTAGTCATGAATTTGGCTTTGCATTGAAAAAATAAATTTCCGGTCCAGGTAGGCCGTTTCCAGTGTGTTTTTAAGTTAAATAACACAGAAGGTTGTAGCATGTACGATTTTTGAGTAATATTTGTTTTTTTCATTCAAAAAGTTTGCATCATTTAAAAGGGGTAGAAGAGTGATTTTAGACTGAAACATAATACATAAAATTAAGGAATGCCTGGATGTCTAAACACTTCGGCAACGGACGGTAAACGGAATCATATTGAACTTGACAAGGTAGAGCGATCAGCAAACTATGAAAACAATCACAATCAAAATAGTAACAACAAAATTTAGTGGGTCATTAAGATCAAAATAAAAGTTTCTTGTCTAGATTTTGAAATCACGATATTTGGTAAGTTTACCTTAAACTTGAAGGTAGGCCTATACCAGTAATTGAAATATGAAACAAAATATATATTCACCTAAAACACGGTATTTAGTCATGCTAGAGTAGTCAAGTTGTCTTCACCAAACTTGTTTGGAAGATCATCTTCTTCGACCTAGTAAAAACCTCCGGCCACTGTTGTATATTTATGGAGACCAACTTTGTTATTCCCCTGCGTAAAGTTCAGCAACTCCATCTTACAATTCAGAATAAAAGGACATTTAGTGAAACATACATCGAAAACAACTGTATTTTATTTTTGTTCAATCGATATGTTATTTTAAGTTACAAACGTTTAGGTAATATTCTTTAGTACAGCTATTTAATTGACGAATGATTGTCAGTTTCAAATTACGATTAACTTTTTATTACGAGGCCTGTGAAATATAATCTCCAAGAGCAGCAAGAGCGATAAACAAGGTTTGTGTGTAGTTGGGAGGCAAACTGCTGATTAGAGCTGTTTCTGGTGTAAACTGCCCCGATCAATTACGACGTCTTCACACTGGAACACCCTTTGTAGACTGCACCGGCTAGGATATGCTTTTAGACTAGTTTTAATTTCCATTGTGAAATATTTATTGGATTTGAATTTCTTGAAACAAATAACTCTGAAATACAATTTCATAAGTTTTTGTAAATAAACTTTTGGAAATATTCCACTAATTGATTTACATTCACGAGGACAGTCTAACTGGACAATGTAAACTAAACGTTTGGGGTGGGAGTACAAAGCATGAAAAGTCCAAGTTTCACAAGTCCATAGAGTTTGAAACAACACGTTCCCACACCTAACCAAAGACCTCTAGAGTGAAGTCATCTCCGCAGTGACTTACGAAACTTCAACTAAATATAAACTCCAACGCTAACAAGTTTCCTACCCAACGGAGGACATCTTGCGCCCATTGGAGGCCAATCAGCTCAACCCTGTCACACGATAATTGCAAGACCACAGCTCCAGCTGACTTGGCTGCAACTTCTCAAGTTTATCCGCCTCTGTTGCTCTCGTAATTGTGGTTCCTTCATTGTATGATGTAGCTTCGACAAAGTGATTTCTAAATAGGTTTAAGTGATAGTAAATAGTTGATTAAACAAAACACTCAAATTGATTTGATTCCAGATAACTTTACACCGCATCGGAAAATGTCAATACAAAATATATATTAAATTTCTTTCTTTAGAACCTCTTAAGGCTATGTATATTTTATTTTATGTAAAATATATTCTAGTAAGAGCTATTGAACCTTCTTTTGAATGGAATACTATAATACTTTTTCACATTTATTGGTAGTGAACGACCTTAGAGAAGTTCGTTCACTACCAATAAAATGCATTAAGTGGATATTTAAAGCCCGAGAACCTAATAACAATCTTGTTACTAAACGTAAAGATTTTTCTTACTTGAAAAAAAAACTAAAAATATTACATGAAACATATAAATTTTTTATACACAACAATAAAATTGTTTTGAGGGTTTTAAAAAACCCTCAAAACAAATATGACCGTAGTCGCAGCAAGCCCTTACAGGTATGTTCAGACAGTGTGCGCTGATAATATTTTGCTCGAACATTTGATTCTTCCCAGGCTATCGAACATCAAGATTTATTACTGGCCAATATTGTTTGACACACATTTATCGTTCTGTCATTAGAAATGAAAGAACCAAATTTCATAGATCCAATATTTTAGATAACTACTCAATTTCCCATTTAGAGCTTAGTGTCCCAAACCACCCCTTTCACCCGCCTCAAAATTAAGGAAAATATGTATTAAAGAAACCAAATCAAACAATATCCAATCAATCGTACATTTTTTTACCAGTGGTGTTCATTTGAATCCTTAAATAACACTGGAAGTAATTTATTGTATTAAACGATTGTAGGTAGCAGGCCTTTTCATACCGAAACTAATATCGGCTAAGTCATGTGATAAATAAAGATGGAAGGATATCATTTTAAGACTGTTAAGTTATTATCTTCATTGCTTTGTTGGAGGGAATCAGTTGTAAAAGTCATTAAGGAATAAAAATATTGATAATCTTATCTTCCAATGTATATTTCGGTTTGATGTTAACTTCGACAATGTTACTTTTACTTTTCAGTGTTCACCCGTATTTAACAGTTGCTTTAATCAAGCTTCAAGAGGCTTCATTAAATTTAAACATTATTCGGACACATTTTCCTTTAATATTTAATCCTAAACATTGCATATTTACTGACAAAATCAAAGAGGTGATTGCTAAATAACAGATAAAACGTACCGTATTGCGACGAAGATCCGGAACAGCTACGGAGACCGGATTTCCGAAAGAAATATCCAGTAATATTTATATTATACAGTACATACCATGGCCCTCATGTTGCAACTATCAATACCAGAAATGTAAAAAGGTTCTTACTTTATAAATGTAGATGAGTGAAGTGTTTTATTTATATATTATTGAAACATTCATGTTATAACGTGGCCATCACAGCGACGTTCATCAAAGTTTCACGTTAATCTGAAAAGCTTGCGCCAGATCACTTTTTTATCATCCTATGCATCTCTGTTGTTAAACTCCACAATCTTTCTAAAAGTATCTCCCTCTTTTCCCAATAATATATCTAACAGCAAGTAATAAATATTTTAAACAATGCTATTTCATAAAATGTTCTCAAGAAAGATTCTATCGTTAAGCATCGATTTAAGCTTAACTCATTGTTTACTCAAATGGAAGTTAAGATCCTGCCATTTCCACAGCAGTAAAGGTCACCGAAATAATTGCTACCTTCCGATTCCGCTGAGAGCATCAACAGGCAGTGTTCGAGCTGAAAATACGAATACTCATAATAAATAATGAATTGATATTAACGTTTTTATTTTGCATTTATTAAATACTTAACTGATATTTCCATTTTATCTTCTCATTAACATAATATAACGCTAACAACAAAACACATATAAGACAAGTTACATGTACAGAGATTGTCAGTAAAACTGTTAGAATACAAAGTCTAACTGTAGAAAGTGTTATTTAAATGGATACCACTTAAGTATTTAAGTCCATTTAGTCTTTATACAGGCCAAATAAAGTTTCCAAAATGTTAAACTATTTGGTTTTTGGTACAAAATTTTCCTCTTCTGTCCAGTTAACATTTTTAACGCGTCTAGCTGGCCACGACATAAAACATCATCTTGGTTATAGATATTTTCCTTTTCGTATAAGGTATTTTAAACTGTGCTCGTGAGAATATATTTCCACATTCTGCTTTAATCTTGCAACTTGGAAACCCGACAGTTAAACTACTCTGAATTACCTTCGACAATGTTACTTTTACTTTTCAGTGTTCACCCGTATTTAACAGTTGCTTTAATCAAGCTTCAAGAGGCTTCATTAAATTTAATGAAGATTTTATCTTGTAAATATATTAAAATATTGTACAATATCTGTTTCTTGTGTAAACTTTTTGTTTCTTGACTAGACTCAGGAGAAGGACAAAAAGAAAATGCTGTTTTTTATAATAGAAGTCTAGTTCATTTGATAATCCACGTTAAGAGCCATGAAAGTGTTGTTCTCTAACGACTTTGACAGTCGCTAACTCACAATACATTAGTGTAATAGTACTCGGGTAAACAGGTCGTTCTTTAAGCTCGGCAATAAATATTTTTATCTTTTTCCTCAGATTTAATTAGAAAACATTTCAATATCTGATAGAATAGGTTCTGTTCTCACAAAATATGGTTTGTGGTTCCAGCACCAGGTGTATTTTTTTATTCAGTAATTGTTGAATATGTTGCGGTAGTAAAATCAGTTACTACAAACCTAAGATATTTCTGTGCTGTTCTCGTCATTCTAAGGTCTGAGGGAAAAGGTAAAATTCACTGTAAATCTGTGTCCAGAGACTGTGAGCGGAATTCAGTAGCTTAACTCTGCTACGGAAATTCTGCTGCATACAATTTGCTTAGATGGTTCCTCTGAGCTGCGAAACAACCATTTGGATGAACCATGGAGGGTAAAAGAAATCCCTCGTGTCTTCAAAGTTTATTTTAAGGAAATGTACCCATGGTGATTAAAATTATGTACAAGAATTGAGAAACAAAAGGATGTTACAAAATTCTCGGTAGTTGGTGTCTGTTGGACAATGAATCTATATGTATATACGTTTCTTCAGAGTCTCTGTTCATCAACTATAGTGTCTTGTGTGTGTGTAATTTAATCGAAAATGACCTTGAAATAAACCCAAAGAATCGGGAGCCAAAGACCTTTTACAGATGGGAATAATACTAATAAAAATGTGTAATGTTTAGAGTAGATTGGAAAAACTCCTTTTGATCTAATAATAATAAAAAGGCAATATCAAAAGAGCATCGCATTGAGATGATTTTTCTGCTAATGTTACAAAATACGTAATTCTGTTATTCTTGTTAGACTCTTGAAAATACAATTCAATTGTGAAGGAAAAATCAAATAAATAAGGAAGTTTGAAGCTCCATCCATCTGATGGCAACGTACCTTCGGGAAGACTATCTGTGTATGCTTCTTTGTAGTTAGTTATTAACAGTTATTACAGCTTAATATTATGATTAAGTTATCATATGTTAACGGTGGCTCTCAATTAGTAGTTCTCAAAACAGTCAAAATTTTAAATCCAATAATGAATAATGCGATCATTTAGAGAAGCATTATTTTTTGAGTTTAGATCAAGTTATAGTTCAGGATCCTGAACTATAATTATGAACAAAATGTCTACGTAATAGGATGGATAAACTCAGGAAAATAATGATTCACACAAGAGACACTTAATTGGCTTTGGTATAGTTATACTTAAAAAATAAAATATATGACGGTACACAAGTAGTACACCAAATACTATGTTTATATCAACCTTGTTTGGTCTATTAACCTTGATGGATGAAACGAACTTATTATCAGAACAAAAAAATGTCCATGGTCGATTCCAGATAACAGAAAAATAATTGAAAGAATAACAATATGCAATAACTTGCTGAATCGAAGTTATGCTTACTATTTCCAAATTCTATTGGTTTGTGGTAAAATGATAATAACTGTTGTCATTAATTTAAATATAAACAAACGACCTTAGAAAATATAATATTACGTTTGCTCTCAAATGAAATAAGTGAAACATGGAATATGTAATAATTGTGCATAGGAGTGACAGTTCATGTTCCCCTATCAGCTGATTGACAGTCAAAAAGGATGCGCGTCGAGCAGAACACGGCTTCGGACCAGTCTCCCGAGACCAGGCTTGGTTGGCGGTGGTAATTTTTGATTTGCAATAAACTCATTATTGAATCATAATTTTAACTAATAAGGGTTTACATTGCTCCAGAAAATTTAGTACAGAGTATTAGTTGTATGATACTAGCAAAACGTACATGATATGTCGTAGATCAACCACAATATATATTGTACAAATGTGTTATTTACAACTGCCAACAGTTACTTCCTAACATAAGGCGGTTTATATTAATTTTTCACCATGAGCTTTATTTTCATCTGATTCCTAGATAAAATAGGTCAATTTGATTAGTTTATAGGAATTGACATTAGGCTTGTTGAATTTTAGTTGGTGTTATTGAAAGTCAGGAGAAATGAGATATCAGGCTGAGCTGCCAACATCTGCTGCTGAAGCTGCGAGTCTGGCATCTGCCCAGGCTGACCACTACCTCGCAGTTGGATTAAATTATACTTATCCCTACTCATAGCCATCGTTTATCTTTTATATCGTTTTCAGTTTCATCTATTCAATAACACATCTTTAATTACTTATTTTAGTATACCATTAAAACTAAATAGTCACAAATATTTCTCTAGCGAGAGAAATCACTAAACAGCCTTGTGAATGTAAATTTATGTAAGTTTTGACAACGATACAGAGCTTACATAAAATTTATAACGAAACTAATATTATTGGTAATTTTAAGGACCTTCTCTCCCAAAAACATTAAAAATAATGTGAAAGAAAATCATTGGCATTGGGAATGCAGATAAGTTTTAAATTGTTATAGGAATTGTATAATTTATTTAAATATTTCATTTTCTATTATACGATTTTCAAACACAATAACTCATTTTGACAGCGTCTAGTTCAGTTCCTTTTCAGCGTTCTTTTAAAATCATGCATCAAAACTCTCACAAACTGAGACTCTTGATTATGTTCAAACTCTTGACAGTATTTAATGACGAAACAATTAACAGTTCATTAACTTAGTTTGAAGATGAGTGCAGATCGCAGGGTGTAGAGACTCCAGTCAGGTTGTTTGTAGAGGTTGTCGGTGTCAAGTTACCGGCCCAGATATTGATGGCTGTCGTCGCCACGGAGGGTAATTACTTGTCACCACCGATCCCGCTCCGCGTCAGACAATAGCATTAGTCAACGCTGGCAAACTTTGTTAGCTATTTACTGGAGGAGAAATATAAAATTACCCCCGCGACATTGATAACTGACGTCATTTTCATACAAACTTCTTTCCTCTGGTCCTTTCTTTACTTCTTTTAAAATCACGAAACCTTTTATAGTAGCTTTTTTCCAAGTAATTAGTAATGATTAAGTAATAATGATAATGCTTAGATAATAATGATGATTAAATAATAACTGAAATTTAAATTTAATTCACATGAGTTACGAGAAGTTGTACCTAAATTAAGACAATACCTTCAGTCAAGTGGAGTGATATTTTTTAAATTGATTACATAAATTTATAGGTTTTACTGTAAAGCCCGTTGAACAATAGTGGATGTGTCTTAATCTGAGCATGTCACAAATATTTCGGTTCGACCCTGAGCAAAATATTGATTTAATTTTGTGATGGTTCGACACTTGACCCAGTTGTCTTTGGTCATTTGGCTATTAATTTATTGACGTTCCTAGCAGATGAAGCAGATAGCCTTTTTCAGTAGCAAAGGTATGTCATCAAATCCATTACTCACCCTTCACTCAAGCTCACCAGAGTGGGTTAACGTCTTCTATTAAAATAAAATATTAATATAATTTATTACATTTTACTTTTACATATTTACCTTTACCTTGGAGGTTTACGAGCTTTATGGTATAACAGTAAAGGTAATTCGACAAGATACGATTTAATATAAATTAATATAGTATAATTAATTAATCTGTTCTTAACCTTTTGAACTGTATTATCATCTATATTAGGTGGTTAAAATGAAATCCAGTTAAAAAAATTATTTGATAGTAAATAAGTAAAATTGTTTATATACTTCTTCCATTTTTAAGATAACTTCTTTTTATAATTTTTTGGCATATTTAACAAAACCAAAATATTATAAAGAATTTACAGTTTGTTGTCCAAACGACCGTTTAAAAACTTAGATAAGTAGTGTATAAACTAAATTTATATAACTATTTTCTTAAAAATAAATTGTTTAGCTATTATTCAACATTCTCTTTCTCTGTGAATCAAAACTATTTTTTTCGTCGTTGATAGGTTCAGTTGCTACACATGGCCTCTCACTGGTAAGAGAAGCCCATGTAGTATATGGGAATATTGTCTAAAATTGCGATACACTATTATAGAAACTATATATCTGAATATATTGAGCTTATCCATAACTATTTACTAACTGTCAGTCAGGTTTGTGCAGTAAGCTATGATTAACAAATTAAATTTTTATTACTATTCACGTATTACTGTGACATGGGGGAAAGACGCGTTAAAATGAATAACAACAAAGTAACCGCGAGGCTTAATATTGTTGTTGTCCTAATGCATACAAACAACCACATTAAAGCATCGTTCTGTGTTATGCGTCGTGTGGTACGCGTTATTTTACTTTCTTGCTTGTACCCACGTAACAATTTAAAAGGTGAAGACAAAACCATTTATATTTATGTTTGATATAGACTAAATATGTCTGTTATGAGACAAGTCTTTATGTTCAGTTCAGATCAATTTACTAACAATAATTAAGTTACTCATGTCCTAATCAAGTCTTCGAGATAAGGAGCTATTTGTCGACAGAGAAATATATGAACCGAACGGCGGCAAACGTGATCTAAACATATACATCCAGAATAAGGATTAGCCAGAAGGATTGGGTATGCAGTAACGATTAGACAGAACCAGCTTACAATGATCGTCTTTGTGGCTCTAGCCTGCCTATGGACAATAGTCGACCCTGGGGCTCTAGCCTGCCTATGGACAATGATCGTCCATAGGCAGGCTACTGAGAAGCTCACTACATTAATTTTACCTATTGATTCTACTTATGAAAAGGAAAAAAGGAAAAAGGAAAAATGTAAATAAAAGGAAAAATGTAAAAGGAAAAATGTGAAAAGGAAAAATGTAAATGTAAATGTATGTAAAATGTATGTAAGTTGATATAAAAGTTATCTTATCTTAACCATATTGCTGTCATAGCACATTTTCTGATTTTTAAAAATGTCACGACCCGTTCTATTAGTTTGACAATAGAATTCAAACTATTTTAGTTACGACATGGAAAGTAACACAATTTGAAAGAGCTTTAACATTTCTATAAGTTTAGTTCTATTTATAAAGTACACATAGTACTTTAATAATAACTTCATTTTTAGTTGTTTTTAAATAGCTTTAAAGTAAATGATTATTTTTACTTTAAATTTTCAAACAAATGTAATGCCTAATAAAACCAGTTAAATATTTCTTATTCTTATGTTCAATTGCATAAAAAACTTCCTCATTTATTTAGCTTTAAAATTATGTATAGATATTAAGGAGTCATAAATTGAAAAAATATTGAAATCTCCAAACGATGATGAGGTACAGAATTAACATTTGCCATAATATTGGCTCTAAACAACAAAACAATTACTGCAGCCGTTATTAATTTCTTTATTAGCTGAACATTTTGACTAAATCAGCTAATTGGGAAGTAAGCTAGCTGTAATCAGCATAGTTTTTGGTACAAATAATTCAACAATCATATTGCAGAATTGTTTTATTAAATTAAACTGATAATTTAAAATACGAAAACTTTCACACGACGGTTAGTTTTTCAAGCAATTTCATCATTATATGTGATTTTCAAAATGCCCACCATGACGCACATTCAAATTCTTTTCCTGATTTTTTTCACAGTGGCCTTCAAATTTAGTTAATCATGTAGAAGTTCTCAAACTGTCAAAATTCTATTCCTTAATTCTTCTACTTTTTGAACTGATGTGCGATAAACTTGTTGCTTGAGGTGGCCCCAAACAAAGTAGTCAAGGGGTGTGAGTTCTAGAAACCGTGGGGGCCAAGCGATGGTTCCTCCTCTTCCAATCCACATGTCAAAAGAAGTTCTGATGTGCTAACGGACCTCAACATTGAAGTACGGGGTGCGCCATCTGCTGGGAAGGCGATGTGCTGCCGCAATTACAATGGCAAGTCTCCAAGCAGCAATGGTAAGGTTTTAGTTAGAAAGAAAGATATATATGTAAGATAAGTTAAGATAGGACGTGGACTATAATTTTTTTGTTCCTTTTTAAAGTAGAATCCACAGATAAAATAAAATGTAGTGAGTAGAGACTCACCCTGTATAGTAAAACAATATCTCTTTTATTACTCGTAGGCTTATCTCTTAAATATGACTACCGTTAGAAGTAGTTTAGTTGTAATGTAAAGTTGTAGTCGAAACTTTACATTAGGTTATATGTTTTTATATGTAAATTTACGGGGAAATCTGGTTAGACTATATTGCTCAGAACTAGGTACATGAATGTTCTAAGAGGGTGACAATACGGCAGTGTATCTCGGGCCAGTTAACTATGTATGAAGTAAGTAGTGGTGGCCATCAGACCCAAGGGAGCGGGTAAACAGATTGTAGGGCCGACACTACGGATATCTACCACACAAGTACGAGCAAGACATATGACAAATCAAGGCATCTATTCTTTCTTTTAATTATTTTATTCAACTCTAATAAGAAGTTCCATTTTTTTAATGAGTGAGCTGGACTTAAACTGTGACAGCTAAATGCTATTTTTATTGATGACGATTTTATCAGAAAATTAACAAAAAAAGTATTATTTCCTTTAGACAATCCTGAAGATTTCTACATCCATGTATAATTTTTATTTTTGACTACTAAGATTTAATTAAAGTAATTTAATTTAGTTCTTCACTTTTATCTTTCTTTAACCTTTTTTTCTTAAAAATGTGTTCAATGAGTGATTCCATGACCGAAGACTTATGGTCCAAATTTGAAAAAAAACCTGCAGTTTGGCTTTTTAGCTAACCAACACTGTCTAATGAAAACACTAACTTTTCCTAAACTAAATTATGATATAACCACATTACGAACACTTTCGCAGTACTCTACTTTTTCATTTTGTTGATTAGTTTCAACACAAACGATTGATTATTTAGGTTACAAATAGTCTACCGAGAATCTATATTGCACTTTACCTTTCCTTGGAAATCATCATCAAATCCTAAATTGCTGATCCGCAGTGTTTTTCACAGCCTACAGGAACCACCTTTACAATTATTTTATGCAGCGGAGTAGCGCTACGCTATTTCATGCCACACAACGTTATCCCGCAATCTGTGGAAACACATTATGTGGATATTTGTGTCTGTGAGGCTGTATAAACTTCTAGATCAAAACTCTAAATAGTTAAGATTATTATTCTAAAATTCCATCCTTATGGTCCAACTCCAAATCACTTCTTAGAAGTATAAACGTTACACTGATCGTAATTACCCATCCAATGCTAGTAAATTTCTTCAATTATAGTGATGAAAAATCAATTATTCCCTACAAATTCTGTTCGTCAACAAATCTCAGCATATACTGTAGAATCAAATATTAAACATTCACATTCATGCATTCACCGAGCCACTCTGATGGACATGTGAATGAATGGCGAGTTTGATTAATGCAATGACCTTGGTAACATGTGTAACTTTGCTATTAACAGTCTGATATCTGTTTAAATGGCTCTGAGACTTATTACACCCAATTAAAAGTTAGTATTTAATCTCGCATGAGTAGTTTTGACTAACTTTAACCAAAGCCGAAGGATTGTTAACCGCCCTGACGCCTTTCACCAAGCCAAGCACCCGCATTTAATAAAAACAACCTGTAAAATAGGGACTGTTGTGACCTATTACAACTTTCTTTACAATATTTTTAGAGCTAAGAATTATTCTTAGCTCTAATTATGTCGTTCGTTCGTAAGCCTTTAAATTCTTGTAACTAAATTTAAAATATTTGGTTCTGAATCCGTGTATGTATAGAAAATATTGCTTAGTTGTCTATACTTACGGAATTGTTAACGCTTAAGATATTGGATAGGGTATTTATGTAAGGTTTGTATGGTGTTGTTATCACTTTTTTCCTATTTATTTTCGTAAATGTTTGTTGGTTGCTTTCATTTAGTGTCTACGTATACTTTGTATTTTATTACGATAATTGTCATTTGGTGGATTAAATGGAATTCGTTTTATTCACCGTCACATTCAGCGCTATATTTACACTTGTATATTAAGTTGATTGCATTGTTATCTCTGATGGCATTGGTAATGGTGGACTAACTAAAGTTTTCAAGTACCCGGGGTGTGAAAATGGCTGTATGGACGATGAAAAAGCTTTGGCGGGTTTTTTAAATTATGGAATCATGCTAAGTGCGTTAAAATATCTAACCTCTAAGAAAATATGGTGAAATATAAAAGATCGAAGATATTATTCGATGGTTTTGTCCAACTTGCGACAAAAGACTGAAAGAACCCGACATTAAAGTGTAAATTCAATCCCAGTTCAGCTGTGAGCTTAGTGACATAAGATACAGTGTTCACTCTTTCCAGCAATTAGGAGTCATTTTTTAGGAAAGGATTAATATGTTAATCGAAAAAAATCATTTAAACTAGAGTTCTGGTGAAACACTTAAAATCATAAACAGGTTAGAGTCACAAGACAACGTCTTGGAAAATAGCCTCGATGTAGGTAATTCAACAGTAGCCAATGGAAATTAATGACCTTGACCTGGGCCAACTCCCATTGGCTGAACTTCACAACAGAAAGATCTCTGAGGCCGTGATAAACGGCAAAGTTTCTAATAAGGAAGTGGAACGCGGGAAAGGACTGAAGTTGAGCTGCGTCGACAAGTTAACGGAGGTACACGGAATTAAAAATGGAGTAAGTATTTAAAGAGAAAAGGTTAATGATAAATTGTTGTTAACGAAAACTAGCGGGAATGATTCTGTGAAATAAAAGAACACATATTGTGAAGAGCCAGTGGTGGTTGAAAATAGTAAAATAATGGGAAAGCTCCAATTTAACATTGGAGTTCCTCTCCAGTTGTAATTAGTACAGATGGCGAAAGCACTAACATGAAATGAGCGAGCGCCAGATCATAGTTTTTAACACAAAAATCTTTTTTAAGCCGGGTGATATACAAAACAGTGACTAAATAGACCATGGCTTACACTGCCCACCCAATAACCTAGATTTTCAAAATAGAGAGAATGCATGTGAATTGAAAATCAGAAACCTAAATATACAGTGGCTTAGGATTAAATTATTAATTAATGAAGATAAAACGAAACGACTGACCCACACGCTGAAGATGACCGCAGAAATGGAGGATCCCGTCAACCTCCTGGGCTTCTGGCTGGACCAGAAAATGAACTGGAGCCACCATATCAGACACCATATGCGTCAGACCTTCTAGGGTGCTGTGTCTGCTGCGGAAGCCTAAACCACTCATCTCCCTCATCATACCTCAATGGTTTATCATTCACTGTTCCATAGCCATATAACATAAACTGGTCTTGTGCTGTGGCGTCACTCACCTGCTGCTTCTAGCGTGCTTATGATGTAAAAAAGGCGATGAGGATCATAAATTATTCTGGGGCATATGACTACTGCAGGCTGCAGCCAGTATGACAATTGAATGGTGTTGCTGAAGGGTAACATATACCTTTTGAACCTACATGGGGACCAGCACACCTATAACACTCACAGAGCGCACGATCTTCAGACACCACGCTGTCGCCATAGCACACTCTGAGCTGTTACCCTCTGCGCACAATAAGGATCTATAACTCCTTAACTCAGAGTGTGCAAGCAATGAACCTGCAGGTGTTCGGGCTGTTGATGCTTTAATTCTTTGTTGAAAATACCTCTCTATGGGCTTGAGGAGCTGAAACAGCCGCTGTTTCCGGGCCTGATTGAAGTCATATCCGCATAATTTAAATCAATTATATGCCAAGTAATATGTGCTATGTACTAGGGAATATGTAATTCTAATGTGTGACGAATTATGTAACTATAAATATGAAGCACTCTATCCAGCATACCTATTTAAATAACTATAAAGGTATGCAAGTAAGTAAGTGTTTAATATGAGTTTTTTTTACTTTTCATAGATTCACATAGATTATATTATTGTAATTAATGTTTGTAGATGTTTTGCACTGTTTAGCATTTTTTTTTGAAATAAAAACATCTAATTTCAATGAAAAATTTATGTTTTTAATATTTATAAACATAATTGAAAGAACAAAAATTTTTGATAACCATATTTTAGGAGACAATCGGTAGAGTTTATTAACATTAGTCTTTCAAAGCCATTATTCTTTTTAATTTTAGTTTATTTCTAGTTATTTTAGTTGATAAGTTTTTTTGAAAAGTGAGGATTGAGCGAGAAATTTATTTACATCATTGTTGTCCATCAACACAAACATAGTTTTTATAAACACTGGAAATTTTGGAAATACGTTTTTTTCCTTTATGAAGTTGTTAATAGTTTTTTCATTTGTTTAGAACATAAATTTGATTTATTTAATCATTAAAATATAGTTATTCTTGTTACTTAATAAATGAAAAGTTATAAAATATTTGTTTGATGATAATTTTATTTATACATTTTTTTTTTAATTTTACTTTGAAGAAAAAATTTTTTTCATAAACATGTTATTTTACTAATTATTTTACAAATTTAAAGAAAATCCTTTGTTTTTAATTTGCTTTTTATATAAAAAATAATTTCATAAAATCGTTATAGAATTAATTTTGTAGATTTTTTTGCATTACATTTTTCAGTTACCCAAAGACAAATCTCTGAATTTTGAATCAGGACTCATAATTGTGTTTTTCACAAACATATATTTTGAATTTAAGTACACAATGGTTGGAAAAATGAGACCTTTCCATATTTTTAGAGGGAGGATTTATTTCAGGGCTCTACCAGTTTCAAAGATTATTTACAATCATTATTCTGTTTTATAATAAGCTACTAATTTGCTCTATATTTTCACAAAGTTGACTGAGTCTGGTATTGAGCCTGAGAAGTTTCAATATGACTAGACCAAGCTACTGTCATCAGCAACAAAGCAGTTAGAGTGCAACGCACTCTGCCATTCCCCATAACAGTCCACTGTGAAGCCTACTGTGATTTCCTGTGGGAGTCACGTTGTCATTTCATTAGCCGATCGGATGAGCTCAAAGAGTACGATCGGTTTAGTGGCCACTGTACGCGTAATTGTATGTTACCCAACCAATTTGTTAGTAATCATTTGTTGATTACTACAACAGAAACATTTTTTGGTCAATGGCCAGATGAATGAGGTGAAACATTCAGTTGACATGACAATTAAAATACTAGTTTCTACATTGTTGAATTAATGAGTTACTATAGTTTTTTCATTTATTGTTTTGCCATAAATAAACAATTTATTTTTTTACATTTGAAAATCCATAAGTTTTGACCCATCTTTTCTACAGACATGCTGGTAGTTTCACATTATTGTGGGACCTAAGCTATACTAATACTAATCAAAATCGTTATAGATGTTTTTTTTAATTTGCTATTTTCTTATAGGGATTTGGAAAATTTGGCTCAAATGCACTCACATAAAACTTTACCTAAATTATAAAATTGTTGGGATTCCTGGACACCAAGCCTAATACATCCACTGAAAACTCAAATTCAAAAATTTTGAGAAAACAATAATTTTCCATCGGTATCGATCGATAGGATCGTAAAATAAACAGGAAAGTTATTTTTAAATTGTATAGAGTAATTAAACTAATACAATTCGTAAATGAAAGTGAAATGATTCAAGTTTAATTTGTCTCTAATATGTAAAGATGATAATTATGAGGTTAGGACGTTAAATATAATCAATATCTAATACATCATGAGGAAACGAATAAATGTTTTTAAAGCCTAATTTCACTAATTAAATTAGATCCTATAAGTTTGCGACTGTTTTATATGTTCGTCCCTTTGTGGAAACAAGTCTGCTCAAAGTTAAACTATCGAACTAAATCCATTATAGGGTGGTTACAAAGGGCCATTGTAGATCGTGCGAGGGCCCCCGAGGCTTTGCTATAATAAGCGTAGTCTAGGCTGGAATGTGAAGGCTCTGACTCTCCACACTCTCTACTTCGGTTTGGAAAAGAATAATTGGTTGAAGGTAATTTTATTTGAATTTACTCGTGTATAAACAAATTTAGCTTGGTATTACCCAGCCAGTGAATGATATGAAGCCAAAAATTTTATAACTGCAGCAGAAAAACCTATGAAAATATTTACCTATACAGCAAATAGCTAATTAGAGGTTCCGAAATGGGAACGCTGTATTTATGAGACTCTATATTTTATCAGTTTGTCATTGAGAACAGAGGTAGTTTTAGTGATTTAATAAAATATATTCAATTTGCCTTAATAAATGAAAAAATGCGCTTAAAATGAATTGTGATTAACTAGCTTTTTTTGTAGGACATAAAAATTTCATTGCCTTTAGAAGGGAAAATCCTACCTCTCCAAACATGGGAAAACTCGGGTTAATCGTCTGATCATTAAATGTATTTAACTTCATCTCTTGGTTTAAGTTATCTTAGATAAAAAACAAATTGCAACTACATTTATAGATGAAATTATGATACTTTGAAATTTTACTTCATAACTCAAATGACTAAATATATGGAGATAATAAAACTGTAAGTAACATCACGAAACATACAATTATGTTAACAACTAATTAGAGTATAATTATGGGGAAAGGTTTCTCTTTTGAACCAAGTACTTCACAAAATATGAAGTTTTCAGAGTGCTACTTCCATGTAAACTAGCAGATTGTTCCAATCGACGCACACCTACTCTGAAGGGCGAGTTGGACCCAACAGTTGCACTTAATACTGTTTAACTGATGCAAGAAACATAGGGCGGAACTTGTATAACTCACAGTTCCAGTTGGTGCTCACAAGTTACGTAGTCAACTTGGCGCCAACACTTGCTACACTGGTTGCCCAACTTGGACGGTACGAAACCACTCTACTTTAATCAGTGTACCATATAATTCGGGTAAATTTGTTCTATTAAAAACTAGTTAGCTGTGTAAATCTTAACACAAGGCTCTATATTCAAATTAGAATGGTTGAGATTCAAGCATCTCAAGTTTATATATATTACAGTTTCTTGGTTAGCCATGGAAGTTTTAAAGCTTTAGAAAAAATTTAATTGTTAAAAATGAAAAATATTCCATACATCGTGAAAGTATACATTTGTATTTTTTAACACTTGAGAAGTAAAACGTGTCATATAGACTTATTGGCGTCTATAAAGACAAAAAATGTTTTATTATGAGCAAAAAGGAACTACGCAAAATAAGCCTTTACAATAGAATAAAGAAAGCAAACCGATAATACAAGCATCTCAGAGCTTGGCCAACCAAACTTTCATTTGATACAGCCATAGGCGACACTAAAACCGCCATAGGCTGAAATGCAGGACGTTCTAACACAGCAGAGACATTGCAGGGAAAATTCACTTATGGAGTAATGAAGTTCTAACACTGCAGAATAATTATAGGAACAATGTGATAATTACAGGAAAATTTTATTAGATTGATTTAAGTTTAGGAAATATTTTAACCACAAAAATCAGTAAAAATCGTATAAACACAATTTTCCTCCACTATTATGCTATTTTCTATAGTTTATAGTTATTATTATTAATACTTTAGCGTAATAGGCATCAGCTGTTCTGTGAAAATTGAATAAGTAAATGGGCAGACCAAGACCGACTCTACTAGGCCGGAGTGCTGCCCCTACCACTCCTGGCCGCCACGTTACAGCTGGAGTACATTGCCGCCGCTGCAGCTTACGGCTCTCGAAGTCTCTTTGACGGCTCCCTGATTCACACCCCAGAGAAATGAGAATTTTCGCTAGGCTCATTTAGGCTCATCTTACCGATAGGCAGTGTCATGCAAATTTCGTTATGTCAGCATAACTCAACAATGGTTTCCTAGTGTTTATGTTTATGTCCCAACCAGGTGTTTATGTTTAGTAAGATTTCTAAATTCAGCAATATCTGATAATTTTATTTTTACTGATCTCGTTCCAAGTTCATTTGAAAATCCAGAAGTCACAATTCATTTTTCATATTTTACAATCCCTTCATGGTTATTTACCGCTCGCAAGAAGATGGAGGAAGCTTAAATTTGGTCTTGGTTTTTCTTCTCGAGATGTGAAACATCTTCAACCATCTCTTGATGGGTGAGGGAGATAAGCAAAATTGTGTTCATTGGTCTTAAGTTTTTTGAGCCGAGAACAGCTCGTTCTCATTAAGTAAATCTTTCAGAACTTTTCAGAAGGTCGAGAGGCTTTACTTGGTTTCACCATCTGTCGTTTTTAGGGTTTCAGGAAGTCATCTTCAGGAAGAGGAGTATTTACAAAGTCATTAATACTTTATAATGAACTACTGTACATAAAAAAATATTTTATTTTTATAATTTTATAGAAATAGATTTCGTAGACACTTTTAGGTTAACAGGTTGGCTTTGATTACAGTGCTTATATGCACATATAGTTTTGTTGTAACACATATTTTTGTTATAACCTAGAAAGGTAAGTTGAAAAAATTCATGTTTAAATTTTTTTATTTATTTAAGCAAATAATAGGTAAAAATAAGGAGTAGGAAGTAGATATGTTTTTACTAGTAACACAAACTCTTTTTTTGGTATTTTATGTCAACAATATAATTTAAACTAAACAATTATTAATTTGATAATTATGTGGTTATAATTAAATACAGTTCATGGGAAAATATTTAAGTACAGCATTTTAAAGCGCCGAATGCCAGGATGCGCAATGTATTTATTTCATAAGACAGCGGCCGGCCACGTTGAACCCCGCGGTGAGGTCACGGAGCGAGCACTTCTGTGGACTGAAGAGTCGGACTTGGGCAGGCAGGAAGGAAGCATTAAAAGGTCTTTTGGAAGGATCTTTGAAATGTATTTGATTAAAACAGTCAAGTATTACTAAGATTTTAGAATTTTAAACTTATTTCAAGGACATGTTTATCAATTAAATATTACTTTACAATTAAGTTCTCTGTTTAGCTCTAAAATGTCGGTTAATAATTCGGGCAGTTTCCTTTATGACGGTCGTTCGTGGTGACAGATATGGAGGTGTTAAAACACCATTACGATGCGGCAACGACTGCCCAGGGACCTACCGTCGGAGTACCTTTATATTCTTATCCCAACCCTGGAATTATTGTAAAGAATACGACCTACCTGTCCGGTTGATCAGAATACCCTCTTTAAAACTAGCCCCTAAAACTAGCTTCATCATAAATTTTTGTCAATGGATAAAGCTTGTTAAGACTTGCCATATTTAGAGTAAATTAAATTCATGATTTTATATTAAGCATGCCATTATCCTCAGATCCACCCCAAGATAGTATATCATAGCTACGCGATATACATTACTTGATATTATCGCATCGCATTGTAGCAGATATATAATCGAAAAATCAAATTGACGGAAGCATGAGAGATGTTGCAGCTCGTCCTGTATAAACCTTGTGCCGGTATAATATATTCAGCAGACATTAATCCGAGTAGTTGTGGAGAGAGAGCTTCGATTCAATAATGCACAAGGGCCCGAGGAGCTGTACTTTACTGAAGGTAATTGTCTCATCACGGGTGTCATTAGTGTCTGTGTATTTGCCCAGGAGCGCGACGCCTCCCACCACCTTGCTAACCTCGTCACTGCCTTGAGATGCAGCGTCAATAAACTATTGTCACGCCAACTCTAGACGTGGACTATCGGATCAGGATATTTTCACTGTAATCGCTTCACTAAGATCGTATTTAGAAATTCAAAATTAAAATTCTTCTTTATTTCCATAATTTATTTATTATTGCCTTTCTCAAATGGCAACTTGTCCAGGTATTTTAAAGCAAAATTATGTAGTAAAGAATTAAGTGATTCATGTGGATTTGAAACATTAAAACATATATGAAAAATTAAGAAATGTTGAAAGAAAAAAAAATACTAAAATAAAAAAAATTGAAGTAAATAAAAAATGAATTAGATAAATATAAATCAAATATTATTTAATAATACACAACAACCTTGTACACATTTCAAATAGTGAAAGAAAAATGTAAAAATATACAATACCTGATTATTACAATAAGCGGAATATGTATAAACATATTAATTATTTTTATTTCGCCAACATACACACATGTGACTTTTTATCAAACTTAATCCAAAAAGCTCTAAAATATTAACGTGACGAACAAAACTGTTTATTTTGTACAGTACTTATTTACTTTATAGTTTTACATTAATAAACGATCCAGATGGCATTGGGTAGTAAAGCTTATTGCTAATGGAAAGTAAACTAACAGAATAGGATTGAGCATACGGATTCACCGAAGGAATAGGAACAGTAGACACACTGCTAGACATGAGAAGAGAGGTCGAGGAAACAGGAAAGAAATACGTGTTGGGATTGTTCCTGGATATATCCGGAGCTTTTGACTCCACATGGTGGTCTGAGATATTAAGAATTCTTCGAAGGTGGCGGTGTCCCAACAACGTCTACCGATTGGTGAGGAACTACTTCCGTGGCAAGACCGTGATTTTAAGAATATTATTTAATAATACACAACAACCTTGTACACATTTCAAATAGTGAAAGAAAAATGTAAAAATATACAATACCTGATTATTACAATAAGCGGAATATGTATAAACATAGTAATTATTTTTATTTCGCCAACATACACACATGTGACTTTTTATCAAACTGAACATTAAAAAAATACTTAATCCAAAAAGCTCTAAAATATTAACGTGACGAACAAAACTGTTTATTTTGTACAGTACTTATTTACTTTATAGTTTTACATTAATAAACGATCCAGATGGCATTGGGTAGTAAAGCTTATTGCTAATGGAAAGTAAACTAACAGAATAGGATTGAGCATACGGATTCACCGAAGGAATAGGAACAGTAGACACACTGCTAGACATGAGAAGAGAGGTCGAGGAAACAGGAAAGAAATACGTGTTGGGATTGTTCCTGGATATATCCGGAGCTTTTGACTCCACATGGTGGTCTGAGATATTAAGAATTCTTCGAAGGTGGCGGTGTCCCAACAACGTCTACCGATTGGTGAGGAACTACTTCCGTGGCAAGACCGTGATTTTAAGAACTGACAACGGAAAAGTGAGCAAGACCATCACTAAAGGCTGTCCCTAAGGATCAGTGGTGGGCCCTCTTTTGTGGAACGTCCCTTTTGACGGATTTCTGCGTCTACCATTTGAGGATGGAATCTCAGAGAGAGCCTATGCGGACGACGAACTACTTCTGGTAAAGTCGAACTCAAGCCAGGACCAAACGAGAAAGGCGATAAGAGCTTTGGACCTCGTCACCAGGTGGGAGAAGAAAGAAAGATGACGTTCTCGAAGGAGAAGACATTGATGGTGCTCCTGAAAGTAAGGTTAGTTGACAGGTTCATTCAAGTAAATATGAGAGGAGTCACAATCAGGTGCTCAATGGAGACAAAGTATCTTGGAGTGGTGGTGGGAAGTAGAATGAAGTTCTCGGGGCACTACGATCAGGTGTGACAGATCAATGAAGGCGTTCGGAAAGTTCAAAGGACTGGCTAAGGCAAACAATGGTATGAAGTGTGAGAATCTTTGAAGGTTCTATATAGGTGCACTTGAACCAATGGTGCTATATGGCTGTGAGGTTTGGGGTCAAAAAATGAGTGGAAGAGGAGAGAAGTCCAAGCTCATGATCCTGCAGAGGAAAATGCTGCTAGGGGTTGTCAAGGGTTACAGCACCATGTCCCACGAAGCCGTGCGTTTAATTGTCGGAGTTCCTCTGGATCTAATGATTGAAAAAAGATTAAAGCGAAGAGGAGTTAAAGAAGAAGGAATGGACAGTAGGGAAGACAAGAGGACCCGAAGACAGGAAACACTCGACGAATGGCAGAGGAGATGGGAAATAAGCACTAAAGCAAGAGAGACTTGAGTTCGTGCCCGATGTGCGGTACAGGAAGATATATGGATTAAAGAAAAAGTACTATAATCGTTTGTAAAATACAACAGTTGATAGCCTACGTTAAAAAAGAAATATGAAAATTTAACTTAAATCATCAAGGTGTTTACTCATATTTTTTTATAAATCATACTGATCTAAAAACTAATAAAGTACTCGTATATGACACTGTGAAAGGTTCGAAAGGTGAAGATTCATCGAAATAATTTTATTTTTCAATCAAATACTATATATAATTTAAAAAATATACTGTTATCTGTAAAACATAATAATCGTGGCCTAAATAAATATGTGGTCCATAGATCACAACAATCGAAAATCCAAATATTATGTTCAGCAGAAACATGTGGTTTTGCTAATTGTCAATATTTACAGATCATCAGTTTTAATTAACTATTTTAATGAAATTTTATTTCAATACAAGCTTGAACTATTTTAAATTAACTAACTCAGCATTCAGGTTAACCCGAACGTACGAAAGAGTTTTACGAGAGCATCCTCATGCCTTTAATAAGATAAAATAAAATCCACAAACTCATTATCTGTTCAACGATAATGGAAGAGTTTCGTTGACAAGAAAGAGCCTTGTGGTCTCGGATTAATAAAAACATATCGACCATGACACTGGGTAACAATAGAACCATTGTCTATGTACTTTGAACAGACTCAGAGACGCTTTAGATGCTTAAAGTGTGCTTGGCTGTAATCGAGCTTTGAACAAAAGGTTCTTATTGATGGTATAAGTACCATTAAGCACTCTATGACGTTCTGGTGCGAACTTCAACGTTTACATGTTTGTGTTTATTAAGCGTAAATAATCATGAGTATATAAAGGACGCGTTTAGAAATGTTCGTTGTTATGTATCTGTAAAATAAATAAAATGACACGGTGTACTTTGGTAGTATGATTTATACAAATGAAAATGTAGCTTTCATTTGATATATTCTTTTAAGTAATTCTGGCTGGTCAAAACCACAGTATTAATAAGGTTCTATATGTTTCAGTGAAAACAATTTTTTACTGTATTGAATTTCATTGAAATGTAACACTTTTAATAGTGATATTTTTTTAATAAACCTTTTAAAATATACTAATGAAGCAACGAAGATGTCAACTATATGACCATATAGTCATGCATATATGGTTTTTGCTAAAATAGCAAAGTGGGCTAAATTAAGGTATACAATTCATATTTTAGTTGCAGACGGTCATAAAACTTTGATCATGTTTGCTTGTTGAGTAGATTAAATATAATTTATTTAACGTTTGAAATTAATTTTACTTATATAAAATTATTTCTAACATGGTTTCAGAATGTTGAGAACTTAAGCTTTTAGATTTTGGAATTTTTAATTTTCTTCTAAATTGTTGTCGAGTGTTCCACTTGATACACAAAGACAGCTAAACACAGACATACACTAAAGTTTTATTTTTCTTTAAGATATGAGGATGTTGAGTCGTAAGTACTTGTATTAATCTTCATTTATTTCTTATAGTTGTTAGTTGGTTTCAAACCTGATTGTGGAGTCTGTTACATGATGTTACTTTGATGTGCTTCGTATTGCTAATATATCTACTATCCTCTCCTATTGTCAGACAGGCAATTGACATCTCAAGGACTTCAACATTTATTAATACAGTGGACTGGAATACTGGAAAACATGCAATATTAATCCAATTTTATGAAAACTGTAGAAAGTCATAATATTTAAGAGTTTATTGCTGTTGGCAAATATTACATGTCATAATTCAAATATTTTTCGGTCGACTATAAAAGATTTAGGTTACTGTTTAGATTTAGATATCAGCCCTTGTCATCAAGTACATAAATGTAGACATGAACAACCCCCCTAACCGTTTACATCGATCACGTATTCTACTTCACATGTGATGTTTTTGGTAACACTATATTAGAATTTGTCTAGTGTATCATGAATAATAAGCATATACTGGCTGAGGTCTGGTGAAGGAGAGGAATGTAGAATGTAAATGTCAGTAATCTGTCTGCAGGGCTCCCAAGGTGGTCGTTCGCCCTGCACTGTCGGTTAACGGCATCAGTTCTCCATTGGGCCCGAGCCACTATAAACTCTTGAATAAAATGGTTTTCTTATATAAATTTAAAGCTAACTTCTGAATTCCTGACCTACGGTATAAACTAGGTTCAACCTTACCGTACCATTTGATTATAGCAGTGCTCGATGGAGCTAAGGAACTAAATTGTTCCTCGTGTCGGAATTTATTGGAGAAATTGATTGTGACTTACTGTGCATTTCTGAGCTTTGTGTAACTTAGTTTTATAATAAAATAATGGTGGGGTGGTAATTTTTGTAAACTTTCCCTATGATTGTAAGAAATTAAGTTTTGAATCATTCTACTTTGAAGTGGTCTTGGAATTAACAACTGTTGTAATTGTGAACATTTACACCTGTTGTCTGTTGTTGATATTATTGATAAGTCACTCACAAAATTAATTAATGTATGTCTTGAGAAGGGAGTTTTCCCGACTGCCTAAAACTAGCTAGAATAATTCCAATTTATAAGAAAGGTGATCCCACACTTTTGTCAAACTTCCGACCGATTGCAATCTTACCAGTTTACTCCAAAGTGTTCGAGACACTCACGGAGAGACAACTTATGGCCTATTTTGAACATAATTATCTGTTCGATTATGCACGGGTTTATAAGTAGTCGCTGAACTACCTCAGCTCTACTGAGCTTAGTCAAGACCATCTTCGCTGCTTTTGGGGATCAGGAAGCGGTACATCTAAGCCCTTGTGACTCAAGTAAGACGTTCGATGTGGTTTCTTCTGACCAAGCGTAATAAATACGTCTTTGGTGCAGTGTTGCAGTCCCTACCTGATTATATTCAAGGCAGGAGGCAGATGTTTTCCCTCAGAGGGGCCTGCTCGATCATCAAGACCATCTCGCAAGGCGTCCCGAAGGCTCTGTGCTCGGACCCCTCCTCTTCGTTATAATGATAAACGACCTGTAATTAAATAGTCGAATCCTACTTTTTGCAGACAACACAACCCTGGTCACAAGATCCGAAGGTGAAGCAGGGCTGCAGTTGTGAACAAGGCTTGCTAGGGTAACATGCTTTCTAAGGATGCTGAGTAATTTGATCACCAGGCCATATTTGTTGATGCCCTACCAAGCCTTGTTCCATAGCCATCTGTTGTACGTTTTAACGGTTTGGGTCACTCCCCTGCTGCATACCTAGTTCTACATCTTCAGAACATAAGGACCACTGCCAGCCTCTCTTCATCGAGCTAGGTATACTGACCATTTTTTTGCAATATGTCCTATACGCTTTAGTTTTTCAAAGGAAAACGTACAACAGTTTGGTCGGAGGGCAGTTCACGGTTATGGCACTCAAGGTGTAAAAGGTCTTGAAATGCCACGTTAACATCCTAACCAACCTCTCAGAAGTTACCCTCGCCTGGCTATAAAAATTTTCAACACCCTGTGAGCTGAAATACGCGAGACACAAAGAGATTCAGATCAACAATCGGCGAGTGCCTATTAAATAAGCCCCTATAGAGACTAGATGAGCTATATGAGTGGCCGCTATATGAGAGCACGCAACTCAAAAAATCTACTTACTGAACTCGGGCGTATTAAGCTCACATACTAAAGGCTTAATACGTTTTACATATACATTTATCTGAGATGAACTTGTTTTATTAAAAAGAATCTATTCTAGTCCAAAGTAAGAAATATTACTTAGATTATCCTACAAACTACTGAACACAGGTCATTACCTGCGTCAGACGGATGGTGAATTAAACTTTGCACTATAAAACAATATATATTATTTAATTATTTACTGCCATAAAAGGGTATGTCCAGATAATATTGAATCATTATTTATTTCTAAATGTCTAAACACTTCTGTATTGCCAACAGACATTATGATCAGGAATTAATCAATTCAAAGTGTACAAGTTATTTCCCTCCGATTCTTCATAATTTATTCCTGATAATTTACAGAACATTTGACATTTTTATTATCCTTTAAATTGCTCATTTCAAGTGTTAGAAAGTATATTTATCCTCAAATGTCTTAAGGATAATAATTATAATAAGGATAATAAATCGGTCCAAGTATTGCATATCCTCCAAAATGTGTAGCTAATGTCCGGTTCAGACTATACATCTAGCAAGACAACTTATAAAATTAATACTAACAGTTTTCAGGTATGAAGTTTTTATTGGACGTTTATTTAAAAAAAATCAAAATAATGTTTTTACCACGAATTTCCGAGAAATAATAATTGCGATCAGTTAAACTCTAAAAACTATAAATGGTGCAGCGTATCATTATTGTCGAAGGAGATAAACAAAATTAAATAAATATTGTTTTTAAACTTTGATAGACAATAAGTATTGATAATTATTATTAATATTTTAATTTATTACATTATAATCTCTGCATATCATATTTGTTTACATATAAACTTATTAATTATTATTTTAACTAATTCCAATTTTTATAAACTGATGTTACATGATTGTTAATAAGGAATATTATTTTTAACATCGGTACAAAGTTAGTTTTATTATTAAATTCACAATTTATAAGCAATTCATCAGTAACACTTTTTAATATTAAATAAAATATCATTCCTTAAATTTATATAGGTTGACACAAAGTGTACTAAAATTACCTACAGGAATTAAGGAGGACCACTCAATAGCGTTGATGGCATACACATTAAATCATACAGAAATGTAATGAATAAAAGGACCAGATTTAAAAAAAAGTCTTCCCGGAAAATTTAAATGCTCATCAAAGAACTTAATTTTTTTGCGTTTTATTAGATTTATAAGTAATTATTTAATGGATAGATCCTCATATAGAGAGATTAGGACTAACACAAACAGCCAAAGAACATTTTCAAAACCCAGATTCATACATACACGATGTACTTAATTTATTTTCGTTACCCGAAGTAACATGTAATAAAGGAGAATATTCTTGTGTTCATATTTATGAGCAATTCAGCCTTCTACCTCCTTTCTCCCACTTCTGGTTCATACTTAGTCCTTTTAATAATATTTTGCGCTAATTATTATTTATGATTTTTAATTTGTTTATTTGATCACTAAATAAATTAATGTTTAATGTATCTCTTATGTTGTACTTATTTTGCACCAAACCTAATGTAAATTAAATGAATGTTATTATTAGTTCAATAGTAATATTAACTAGTTTTAATTACAAATCTAACTTTACAGGTATCATGATAGTGTATAATTAAAAATAGAGTCTTATACGTCTAAGAAAATGATGTAATCGTATTTCTTTTGCAATAAGCTCTTCGATCTATATCCTGATCTCATGTTGAAACTTCTATGTTCATCATGAGCCTTCACTCATGGAGGCTCAACCGTTTCCTTCCATTCCATCCATTATCAGTTTATCCTAACTTTAATTACTTTACTATTTAATCCATTTATGATTAATTACTTTACAACTTTACTTTTATTGTGTACATTAAGATCATTGAATTAGATCAATATATCCGTCTGTTTGGATTTATTTTAAAACGTAAACAGATTCAATTCCAAATTTAATTTTCTATATTTCTAAAAATTAAATGTTAAGGTTCTCAGGGCAGGATTCTTTTCTCACAATGAACGTTTAAATGTCTTTATACTATATTAATAACAAAAGTCAGAGAAATTAAGACATTTCTACTTAGAGATAAGGATTATGAATGAGGTTATTTCGCCACGCCCATTGAATCTGTTTACCGGAATAAGATTAAATTTTCATACTTCTTATAACCGTCTGACGTATGATACATGCATACATATTCAAATTTGTCTTACCACTGGATGGATGAAATATGCTGAAAAAACGTCAACTTTAACTTATTTCTTTCGTTTCCTGAAAATGGATTAGTATCCCTCGTGCATATGAAAGCAGATTTACTATTGAACTGATATTTATGTCTATAAATATTGCAGTTTTTAATACTTTCAAAGCATACCCCAGAGATCACTCTTTCGTGTTGGTCTGACTGTTCATCGAAATTTATTCTATTTATTTTCTTTACGGGATATACTGCAATTATGTGCTATCATTATATTTTATATATTTAAATATATGCTAATTATATATATATATACATATATATATATATATATATATGCATATATATATATATATATATGTATGTATGTATGTATGTATCTATATATGAACTAATAAAATAAAAGTTATTAACCAAAGATATTTATAATAAAGAATAGTTTAAATCAATGTTTAGATTTTTCTTCGGTGTCTTGTCATTATTTTCTTAATAAAAACCCCGGAGTAATTTAAACTGTATTATTAGTCGTGAGTCGTTACTCTGGACGAATAAAATAAATTATTGATCAACAAACGCGCGCGATCGTGTTGCAAGATAACACATCTTATATCACATCATGCTTCGCGTTTGTTGCGTTAGTGAGTACGTATATTGCGTTATTTAAACAATGAATCCTAATTTCTGTTCGGTTTATCGCCCCCCGTAAAAGAAGCGATAAAGCGAGCAGCGGCTCAGGTAAGGTAATTGTGATTTATATTGTTGTTGTTGTGCCCCCTCGCTGTTACCTTACCGGTTAAACACTTACGCTTTTACAGGATTCCTTCAAACAAGTTCTCTTTTTTTCAAATCAAAATGATCAGTTAGGTAATGCATGTTGGGTTGTCTTTGTCCATTTTAAATATACAATGAGTGAACTAACACGTACCTTCTCCCTCTAAAGGTAAACTGAAAAATTACTTTCATTTCATATGCTTGAATGTGTATCAGCATATAGCGTATGAATTGTTGCAAAAACTCATAAAATATAGTTCTCACATCCTCATAAACGAATTTAAATGCTTTGTGAGAGAAGCTCATGCCCTACCGAAGGCAATTACGAATTACACAGTACCGAAGGTAATTATGCTAAAACACAGTAATAACATGAGTAGTACCAGTAATACCAAGCTCATGGCAACTGTCTTCTGGTACTCAAGGTGTATTGGTATTCATGGAACGTGTGCAAAATCAATGACGATACATACACTGAGACTTTGCCTAGGAGAACCGATATAAAACGGACGCCAGGGACTTCTTTGATCTGGTATAATTTTCCTGCACGACAACGCTCGTCCACATACCCCTCGGAAACCAAGGATCGTTCGGCCCAGTTTATGGGTTGTTTTAAATAAACCGATGTACAGTCCAGACAAGGTCTTAAGCGATTTTCACCTTGAATCTAGACATTTCGGGTGACACATGGAAATAACAGTAATAGAACGGGTTTGATAGTGATTAATATTTAACTCTTTCATGATAAAACTTATCTATAAACGTTTATTTTTATTATTAATAATTTATTTCACTTCCTCTAAGTTCCTCCGATATTGAATCAATCTCATTATCCAATTGTTTCCCTCTTGTTAAGATAGCCACAACAATCTAAGTCCAATCTAAGAGATCAACTCACTATTTTGAAAGAAACTCTTGTAATGGTTCTATTGGTAGTTGAAACGTCTGCATTCGCTCTTCTGTCTATAAATATTTTCCACGTTTGAATTCTCTATATTTCTCTATTATTTGATTGGGTGAGTTAATGAAATATTTTTGAATATTCATTCTCGTTTTATTATATTTTATTTATTTCACTTGTTAAAGGATTGTGCTCAAATACTAAATCTTGTATTATTAGACAAAATGCTGACGTACTATCACTAACATTATCATTTGCATAAATTTCCAACATAATATCTTCAGCCCCTCCCTTAAAGAATTCATTTTGTCTAGAACAGGCTATTACTAATAGAAGTTACCTCTTTAAAAATGTTTGTTTGCTATGTAAATGCTACTACCTATGACGCCATGACAGGAACTTCCGGGAGCCAGTAGTATTTAAGCAGGGACGCCATCTTGTTTCTTTCAGTCTCCATTTGGGCCAGCAAAACTGGTTGGTTTGAAAATAAAAAATAACAGTTAAATTAAAGGAATGTGATTTTATTTATTATTATTGTCATTCCGCACAACTACTTTGTTTAAGAAAATTTTAACATGCATTAAACCGAGGCAAGTTTACTTTTGACTTATTGGATTTTAAAATTACTAGACATAATAAATATTAAGAAAGGAAACAACAACAAATATAATTACTTTCGAGGTTTTCTAGACTGAATTCAGGTTTATAGACTTATAAGAAATCACAGAGAAAACATAAATTGAGCTACTGCGAGAAATCACTAGCTGAATCTTTTTATTCAGCAAAACTGATTGGTGTGAAAATAAAAAATAATAGATAAATTTAAGGAAAGTGATTTTATTTAATATTATAAAGTGTTACCGATGAATTGCTTATAAATTGTGAATTTAATAATAAAACGAACTTTGTACCAATGTTAAAAATAATAAGAATCATGCACCAGTTTATAAAGATTAGAATTAGTTAAATTAATAATTATTATGTTTATATGTAAACGAATATGATATACAGAGGTTATAATGTAATAAATTAAAATATTAATAATAATTATTGTCTATCAAAATTTAAAAATGATGATGTTCGGTGTAACTAGACGAAATCGATCGCCAATTTAACAACGTTTGTATATATTTACCGTTACATATACATATTCATATATATACCTATATAGTTTTGAATGAACCTAGAAACATTTCAGGGGGCTGAGTTATTAACTTTTATAATTCGGGCGGGTCATGTCATTTTTTCATGTTCTATAATGGTAGTATGTGTGTTTTGACCTCGTGAGTAAAACTTTGAAAACAATAAGCCCCGTTACAGTTAAAATGGTGCATAGTTTTCATTGAACTTGTCCAATTAAAATGAGTTTATTGCTTTTTATTACAGATTAAAGCTTTAAAATATTCTCTTTCAATGATACCCGTAATTACCTATTAATCATGTAAATTCGAAGTGAATATTTGTTTTTAAAATAACAGTCAACAAAGTAAGAGTAATAAACAGAACATTGTCGAGCGGTAATGATACAGCGGCAATGAGGCTGCGCCACCGGAAGTGTGGTTCTAGTGTTTCCTGCAGCTCAGCATTGTTCTGTAATGAACGCGTGTGTTAACATGTCCCCATCGGCCCAACATGTTTCCGTTTCTATCCTGGTACCGTATAGTTAATAACCATCCGTCGTAACAGGGAATTCCATTCCTTTTTTCTAAGAGAGGTTCCGTACGTAAGGTTATTGACCATTATTGGAGAGTTAATAACATATATAATTTACTTGTAAATTTAGAACTAAAACCAGCGATTAAAGTTCAGAACGCACTTCTATTGAAATTTCAACTTAAAATACTTTTAAAATGTGTACGATCAAAATTGAAAATTTTTTTGAGTTTACGCCAGTACTTCAAAGTACAGTTCGTCAGGTTTCATCTGAGCCCTGAGCTTTGGATGCACATTAGGCCATGACGCAAATATGGTAGTGAGGAGGAACACCTATTGTGTTGTTTACTTACCGGTTGACAAATAAATATAATAAATCCAAATATAAACATGAACACATAAACAAATAACAACATAAACAAATGAATCGCAAATTTTAGAAAGAAATCCTGCGGCATCGGAAAGGTTCTCTTCAATTGATCGTTTTAGTACCTCTTCATTATTGAAGCTATGTGTATAAACTTGTTCCTTCAAATAACCCCTTAAAAAAGAAACCAAAATTAAATCTGGGGAAAGTGGTTACAAGTCTAAAATTTCTGTGGATTGGGGTAGCCAATCTAAAAAATCCGAGGATCAGATTGGCCAATCTATAAAACGATGGGATCGGGGTGGCCAATAAAAAATAAATCGGAATGATCAATTTCACAAGTAAACTGGATATCGCTGCATTTCTTTGTAAATGCGTCACTGTGGATGGGTTACAGTTTGAATAATGTTGAACTATAGTTTTAGGGTTTTCATTAAACTATGTTATAGAATGAAGTAAAAACTCACGTCTTCCAAATCTACTCAATATATTTACACTTATATTGTATATATACAACGGTAAATATATACAAAAGGTGTTAAATTGGCGATCGATTTCGTCCAGTTACACCAAACATCATTAGACCCAAATGGAGACTGAAAGAAACAAGATGGCGTCCCTGCTTGAATACAACTGGCTACTGGAAGTTCCTGTCATGGCGTCATAGGTGGCCAATAAATGCTACCAATGACGTGACTATTTTTGTTCGATTTTCGTTAAATTTGGAATGTAAGTAACAATCCTCGGTATGTCGGACACTTTTTTAAAGGGTATTTTACCTCTAAAGACCCCCCAAAAACATCAAATGAAAATTTCTCAAAGACGACTCTAATGATTTTGATGAAAGTTATATGATTTGTAGCACTTTACAAGATAAACAAAATGCCACCACCCGCAATTCTCAAAGCATCGGTGTATAAAATTTGATTTTTAGTTTAAAAAATATTTATAATTTTTCCGTGAAAACAATAAAGGCAAATAATAATTTGACTTCCACCATTGAAAACTAAACAAATTAGTATTTTGATTATTTGTCTACGACTTACGGTTCCTGAGAAAAGTCTAATTTACTGTCCATGATTAACGCAGTACGTTATTTGAGAGCGCACAACGTTATTCTTAAGGATAATATTAAAAAATCATTATCTTTCTTATTTCCCAACCGTTTTCCTGTGAAACTTGGTATGTAGTGTAAGATCGAAAACCCCCATTCAAAAAATCTTGGTATTACCGGGAATGGGGACTTCCCCATAAAATTCTAACAACAATATAACTTTGTTTCTCTTGTTGTTATTTTCAGAAGTTGGATTATTTTTTAAACAATAAACTATTAAATGATATTTAGATCAACTTTAAAGAATATGATTATAGATTTATTATACGAGATTTTCTTTTTTTAATTTACCTAAGGGAGAAAGTATGTGTCAGTCCACTGATACAATTCATTCTCAATATGCCACTTTTTGGTTTCTAGGGTTTATGGAGAGCTCTAATCTTCCCATAATATTGAAAAATATATTTTATAAATTATGTTTACTGTAGTTTCAAAATATTTGGTGCATGAATGAACCCTTTGTGTTGTGGTATTTGATGTAATATCATATTACTAAGCTAGGAGGATTCCATGAAGGGCAGATATGTGTTTATAGAGTTATTGATTGAAAGCTTGCCATGTTAAAAAAATTATATATTGCAATGCACGGGATGGTTGGACATTCTGACAGTTAGTGAGATGTGAAGCAATTATAAAATGTTGTCCTGCAGGTGGTCATGTTAACGGTGGAATAAGGAAAATTCATATCGCTGAAGGTAAGGCAAAACTCAAATACCGACTGTTCGATCACCCCGGATGTCATCCGGTGACAGGTTCGACGCACCGGATGACGGATTGGCTGTCCTCCCCCCTATCCCCTCATCACACGTGGAACAATGATCAGTGGGTAGCTACCGCGAATACTACCGCGAAAATTAATGTAATGTAAGAATTATTGATGCAAGATTTCAGTTTAATTTCAGTTTCTGATATTTTATTTGTATTTAAATATAATTCTCATAAATCAGTATCTGTGAAAATAATGTCGCTTTTCGAATGGTTTGATTAGTATATCTAAAATGTATATTCGAAAGAAATTACAGGTAGCACTTCTATGCGAATTTAAAGTTACAGTATTAAAATCTTGATAAGGTTATCAACCTTTTTATCGCGTGGTTTGTATCTCGTACCTAGTTAAAATTTATTCAGTAAAAAATTGAGTTGCATGAGAATACCTTTATTACGAATTACTGAGATTAAAAACCATCAAGGAAGATATACAACTGGATGGAAGTGATACATGAAAACCTCTGGCTCAACAGCTTAACCGCATGTCCCTAACGTCAGCAATGCAGTAGTTCCCGTTGGTGAGGGATTAACATTAAATTATCTAGTTGATTACTGTTCGCCACACTAAAAACCAATATCTAATCAAAGTTGAAGAGCTTATATAAAATATAAGCTCTTGCTATAGATAAACCTATATAAAACACCACAATTTATAAAACTTCATACTATACATATAAAATACTTTACATATAAAAACCTTACAAAACAATGGTCACCTTATGCCATTTTCTGGATTTCCCCATTTTCCCATAGGAAGAAATTACAGACAGATAAATGTGGTGGTCGAGGTGACCAAGGTATGTTACCAAATCTTGAGATCAAACGAACTTCAAAAACATCTTTATCATTTTTCTGTTTTGGGTTAACACTGGTTATGAAAATAATAATCGGGTTGAGCGTCGCCTCAGGTGATACTTAGAAGCATCGGTACACCCAAGCTTAACCCCAAAACGATCTCCGAGCACGATCATGGATGAATGAGAATTGTATGCTGTGGTCCTATGAGGAAGAGGGTTTTAAGTATACTAATTCTTGGACACTCTTGAGATAAAGTTAACGTATATTGTTCAACTTATGGGAAATCCTTCTGTTAGAGATAACAGCGATAGTATATACTTTAAATTTTTTCATGAGACAGTACCATTTCAATAATTATTTTATGAGAAAAGAGTCAGTTAGAACTTCATCATAGAAGAAATTTTAAAAATGTTAGAGAAGAGGGTGTAGATGATGGAATATTTTCTGGCTAATTTTTTTGTTATGAAAAAGAAAAATGACATACGTAGTTGCACGTTAAATGCCAAAATAAAATTAACTTCTTAAAATTAAGATAAAACACTTTTCGATTTCAATATAATGAACTGTGCATATTTGGAAGTGGTAGGCCTATTCACCAGTGAAGTGGTGGACGGTGAGTGCAGCTCCACTCACTACAGAGTATCATGAGTTGTCTCTATAACAGCTGTCAGTAAACCTGATTATTGTTTAACTACTTTCTCCATCTTGCGTTCCAAACATTTCACTCCCGTCGCTGTGCATGATAACACATTGAGTAAAGCTACGTGTGGAGGATTTATTTGTCTAATTTTCTCACATAGGACATATGAAATCAGAATCAGATAAATTATATAAAAATACAGGCCTTGGAATCAGAGTCAGATTAATTAAAATTATATAAAAATATAGGCCCACTTAATTGATAACGTAAGCTGTTTGTCACATGACCGATGCTTCTCTGTTCTACAACGTAAGTGATATTTCAGTGATTAAATTCCATAGCCTATCATATTTTAATCATAAAACACTTTTCGATTTCAATATAATGAACTGTGCATATTTGGAAGTGGTAGGCCTATTCACCAGTGAAGTGGTGGACGGTGAGTGCAGCTCCACTCACTACAGAGTATCATGAGTTGTCTCTATAACAGCTGTCAGTAAACCTGATTATTGTTTAACTACTTTCTCCATCTTGCGTTCCACTTTTCACTCCCGTCGCTGTGCATGATAACATAACACATATACGAGTAAGCTAACGTGTGGACGGATTTATATGTCTAATTTGTTCCTCACATAAGGACATATGAAATCAGAATCAGATAAATTATATAAAAATACAGGCCTTGGAATCAGAATCAGATTAATTAAAATTATATAAAAATACAGGCGCACTTAATTGATAACGTAAGCTGTTGTCACATGACCGATGCTTCTCTGCGCCTCATGTTGACAGAATTGTACAGTCACGCGCTACAGCCAAGCTTTTACAACCGGCTATAAAACTCGTTCGTATGCATTAGGGAAATGCTGGCAGACTGACGATATTGAATCCATTGTTTCACAGCCCTCGTTCAAAACTGTAAACTGACACCTTGCAAAACTGTGTGGATATTCCGTAAAACAAACAGGTTTTTTAGATATTAATTTTAAATACTAATTTAAGTTGCAATTTTTAACTCAAATTGTATATGCTAGGATTTTAAATACACAGCGTCCTGAAAAAGTGAACAATTCTGTTTGCTTACAGAGGATGTAATGTGAGGGGACCGTGGGGGCCAGCGTATTGGGGACATCGCTTCCAAGCCATCGAAAGGGGAAGGTGTTGTCAAGTGACTCTCAAGTGTTGTGAGCTTTTAGTCATCATGAACTTGTCATATCAGGCTTGAATGCTGTTACTTGATGGAAGACGTCGTCCGTAGAGTGTTCTAAATGTTCTTTTCACTAAAATATCAGACTTACTTTGAATGTATTACTGAACAAATTGAACTTTCTCTCGTGTGTTCATAGCGTCTGAATAATGACAAGGCTATGTTTTGAAGTTTTAAACTTCAGTCAACAACATTGAATCAGCTGATAGTTACAGATGTTATTGAATAAAACTTAATAAGCTCAGCTATCAAGTATATTCAAGACGGGCTATCCAGGTATGCCTTTATAAGAATCATGTATAAGAATTTAAAATTGTTTAGTTTTTTTGGAACACCGTGTATAGTTGAGATACTGTTCAGCCAGAGATTTCTATAATATGTGAAAAGGAATGTCAAAAGAATATCGATTAATCCTATGTAGAGTGATTATTTCTTATGCACTACCACTGAATTTATGATGATAATAAAGTAAATTAATTTAATTTATAGCCAAATCTACAATCTAAATCGTTCACCTTGGTAATAAAAAGCTTCAGATTTATCATTTCGGTAAATTAGTTTTTTAGAACCTGTTGGTAAATGAACAAGAATGATTTGAATAAGAATAATGTTCATAATAATAATAATAAATAGTTATTTAATTAAAATGAGCATAAAGGATCACTGATTCGTTATAAACAGATAGGAAAAAACTAAAATAATGTTAATTATTATTATTATTATAAGATAAAACAACAACATTGAACAAAAAAACAATTTATTGTGATTTTAAAATAAAGTGAAAAATGGGACAAGGATGATGAATTAGATAAATGTGTGTTCATAGACTTGTCAAAACTGTTAAAAATAGGTACGTGTTCAAAATGTTCTGACCATACACGTTCACAATTAATCTAAAACTTGTAGTATTTTATACATCTTAGCTTTCCTTTAGTAGGAAAACCACACAAAACAACACAATAGTAACTATTTTGTTATAGCACTTAAGTCATTCCCGTTGCAATGACAACTGTTGCCATTGCAACGGGGAAAACCAACACGATTTACAATAGATAAATAGAGATGAATTACGTAAGAATTAATAATAATTGAAATTTTTTACTCGTATGTATGGGATTATAAAAATGTTCATTGGGATTTTGGAAAATATAAAAATATAACAGCATAAATTAAAATGAAAGATAATGTGAAAAATTTGAATGTGACGACTGATTCATTATTTCACCGCACTAATTAGTTATTTTCATTTAAATATCAGTCAAGATACATTTACAAGAATTTATTACGAGATGAACTTTCGCCGATAGGAAATTGTTATTATAAATTTCTTCAATTATCTTACAATTTATTTCCTCTCTTTCTTTAAAGTGAATTTATTTAATGCGATATCCTAATTTCTTTCATTTAATTTGTGGAGAGTTAGAGAGATCGTCTACTTAAGAATAAGACTTATAATGAAATGATCAAGGGGACGACAATTCTGTCTAACCCCTTCGTCGAACTAGAGCTGGGTGTCACAGGATATGAATCTATAAAAATGTTAACCTTTTCGCTGAGTAAAAGTGCGTTTGATCAAGTAACTATATATGTATCCGAAGGGGAAATGTTTCCTAATTTCCTTTGACGGTATTTAATAAAAGTGTAAATTATAAGCATGTTGTGAGGTGCCAGGGGGATTTTCAATTTTTATTCAAAATTTTCTGAAGATTTCAATGTGAAAGAATAACTATTTGCTAACAAAAATTAGATCGACCCCTTGTGAGCTGAATTTCGGAAAAAATATTAAAATTTAAATTATTATTCTTTGTATGGCTGGGTCATTTGGTAAAATAATATATGGTTACATCACACCTTAACTCAATAGGCACAATGCAGATGTATAGCCTAATTTCCTAAAAATGGTTCTTGTATAAAACTTGTTATTACTGGCGTCCTATCTATATCTTTTTTATTTATGGCTTTCTACTTGTTTTCGTTTTAATCAACAGTTTTTGTGGTCTAAAGAGTTGTTTGGAGTTTTAAACAGCTTTCGATTCGAACCGAATATGAAAAACTCAAGGGTTATGGTTTGGTTATTAGTAACTGTTTTCCTGATATTTGTTTAATTTATTGATTAGAACAGGCGTCGAGCCATTTCCTCGTCTATTGTTCCCATCAGCACATTTCTGCGAATCTCTAAATGACGTAACGCCATTACAAGTTTATAACAAAGGCCCATTGTTACGTACTCACCACGTCTTGACATTTCCTGATTATATCACTACTTTTTAAACCGGAAGTATTTTTAAAACACAAGTTCTCTCTTCGCTCATCCATCAATTATGATTCATTAATATATTCTGCAATCTGTGATCATTTGAACAAATTCCAGACTTAAATGGTATTTTGGAATAAAATAAAAAAACCTCGTCCCAAGCTCCCCAGCGAACTCTGCATACACTTAGCGATGTATTTTTAAATTTACATTTTATGGAAATTTAGTTTGACAGATATGCACTGTTCAATATTGGATAACATTTCCAGTTTTTACATAGCTTAAGCTCTTAAATAAAAACAGTTCTTCTTGTTCTTTTATATTTAAAATTCAAAACAATATTGCTGGTAGTTTCTATGGAAACCTGTTACACGTTTTCCATCTTAAAAATCACTAACACCCCCCCAGAGCTAAGACATATCCATGTCAAAATTCTTTATTCAATTTTATTTGATATTTCGTCATATAAATTTGCCGTTTTCTAATCTAGATATTTTAATTTGTAAATTAAAACGAATGCCAATTTTATGTAGTAAATATAAATACGGGACTGTCTTTGAAGAATTGCCAATGTTTTATCTAAAAAAAAACAAATTAATGTTACTAATTTTATTAACGTTTTGTTTAATGTTACTGTGGTATATGTGTGAGAATCTCAATGGTGATAACAGAATTAACAATACCCCCGTTGCAGCAGACCTGCATACTCAGCGAATTTCCAAATCAATGATATAATAATAATAATATATGAAAAGTTTGGTCCAAATCTGTCGATAAACATGAGAATTATTTGCCTATTCTCCATAAGATTAAAATGGGAAAGAGTGAGTAGGTTTGCTGCTGTGAGGAACACTGAAAGTAGCCATTTATACCATAAAAAATTTTGTTTTTAATATTTATACCAACTTTCATCAACATCTGTCCATAGATAAAGGAGTTTGCCTAATCTCCATATGATTAACATGGGAAAAGAGTATGAAGGTTTGCTGCCATGATAAACACATAAACTATGATTTTTTAGCACAAATGTATGGATCTCAACCACATGAAGCTAAATATCAAGTTTCATCCAAAAATATTAGATAATAAGTGAAAAATTAATTTTTCCTAATCGTCCATAAGATTAACATTGGAGCCTCAAAATACAACGTACTGTGTTTAGATTTTTTTATATCTCGGTAACCGTTGAAGATAGAGAAAAACTTTAAGGAACTTAACCGTGTAGTTTTTTAAGCTGATTCCAATGGTGAAATATATAATTAGAAATTTTTTTAAAATTACATGTGAAAAACGCAAAAAAAACCCATTTTGGGGTACAAAATCCCCCCAAACTACCCGTTCCCATTGACCGATATGTCTGGTTAACGAACTCGTCTGAGCATTTGTAGGAATACACGTCTCTACCAAATTTGGTCTCGATCGGACCATTTTTACGAGAGTTATCGTGTTCACAGACACATATATATACAAGGATATACAAGCAAATGACTTAACTATGCAAAAGTCTTAAGACTTATATTTAAACTACCTAAGCCCACCATATACAGGGTATTCTATTAGAAAAAACCTAAGGTAACGCAATAATCCAAAATGGCGGCTACTTTTAAAATTTTTAAATCTTTTCAAAATTGAGGGATTGATTTTTTTACCGATTCATCTTTTATTTAGTTCATCTTTTATTTAAGTAAAATATTTAAAATTCCCACTATTAACTGAATTAAAAAAATAACTCTGTTATCTACCACAACATCTATCGCCGGCATCTATTGTAAACCCGCGAGGTTTACAATGGATTTGAGAGTCTAATACAGTCTAATATGAGTAGAATCGCAGCTAGACAAAATCACAAATAAAACATATTGCTATTTATTTATGGACAAATGTTGATGAAACTTCGTATAAATGGTAAAAATAAAAATTGTTTACACTAGAAACACCTACTTTCAGTGTTTCTCACAGCAGCAAACCTGCATACTCTTTCCTATGATAATGTTATGGAAAATAGGCAAATAACTCTCATATTTATCGACAAAAAAATAATAAAACTTGTCATATATTATTACTATTATCATGTTATTGATTTGGAAATTCGCTGAGTTCACAGGTCTGCTGCAACGGGGATATTTTTGTAGTAATTACCGTAAAAGTAATAGGTTTTCAATGATTTGCATTTGACATAAAGTGTAGGCAGGCGGAGAGGTCGGTGATGAGACGACGACGCAACTTTGCCAATTCCTCGCGGCCGCCAGCCATTATTCGACCAACCTTTCCCACCGGGACTTTTTAACGTTTGCCTTTGAAATCACTTGTCGGTTTTTATCGGAATTCCCCAGGTGCGGGTTCAGAGAAATTTACAAAGAACCTTTTGGAATAACAATCACTTTGGTGAGTATTTTATTACAGAAATGTTTTGGTAAAGAATAGATTACCGGTTAATATAACGAATACCATAACGGTTATAAGGTAACTTATTCTTTATGGTTCATTGTGTCACAAAATATATATGTGATATATTAATTTTTCTATCAAGAAGTAAAATAGGTTTTGTGTTTTTGTGAGTTTTGTAATGTATTAAGTAAGTATAAAATACTCAGATACGAGTATTACCCAAATATACTAAAATAAATTGTTTTTCGTGTTAAAAAATACAGTTTATATTTATATAACAGTTTTTTGACTTCAATATCTTGATTGAAATTTATCCGTAAAAAAAAATTTTGCTCAACAAGGACAATACCCCTCTAATACTTACGCCAACATGAACGAAACACATATCTTTTCAAATAAAATTATTAATTTAGTATGTAGTTTTTAAAATCTATTTTCTGTCAGTAATAATTATTCTAAGTATTAATTGAAAAATTTGTGTGTAGCATCAAGCGAGTATTTCTCAAAAATCCTCATCAATACTTAAATATACACTCAAATCCATTGGTGACAGATGTTTTTACCTCATTGCTGCCAGAGTTCATCCAAAGAAGACTTAAATTGAACTCGAGACCCACTAACCTATTACGTGACTACCCAGAAAGGCCAGATAAATAAAAAATTCAACTGACTACATGTATCATAACAATAACATAAGTTCATGTTATTGTTTTTATATTGTGTCTAATATGGCTCATATTTAAGAGTCTAGTCGTGTCTTATTTGCAATTGCAAACACTTACAAATGGAACATTTGGAAAAACATTATGTTTTATTCATACTGTTAGATTTTTCAATTCCATATAAATAAATCATATCATTATTCATAGTTTGCATTTGACCCTATGCAGTTGACTCCGTCAAACTGGGGGTTTTAAATGAGATTACATGCTTTTTTTAGGAACCATTCCAAATTTTCTCAAAATAACAATGAATAGTTTTAATAATTCTTCTTTAATTAAATTTGATTTGTATATTTTTACTTATTTATAGACAGGTTAAATACGATTATGACCTAAGTTACGTGATTAAACTTTAAGTATAGAAGTATTATTTTAATTCACTTTTTGACTAGAAACGCCATAATAATGAACAATATTATGGCCAAGTGAAACTTTTTTCCTAATATTTTTTTATTGTATTAAAGGAATTCAATAGACATTAATATTGAAAGTACAGTTTGATTTCTAACGATTTTATCAAACGTTGTGCGGCATAATATTCCTGAACAATGATTTATCACTTTACCGTATTGAAGGCAACGAAGTGAACAAGTCCCATACACTGTGTTACTGACGTATTTGTTACAATTTGTTTTTGATAAACAGTTCAACTTTATCAAATACCTGAAGAATCAAGTTTCTCGACTGGGACTCCTGGTAGTGATGATCTTCTTCCTATTTTTTGTACTACTGAACATAAAACAGGGAAAAGGTCATGTTTAAGTTAAGTAGTAGTAGGTAAGTAGGTCAGGTAAGTATGCTTCTAGAAAAATAATAACAATGAGCAAATAATAAAAAACAAATTAATATATTAATATAATAACAGAAAACTGAAAGGCCCCTAAGCCCATGGTCATGGGTAGTTGAGTCTAAAAAATAAAAAAAATATACTTTTGACCCAAGAGCATTGATGTCAAGTGTAAAATTGGAATTCATACCCAGTTGTGGTCAGAAGGAATATACTACTACTAATATAATGTATGTGCTACGTACTATAATATTAATAAGGTTTGTACTGTTCATATGTACAAGGATCTCGTAAACGACTCCACAGAATTTCTTTTTAATTTTGAGACTGAAAAAGTCAAAATTCCAGTCTCCGTTTGGGCCTGATGATGTCTGGTTACTGGACGAAATTGATCACTGATTCAACACCTTTTGTATATATTTACCGTCTTATATATAATTACAATATAAGTTTGAATATATTAAGTAGTGTTGGAAGACGTTATAAAATCTCACGTCTTCCAACACTACTTAATATAAAACTTTCATCCTACAATAAAACCAACACGTATAATATTAATTAACAAGTTATTTAAACTTAGGAAACAACAAATTTCTGATTTAAAAATAAGTTTTAGGTATGTCCTATATATGAGGAAATCCCACTTTACTTGTAAAATTCGGGTTTAAAATTGAAAAAATTACATTGGACTTTTGGGGACTCAAATGTAAACAAACAAAATCCAAACAGCTTAAAATACAGTATTGATTTCCTTGGTGACGGTTGTTGAAATATGGCATATAACGTGTGTGTGAGATGTGAATAAAGAAAGTTTAAGGATTTTATTGATAAAATATATTAAAAAGGTAAAAAAAGGTTAAATTAGTAAACAAATTTTAGACATAAAGGTCGTTGAAATAATTGTGTGAAATAGAAGCAGAGTAATATATTATAAAACTGTTTTATATTTTGACAGAACACAATTGTTTTTCGTAGATAATTTTTTTATACTTTTATACTTTTAACTGAAATGGCAACCTACCCAGGTAGGTTTTTTAAGCCAAGTATGAATGCGGAATGAATTTAGGATGATTGTGGCGCGATCTTGTAGTCTTGTTACTGACTATGGCTGACACGTTCCTTAGACAGGACTGTTAATTAATAGCCCAACAGCCGATGGCAATTAATGGACCTACAGTTTAACGTGGAATCCGAACCACGGCCTCTGAACTACGAATTGGTCTAGTTATGAGGATAGTCTTTGTGGATTAATGTAGTATTCAATAGTGCGGACGTTAATCCACACAAGAGAACACCACATCCACCGACCATCTCTCACAAACTATCCACAATTCGTGATCTCCAAGTAGCTGGATTACAGGACGTCGCCACCGTCCCAGTCTATGCCTAGATATGCCGACGTTAGATTTAATAACCCAAACAGACTCGCCAGTGGAGGTCGCCGTGGCTCGACTGGTAGCGTGGAGGATTACAAAGACAGAGACTTTGCGTTTGAATTTGGACTGGGTATATTATTTTTGTATAAACTTCGTATAACAACTTTTGATTTTGAATCGTTATTTTAACATACATGTGGGTGGTGTTATAGGGTTATTATTTGAAATTTTAAGCTCTATATATCATGGAAAAATAAATAAAAACAACCATAACCTAATATTGTTGGGCCGTTTTCGAGAAATTTCAAGATTATTATGCTTTTTAGAGTTTAGGAGCGAACTATGCTTGAAAATTAAAAATACCTCGAGATAAAGCGTATCAATGTATAGGCCCCTTCGCACATACCAAATTGTTCTACATTGGATTAACCGTGTAGACTTTTTCTCATACTACAGGCTACATACACGTGCAGATGTCACTTCAAAATCGAAATTTGGGTTCGAGTGACCTCAAATATATTCAATGAAAATCAAATTCGAAAATTTCAACGAAAAGAATAATATCCCGTCATAATATCGTAAAGGTGGGGAAAAACCATAACAGATTTATTATAAAGTAACATTGTGTATTTGGTTTTATTCTAATGCTATTATTCAACTGATTTCCACATTAATGATAATTAAAATACTATATTATTGGGCTTTTCAAACGCGTCTTTGTTTTAACTAAACAAAGTTTCTGGAGATAGAGAAACTCCTAACCGTTTTCAAGTGATTACCTAAAACTTTTGCATTTAATTAAAAACAGACGTGTTGGAAATCATACATAATATTAGTAATTAATATCCAACCCCATTTTGAATTCCAAAGACACTTTTGTAATTCAAATTTGTTTAATATGTTATGCCATAATTTCATATACAAAACAGCATCTCAACTCGAAGGTGATATTGATTTGAAAGGCACTGATACGGCAGCAGCGGTTGCCTCCGGCTATGTACGAGCGCATTGTACACTGAGCGGAGATGAATCCGTCATGTAATCAACTCCGCTAATCATATAATCTTAATTAACGTTCCAAATCTATTCCAATGTACTCGTTATTTATCAATGATTAAAACAAGTTTTCAAATTGTACGGAAAATGTACCATTATTTGTTATTAGTAATTGCTTTTTCCGTTTAGGCGTTTTCATCAAAGCTACTTTTATATTTTTCTAGTTCCTTTCCTTCAGCCCTCCAATATTGTTATTTATTCATTTTAATGCCTCCAGAACCGTTATTGCCATATAAAATTAAATAAGGTTACATAGAGTTCAATCTACATTATTATAAGATAGTAGGTATTTGTCTTGTATGTATGTATGTCTTGTATGTATAATGATACACCGTCATCAGGGCCACAAGTCATTAATAATTGTAGGTATTTGTCCAGCTATGTGTGTCGGAGTTTATACTCCATCATCAGGGCCAAAAAGTCATTAATATCGTAATTATTTGTTTTGTTATGTATTGGAGTTTATACTCCGTCTTCAGGGCCAAAAAATCTTTAAGAATTACAGATACGTGTCCTATTATGTATCGGAGTTGATACACTGCGATAGGGACGAAAGATACTATTGGAAATTAAACACAAAAATATTTACACTTAACATTTTTTTACTTAAAATATTCACAAACTCTCATTATACACGAATGCATGTTCTGCTGGCAGTACGTGTATGCTGAGTCGGTGTCTATTGTTACCCAGCAGAACATGCATTTGTGTATAATGAGAGTTTGTGAATATTTTAAGAAAAAATTGTTATATTTAAATATTTTCGTGGTTAATTTTAACGGCATTTTCCCCCCTGATAATATAGTATCAACTCTGAAACATGTAGAGCAAATACCTATATATTATAAAACTGTTGACTGAAAGGCGTGTTGCCTTGTTTTATGTTACTATGTTTTAAAATTATTTATATTCAACTACACTAGTCGTATGTATCCCTGCGTCACTACGTTACGTTGAATTTATTCTTTGCCATATTTTAAATTACAACAAATGTTCGAATGGGTGCTAAAAATATATATTTGAATGTAGTAATGTGCTTTAATGTATAAAAGTTTTACGTGTTTAAACATAAGATATTTTCTTATGTCCTTAATTAAAAGACTCAATAGTATTATGGTATTTTCATTAACGCATTACACACATATAGATATTCTGGCAAACATTAAGGAGAACACAATCTTTTGTATGCGAATTATGCTTTTTAAAATTATGCTCGTTTACCAAGTTGGTTTTAACAGTCATTGTTCATTTCACTGTTAACCTTTCTCCTATAGCCACGAAACGTCACTAACTTAAGACTATTATTCAGCTTGTGTGCCTCCGGGGAGGACTAAGGGACGGATATGCCGTCCAGGTAAAGTGCAGTAAATGTTGCAGAACCGGAGACCAATCCATTCCGGCGTCCAGTAACGATCCGCCTGGGACCCGCCAGAGAACACTGATTTATCGACTTATAACTTGACTTAAATACGAGAAATTCTTCCCCCTTTATGTCTGAAGAGAAAAATATGTTTCTAATTTTGACTAAATAAACATCAGAAATTGTAAGTTCCACCTACAACCGTAGAGGGATTAACGTGAAGTACTCTTGGAATCTGAATTTGTTAAACAAGTCAAGGTCAGAAGTACGTTGCAAACTTAAAGAAATTGGTAGTTGAAAATAGAAATGGTATGTTTACAGAAACGTTATGTGTCGTGAGACAAGTTAGCGGTGATGAGTGTTTCATCCGCCCGGTCTTACCATGACGATGACGGTAGCAGCTCCTGTGTTGTATTTTTTAAGGGAGATTAGAGAATAGCTTATTGTTGACTTCATTAAACATTCCTTACTTATCTTCGTTAACTGTATTTTAAAGAAATTTTGTTTTCGTAAAGCTGAAACTCTGGCTTGGGGCGGAGAACCAAAATTTATCCTATTAACTGCGTTGCGGAGTGTGGAAAATGAAAATTATAATAAAAGCTAGATAACTGTATTGAGGGAAAACTAGAAATATGTGAAGTTTATGTAGTTGTTATTTATCAATACATAAATAAACATTATACTCGTATGATATTAACTAAGAATTTTAACTAAGAATAAAAAGATATTAGAAACTGAATACCTTCCACATATTCACGTAAGAAATGTTTAGGAGCTCAAAGTTTTGTCACTTTATTTTAAAGTTGTTATACAACATATAGAGAAAAAAAGAAAGAAGTACATATAAAATACTGCATATACGAGGGTCATTCAATAATTAAAGAGACAAACAGGTGTAGAAGGGAAAAATTTTATTTTAACGAAACAACACTTTTACTACTTTTCAACATTTGAATATTTATGCATTTGTTCCAACGGACCACGAGCTTTTTTATGCCAGCTGCAAAGAACTCTTTATCTTGGTGTTTGAGCCAATTTCCCACAAACTTCTTGACATCCGCGTTGTCCTGGAACCTCTTTCCACGTAGTGCCTCTTTTAGTGGGCCAAACAAGTGGAAATCACTGGGGGCTAAATCGGGACTGTAAGGGGGATGAGGCAGTACCTCCCACCCCATTTTTTCAATGGTTTCTCGAGTTAGTTGAGCAGTGTGAGGGCGTGCATTGTCTTGTTGGAGAATCACACCTCGTCTCTGAGATCCACGACGTTTCTCTCTCATGGCTGGCTTCACTTTGTTGAAAAGCATATCCGAGTAATACTGGCTGTTAATTGTGCGTTGCTCTTCAAGATAATCACAAAAAAACTGGACCTTCAGCGTCCCAGAACACCGTCAACATGACTTTTCCTGCTAATGCTTGTGTTTTGATTTTTTTCCTCACAGGTGAGCTGGTGTGAACTGAGCTTTGAACTGTTCTACTCACTTGTAAAAATTTGCACGATTCAAAAAATGTTCACCATACACTTTAGTCATTCTAGAGTATATATTCAGAGGTTTTCACCTTCAGCGAGTAAAAAGTGCTGCCAACTTAAAGCTGTAAAAGCACCAAAAATACACTACTAACAGATTTCTCCCCAGACCTGTTTGTCTCTTTAATTATTGAATGATCCTCGTAAGTTTTGATAAGTTACCTCTATCAAAATTAATTTGATTTATTCAAAACATTAGCGGTTTATTTATGACTTAGATAAGATTATCTATAATATTATAAAGAAGAGGTGGTGTCTGCATGTTTGTTTGTGGGTTTGTTGTGGCAAGTAAATGCGAAAAATATTGAACCGATCGGTTTGAAATTTTACACAAAGGTAGATCTTAAACTCATGCAACACATAGGTATACTCATTCCATTAAAATCCTCTCGGGCTACGCCCTGTGAACGTCCTAAGTTTCAATGTTTACATTTTCTAATGACAACATCCGTTTGCACTAAATTTTGACAGTTCGGGAAGAAGAAGAAATAAAGTTGATTTTTCAGATAAACTGCTGGATCGAAATTAGTGAATTATTTGAAATAGCGGAATGGTAGATTTTAAGTTTTTTTCCGACGACTGTCTCTATTACATTAATCCTAATCCCTCCCAATATTTGACAGATGTTACTTTGAAATGTTGTAGACACTCGTGTTTTGTCATTTTGTAAACAATGAAGAATTAATTAACAATACCTTAAATGTATCAGTAGAGCCTACACCTTTCAGCCTTTTTAGCCCGTGCGAAGAACGGGTACTTTGGCTAGTGCCTAATAATTGTGAGCATGACATTAATGTCTGACACTACAAACGATTAAATTAAATTAGAAGATCACTTTGGTTTCCTACAATTTCATACATAATATAAAACAGCCCTCATTGGTTTATTGAATATAAATAGCTGTACAGTTATTTAGGTATTTAAAGGTAAACTATAAAGCAACGTATTTAAAAAAATGAAATTAATTACCGTAATAAAGAAAGCAATTAAAATGCACAGTTGAATAAGTATTTGCTGAGACTGGTTCGATCAACATTTATTGGCGTTCATTCCACGCTCTTAACAAACAAGTTATTTCTGCCTTCACAAGAAGTCCTATGAAAACAGAAGTAAAAACCAAAGTTTAAACATAATTTCAAGTTCGCGTAATTGATTTCAGTAAGGTTTCTGCAGTGGAAAGATTAATACAGAGATAATTAGGAATTCTAAGTATACCAAAGCTCTTAATACTAACGCCACTTGTAACTGAGTTAAATTACTCAATCAAGTTTCCTCGAGTTAGATGCCAAAAGTTTGTCGGTATCTAATTAGCGCCATTGATTTTAGACTCCTTAAAAGGTTTAACCCGACACACCTTGACGGGTGAAATTAGCGTCGAGTGCAGAAAATAACTGTGTGGGTGAATGTTATGTAGCCTTTGTAAAAAGGTTTGGTATCCCCACGTGCTGAGAAGTGCTTAGGGCTGTTAATCAATTAGTATTTTTATACTCTTCAATGTGACCGTAACAAATTGGAATAAAAATACAGGAATCGTATGTAATTTGATGCATTGGTGTAGTAATTTTGGAGTACGGTATGAATTATTTTACTGAAAAATATGGGTAAAAAATACAATGGGTAGCTGATTCATAATGTACTGACCTCGGAGTCGGAGTGTCAGCCCTGGACACTGTTTACAATTGGGCTAGTGACTTTACAAACTTAATTTTTGTATATCAATTGAAAATGGACTTATATAGAGGTTGTCCCTGAACTCTTTGAACTTTTAATTAAAAATAGTTCCTTTGATCGAGACAAACACATTTTAATATAAACATAAGTCTCTGGTGTCTAGTTTTACTTTTGTCGGTTACTTATTATTTGATAGCTGAAGAATTATATGAAATAGAAACTTAAAATTTTGTATGCATGTGGATCTTAACATGCTGAAGAAATTTTTATAATTGTGTTTCTGTAACTAAATCCGTTTCAAGATGGCAGTCATTTAAATTATTTAATGCCAAATTTAACGAAAATCGTCATATCTAACAAACAAAACTAAATAATCGACTATTTGTTAAAATCAAATAACTAAGTGTTGAAAAGTTTTCCATATAAGCATATTGTGTAATTCCATAGAACAAAAATACTGTACATCTGGAAATGGATTTAGTTACAAAAGCACAGTTTAAAAAATTATTCTGCCTGTTAAGATCCAAATCCATACAACATTTGAAATTTATATTTTAAATTAATCTTGAGTTATAATATAATTTGTAAAAAATACGTACAGAACGACATATGTACCGGAGACCCAAGGACCTCGACCTAAGAAACAATTTTTAATTAAAAGTTCCAGAGAGTTTTGGGATACTCTGAATAATAATTTAGATAAAGGAAATTTCTTAATATATATTCACGTAAAATACGACCACGAGGAGTCATGGAGAGCTAGTTGGATGAAACTATTGAGCATTTTTGAAAGGATAATGTAAACAAATACTCCTGTATGATTGAAGTCAGCTTTTAGCTTTTTTATTTCGGTCAACCTACCAGGTTATTGGCACATACCTAGGGTTTCTCTTTTACTTTTAATTACAATAATGTTGTATATAGTATTGGTAATAGTTATTACGGTGGAGGCGCGTGGACGACGGCCGAGGCGTGACGGAACCTCATTATCGTGATAAACAGTGCTCGTGGCCGACGCCAGGCGCCGCCTGATAAATAACCTCATTCATCCCGGCCTTCACATTCATTTCTCTTCAAAATACAATGTAATATCGTGGATGCTTGCTATATTAAAAAGGGTGAAAGATTATTTGGTACCAATGTTACCATTTAAGCAGTTCATTGAGCTAGCTCAAGGGACTCTATGATAATAGTAGGGGAATTTGACTCCACCACACCAATTTGACTCTTCAGCAAACGTAGGAGAGAGCAGGGAAATGCCGAACACATCCCTTTCTCACTTCAAATGCGTTATTTCTTATTCCCATGAGGTGCTGCACCAAAGCAGAATTAATAAGAAACTACAAAAGATGTCAAACAAATGTTAAACTTCAGATGTTGATGTCAACATTGTGTTTTTGACACTTCTGATCGAAGAACATCACTTCATGGCTTAGTATACGATATTATTAACTTAAGATGTTTTAGTAATAGTCTATTAGGTTTTCAAATATGCATTCTCAACACATATGGTTGGAATCTAAGTAAACAGGGAACCGTTTGTTTACGAGTTTTTTTTTTAAATGGCGGACCAGTTTTTAATAATAGCATACAGTGTTCGGTATTACCCTCATTTGTTTGGTATACCATAAATATCACTTGTCTTACACGTTTTATAGCGGACAGATGCCGAGGAAACGGAATAGCACGACTGAAAAAGCTAAGTGGTCAAAAGTAGCACCAGAGACTGGTAGGTCTACGCCTATAGATTTAGTCAACAATGCCACATCAATAATAAATATATCTAATTTGTATTACAATGACTTTACTATGTTATGGAAATAAGTTGTTGTTGTAGGAAAAACATAAAGAAATTTATTTCAGTTTTTATGCAACAGATGTGTAATTAACCACCATGGCGGGCTATACCGAACAAAGCGAGAGTTTCGTAATTTGAAATATGTGTAAATTTGTAGTTTTCATAGAAAGTGTAAAATTAATTTTTATTTTGTAGTACAATAAAGGTACTTTAGATGGATCAAACTAATTTTAAAATCGTTTGTCATTTCGGATTTAAAAATAAAATGCTTTAGGTGTTCGCCATTCCCCTACTCCTTCTTTCCACTACATTCTCGAACAATCCGTCCATCCCCCAGTTTTTGTCAGCCCAGAATGTGTATGAATGTTATCACAATGGAGACAACATTATGTGAGGATAGCGTAAGAGTTCTATGTTCGAACGTCTGGGCTCGAAACCCAAGACTCCCTAAACGTTAAGAGCCTGGCAAGGTCGGAGGCCTAATTCTTGACTTCATACGGTCAACCGTCTGAACCCACACTGAAAAAACCTTCTTACTATTAACCCATCTAACTCATATCATCGTTCCCGCACTGAAATCATGGTTATAATGAGAACGCTCCCTTCCCTTCCGGTGGTTATCATAATATTCCTCATCATAATAATAAATGAAAAACTCGCAGGAAATTTTCCTGTGGCCCGCGAAAAAAATGTCCAAAATGAAACGCAGTAAACTCAGATGCATTAGAAGCAAGCTAACTCTTATAGATCAAATATTTGATATACGATACTCTGTAAATTGAATGCATAATGTTATCGGGTTTCCAATCCTCCAGATGGTATTATAATAACCGACATGTCTGAAGGTAGCGATTACTGAGGAGTGTTTGACGCGGCGCGACGGCGGCTGGTAGGAGCAGGAACAGGAGCGCGGGCCGGGCGGGGCGTGGGCGGAGGCGGAGGTCCCAAGCCAGTCGTTGGAGTGATGTATGGCGCTACACCATTTACACTACACTTTTGTCTCTTCCTTCCAGCTGCCGCGCTCAACAGAAACTTTATATGCTATATGGAAATATCCCACATGGACACTTTTAGGCTGATTCATACTTTTCTCTAACCGGATGTTTCCTCAGGTGTTTTCCTCTATTTAATTTACTCAAGTAGCATATTTTAATAATGTAATCAAAAGATACATATTTTCATATTTTATAATTTTTTACCGATTATGCCTCAATTGTTAGCAAACTAAACTAACTAAAATATCGTAAATTTTAATTGATATGATTTATTAGTTTGACAACCGCTGTACCAGTAATAATTCATTATAAAATATCCATACTCGGGACAACTTCATACGACCATAACTAAACACAATAATTGGAAAGCTATACCACACTAAGTGTAGGCAGGGATTGAAGGAGATTTAATGTTGCGGTGTGCAGGAAAGCCGGTGGAGTGTTCACTTAAAGTCTGATATGACATTTTCGATGTTGATTACAGCAAAATTGTGTTTTCAAACTTGTTAGCGAACTTTGGCGTTTTGTAATTTATATATAATACTGTTTCATATATAATTATTAAATAAGTTAAATAAGTGTCTTATGTCACTTCCTCCAAAATAGTTATGAGCAATATAAATTAACTTTATAAATATTATATTTATGTTTGCAGTTACATGTTATGAAACGATTTTTCAAGATTTATTCATGGAAATAATTGCTTTATTAAATGGACCATCACTAACCTTTTGTGAACCCTGTTAAAGTATACTCTAAATAATTAGAATGGTTTCATTATTACTAGTTATGTTCAAAATAATTGCACCAAAAGTGGATATATTCTAGAACACTTTACAGTTATTAACGGGTAGGAATAAAGATAGCGATCAGTTTGGAAATTGATCCGGTAATATTGTGGTAACGAGAGGAGCATGTTAAGCAATACGATAGGCGCAAATAGGATCCACCGAAGCATGCTAAACACGTCTTCCTGGGGAATGTTGTACAACCACCGGAAAGAAGTTGAACCGTAATGATGATAAAGGTAGAACGTGTACAGTCTAGTTTAATACTAGGAAGACAAGAACACTCTAGGAAATACACTCTAGAACCGCCCAGGAGGGGGACAAGATAATCCCGTCACGCCAAAGAACTCACCAGTAATGTATCAGCTGTTCCTTTTCACTAAATGTGTACCAAGTTTCGATCTCTGAACTAGCAAAAACCAATCAAAGAATTGAAAAGGACTGTAGAATTGTAAAGGGCCATTTTTATTTTAGATACTGCCGTGGTAGGGCAGGGGAGACGAAACGGTGTGACGAACGGCTCTAGTCAAATTATTGGCTAGACTATGTGACTAATACCTGCCAATACTATACCTCGCAACAATCAACCATGCAGACCATGGTGATGGGAATTAAAGTTCTTTTAAATAAAATTAAAAATGGAAAGTCAATACAGCGTGCATTCAACAATAATGTCATAATCGTAGTCAGATATACAGTATATTTTACTAAGGGAAACAAATAACAACAAAATTGGTCAAATAATTGTGATTGTTATAAAGTCCTGATAATGGCCGCATGGGCGATGCCACAGGGAGTTGTGGTAATGGCTCATTCGCGACGTAACATCATTAGGGCCCAACTAACGACCGCGCTCACGCCCAGGACAGAACAGTCGACGGCAGTGACTACCTAGGTATCATTTCCAAACAAATTGCTCGTGAAGATCGATAAGTTTATTCCAACCACTCTAAAATACTCTGCCGAGTCTCCTAAAAGGTAAAACCTATTATCTACAGTGTTGTAAATAGAAAGAGAGAAAGAAAACAACAGTGTTTTTATTTCATAATCTTTCGGTACATCGTGACAGAAAAATCTAATGACACTTCAGAAACAATAAATTATCCAAGGATTGTCTGTCGGGTTGGCAATTACAAATTACACAATATTCTTTACCAGAAATACAGTACCTGACTTACTTTATTAGTCCATTTAAATTAAACTATTTTCCTCTGATAAAATAATGATTTAAGATTTTTTTAACACATAATATATATTATAATCATAAATATATATTAATTACATAATAATAATAATAATTACATAATTTTACTAATTGAATTCCTGAAATAAACCCCATCTCCAATACCATGCTGAATTCAAATAATTGCCTAATCTAGAACAGGGATTAGGTAGACAGTCATGTAGAATTTTATTATCTTCGTAAACCAATCAAATCGTGCCTTCGGAAGTGGGTTTAGGCTTTTTGATAATCCAATACTAAAAAAGCATGCAATACAAAAAAATCGACATCACCATTTCGATAAACTCAAGTAAAAATTCACTATTTATTTTGGATCTTCACTCTACATTAATCGATTTTGTTGAGACGTCATTTTACACAGTTTCACGTTTTCTTGTTCTGTAAATTTAACTGGTCAATTTATTAAAGTATACATTTAAAGTTTTACTTATTTTATAATGTTATGAAACATCAATGAAATCGACATTAGTTCTAATAACAAAAAAGTTTGTATTATAAGTTAAAGTGACCTATCGAAACTCGATGTAGGATGGGCAGCAAGTTCATTGTTGCCCACTCTCAGTTTGACAACAATGCTCAGTGCGCGGTGAAGTTATATATAATTGGCCTGCGGAAGCCAATAACGTCATGTTTGGTATTCGACGAAGAGCCTCATTTATTGGTTGGGTTTATATCTTCCAAATACCGCAGCACAAATTGTATATGATGTTTTAGAGCATGCGTTTATTATTTTAAATTGGTCTATTCTCATTTAACTACTTAAAAGTAAATCAACGTTTTACTATGGAACTGCTTTTACTAATACATTTCAACTCAACAGAAGCCACACATAACAAATAAACAACGTGGTGGCTATGCAACACTAAAAACAGCTGATAGTATGTAATTACAATATACTACACTTTTTCCCCCCTCACAATGGAGTCATGATCTACTCCAGATGGTCTTAGGTGATCTGAATGACAAAATCTTGTTTTTCCAAGCACACTTACAGTATGAGTCACGGGACTTTAACTCTTGATAATCTTTCCAGGAACCCAGGTTACCTTTTCTTGCCTCATAGTTTTCACCAAAACATTTTGACCTTCACTGTAGAAACGAGGAAGTCCTCTATGTTTATCAGACGATTTTTTTGCATATCTCGCGTCTTAATGGTTTCTTCTTGTAAATTAGGCTCAACATGGCTAGTTTAGTTCTCGGTTTCCATCGAAGAAACAACTATGCAGGACTTATTCCTGTTACTGAACTAGGTGTGTTCTGGTATGAAAAAAGAAAATTGTCCAGTTTTTGCTGTAAAGAAAGTGACTGTGTTGGTTTTTTCACCTAAAAATTGTCTAAGTGTATTCCTTTTTTCTTCTTGTACACAGCGCTTTGTGGCTCCATTTGATGGTGACGGCGAGGAGGAGAATTTGCCAACTTCACACCATTTTTTTGGACAATCTTGGAACTCTTGGCTCGTAAAAGTGCTTCCATTTTCACAAACTAACTCTTCTGGCAAACCATAGGTTGAAAGTGAAGTTTACAAACGCTCTATAGTCTTGATTTGATGATGTGGATTTCATCAAAAATACCTCCATCGTTTAGAGTAACTGTCTACTACAGTTAACATTTGCTGTTTAGTTGTTTATCTTCTGCAAAATCTATGTGAATTCTGCGCCATCGCTTAGTAGATAGTGGCCACTTCTGTAAAGGAACTGTAGGAACAGCATTTCTAGTGCTCTGACATATTGAGCCCAACTCAGCCTTCACGCCTCCGAGGACATGTGGAAGCGCGCAGGACTGAGCCGGACCAACAAATACAGAGAGGGTCAGGCAAAGAACAACAAACAGAAATTCAGCAGTAACAAATTTATTTACACCAACTCTTTACAGTACTGAACATAATTCTTAAATTAATTTAATTTTATTATTTTCATTATTATTTATTAATTTGAGTCTCATGAAATTCATAAATATGAAACGTTTTTACCTTGGAACAGAGATGATCATGGAGTAAAATATCTTGGTGTATGGCTTGACAAAAAACTTAATTGGAATCTACATATTAACAACTTAAGGTTATGCCCGCCTAGCAACCCTCTTCCCGTTAATTAACCGAAAATCAACATTGAAACCTGAGTGTCATTTTGATGTATAAATCAATAATAAGACCTTTAATTATGTTTAATTATGTATGCTTCCCCGTTTGGGGGTTATCAGCTTCAGATTCAAAAATTAAAAGAATTCAAATTTTTCAGAACAAAATTCTGCGTATTACTGTTAACGCTCCATGGTTTATTAGGAATAAACATCTCCATGAAGAACTTTGTGTAAGCCCCATTAAAGATTTTATTAAAAAATGTTCAACAAACTTTATCCATACATTGGATCAAGTGCCTGGGGCAGTGCAATTCAACATTGGTCAACTGATTCTTAACAGACGTTTAAAGCCTAGACTCGTTCAGGATTTTCTTGATCCAGATTAACTGAACGAACACAATTATAAATTCATAGTTTAAATACGTTTTACTCTATTTTGATAAAAACATTTGTCATTTATGTTTCTCTTATGTTCCCGGGTGACTCAAAAAAGGACCAACCCACTCGATATTTTCATTATTAGAGTTAAGTCAAATATTCTGTGTAAAATATTATATATTGGTCCGGAAATAAATCATTGTAAAAAAATCAAAACTGACAAGAGTTTATATGATGTAGTAAACTGTTAAAGTTTATTAAACTGAAATTACAACAGAGTGTGTAAACCTATAACTAATCTCATATAATTAATATTAAACTGCCACAGGAAGAAATTATTCTACTAACGATATATTCTTAAAAATAAATCATTCGTACTATATGCAACGTTGAATTTTTGTTTTCAAAGTGAAGTATGACAAAAAAAGGCAATAAATATTTAATCGCGCTAAAACTAAGCTTTTGGATATTGGATACCCACCTGAATTTGTACGACATAAAATACATCAGTAATCGAGATATTCTCCGGTGCACTTCCTTGGCATAACAACCGAAACAACAATCATCGTTTGCACGGAACGCGGGATACAAACATTCCTCGGCAGCGCGGCCAAACCTCTCGTCTCATATGAAATTCCGAGTTTCCTGGAGCTGTTTATTACATATTGTTTCTATACTTCGCATCAGACTTTTTGCAAAAATGTTTTCCTCCAGTTTTAAACGGAAAATTCGTCTAACCAACAAAATTCTTTTCTCACTGAGTTAACAATAATAATTTGGTTATTCTTTAAATAAACGGCATCAGTAGACTGACACATACTTTTCCCCTTGAATGAAATATAAAGAATAATACATTTAATAGAACAATATAATTCTCTGTTGAGTATTTTAGTATCCTTTATCAAAAATATGTCTCATTATCTCAACAATTATACTCAAATTTCTGAAATTACCAATAAGAGAAAACGAGTTCAAATAATTGTTAGAATTGTTTTGGGACGTAACCCCCCCCCCCAGATGATACCAATATTTTTGAGTGAGTTTTGTTGGATGACGTGATTGCATACTGAATATAAAGTTTCTTGGGTAACGGTAAGTATTTGATCAACATCCTTAAAAATATTGTTTAGAATACTGAATTAGGATTTAGATCCTACTGTTTTTTTCAATTTGGAAAAAAGTCATACTTAATTTTTAGCTATTATCTCTATTGTTATTGGCCACCAAAATATTGTTACAGCGTAAAAAACTTCATAAAAATTGTTCACAGTGCCAACCGAACGAGTATCTTCAGATAATATCCTACCATTCCTGCCTTAGCCTGGATGTTCTATAGTTTCTGATATACGGTGTTTGTTAAACACATCAGTAGTAACAGCTATCGATGAATAATGAAATACATTTGTTAACATAATCTGTAACAAAGGATTACGAGGTAGTTTCTGTGAGCTGCGCTGTTCAGTTTACTGGTGCGATCCATCTCTTTGATGACTACACGTGTGTACTTGAGCTTCATCATTTGTATAATAGCATTCTCTAATTTAACTGTTTCCGAAACTGTTGTATTGATTTTAGTTTCTTCCGAAATACATTATTCCCCACAAATAATCGATATCTAAATTTTTATGGTTTAATAACGGCAGTAATTAGCAGATAATAAACGCGTTTTAGGGAAAGTGACCAAAAGCCTTTTCATTTCCGTGAAGATCCTGAAGTCGCCTTACCATAAAACTCGGAGGATGATTTCTAAGTAAATTAAATTTCTAAGTAAGCATTAGTTTGTAGACTCCATGTAGTTTTTCTTGTCAATCGTGGAAAGGAAAATAATTATAGAAGAATCGTAGAGTCATCAACATATATTACACAATTGGTTGGTATTTTGGGGAACATCATTGATTGTTACAATAAAAATAAAAGGACCAAGGACTAACCCTGTGGAACACCTATTCTAACTAATATAACTGAAGAGTTATGTCCCTTGACACTGCCGTATACTACTTTTCGTGCCAAATATGGTTTCAAAATGTCAATAATATTCTCTTTCATCCCTTAAAATTTAAATTTGGTTAACAAAATTTCAAATGGAATGGACTCAAAAGTCTTTGACAAGTTAAACAGAAACATGGTATAGTCAATTATAACCTTAAGACAGTTATACATGTCAAAGTTAAGCAATTCACCTTAATTTGTTTATTCAAATGAAGAGGGAAATAGAAATAAGGTAAATGATGAAATCATCTTCTCCAGTTATAAAGTTTGCAGATCCGCACTACATCTATACGTGTAGCAGACAGTTCGGAACAAAATAAACCCTATGAAAAAATAAAACTACAGCCCCAAAAGTTACCTGAAGGGTTAAAAAATTTCAATGTAATTTTATTTGTGATGTATGAAGATGTTTGTATGTGCAATATTTTTCATTTGGCTTCCACTTATGATAACAACTACATCCCAAATATTTAGTACAGTATAGTGTAAAACTTGCCTATATCACCCCAATCGTACATTGCTTTCATTTGTAGCGAAGGCTTCTAGGTTGCATGCATTGATTAGGGTTGTCGACAATCTCGTATACAGTACCCTTGAAAATAGGATTTTAAATTTGTTTCAAGTAGTGACTTAATTTGCGTTGCTTTAATAAAATACATAAAGCGCTTAAATTAATTTGCCTTTTATATATCAGCTCCCAAAGTGAAATGACTTGTAGCTGATGCTTCTGTGAAGTTTAAAGTTCATCCATGTTGTGTCAAAAGGGACTAATAATTATTGTATTCATCGTCTTAAGAGTTTGTTTCGGCAATGGGTAGGTTCGGGTTGTTTTTTATTATTTACTATATCTCTTGTTACTCACGATTGGGTCTAGCTGTTTTGGTAGTTCTATTTTGGATTTCGCTATATATCTAATTATAAGTAGATTTGATAAAGTTCTTATCATTAGTATGTTTCAAAGCGCAACAAATAATATTGGCATAAAATCAAAGGCAAAAATGGACAGCTTGTTTAGACAATTAAATATTTGATCAAAAATAGTGTATAGCCCCAATTATTATTATCTGAACAGTCTTAACTTCAAACGAAACTAGTTTTTACCCCTATCTTCTTTTATGTCAAGTATTAGTTAACTTATTCCATACTAATTATAGTGCCTTTTTCAGTAAATAAAATCAATAATGTCAAAAAGGTGGATAAAAGTAAAACACCCGTATTTTAAATAAATTATTTTTTTATTAAATTTTAGTTTTATATACTGTATACAAAACTGAGGAGAAAACTTAGATTTTCGCAAAATAACTAGTGCATTTTATTCAGTTAATCTTTACTCACTAAATACTAATCACCCTGTTTAGCTAAACTATTACTGTAGTAATAGTGCAAGAGAAAGTCATCTGTGACAGCATTGATTGCTTGTAACTAGGGAGATGTTCAGAGAAGTTAGATGTAAACTCAGGTTCTTGTTCAAATCTGTCTGAACTGTTCAATTGAGCTGTAAGCCCTTGTCAAACAACTAAACTACGAACTAAAACTGTATTACACTTCTCTTCCAATGTTCTTCTCGTGCTTGGTAAATAGATTTGAGATTGATATTTGTCTTCTGAATTGAATACACATTTCAAAGCAATAAAATAGTACATTATTAAACCAATTCTTCTAACGTTTAATTCTTCAAAAACTCCAAATTTGTTATTAAATTTTATAACTCACTATCGGCGTTTCTCACAAATTATCATTTCATATTGTAAATTAGATTGTAATAATACAAATAAACGTATGAGAAAAATCCTTTTTGAACATGTTTGGTTGAAGTAAAGAAAAAAATAAAACTGAGAGTTAGTGTGACGAAATTAATAATAAAGTACTGTATTAGTAAATTTACTGAAAAAGACCAAGTAAAAAATAAGGGGTTAAATAAGGACCTTGGCTTAGATAAGGAGTCCCTGAAATTCCAGGTAGGTAAATTGAAGGAAAATTTTGATTGTTCCTCATGGCACTTGACGTGGAAAATTCAATAACACAGGTCGCAGAACTGTAAGATAAGTATTTTTTGAGAACACTAATATACAATGCGTGAAATTGGAGTAAAAACACAATTTTTTATATTTGGTCACATTACGAGTAACAGATCAAAAATTGAAATAAAACTTGTAGAGAATTTAGTTCTGAACAAAACATTACAATAAAAGTATACAGAAAGTGAATAAGCGATAGATCAAAAGAATATTTTCACAACAAAACTACTCACGTTCTAAATCAGGTCTGCAACGGCTACAAAACCGCTGGTGCAACTAGTTTTCTAAAAACTAATTATCTTACAGTTCTATTTAATTAGTCACGTCAAATACCATATTGAAAAATCTAATTCGTTTCTCAGTTTACCTACCTGGAATTCCAGGAAGGCCTTATTTAACCCCAGAGGGCACAGAGGTAAATCTGCAGGACGAGGTCTAGTACTTGTGTGTGGTACTTGATAAGACACTGAGGTGGGAGCCGCAGCTGCAAAGGGTGATTGACTGAAGAAAGTGGTCACTTATGACTTGCAGACGAATGGTTGGTACTACATGGGGACTGCACCCTAGACTTTTGCACTGGCTACATATTGCTGTGGTGAGGCCGACCATGACCTATGGTTCACTTGTTAAGTGGCCAAAGACAAACTTCAGTGCAGCGGTGCGGGGGCTTGCAGCAGTTCAGAGGTTGGCTTGTCTCATGATTTTTGGGGCCGAGAGTTCCTGCCCCGGAGAATCCTTGGACTGCATGTTCAATATCCTGCTCATAGATGTTTTCATCAGAACGGTTGCTAGGAAATGTGCATGTCGCCTCCAATTTGAGAATCTCTGGATGACTTTCAATGTACCCTTGGTTGGTCACACCAGAATTGAGCAGGTAAACAGATGTAAGGTCCTAGACATGACTTCAGATCATTTAGGACACTAGATAGGCCTTTGGTAAGTCCTTTCCAGTGGCGATTCCACCAAGGAATGACTGGCAAGATGGTGGCAGACCTCTTCATCCCTGTGAGTCAGAATGGTACACGGATGACTCTAAGGGAAGCAAGGAAACTGGTGCTGTGATAGTGGAGATGCAAAATCAGGTAAAGCTCTGCGTTCCTTTGGGGGATTTCCCCACGGTGTTCCAGGCAGAAGTGGCAGCCATAATAGAATGTGCAATGTTCAACCTCAACAGAGGTGTCAGGAACAGAAACATTACAATTTTCTCAGATAGTCAAGCTACTCTCAAGGAACTGGACTCCTGTACCTTCGACTCCAAGATAGTGTGGGAATGCCGCAACGCGGTGTCTTATCTTGGCAGTCTTCGTTGGCAGTAACAACGTTACCCTTTGCTGGGTCTCAGGACACTCAATGAAACAGCGGATCGTCTGGCCAAAGATGGCAATTCGATACCATTGATACCCACAACCCACAACCCTTTTGCGGCATCTCCAGCGCGCATGTGGATCGAAAGATCAACACGTGGGCACGTCAGTGTCACCGCAGAAGATGGGCAGAGCTTCCCCTCCTGAGAGTAAGCAAACTATCTCTCAGTTCTCCCTTCTCGTGGATAACAGAGAACCTTCTATGGTTAGGTAGGTCCAAACTCAGACTCATTGTAGGTCTCATCACGGGACACGGACATATGAGGAAACATCTTGCTCGCATGGGATTCTTCTCTGGAGACCCAATCTGTGTAGGAAGTGTGGGCTGTCCGAGGATACTGCCGATCATCTGCTGTATGACTGCACCGGGCTTGTCGAGGTAAGGGCTGCCACTCTCGGCGTTATGGAAGGTTCCCCGGGAGGAGCTAGTTGGGAGACTTCGGCAGTTCATCAGGCTTTTAAGCCTGGAAAATCCATGAGACATTCAACAACAGGGATGCGCAAAAAGCCATATAGCTGACGTGCTATAAGAACACTATTCCGCCCCTTTGTAATTGTAATTCAAGGCCCCCCTTTGTGCTTCAGGTAATTCAGGAGCTCCTAACGTTACCACAAATCTTCGTGAACCACCCTTTATAGCTGTACTCCAAGCGAATATTATTTGTTTCTTGCCAGGGGAGGTTAGTGCAGGAGTACCACGTTCGAGAGGTTAAAGCTCCTGGTTGGACGCCAGATTCTCTAGAAGTAAAGGGCTCAACAGAGCAGAGTTCTAATTCTCAACGGTAAGATCAGCCAGCCGCTCCCTTTCCTCACCTACATAACCCTTCATTTCTTCCTACCTCAGACCTATCATCGTATTATCACTGGAGGCATGTTGATGATGGGAGTGCTCACTATCCTTGCGGTGGCTCGTCACCAAACGACGGACATCGCTTGACGTGAAACCGCATAATTTTTAATTTTGGGTTGGGATAAGTTCCTGATCTCAAAATCCTGTAATCGACAACAATGACGCTAAGTACTTTAAACCACGTTATCGGTGTATGATTTACGTCAGGCAACTGAACCCATTTACATGGTTAGGTTAATTTTTTACTTCGATACATAAGATTTTTTACCACTTTTACAGAAAATGATCACTTTTTCCTAAAACATTTTAGTATGAATATAAAGAACGCAAAGTGAAAACTTAAAGTAATAACTATTATTAATGATCCTTCTATTATAACTATTATTATTGTTGTTCGTAAAAATAATTTCATACACATCAAGTGTAACTTGATCGTCGCAAAAGTTTTCGTGAGTTCCTCATTAGTGCTTGGAAATAGTTTGTTATTATGGTATAATGACTGCAAAACCCCTCAATATTTTTAAAATTAGTTTTAATTCAAATAAACTTTTAATTAAAGCACTAACGGACCAAGATGTTTTCTATACCAAGGGCACTTGATAACCAAAAATGGAATGACAATTAGTCATAAACTAACTCATTTTACTCACTTGAAACTTTAAATAAAAAAACTACTCAAAACTCAAGAGTTCCATTAAACTAGCGCTGGAGAGCAACAATTAGCTTTATCAGTTTTGATGTCTATGAAGTTACACAGAATGTTCTAATGATTCTAATCCTCTCTTAATTATATTACTGTTTTGATAAAACTAAACGATACTTACAATTACAACAAAATGACTGTAATACGACAACCTATTTTAACCAAACTATTGTCATGATTGAATAATAATGTCTGTGGGTGACAGAGGAGATAATTCTCAGTGTAGAGTTATAGTTATAGTTATCTCAAAGTGGATAGTGGATAGTATACTTATGAGACAGTTTAATTTAAGAATGGTGCGGTAGGGACTACGTCACTTTGAGAGGGAGAGAGACACGAGAACACTCAATGATGTGAACACATAAATTGGATGACTTTGACTCACCATTGTTCTAGTATATTTGGGTTGAGGTAGAGGACACCCAGCGCAGTCCATGGGCAACGGTATGAGAGCAACGGAGACCTCAGGGCGTCTGTGGCTGAGGCTGCACCGGACTTGGGCTGTGATGAGGGACCTTGGTAGACTCGTGCTGGGGGATGTGTTCCCACACATAGGAGTATAACTGAGCACATGGGTGAAGAAAACCAGTGTTTTGTAGAGGGTACAGCACTGGAGACACTGGGGTGATTCGGCGACACACAGCGGAGGTGCGGTACGCGACGAGGCACGAGGTGGCTAGGTGATACTTGGCGTGAGAGAAGTTGCTGAGAACACTGCGAGGGAAGAGAGAGATTATAAAAACACTGCAATTAGTGTAAAGTTAGGTTTACACAATAACTTTGAGAAAGAGGGAGATATACAGGCACTGTGGCTGTTAATTAATGAGAGTTTGAGTACGGGAGACGCGCTCTTCGGAGGTAGGGCTACATGAAATTAAAGGCGAAAATAAATGAGGCGATATTTTTTTACAAATCCGAACAAAGCGTCAACTCCACCACTTCTGCAGTGTGTGTGTGTTTTGTTTGAACGATATGTAAAGAATATCTGAATTGATTCAAATCTCAGATAATTCTAATGTGACTCTATTTATATAAATAGTGTTTGAGATTGAAATATTTCAATATATATGATTAATGAGTAACGTCTCTAATTTCTAATAATTGATCGTTTGAGTTAAATTTATGCCTAAATACTAAACAATGATAAAAATAAGCTGTGTATCGACGTTTCGCTGTTGATGTATATACTATGTGAGTTTGGTTACAGTAAAGCTATTCAATTTTGTTGTAAGTAAATGTGGCCCTTTTATATCCATTAGATATAGAGATCTCATACTTAGGAATGGGAAGTCTTTGAATAAAATTTAAAATGTATTTTACGCCCAGAATGTAGCATATATCTTCTCATCTATCTTTCATCAAAATAAAACCGATTGCACCACATTTAATACTAAAATACAACAGGACAATACTCTGGACACTGCTAAAGGTGAGGTCTAGGGGAAGTTCAAGGTTACGTCAACACTAAGCCGAAAACTGCAAGTCGCACATTGCACGCGCTATAATACATTTTCAATATTTTGTTCGTATGTAGATAAGCTCTATTAAACCGTGCATTTGTGGGATTGGAATTTCCCAAGTGTAAGCTAAATTGTGGAAAATATTGCGGGAAAGTTAATCCATTACAGTCATCACAGCCGGCACTCGCAGTCGCCAATAAATAATCACGAGGTGGTGACGGTGGCGGTGCCTGGCGGATGAATGATGAATTGCAGGCTCAAGCCTGAGATTGAAATCGATATTATCTGGGGGCTACCTTTTTTAAATTGCCTTCATTTGTACTGTAAATTTATGATTCACAAATCCTTCCTTATACCTAATATCTCCTCAGTATGAATATTATAACAAATTTATGATTATAAAAACAACTCAAAACATTTATGACACAACTACAGCCATTATATTGAATTCGTACAATCTACAATAAATCACAATATTCCATATTGACATAATTATGTACATGGAAAAAGTAGTTGCATGCTAAAACACAAAGCCAGAATATAGCTAGTTATTGGGTTGCGAATATGAACACTCAACATAATGAATTACGTTTATTCTAATCCAATCGACGTTTCGCTGTTGATGTATATACTATGTGAGTTTGGTTACAGTAAAGCTATTCAATTTTGTTGTAAGTAAATGTGGCCCTTTTATATCCATTAGATATAGAGATCTCATACTTAGGAATGGGAAGTCTTTGAATAAAATTTAAAATGTATTTTACGCCCAGAATGTAGCATATATCTTCTCATCTATCTTTCATCAAAATAAAACCGATTGCACCACATTTAATACTAAAATACAACAGGACAATACTCTGGACACTGCTAAAGGTGAGGTCTAGGGGAAGTTCAAGGTTACGTCAACACTAAGCCGAAAACTGCAAGTCGCACATTGCACGCGCTATAATACATTTTCAATATTTTGTTCGTATGTAGATAAGCTCTATTAAACCGTGCATTTGTGGGATTGGTGTAAGCTAAATTGTGGAAAATATTGCGGGAAAGTTAATCCATTACAGTCATCACAGCCGGCACTCGCAGTCGCCAATAAATAATCACGAGGTGGTGACGGTGGCGGTGCCTGGCGGATGAATGATGAATTGCAGGCTCAAGCCTGAGATTGAAATCGATATTATCTGGGGCTACCTTTTTTAAATTGCCTTCATTTGTACTGTAAATTTATGATTCACAAATCCTTCCTTATACCTAATATCTCCTCAGTATGAATATTATAACAAATTTATGATTATAAAAACAACTCAAATCATTTATGACACAACTACAGCCATTATATTGAATTCGTACAATCTAGAATAAATCACAATATTCCATATTGACATAATTATGTATATGGAAAAAGTAGTTGCATGCTAAAACACAAAGCCAGAATATAGCTAGTTATTGCGTTGCGAATATGAACACTCAACATAATGAATTACGTTTATTCTAATCCATGAAGTTTGAAATTACTAGTAATTATTTAAATAAACATTAGATTATAATATTTTGATAATCACTTCAAGATTAAAATAACAATATGGTGCAGGTTCGAAATAAGTTAGCTATTAATTAATTTAAAGGATTGTATTGCTTTTCCATTAGCCTTATATTGTGATAATCCTAATTTATTCGAAATATAGAAGCGTATTTACATAAGTCGCAGTTGCTAATGTTCTTGGGTCTTGCTTTAGGTTGGAGTGTCTACAACTGCTTGAGATAATGTGCCTAAAACGCGAGCGATGCATCAACATCGTAATGTGTTTTGATATTATGATGAATCTTTTACTTAAGATTTTTCAGTAATGTTTGTGTAATTATACTCCATTAGCTAATGTGTTCCATCTTAATAATTAAATCAGAGGTGTAAAGCTTCCATTCATTCAGTGACGCCCACCGACACTAACACTAGTGACAGACTAGTGACTGAAATAAGCGTGTATCAAGGACATGCGACTCTTACTCCCGTTTCAGTTTCCAGCCAAGATGGCATTTGGCCACGACAACTGTACTGTCTACCTTCAATCCCAATCCTCCTGCTTCTCCATTTGACGCTCATTTTCCTCAAGTTGATCCTCACTTCAATCTTTTTTTGGCCATTCCAGAGGTCGTCTCCCATCAGGGGTTTCTGCCACAACCTGTTTCAATTATCTCTTATTATTATTCTCAATTATGTCTGAAGTTTCCTGATTTCTCTATTGTGTTTAATTTCCCCAAATTCTATTCTCTCTTGTGGATTCGCCGAATTGAAGAAAAAGTCAGCTTCATGTTAACCAAAGTAGGAATACAGCTAATCAAAACCAGTAGTTAAATATAAACTACTTTATACAGATTTTAATCCATTATAGAAAGGTTTCACATTTCGATATGTGTGAAATCATTTCAAATAAATATTTAAACCAAGTGACAATTGTTTGAAAAATCTTCAATCTACCAAAGTGGAATGCTTATTACTTTAAAATTTCCTCTATTGAAAATTGACCTTTACGTCACTAAAGTAGTTAAAATTTATCTTTAGTTAAATGATTCAAGATATAACAATATCACATACGGTTAAAAAGCAAGAAAACCGTGTCGGGAACTGCTATTTATTAAAAAATCTTGAACATCTCCACCAACTAGTGGGATAAGCCGTATAAGCTAAGTACCATCGTCTCCTATCTGGACAATTTACTTTGAAATGTTTCACCAGACATAATTTTAAACGTTATTGATTTTCACTTAAACCATTAGAGATTCAAATTAACTTCTGTTGATCATGCAAATATTTTCGATTATAATACTTTTTTCATCTACTTGGTTCTAACAAGGCAAAACACTGCTGATTCGCCAGATACTGCGATAACAAAAAATAGTCATTAACTATTTGTCACCACTAACGTAACGTTTGATGGCTGATGGATCATTAAAATGACAAACATTAAATCTAGCTCAACGATACGTCTATCCAAATAAAAATTTATTTCACGCTTATCATGTTCAAAGTCATTCTTCATTGATGAGTGCCATTAGCGGGATATTTTATTTTATTTTGGTTGAACCTTTTTGTAATTTAAAAGTATGTTACCCCTTAAATGGTATGTATAAAGACATAATTTTAGTTAAACAGTTTTAAATTATAGAAATTATGGGAGAAGAGATAGTATAGAAGATACCAGGTGTCCACAAAAGATTCATCAGGGTTTAGTTGCTTGATTCAAATGATCTTTACGCCTACACTATTGAGGGAAAAATGTGTTAAAATATTTCTTTTAGTTTAAAATCATCTATGTAACACTCATTTTTACCACTTTTATGGTTTTATTATATAGTTTTTAAGTTGTTATTGTTTAAAACAATTTTTGTTTGAAAAACGACCAAAATTTACCTTTGATAATAACTAAGTGTAAGTTGTGTAGACATTTCAGAAGAAATGCTGCTGCTACACGCCAGAGTAAGGATACTCCTGTGTGTAGGAGCAGCATTTAACGCAGGACCGTTGGTATCGCCAATTTGAAGCCACAGGAAGTGTACTGAAATGCAAACGCTCCAATGTAATGGCGTCAATCCGCCAGCAGATGCTGGCTAATGTTTGGGTTGATCTGCAGCTTCGCTTGGAAACCTGTCTTGCGATAGATGGGCGACACATTGAACATCTAAAGGAGTTCAAAAGAAAATAAACCTTTTTTTCCAATGTTCATAACAGTATTTGTTTAGCCACACGCTCAATAAAACTATTTATACCTGAATCTTTTGTGTACACCTGTAATTTTAGGAAAACATAAATATGTTTTTTAAGTTTTGAATACTTAAATTTAAAACAAAAATAAAAACTTAATTCAGGATTACCGAATTGGTAAAAGATTTAAGAGAATGAAATAAGTACTACATTGTAGCATATATTGTAACATGGAGGATACGTGCAAGTTAATTTAAGCTGAAACATAATTTATAATTACGGTTTGTATTAGAGGACTTATGCTGTAACGTACTAACATGAGGTTGAAGCCTCGAGTGTATCGCAACGCTACAGTATTCATGAATATTAAAGTATTTAAACGAATATCACCATTCCAAGCTATTTCAGAGGTAAAGATTTCTAAGAATTTTTAGCTCGGTTTGGTTAAGTTATTGTTTGAGAATTCCCCGCATAGCTGCTCGCATTGTTATAGAGGTGCGCCTCTTTCTTACTTCCATGAAGTTACAAACACAACAAAGACTGTGTCTGCAGAAAGTTCGCAGCATTTTATGCTACGTTACGGTCGAGATGTTTTTAAAACTTTCCGCGAACTTTGCATTTACAGCTCTTTTGGGCGTCGTAAGCGTATTAAGAAAATATCCTGTACATGTACGGTATTTCAATATCGTGTTTCATTTTAAACACCCCTTTTCGTCGCTTTTGATTCCGTACGAATAATATCAGCCTTATGTATTAATATATTAATACAGCAATATATTAATTGTCTAAATTGTTGGATTTTTGTACTATCAAATTTATACTTGAAAAATCAACGCAACAAAACGGTTTAGAGGACATCAATAAACGATCTTTTTTACAAAAAAATGGTCAGGAATTCTCACTTTATGGACATTGGTGAAAAGTTAAAAGCAATAATTTTTTTTTAATTAGTTTAAATTTTTTTAACAATTGAAACACAGATGAAATTTGAACATAAATATATTACAAATTTCCCAATCATAGGTTGATTTATTTGATCAAAATTTATTATACTTGTATAACGAAGTAATTTTTTTATATAAAAATGTTTTTATGGATCAAAAATATATCCTACAAGAATAGGAAAAATATTTAGTTGAAGCAACCAAATCTAAAAGAAATGTTTTTATGATTTCGGAGATATTGACTGTTAAATTATGAGACATACTAAACTAAGATTATATGCCATGGAACATGTATCGTATGTTGTTATTTTAAAATAGATTGACCAAATAGTCTTACACGTTATTAGCTACCTCTATTCCCAAAATTCTATCTCACGTATTTTAAATTATTAAGATGTTTACTATGGAGTGGAAATAATTTAGTTTCGGAGTAGGCAGATTACCTGATGTTATGTCTGAAACTTTGCATGTTCATGTCAGCGAAATGCTGGAAATTATTCACAGTAGATAGAGTTTCACGTTCGTTAGTTCCGTTCGACATTCCGACGCCACCTGATGAAATACGATACTTCCTCGGCTCGTGACTCTACTGGCAATCGCTGGAGTCTGCTTAAGCTCATCCAAAATGACGACTTTCAAACTTTTATATTCTCAAAACTTAAATAATGAAGTAAAAATAATTTGCTTTAAAGTAATATTTCTCAAAATATTTTATTTTATAACATTTTACCTAAGAAGGGTAAAAACCAATTTATGGTTTGGTACCAACAACCCGTTGTTTTTAAAGCGTTAATTTTAAACTCCCTAATATAGTATCATGTAAAACCCTTATGTTTTCATGCTTATTTTTGATAACTTTGGCGAATTATTGTCATAAAAATTATTTTCTTAAAATGATTTAAACTTGCGTTTATATATATTTTTTTTCATTGTAAAATTAAGAATTTTAATACAATTAAAGACAACCTCTCTTTGAACTGAAATTTTTTAATGTACCCAAATGCAATCAAACAGAAAAAAACTGCGAAATGTGGAAATATACCACAACCCATTTGAAAGTGGCAATCTATTTGTGGTGAGTGACACACTTAAATACATTACCATTACTTTGTACACAATGTTACGACAATAAAGCTAGTTTTTTATTTTATTGTAAAACATCCATTTTATAATTTCCTTCAATCAGTCCTCTGATTAGTTATATTAATTTTCATTAATTTCCCATCTTTACGACAACTAGTGATTACGACAAGCGATTCTGCCGACAACTAGAACGGGGGCCTGTGGGCGGAGCACCCAGCGAGCGAAGCGAGTTTATGCCTCTACAATTACGTGTTGACTCTAAGAATATTATGAATATTTTTCTATACATCGCTTATAACAAATTTAACTTATTTTGAAACTTTAGAGGTTTTTTATTTTATGTAGATACTCCTATAAATTTAAATACGCTAATATCAATTCAATATGTTTTGGTGATATTTATTTTTGAATAAAAGTACAGCCCACAAGTTATATGCGCCTGGACGGTAGTATATTGTGTTAAAAAGTAAAATACACGCCGTGTTTTCACATTGTGAATTTCAATCAAACTGTAGAGCCATAGAACACAAAGTTCCACCGTGATGTTTGTTTCAATATATACTCGCACAAATAAATTTAATAGCGTTTGTTGCTCGCGTGAAAGCCCTTTCCAGTAATCCTGTTTTCAGATTCCATTATCTCGACTCAGCCACAGCTATTTCATTTACATATTTTACGTTCAAAGAGAATACTACGAATACTACTCAGTTTATTATAAAATTCTTCATTCCGTCAATTACTGCCATAGTGGAAGCGACAGTGAGGTATTTTTAACGAGATAGATTGGCAGCCGTAGGAAATGGTACGTTCACGGTTTACATTCAACAAATTAGAATTGTGTTTTTAGAAGAAAAATGCGTTTTGCATGAAGCTCAAAGAATTTAGCTTCAAAGTAAGTTAACAATATAGCCAGTCATGCATATCTAGGAACTTGATATTAGAACTTAATAAACCCTATTGTCATTAGGTTACTAAACAGTTCTAAGTACCTAAAATTCGATATGTTTGCTGGGCTGAAAAGTTTCACTGTCGAAAACGTTTGCTGTTTTCGATTGATTGATTAAAAGTGATTTATTATCTACCATAAAATTTCCTTAACAACATAAAACGTAGTATACCATTACCCAGCATTAAGAAGACTAGCACAATCTATAGCATTGTCACTATGCTATCGTGTGTCATAACAACCATGCTATGATAGTAGTGCTATAATTCTAAAGCAAAGTAAATTATAGCTTAGTTCTATCACATTGAGCTCCTAATATTTAAAATGTTTGTTTTGCATGTAACTTCCTCGTTTAACTTCCTGTCAAAGATAAATAGAGTTTATTCGTACAACGTACGAGTCCTGAATTTCGTATAATATTTCCGGAATTTCCTATAGGAAATTATATAAATATATGTATGTGACATACAGTGTGGGCGTTTTAATAACAGTCACTTTTTTAAGAAGATGTTTTCACCTATACTTTTCTTGCCACCATATTTCTTTGTAGACAAGAAAGCAGGTCTAATTATCAATTCAAATAAAAATATATTTCATTTCGCAATAATAAAACAGATATTCATATACGATTTGGTTTGAATAAAAAATAAAAATATAGTATAACTTATTACCTAAATATACATAAATATTGCGAAAAATGATTCTCACAAAGAAACTACTCCCGACTGCAAGAATAATTCTATAACTTCTTTACAAAATTTGATATTTAAATAACGTGAAAATATATTATTACATTACTGACAAACAGACATTTATAAGTTCGAAACCCACTTCTTGGGATCCAGGGAGCCTCAGAACGGGCGCACTAAGTGTAACGAACTAAGTAAAGATAGCGGTAAACCTTCAAGTAATAGAAGGGTAATACTTATAATATGTTTTTTACATTCTTTTGGGAAATTGTGTCTAAAGGGAATATTTTCAGTTCCTCAAGCAAAACGGCGGTCCTTATAACTGTATGACGTTACTAGCTATATGACGTCAACGTTTCAAATTTTAGTCTGACGATTTACCGATAACCCTCAGGCCAATTTATATCTAAGTAAAAATGTTTGCATTTACTTCCCTATGGGATAAAGGTTACATCATGGATATGTCTAAAGAGAATTTTTTCAGTTCATTTAAACAGCTGTTCTTATAACAAACCTATAACGTCAATAACTAAATAACGTTACTGTTACAAATTTTAGTCACGAAAATTGCCAACACCCTCTCCTTAGATCTAAGACATTTCAATGTCAAAAACTGATTTTCACAACCTGAAACCGAAACGGAGGCATTTCTGCTTCTGGGTCGGAGGGCGCTGCGCTACCACTTCACTCAAGTAGTGTCTCCAGTGAATATACTTTTTTAATTTTCACAAATTCATGTGGGTACTTTATATTGTTATTACCCTCTCCTCTAATACGTAGTATAAGGAGAAGGTATAAGTAGTATATGGAAAAAGTCAAAATTTTCAAATTTGACTTGAGAGTTTTGATATCCGTTTTGAGTCTCCCTAAATCCAAAAAAGTGATTTTCGGACTGATGCCTCCCCGTCTGTTTACAAACCAATAGACTAAACTAACCGTCCGATTTTTATGAAATTTGGTACATACAGTAGGTGGCTATATCACTTTGTCTATATATCGAGACCATTTTTTATTTTTAAGGGTAGTTGACCCCTAAAAACTGTAAACACGTGAAAAAACTAGTTTATCAAAATCTTTTATTGCGATTTTCATTAAAATTTCATGGTTTATAGTTGTTAATGTCTAAAATAATATGAGACCAACCGTATATAATAATGTGAGACCCACCGTAACGAATATGTAGAACTAATGGTTCAACAGTTATAGGTTTTTAAATGTAGCAAATACGTGTTAAATTTAAGATTGGCCATGTTCTGAAATCAAATAGCATTACGGAATTGTTGTAAAAGATTATATATTCTGGGTCACGGCATAGTTTGTTAATAACAATACTGAAACTATAAGACATATTAATAGCATTCCCAAAAAACAAATCTAAGTGGATTGATTCACAATTATCCAATCCAACCTAAAACCAAAGCAAACCTAACTGCAATATGGCTTTTATAGGAAAGATTAAATTTTCTGTATCGCGGCATTGTTTATAATAATACTCGCGTAATCTAACATTCATTAATTCCACTTGCAATAAACAAAATAAAATAATTACACTGGAACAAACAAACCAACCAGTAATCTATTCGCTGAAAATAACGCACAATGACGTAAGCTGTTGATTGGTGAAAATGAAGCATCACAAGATCAGTTATTATTAAAATATTCACATTATTTATGTACGCATGTGATAAAAATGTATCACGTTCTTTCCTCAAAAGCTTAACATGTACAAACTTTACAGACCAGTGGGCCAAAAAATCAAAGATCATTAAAACTGGTCCAGCCGTTCTCTATTTATAAGTTGTGTAACTAATATGATTTTTTTGTATATTTAGATGATACTCTCTACTCCCACGCGCCATGTAATATAGAAATATTAACCTACTTTCCTCAACTAACTACATACCATATTTGTGACGTTTTTAATCACGCAAAATTGCGTTTAGATAAAAAATATTACTTACATGAAGAATCTATTTCAGGACCAACTTATAAAGTGTATTTGCCCATGATAAATATAGTTCTAAAACCTTTAATTTGGAAAATAACGTGTACTTCTGTGTTTTTTGCGAATATTTTTGGTATATTTTTCCGATGAAATATAAATATAAACGTTCTAATAATTACTTTAACAGCATCTCCATTTGTTCCAACTAAATTTTACATGGTCCTAAACCGTCGAACAAATTAAATTCATTAGAGAGGCCTTGTACATTTCCGCCTTAATTTCTATTCATGTAATTTACTTTTACAGCTTCTCCGTTTAACACTCATAATATTTAAGCCTCTTTGAATTTATTTTTCCTCTCGGCGTTTTCTAAAAAAGTATTTCATTAAACACCATAAAAACACTTTTAATAGCACATTAAGTCGTATATCACTTCTTCATTAAAATTAGATTTAAAGGTAATAATCAACATTCAATAATATTTATATAAGATATACTATTTGAATCAGGATCAGCAAAAAAATCAATAGATTCTGAACCTATAATAGGTTTATGATGGATTCCCAAATTTAAAATAACAATAAAATAATGAAACTTAAAATAATAATTTACTTTATTTTTTAAATCTTTGAACCCAAGCTTACCTACTGGGATCACAGCGACTAGAATCTCGGTAGACTGCTGGCAAACGTCGGTGAATTGAGCAGAGGGAAACGGAAGCTATGATGACAACAGCACAAGCGATCATGCTCTGCGGAGCGGAGATCTGAGCTGATGCGACAAAGGTAAATAAATACGGAACTTGCATGCTCACGGTGTACTCTCAGAGTCGTGCTGATTATATTTGAAGACGAAGATTATACTTCTTTAGTAATATAAAGAACTTTCACTGCAAGCAAGAAAATTGTTTGCGTCTTTAAAGTAGATCAATAAAAACTAAATTTTGTACAAAAAAGACTTAGTTTGAAAAAATAAGAATAATAACCTTATGATATCAAACTTTTCCAGGTTGACAATTTGAAACCCGAAAATAGAAAAGAAACAGGAACATTTAAACGATTAATAAACATAATTACATAATTGTTAGCCATAGCTAATGCCCGTTAAAAGTATCAAAGATTATCAAAATTCTCTCACCGTGTTCTTTCTGAAATCAGCCCCTCTACTCAGGGGCCCCTCTACCTATTTCATCAGTGGCTGGCAACTCGAGTCGTTATTTTAAACTATTTGAAGTAGAATCAATAGAATTTTATTATTACTATTGATTCATGATACTTTGTGACCTACCATCGGTTTTCCAAAGCTATTCTTATTTCTTAATTATTTACATTTAGTTATCCACAAAATACTAACTATTTTATTAACTAAATTTTTGAACCATTTATACCTTTTGATCCCTTTTAATCTGAGGGTTAGGTTAGTTGCCAGTTAAAAAGATTGATTTCCTCAAAGCAAAAATGTGTTACACTATCTTCAATATGATTAAACATTATGAATTTCTATAAGAACATGCTTTAACTAAATATATTTTACATTTAACAGAACAATTTGACTCAATTATATTAATTTATTTCACTTTATCCAACTTTAACATCGAACTTAAAATGTGTACTGCATTACCCTTCAAAAGTATACTTAATTTCATGAAAGGAAAATGTAAACCTTTGGACTTCTTTGGCATCAGGATATACATTTCAACTTAGCCGACACTCCTACACATCACCTTTAAAACTTAATACCCTACAACTATTCAGAATTATTAGTTCAAATTTAATACAATGTTTTGCATGATTATTAGATTTTTACTATTCAATTTTTATTACATTACTTTGTTATTCTGTAAAAAAATCTTCTTATATAGCAGTTAAACGTGGCCAGGTGAAGATAAGAATATTTACAAGGCCTCTACAACGGAAAGCACTCAAACTTTACTGCCCATTTGCTTCTTCCGTTTTTTAGCCAACAATTTAATAAACAATTTTAAATTCCATATCAAAAATCAAAATATAGGAGAAGTGTATAACAATTATCATAACTGAATACTATTTTGATTGAAACCTTCATTATCACTATTACATTGAAATTTTCTACTGATATTTAAAAAAATATATTACTATTTGAAATTGTAGTATCTTCATGATAATGCCTTCATATGACTACAGCTATAAAGACTGATGAAAACTAGGGATTTCAAGTTTTGTGTTATTTCCATGTTTTAGTTGTGGAACCGTACCAGAGTATGATAAAGGTTGATCGCTACATTTTTACAGCGACCGAGATTTTGTAAAAAATAAAATTGTCTGACTAATACATAAGTTTTTTTCTCAACACGATTGTTCAAATTAAGAGTAGAATTCAGTACAAATCATAGGTAATTTATTTTTTAAACGTTTTTAATTTTAAAATTATGAAATATAATATTAATGATAGCTATATTAAAAAATGGCCAACATCCTCCACAATTGATGTGAACCTTTTTCTTATGGCACACCATATTGTATGTGTTTTTTGGATAGTAAATATAGATTTAATTTTACACTTGAGTAATTTTTGATACATTGAACAGTTAATGGACCACAGTTAAAATATCAAGATATAATATAATACAGGAACGTATATACTGGTAAGAAAATGAATCTAACTGTTAACATTTAAATTCCATTTCCAGCTGTTCAACACATCATCGTTGTATTGTAAACATTGCTAACCTATATGAAAATGTAGTTCATACACTGGCAGCTGATGTTTTTGACATGGATATGTCTTAGCTCTGGGGGGTGTTAGTGCTTTTTAAGATGGAAAACATGTAACAGGTTTCCGTAGAAACTACCAGAGCTATTGTATTAAATTTTTTAAACATAGGAATAAGAACAGCTGTTTAAATGAACTGAAAGCATTCCCTCTATACATATCCATGATCTAACCTATTTCGCATAGGGAAGTAAAATACACACATTTTTATATTAGTTCATACCCTAATGTATTTTATTATGTCTTCATCTCTCTGTGCTTCGTGTAACTAAATGTACGATATATATTTTAAGGATAATACTCTTATTTACAAAGATTAGATTAGATTAGATTAGATTGTCTTACCGGCCTGCTACATCGTATTGGAATCCCCTAGAGCCCTAGAGACATAGATTATAATTGAAACTTGATTCATAAACTGTATTTACAGTAGAATTAAAAGTAAAAGCTAGTCACACACTTTTACTTGTTATCTTTCCACGGAATGATATTGTGGATAACCTGAGGCGGCTCAGCTGTTACGTAACCTTTCTCTAATGATATAACATCTTGTATCGATCATTAGCGCTGCAAAGCATCTCCAGACTTTTTTCATTTCTTTTTATGTCGAATGAAATGACCCGGAAATTACCTTAACCCGTTCTTAAGTAGTTTAAAAAGGTTAATTAATTTTTAAAAGCACCATTATGTGAATAGATGTCATCCTTAAATGAGAAAAAAATTAAATTACTTTTGGTGAAAAATGTAATAATATTTAATGTAATAATATTCATCAACAAATATTGTTTTAGCATGTATATTTATCAGAGCTACTATGGCCCTTGCCAACTAGTTCTGCAAACTTGGCAAGGTTATGAATATGTAATAATCTTGAATAAATTAAAGTTGACTTTGAAACGCCTCAGTACATCTGGTATGGATAAACTCACTTTAATAAATTCATATTAATTTAATTTGAAGAATGTGTCATGGAGCAAAAAACTTGTTTTTATATACATCCGCGAATGCCTTAAAGACTACTCGTTACATTTCTTACCATCATTGCCTAATGATTTGCATGTCTGCCAGAATAATCTGTAATCGAAATATATTTAACATTGCGTTAATTGAATTAATCGTGAATCTGCTGCATCTGCAATGAAATAATAATGGAAAAAACTCGCTGAGTTCATTTCATAATTACTATAAAAATTGGAACCACTGCATGATGGGTTGTGATGCCTCACCAGAAGTGCACAGTGCTTCATGTTATGTTAATAGATTTTTCATTGCTAAAGCTTGTGTACCTCAGCAAGGTTGTCATTGCCAATTTTATACAGCTTATTCTTTAGACAAGGATATTTTTCTTCAGACCAAGTTGTGAGGAGCCCATAATGCTAAGATTTAATTTCTTATAGTAATGTATAAAACTTCAGCAAACTGAGATCAGTTTGCTGAAGTTACTACTGAGAAATTGCTACGCCACCTAGACAGGTGGAGTATCTGTAACTTCAGAAGGTTCCTCACAAGTCGGACGACAATATCGTTCGTGAGGGATATTGTACAACAAGCACAAAACAAATAGGTAGGTAGAAAAAGAACGCGATACTGTCCTACAGTTTACTTTTTCTTTACTACCTATTTCACTTAAACTTAGGCTACTCTATTTCTGTCCGGGGGTTTTCAAGCAAATCTCTACTCTCAATGCACTTTGTTTTTAAATAGTCAAAGTAACGAAGATGGAGACTCTTCAGGCTTCATATCGAGATCGCGTAGATTAAAAACTAATTACATTATGAATGAAACAAAATAACATTTTCCCTACAATACTCGACTACAGCTGACGTATTGCTGATTGTTGCAGCATCATCTTTACCTCAATAATTTTACAATCCGAGCGAAATTTATAAAATGAATATCGCATTCTTTAACCTTACACTTAAATTTAATCGGTTTTTGGCCAATTTTCCATTTGTGAAAGTGTAAAACATGATATTGTTTAAAAAAATGTTATGAAAATACTTCGTGTCTTTCTGGGGATGCCTTTGATAAAATCATACCCTTTAAGACCTTACTACGTTGAATATAGAATGAGTAAAAAATACTAAGAGTTGTTTAAGTCCCTACTTTACGTAATCCAACATGTGGCTAGTAGTGGCAACTAGTTTCACTTTCTATGGAATCATCGTCAGAAGAGCCAAGGATGTGTAGAATTTTCTTTAAAAATCGTCACTGTCTACAAACACTTTAAGTATTTACTCGTAACTGGAGTCTATAAACGACTAATCTGTAAATAAAAAAACGTTATCGTTTGTTTTTTTAATCAACTTTCAAATTAAGATTTGTGATTTGTATTGTAATAAGGGATTCATTTGGCTTGTTAATATTTAAACTTGTATTGCCTTACTAAACTTACCTATTGGAAACAAGATGGTATTGAAACATGTAAAGTGGAGGCTGGGTACATTTTACAACCAATTCAATCGGATATAAAGCCGGTTAATGTCGCGAACAAACATTTGGAGCATTTACGGCTCATTTATTTTTTAAATCGCTTCTGTATATTATCCCCAGCAGTACATACGCCATTTACGGAATTCGACTCTTGATACATGTTTCTACAGCAGTTAAGAAAACAATTTGAGCTATTCAACTTTTTTTATTCACTAGACATTAATTTCTATAATTCTTTAAATTCTTTATTAAATTCTTTAATTTAAATTCTTTGATTATTAACGCCACTACAGACGCCAAAGTGAAGGTATGTTCCGCCAGAATGTAACATTGATCTTACGAGACTATAATTCAATGAGGCTACCACTGATGCAGACTCTTAAGTTGCGTTGCGTAGGTATAACGCTTTCTAAGACGAGATAGTATTGAGATTTTACAAAACAGAAAAGAGAATTGTAATTCAAGTACTTGATTTTGGAATTACATATGGGCCTTGACAATAAGTATTGCTAACTTAGCATAACCATGACTATGTAACATACCAGGCTTACATCATGTTTAGCAGCCAATTTTACAGATATTGACTTAATTTTCTCAAAATAATAATACTGTATAAACATAAAGGACGCGTCGTGTTTAGTGGCGACACTCATCAACAAGTGGGCCGGGCCACCGGAGGTGATACCAACCTCATTATTGTGATAAACAGTGCTGTCCCGCCTCCGGGCTTACTTTGTGATAAATAACCTCGTTTTTCTTTTGTCTTTCATATACTTTTTTCATATCTTTATAAGAAAATGAAAAATCATGAGATGAGTTTCTGTGATTCTACAGCTATAAGGAAGTTAAATGAAAAAGTAATTTGCTTTCTCACTATCTTATAAAGCTGCTTTTAATCTTGGAGGCGATGAAAGCTTAGTAAAGAAGGTTAAATGAGGAATCAACAAATTCGGCAGATTGAACTCATTTTCTCAATCTTTTACTTGATTTCATTATATTTCGGTAAAATCTTATTATTATTTTACTTGGTAACGACCATTATTTTAACTTTTAGATTTTTAAACTATACTCTTTAAGTAGTAGGAAACCGGCAGAGAGATGACAGAATCGACACGTTTTTCCCATAAGAATTACATTGAACAATTTTTGGACATTTGGTTTTTTCTCAGTTCAAACTTTCAAATTTCAACATTAAAAAATCAAAATATCCATTTAAAATTTTAAAATTTCTATTTAAAAGGTAAAACATGCACCGGTTTTATAAAACCTATAAATATAGAGTAGTGATAAACTAGGAAAGAGACAACAGATTCGGCACGTTTTTCCCATAACAATAACATGGGGATCAATCTTTGGACATTTCGTTTTTAACCTTAAAAACCGACCCTTATTAACATCCAATCTACTGCCTGATATTATACAACATCATTTTTATGAAAATAAAAACTAAATATTACAAACATGGCCGTTAAAGAATTTGAGAAACCTTGCGCGCGCCGAGTCCCGCGGCCCCGCGTATTGCTCATGCCACTGCCGCAAGTATCATGTATTAAGTGTTGGTGCAGGGGGTGAGTCCTGCACCAACACTTAATACATGACTACCTTACGAAATCACTCTTATTAATCCATTATCGAATCAGAAACCCCAATCACGTAACATACAACTCATCCACTTTCCAGTTAAGTACCCTCTCTACAAAATAAATGTCCTTATATTTTGTCTTTAACAATTATTCCTTATAAAATCCACCTCTAACTATATTGCCTCTATTATATGCTCTCAATATATGAAATAGTTTTTGTTTATAGTAGTTTTTTCTACCTTTATTTGCCTGTAGATCTAAAAAGTCTTTATTCTTCCAATGTACATTTCGCCCCTTAGTGCAGTATCATCACAGGGTAAAATCTTGAGTGTAAATAAATAATGTTAGTATAAATTCTTGTAAAAATTTCATATGTTTAATAATTTCGTGAATGTGGTGTATTTGTATTTTCAATTTTGTTAATAATTTTGAATAGTATTGAATTTAAATAGTCTTCTCTCTTGTTTAGTAAATTGATGTTACTGAAATTCTGGATGTGTTTGTATATTTCGTAGCTTTCTTAAATTTTTGCAATTGATTTTGATTTGGTATTGTATAAGATTGTTATGGATTCTGGAAATTTTATTTGGTGGGTATCATTGTCTATAAAAGAACACAACACCAGCCACCACAAAAATCCCACCTCAATAGTAATGAAACACCATAAAGACAATGACTAACAAGTCAAAAGTTCAAGGTTAGTTATGTTATAGGAGAACTCTTAGTTGTTAGATTTACATTCAATTCACTAGTGTCATTTTTTTATGTTTACTTGTACCATGTGTCTTTTCTAATAACCATAAAGAACCCAATGTTGAACGTGAGTACTATAAAATACTATATTTACTTTTAGTTCACTGATGCCATGTATTTTATGTCCGGAAACAGGAAACCTTTTTACACAAATAGTTTGATTTACAAGGAGACATTCCTCAGGTATTAATGAAAATCTACGAGTAAGAGTGTAGCCTAGTCATATGGTTGGTTCTACGATCACTATAAAATACATGGTAGAGGTCATAAACGAAAGCAAATAACGTCAGTGAATCAAATGAAAATAAATTTTGACATGGATATGTCTTAGCTCTGGGGGGTGTTAGCAATATGCACGACTAAAATTTGAAACAGTGGCGACATTTGTTTAGTGACGTCATAGTTTTGTTATAAGAACAGCTATTTAGATGAACTGAAAACATTCCCTTTACACATATTCATGATCTAACCTTTTTCCCACAGGGAATTAAATACAAACATTTTTTAAATATATAGTATTTGACAGTTAGTTAATTGAGTCAGAATACTGAGAACCATAAAAATGTTGTAAATGATTGATTATTAACATTCGATATCCTGACGTCATTTGTTTTGTTTAAAACAAATATGACCCTGTGAATTGTAGTAATCGTGGCTGGTACCGTATCTCTATCGAAACTCTGCAGATTATCAAACACAACGGGCCAGACACAGTGAACAAGGCAATCAGACGATTGGCTGTGACATCCCAGTGGATCACAGGCATGTGGAGCCGCAATCAATCTACTATTCTATACCACAGCTGGTATATTCAGTAAAACTATTACTAAATTGTTAGTCAAATTAAGATTTGAAGTATCAGTTTAAAGTCGTCGAGCTAATATTCACCTTTGATTTGTTTTATTATTAGATCTTTCTTTCCTTCAGAAATTAAAGTATATCACTACTCACGTTTACTGTTGATTTTTAGGAATGGAATATATCTCGTCATCCGAAATATATTGCTTGAAATTTACATTAAAAATGTAGATTTCACAGGCCCATCACACCAAACAAGCAAGGAAATCCTTCACAATTTACAAAATCCATTGTTCAGCTTAGTATCGGTTGCTAAGATACATTTTACGTTTACGATACATATATCCTTTACTTTAGTTCACTCATTTCAGGTCTCGAAGGAATAGACTAATACAATACTTCATAAACATTCAGCAAATGTTGAGAATGTAGGATAGTTTTGGACCAGTTTCCGTAGTTTTCAACTCAAGATACCGGGTTGCAAGCGATCCTTCCAGTGAAACACAGGGCTAGAGTCGCTAGAGCCAGTTTGTAACTGGAAACCCTCGAAAAAAATTACGCCAGCTCAGGCTAATGTAATATACGAGTCTCCAAATGCTGCTAATATCAAATGTTGAGGTAGCTTTCATCACTAGTCACCAAGACATATTCTTTATCTCGTTTAAATACTATCGAGTTTTGTTCTGTGTTTATTATCAGTGTAACTTTTCTATGATTTGTTCTCATTAGCAGTTTTTATTTTAACCCCAGGCTGATTTTATAGTTCATATTTTATTCCTACCACTATTCCTATATTCTATCATCTTTTGAAATGGCAACCTACCCAGGTAGGGATTTAAGGCCCAGTAAAAATGAAAAATAAGTGAAAGAATCCTTGTTTGAAATTCATTATTGGTAATGGTGGATTGATGTTATTTAGATTTTTATTGCGGGCATTTTCCATCACGATATTATGTAAAACAAAGTTTCACGACATGTTAAGATCTGGAATCTGATGCCGTCCTCAGGTGAAATAATATCGAAAACATAGCACAATTAACAGATAATCCGGACCAAACCGGTATAAAGCTGAAAACATAAAAGTTTAAAGCATTCAAAAAATCTTTCAAACAAACCATTAACTAAACATTACACACATAAGAAACCAAACACGTCCGCTCATCACGGAGACTCAAAGACAACTGAAAGGAGTGGGCGTGTCCCACCGGAAACAAAATAAGGCCGCAAAAACCTGAAGCTTCCTACATGATACTAGCAGACCAACCAATTAGTCAATCATAAGTTGAGATTCGGCTATTGTGGCTGCCAATTCATAGCAAAGAACTTAAGGATAGGGAAAAAGCGTATAAAGCTCGTAAGGGGCAATAGATTTTTGTCTTAAGTATAAAACTGTAAAAATAATGTGTTTTTTGCTCTGTTAAGATAACTGTGTACTTCAATTTTTCAATGTATATTAGGAACGATTTGCATTTGAATTAAAAATAAATAATAATAATGAATAAAACTGTTAGACATATTTCACCTGGATTTCAGGTTTTTGCGCGGCGGCCATTTTGTTTCTGGTTCCGGTGGGACACGCCCACTCCTTTCAGTTGTCTTTGAATCTCCGTGACGAGTGGGTGTGTTTGGTTTCTTATGTGTGTAATGTTTGTGTGAATGGTTTGTTTGCAAGTTTTTTTGACTGCTGGTCCGGTTTGTCTGTTAATTGTGCAATGTTTTAGATATTAGTTCACCTGAGGACCGGGTCAGATTCCAGATCTCGAAACGTCGTGAAATTTGATTTACATAAAATCACGATGGAAAATGTTCGCAATAAAAATCTACAAAATCTAATAACAAGTGAAAGATGATCTTGTTGCATTGTTTCTGATTGAGGCTGACATGTTCCTTAGACAGGATTGTTAAAAAATAAATGTATTACCCGATAGGCAACGACATCCAAGGGGCCTACAGTTTAGCGTGGGATCCGAACCACGTTTTGTCTCTGAATTACGAACTGGTCTAATTATTACGAGGATGGTCTATGTGGTGAACGTAGTATTCAACAACGCGGACGTTAATCCGCAAAAGAGATTATAACATCTACTGACCATCGTTCTTAACTATCCAAAATGCATGACAGATGTGGTACAGAACATGCTACCTTTCCAGTCATAACATCATGGTATTCGATTTAGGAAATATATTTTAAGTCTCACTCACAGAATCCCATATTTTGACACGTGGAATACAGCCAGCAACGTGGTAGATAAATGGAACGTGGAAAATAAATTATGCTTGTGTAAAAGTGAAATATTACGTATAATATTAACAACGAACACTTTTTAATGTCATTTGGCAACTTGAAAAGTTATCGTTGAGACGTTACATTACCAAGAAAACGCAACTAGAAACTATTGATTAGTATGAGATCTTCATATAAATGGCCGACGTAAATGCAAAATTCAAAATAGTATTCTAGATTAAACGTTTTTGACAGTTTAAAAAAATTAAAAAGTGTGAGAGATACGTGAATAACTGATGGAGCGGATCGCGGGCATACGAACCCACAGACCGACTGAACTCTAACTCAGCTTCGATTTCATCTATTGCCATTTACTTTTAGATTTATGGAATGGAATTTTCAAATACCTGAACTGTTCAAATACAACACATACATGTGCAAACATCGATTTATCTGGCCATGGTTTGAAAATCATACTTTTAAATTCTAAAAGAGTATTTCAATGTTATTTAGTTTCATATGACTTTACAGAAATAGGATGAATTAAAATATTCAAATTATAATTGTATTTGACATTTTTATGTATAATACAATGTGTACTCGTACAGTTCTTTGTCACGTTTCTCACTTATAAACGAATATAATATTTTAACACTAATTCAACGGTCTTGTGCCATAAACCATAATGCAGACCGTACTTAGCTCTGTTTTTAATTCATGTTCCTCATTAAAACGGCTCTCCCTCAAAAGCTTGCTTGCCTTTATATGTCGCCTCACCTCACCTATTCAGTGAACGGGCGAGGTCCCCTCAAATAAGTTAAGAGCTCGCCTCCTTCATTAATGTTACCCTGCATACGAGAAGGGTTCAATCCTATAACGGTCATTTCTTCTTTGTTATGTTACGAGAAAATATTTGAAATGTTGAATAAAAGAGTTTAATTTGGTTTTGTAATTGTTTTGTAATACAATTCGGTTATACATATTGTTAAATTCACAATTAATAATATATGAACATATTTATACATAGTTGTATTTCAATTATTCATTCTCTAACATATTTATATAATGTAATTTTAAAAGTTTTTTGCGATAGTTTTGAGAATGCTTGCGTAGTTGCCTACTCTGCGACGGAAGGCGTTTTCAAGATCATAGGGGAAGTTCGCAGGTCGAAAGAAAAATTATATCAACTAACAATTTATTACTTTCTCCCAATTATACATAGTATATGGAGAAAATATTGTTTTCCTCAAAATATTATAATTTGAGTTGAGAGAGGATATATCCGTTTTGGGGTCCCCTGAATCCAAAAAAGTGGGGTTCGACGTGATATCTGTGTGTGTGTTTGGATATGTACAGAGCCACAGCCGTTAGTCCAATTTAGATGAAATTTGGCATGTATGTGATTCATCGTATCACCAGGCTTTTTAATTGTTTTGATTTTTAAAGGTTGTTCACCCCTAAAAACCCTTAAAAACGTGAAAAATCCAAATTTCTCAAAAACGACTCGATTTTGATCAAGACTTATGGTTTGAGCTTCATAATATAATTAATTTTTTTACTATTAAAAATATATTTACAGACAAACAGTCCGATAACTACTGTAGGTATGCAGAGAGCAACGCGACTCTGTTAACAAACTTACATTTCACATCAGATCAGGGGATCAGCGATGGCCCTGAGTACGACACGTGAGTGTTCATGCGTTAAACGAAGCAGTTAAAGTTGGGTGTTTGACTAAACCACAAGTTCAACTTGGACACTTCTCTCAAGCAGTGGTAATTCTCGGAAGCCAATCGTGTTTGGGGTTTAATGGAAGACAAACCCATTTGTATTTAGAAATTGAATGATAAATCACTGCATCTATAGTTCATTTTAATATTAACCAAAACTGATAAACTAATTATCACATGAAAACTCGTCCATTAAAATACTGTCTAACAAATTAGTTACTGGAGAGTCAATATAGGAAGCACTCTCTTTAAACCCTCTTGGGAGTTTAAGATTCTCTGGAAAGTTTTTTACGTTTCAGAGAACCTACTCCTCGGTATTAGCGTAGATGCGAAGAGAAATACAGTAACAACGCTACTTAACAACTCCACGCTTAATTTTTGATAGGCGAGAGAAGAAGAGCTTTCAAGAAACTACGGGCGTTATTAGTTTATCGTATATAAGTAATGATGTTTTGCTCGGTTATTTATCGGGTAAATGGTAACTTCTTTCAAATGAAAAGAATACTGTGTATGATCTACTTAATCAATATGAATAAGGAGAACTGATTTTTCAAGACTATTCAATTCTGCACTCTGAAAAAAATGTAATATAACTCCTATGGACAGAAGTAGCACAAGTTAGATCTATAAACTAAGACCCTGCCTTGATTATACTACAAAAAGGTAGTTTCAAACTTAATAAGATTATCTCCCATTTTTGTGGATACTGTTATTTAAATTGAATTCAACCAATAATTCCACATATTCTTCTATGGTGTTCAAAATTCACCAGTGAAAGAATATACATCCTACAGAAGTCTGAAGAAGATAAATTAAATAGACTTAACATTACTGTTAAAAGTGGATCGAATTTATCTGTGGCCTGATTTATTGAACTCTAAAAACCATTCGAAATAAGTTTCAAATTAAACCTTTTTTGGATATGTATTTGATGTTACAGTATTTTAATTAAAAGATGTATTTTCTGTTATCATATAAAATGAAAAATGTACCTTTTCCCCGGATAAATTGATAAAACAATGCCAGATTAATAAAGTGAAAACCGAGGGGAGCTAGACAATCCAGCAAATACCTCGTCCTCCTATTACTACTATTGTCACAGAATCAGAATGTCCAGAGAACGCATTTCTTAGTTAACTCTGTGTAGTGATCAAGAACTCGACAGAGGGGAGCTAGACAATCCAGCAAATACCTCGTCCTCCTATTACTACTATTGTCACAGAATCAGAATGTCCAGAGAACGCATTTCTTAGTTAACTCTGTGTAGTGATCAAGAACTCGACAGAGGGGAGCTAGACAATCCAGCAAATACCTCGTCCTCCTATTACTACTATTGTCACAGAATCAGAATGTCCAGAGAACGCATTTCTTAGTTAACTCTGTGTAGTGATCAAGAACTCGACAGAGGGGAGCTAGACAATCCAGCAAATACCTCGTCCTCCTATTACTACTATTGTCACAGAATCAGAATGTCCAGAGAACGCATTTCTTAGTTAACTCTGTGTAGTGATCAAGAACTCGACAGAGGGGAGCTAGACAATCCAGCAAATACCTCGTCCTCCTATTACTACTATTGTCACAGAATCAGAATGTCCAGAGAACGCATTTCTTAGTTAACTCTGTGTAGTGATCAAGAACTCGACAGAGGGGAGCTAGACAATCCAGCAAATACCTCGTCCTCCTATTACTACTATTGTCACAGAATCAGAATGTCCAGAGAACGCATTTCTTAGTTAACTCTGTGTAGTGATCAAGAACTCGACAGAGGGAGCTAGACAATCCAGCAAATACCTCGTCCTCCTATTACTACTATTGTCACAGAATCAGAATGTCCAGAGAACGCATTTCTTAGTTAACTCTGTGTAGTGATCAAGAACTCGACAGAGGGGAGCTAGACAATCCAGCAAATACCTCGTCCTCCTATTACTACTATTGTCACAGAATCAGAATGTCCAGAGAACGCATTTCTTAGTTAACTCTGTGTAGTGATCAAGAACTCGACAGAGGGGAGCTAGACAATCCAGCAAATACCTCGTCCTCCTATTACTACTATTGTCACAGAATCAGAATGTCCAGAGAACGCATTTCTTAGTTAACTCTGTGTAGTGATCAAGAACTCAACAGAGGGGAGCTAGACAATCCAGCAAATACCTCGTCCTCCTATTACTACTATTGTCACAGAATCAGAATGTCCAGAGAACGCATTTCTTAGTTAACTCTGTGTAGTGATCAAGAACTCGACAGAGGGGAGCTAGACAATCCAGAGAACCTGGTTCCTAGTTACTTCTGTATTATGATCAAGAATGCAACACGTTTACCTTCTCTGTTGTAATATAATATTTAGTTTATATATTATATCAATTATATCAATATATTTTAACAAAATGGTAAATCAAATTTTATGGTAAAAACATTTACTCACACCTATCATCGGACACTCTTCTAATAACAAAAAGCTTCCTGGAATTTTTTTAATGATCCCAGTCCTTGTTTGCTTAACAGAAACTATGTTATTTAAATACTTAATTTTCACTGTTAAATTGTTTAACGCTACAATAAGTTTTCACCAATGGTTGTATAGCAACTGCTCTCCATTGCAATGAGATGGTCATTTTAAGCTCATCCCTCAGGTAAAGGTAAAATTAAAGGTAAAGGTAAAGTGAAATTAAAAAACATAAAATCCATAAATATTTTTTTTGCTAAAAAGATTAAATCAGTAGATGGTTTAAAGTGATAATTGTCTATTTTCATATTCATACACCTTTATATTAATTCGTAAATGTTCAGAAAATTTTAAGGATAAACGCTATTTTCCTAGGTTATAGTTAAAATTAGATTATAATATAGTAAGAAATATAAATATCAACAGCATGCTTCATTACGAACTACGCTGAAACGTAGTAAACATGTCACGAACCTAGTCATTATAATCGTCAGCATTACCGTGAAATGGGAGTGTTCTACTCATATTCTGTCGTTATCGTTTGTTATAATGTGGCAGATATTATACACGAGTGACTTTCGTCATTATTATGGGCTGCATTGGCGTGAAATGAGAGTTTTCTACTCATATTCTGTCGTTATCGTTTGTTATAATGTGGCAGATATTATACACGAGTGACTTTCGTCATTATTATGGGCTGCATTGGCGTGAAATGACAGTTTTCTACTTATAATCTGTCGTTATCGTTTGTTATAATGTGGCAGATATTATACACGAGTGACTTTCGTCATTATTATGGGCTGCATTGGCGTGAAATGACAGTTTTCTACTTATAATCTGTCGTTATCGTTTGTTATAGTGTGCCAGATATATACACGAGTGACATTCGTCACTACCATTGTCTGCACCATCGTGAATTGAGAGTGTTCTACTCATATTCTGTCAATATCATTTGTTATAATGTGTCAGAAACATATACGAGTGACGGTCGTCATTATCATGTTCAACAGAAAGTGTTATGTTTGTGTCTTTTTATTATGAGCAACAATAGATGGGTTATAAAGAAATATTACCATTTCTATCAACGTTTCCAAAAGATTATAGATAGTATTTTTATAAAAGAAGAAAACTCCTCATAAAAACTGCTCTAAACCAAATATAAATGTTAGTTTTAATATGAAGTATTTACATCTACAAGCTGATTATTGTGTATGTAGTTATCTCCAATACAGGTTTACAGAAACTGAAGTTGATAAATGGCTTTAAACTTTAAAAAGTGGTGTTGAGCGTGGGATACAACTTCTGATAACTTTACAGAAGCTATAGCAACAATAATTCGAATAAAGAAATCATCCAACTAGTTTTTGTAACAAGGACTTAACTGAAATTTTGGGATCTTTTTCAATAATCGTGTAATTTGAAAACAATCGAATTTGGACTTTCAGCGATATTCAAGATGGCGTCCTTCCATTAAAAAGACACTCTGCCCTGAAAACCTGAGTCCTTACATAATTGGCATATTTATATTCAAACCATTATGTAATTTAAGCCTAAATTAATAATGAAATTTAATATTTTATATGAAATTCATTTATCAAGACAAGCTTTTATTCAATCCGCCGAGTTTCCCTCTCTGAAGCATAAGAGGCTTTGTTATAAATTAGCGATCGTTCAGTTAACTTTAAAATTTACCTACAATTTGTATTTTTTCAGAATTGACCTTTGAAGTTAACTTGAGTAATACTTTGAAAAACTTTGTAATAATAAGCATCAATTTCCGGTATATATATGAAGCATTAATTACTTCAAATAGACAAAAATATAAGTAAAACTAAATAAAGGGGTGATACATTGTATTTAAGGTTATTATCGTTTACAGAAATTGAAACTTGATTTTCATAAGTGATTGCAGAAAGTGGTTAAAAATGTAAGGAAGTGTCTGAAAAAGTCCTTTTTGTTGAAGAATCCAGTGATATTGACAAAATTTCTTCGTGACTTCATTTAACTTTTTAAAACCAAAATAGTTCGTAGCATTTTAAAAATTAAATTGGAGAAAAGCCAACCCGTTTTGGATATTTCTTTATTTACATCCAGAAACCCATAAGAACAAGATACTATTGGTCAAACGCGTTGAATCATTGTAACACTTAGAGGCCTAGTATTGTTTATCTTTAATCGGTTTTGATCGCGTAATTATTATAATTAAAAAATAAAAATACACAAAAGGTTTATAGTGAAACTGTACAATTTACAATGAAAACTCAGGACTAGTAAACATCACGAAATGAAAACTGTGCGGATACAAACAAAAACGAAGTTTAACATTGTTTGAGCGAGTTGTAATAAAAGCAATAAAGGTTATTATAACGGCAACCACTTGTTTCTAATGCATACAAATGATTGCATTAGACCCTCCGCGGATGTTGCTGCTGGCTTTTTTATATTAACGACTCATCCAAATATTACGGGCTGCTGGCGGGAAATATCATGTTGAATACTATCATAAATATATATTCATTGTAAAATAAATAAGTAAATAATATATTACCATAACTAAACTATAAAACTCTATTTCGAATAATGATTGAATCAGGATATTAAAAAGAATCTGGTAAATGAAACTCAAATAGAAAACAACGTTTTACATAATTTTAATTTGTTTAGTTAATGAACAGCTATTTTAAATATATTTTAATCATGTTTTATTAATAATTTCTAGGTGTCGGTAAGACCACTGATTATTTAGTTTGCACTCGCCACCTGTAACGTGTTTAGGTCTCACAATGGCCTTTGTTAAAAGTTTGCGTCAACATGAATGAGTTGCAGTAAAATAGCCTACGTTACATAATACGCATTATTGACATACAACCTTATTGAAATATTGATATTTTGTCACTTTATCTTACTGGCGTTCTAGGAAAAACATTTAATATAATTAATTTAATTATTTATGACTAATTTTACACTTTAACATATCTTACTGAAAGACAACCATTATTCACAATAAAAATCATTTTTATACTCAGCGAATTAAAATGTCCTAAAATCAACAATGTGTAACACTTAAAAACTTTAACAATATCAATAATAAAATTAGAAATTCAAATATAAAAATATTTGGCTTAAGAGTAATAACAGGTAAAATTTGTATTATCATAAAAAATAATAGATAAATAAAAATAGTTACACAAGTTTGCATAACTGAATTCTTATTAAAGCTATGAAAATATATCGCCACCATTGAATAATATTGAAAATTTATAATCTACTAATATCATGAAAAACAAAGAAGTATAAATCTATTGCACAACAGATAATGAATTAAAAAAGTTCTGTTTACAGCTGAATGATTTTAAACCACAACTTTAACAACTTGGAGCTATTTATTTGGCAGAAACTTTGGTTCTTATGTCTTTGTTTTTTCTTTTTCCTTGTTTTACAATAAAAGCTTATGTTACAAATATTCTAGTAGATATTAACCACCACTTTTAAATCTCTTTAAACAATTAGTTGACCAAAACTGTCAGGCCACATAGTTGAGCACTGCCAACGTAACTTTACATCATAATAATTGTTTTTACGTATTTGCGATTTGGGCACTTGCAGGCATCGCCACGAAAGCCTTTACTCTTCAATTTTGATTCAAAGAGTTTTAAAAGTATTTAATTGAAACCTCAATAAGAGTTTTCAAAACGGGTGAATGTTAAAACCATCCAATCCAGGATCAAATAACAGGAAGTGTATAGATAGAGTTGTCGCTACTTCCCATTTCCGGTTTGTATTTACCGAATGCTAGCTGCGGTATTCAGCATGCTAATCCCTTTCCACCAGCATCTGTAGCATTCATCAGTATTTCCATTAACCAACCCAATACCAATAGTAATTATTGTTAATTTAAAGTTAAGGAGTTTGATTTTGTTAGGGGATTTGACGCGGTTAACATTGAAAAGTAGGTGTACTGAAGTAAAGCTAGCTATCATATTCAATACTAATGTTGAGTGGTTGGTTGAATTCCTATAAACTATCGATACTGTACACAGCTCCTTTAAACCATCAATACTGTACACAGCTCCTTTAAACCATCAATACTGTACACAGCTCCTATAAACTATCAGTACTGTTTACAGCTCCTATAAACCATCAATACTGTACACAGCTCCTATAAACTATCGATACTGTACACAGCTCCTTTAAACCATCAATACTGTACACAGCTCCTTTAAACCATCAATACTGTACACAGCTCCTATAAACTATCGATACTGTTCACAGCTCCTTTAAACCATCAATACTGTACACAGCTCCTATAAACTATCAGTACTGTTTACAGCTCCTATAAACCATCAATACTGTACACAGCTCCTATAAACTATCGATACTGTACACAGCTCCTTTAAACCATCAATACTGTACACAGCTCCTTTAAACCATCAATACTGTACACAGCTCCTATAAACCATCAATACTGTACACAGCTCCTATAAACTATCGATACTGTACACAGCTCCTTTAAACCATCAATACTGTACACAGCTCCTATAAACTATCAGTACTGTTTACAGCTCCTATAAACTATCGATACTGTTCACAGCACCTTTAAACTATACTGTACACAGCTCCTTTGCACTGAAAAAAGGGTGTACAAAACTATTTAAAAAAAGTTAAAACTTTAGATTGATAGATATACAAGCTTTTACTTCGTATTCCCTAATAATGCCACATATCAAAGCCAAGTAGGTTGAGCATGTTAAATTGTAATCCTTGAAAACTAAAAACAATGATTCAAATTTTCTTTCTTCTTCTAAGCCAAATTACGGTTTAGAGGCCTAAACACGGTTGCTTGAGGAAAAAAGGTTACTAGAAACCACGGCAATTTAACATCAGTGAATTGAATGTAAATAATCCATCTCACAACATAGGATTCTGACAAAATTTAACTGGCAATTACTTTATTTACAAATTTACGAAACAACCATGATCATGTTAATTAAAAACTGTCTGCACAATTGAAAGCTATGTTTTAACAGATTTTTGACACTTCTATGTAAATAGAAAAATATGTGTTACATTCGATTCACTGACGTAATTTGTTTTTGTTTATGATCCCTAACTGTTTATCTTCACCGTGAGCCACACAGATGGGGAAAAGTGGAAATAAATATAGATTTCAGTGTGAACGTAATATTTAGAATGGGAATTTTGGGAGCTAACATCATATTAAACACGATATTTTTGGAAACAACCGAACATAAAATCAGTGATACACGTTAAAGTATATTTCATATCACGTGACAGTTGTGTTCTCCGGGAGCGAAGCTGTTATTGGCCATAAGTTCCCATAACGATAAGAGCGACGTCGAATGACGGTAATTATTTAAACATTGATGCGAGCTCCCGTCACATCGCGTATAACGATGGTCTCGTTTCGCAATGACCCGCCATCACAGCTTTTACGATTATAAAACAACATTTATTTGAATGATTTTAATTGACTTAAAAATCGTCCAAAAAATGGCACTGACATTGCCTCTCAAAGTTTCACATTGTGCCACCATCTGATCATTGTTAACCACTGATCCACCCTGTCGGATCCAGAAATTAGGGCAACTCCGTATATGAGCATGAGTTTTACCTGTGGTTCCCTGTTATGGTTATCAAAGGAGTGTGAAGTTGTGTGACTGTTGGTGAACTGTTTACATACAACATTAAAGTTTTAATGAAAAAAAGCATCATTATACATTTTTATATTTTGTTTACTCGTCAGTTTTATCCTTTCTACAAACATAGTGTTTTATATTGAGCTACAAGGATATGGAACAATGTGTTCTATTTTAGGCTAATGGACAGACGATGTCAAAAACTTAATACAAAGGCCATTGTAAGGGAGATGCATGCGTTGCAAGCAAATTACATCATCCCAGAGTTACTGTGTCTCGCCGGGAACTGAACAATACCGGTGTACAACATCACGTACCGGACCATGGACACGAGTATATTGCATCACCCAACCTATCGATGAGTTATTTCAATACATTAATTACAGTGCCTTTTTCTGAGAGGTAAAAGGTTTGCGGTTGATGGAATATTAAGTCCGGAACTATTTGATGATTTCTGAGATGACCGATTGCGTGCGGATTAAAACTACAAACGATTAGGTATTCCGAGTGTATTGAAAAAAGCCAAAACATGTTACATCCTCTGGGCTGCGGCCTTTCCATCGACGGCATAATACAAATTGTGATCTGAACTGGGATATTACAAATTTTAAATTCATAGATTATTAACTTAGCTTACTATTGGCGACTGGCTCCAGAATTTGACTCACGCGAGCCTCAGATTTTTATAATAAGCAATGACCGGGCAAAATGTTTTTTCTGCCCAAGAAATTATGATTTTTGTTTTATACGCGGTAGATACTTGACTCCAATAAATCATTTGAAGTAGGTCAAAAAGCTAGGAAAAATACGGCTTTCGTTCTATAGCCCTTCAAAATGTCCATGTTATCGTTTACGACACTTTTGACATGGATATGTCTTAACTATTGGGGGTATTGGCAATTTGCGCGAGCAAAATTTAAAACAGTGACGTCATTTGGTTCATATGGTTAGTGACGTCATAGTTTGGTTAGAAGATCCCTTTAGACATACCCAGAATCTAACCTAATTCTCACAGGGAAGTAAATACAAACATTTTACAAACATTTTTTACGTTTAGTTAACCAAAACAGCTGATTTAGGTTGTTTTTTCATAATAAATTTCGTTAACAATAAATGCTAAGTTAAGGTTAGTTTTAAAAAAATTAAATATTTTTAAATTTATTTTGATGTAACTTTACTGCCAACAGATCCTTCTCATACCTGCAACCAATAGAAAGAAGTTTTAAGCAATAAATCTAATAGTCCTCAAACGCCCTCATATAGTCGATGGAAGTTTAAATGTTAAACATCTATTTATTAAGGTGTATTAAAAGGTTTATATTTAAATTATATAAACTTCAAAATACTAAATTGTGTGTGTTTTTTTAGCTGAATGCAATGGTGAAAACGAAAAACCCCATTTTGGGGCACAACCCCCTCTCTAAAGGTGTAGTGAATATAGTATGATATCGTTGTCTAACGAACTAATCCAATATTATTACAGAAAGCAACAACTCCACTTTTTTATATATTTTTTTTATAATCAGACAATAATTGCAGCCGTCATCGTATCGACACATACTGTATATACTATACATATAATTTTGAATGACCCTCAAAACGTATTCAGGGGGTTAAGCCATGAACTTCCATCATGGTCCCGAGCTTAACTGCCACCAAGCGGGCCATGTGAATAGGTAACCTTTCCATAGGAAGTTCGTTTAAGACTTGTGAGTGTATTAAAAATAGTATTCGGTGGCGTCGTTCTGTAATCCAGCTAATTGGAGGTCACGAATTGTGGAGTTGTAGATGGTCGGTGGATGTGGTGTTCTCTTGTGCGGATTAACGTCCGCACTATTGAATACTATAGAATATTATTTTGAAAGCTAAAAATATTTGGGATGTTTCAAACACCGACGCAAGTGGATTCGTCTGAAAAGTCCACACGCAGACTCAGGGGTAAAGGGTCGGTTTAGTTAGCTAGGCTTAAATACCCCAAACATATTAAATCAAACGTTAAATTGTTGAAAGTGTTACTATGACAAAAAATACGGAATGGAATAACCATGGAAATAAAATTAATTTAACAACCAACATGGCTATAACAGACGTAATTATCACATCCTTAAAAAAAACTTATTTCTTTACCTCGCGTCTGTTTGGTTGTTATCTTATATACTACAGTCCACTCCTAATCTTAATTTTTCGCGTTTTATTTGATATTTAATTTTTTGACAAGAATTTCACTAGGAAAAAAGAAGAGAGGTCCCACACACTAAGGAGAAGAAAAAGGAAAAAGAAGCTAGAAAAAGAAAAAGGAACAGGTCTCACAAAGAGGAACTGGCGAAAACACACCCACTACAACAAAGGAGGGAGCAGGAACAGGATAAAAAATGAAGAAGAACTTTATATAATTGAAAAAAATTCGTTAAAATTATAAAGTCTAATAAATTTTTTGATGCCAAATACTTGTATTCTTTCAACATTACCTGCAAGTTATAAGTTTACTAGAGTAAAATATATGTGAGAAATGATAAAAAAATCAAACTAAGTTTAAGTGCTAGAACCAAATCTCATCTTTTATCGGAAAAATTTTTATATTTCATCAGTGTAGCAGACAATTACAATTATTTATCATACGTTTCAATTTTTGTTAATCTTAATTTGACAGCTGGTTATTTATATTTGTTAAATCTAATAAATCACATATTTTGTAATGTAGAGTTAAAAAAATGTGAATAATATCGCTCAAAAGTGGGTTTTTGAGAGCTCATAACTAAATTCCAATAGATCTGGGTCAGTTTTAAGTAAAAAATAGAAATGTAGATTTTTTGGTAGCGACATCCTGTAATCAAACTACTTGGAGGTCACGAATTGTGGATAGTTGTGAGCGATGGTCGGTGGATGTAGTGTTCTCTTGCGCTGATTAACGTCCGCACTATTGAATACTACGTTACTCCGCAACATCCTCATAATTAGACCAGTTCGTAATGCAGAGATACGCCATTGACTGTTGAGCTATTAATTAACAGTCCTGTCTACGAAACATGGTCAGCCTCAGTCAGTAACAAGTCTACAGGATCGCGCCACAACGATCTTATACTTGGCTTAAAATACGTACCTTGGGGTACGGTCGTCATTTCAATAATCTAATCTAATCTATTACTTGAAGCAAAATAAATGAATGTACCCTGGCCATGTGTGGGAACGCTCATTGTCGCCTAGTCGTTAACCACCCACACCGTTTTTGTGTCTAACATTTGAATCTTAGAGATCACGTCACACGTGATTTGATTAATTTTAAAACCTGTATACACTGTCTCAAGACCGTATTATGTACAACATTTCAAGCGAATCATCTCCGCCAACTCACATGCACGGAAAGCTTTTGCAATTCGCAATTTATATGATTTTTGTATGAAAAGGAGTTTTAATCTGCTAGGTCGGCGCTAGTATCCCTTATTCGTTCCGCATATGTGTGTTACGTAAGCTTTCTGAGTGACCTGTTTAAGATAAAAATGTTGTGTTTTGTACATTTTAGACCTCTTAAATGACATATTGAAATGGCTATGAATAGCTTTGGGGGAGGGGGGTTCTGGCAATATGCACGACCGAAAATTTTAAACGGTAACATAATTTTGCTAGTGACGTCATAGTCTTTTTTTATAAGAACCGCTGTTTGGATAAACTGAAAACATTCCCTTAAGAGTCTTCTTCGACTTTTTTGTAAAAAGGCTAGTAGCCTTCCGCCAGCCGTCCGGCTTTTGAGACGAAGCGTGTTATTTTTTCCCTCGCTTCGGAAGCCGTTTTACATCGGATCTTCTTGAAACTTGGAAACAATGTAGTTGAATAGTTATATTGGAGCCCTCATACCTCAAGAAATTGAAAAAGAGAAAACATCTAGTTTTCTATGTTTAAAAGTACCTAAATTTTCGTTACTTTTAAAATTTATTTGTAGTTTCACAATGTTTTCGGATATATAAGGTATGAGGACCCTAAAACCAATATTTATCTGTAAGACGGAAAAAGGTTTTAACATTACATCTTTACTTGTTTCATACGGAGTAAGGGACAGCTGAGGCATGTTTTTCGTGTACTGCAATGGTGAAGAAGACTCTTAAGACATATCCATGATCTCACCTATTTTCCACAGGGAAGTTAAAAAGCCAGTAGTTTCCCACACTCCCTGAATGAAAAACGCCAAATTTCCGAATTTATCACCATTAAATTAAAAAATGTTTCTCTAAAACTTTAAAAAAAATCATCCCAAAGAATTTATATTTTTGATTGATTTTTAACCAAAAGGTTTATTATGGAATCATTGAATGAAAAAATGTAAATTCTAACCAGATAAATCACTAGAAATTAATACGCCTTTTCAGATGACGCCAAGTAAACAGGTATATGGTACAAACATCATAGCGATCGTTTGACTTTAACAATTATCCTTGGCAGTGGCGTAGATACGGGGGGGGGATAAGGGATATATCCCCCCCATAACGATCACCTTTACCAATAATTTCAAAACAAAAATATCCTAAAATACCGCTACACAATAACAAAAAAATATAAAAAAGCAGTGCGTGCTGTTACTGTATGTTGCATGTAGAAATACTGTATAAGAGAGTATTTTAACTAAGAGATCTTCCCCGACTGGTCATCCCTCCCGCCATCAAATCGCTCAGCCGCAAAATCGTATACCTTATACCATTGTGCTACTAAACAAACTTTGAAAAAGATGGGGCCTATCATTTTCTGTTTAGCCTGAAAAATTTCCATCAATTTTGAAAAAAAAACGCCCTACGTCGCAGTGTAGGAAACTGCACTAGAGTAAAACAAGCGTAGAATACAAGAAAATAGCATAACATAAATATGTTACAGTATATGTTGTGAAACAAAATATAAATATAATCACTCAATCATTATTCATATTTATGAATAAACATAAAACAATGAAATAGAATTCATTTTCCTCCTGGCGGTGTACGTAGTATTTCAAGAAATCACGCCCCATTAGCCTGCAGGACGAATATCATTTTGAGTGATCTGACATAATGTTTCGTCTTAGGTCCATAAGAAATATGTTTATTTTGTGACAGCACTACTAGCTACACGATAGTCGTAAACAGATGGTTGAGGTGTCAGATTTAAGGTAAAGTGGTTATCTAGGGAATTAAACTATTATTGAAAAAAGTTTTTATATAATTACCTTGCAATTTCAATCCATAATCAATTGAAAAGTCACATCTAGTTATAAAAATAATGAGTGTAAAAAAACAATCTGTAAATCTTTTTTACGATAAAAAGTAATAAAATATAATTCCTTAGATAATCACTTGACACCTCAGCCATTTTATACAAATCAATTAATCAATCAATTAATCTGAACTGCTGTCAAAAAATTAACTTTGTTCATATGAGACGGGAGTCCAAGATGGCAACGGAGGTATTGCATGCTCTTTATATAGTATTCAACTCACCGAAATGTCCCTTATATACCCAATAGTACATCCTCTCCATCAGAATAGGGCTTCACTCGGTGGGGCATTTATATCCCCTCCCATGACAAAAGTGTATCTACGCCACTGTAAACTGTGTTTACATTATTTACATGATAATGGTGTTTTAATTTAGCGAAATAACTTATTTAATACCTACATGTTTTATTCTATTCGAGCAAAGCTTGGCAGAAGAAACTTATGCGCATGAAAAATTGTTTTAGATGCTTTAGCGTTGTCAATTCAGATAATATCGAAACAATACTAGTCTCGATGCTTCATTGTCTCCTTATCAAATGTTACATAAAAATGTCAAAATCCCTCTATCAAATTTTTCTTGCAGTGTAGCCTATACTATAAGCTTTTAAATTTGATGACGAGGGCAAGTTCCATGGTCGGATTTGGACATTTTTATAGAATTTCATAATGAATGGACGAAGCTAGTCTGTCCTCGAAAGGGTCCAGACTCGTTTCATCAGGATTCTTGGCTGCAGGATGGGGTACAACTATATGGAGGTTCCTCTCTTGATTCTTGGACACATGCATCAACTTCTGAGTCTGGAAACCTGAAGAAAGTTCTGACTTCTTGTTCCTGGCCAAAATTCTCAATAGCTTCATCGACTGTCCTGAATTACTAGAGAAGATTCCTTTACACGTCCCTGGCCGCACAAGATCTGCAGAGATGAGATGCTGCACCACTCCACGCTGTACCTACAACGAAGTACGATGCCACGACTACTACCAGTTGGAAATGATGTAGGAACAGCTGAGGATATATTCAGATGTAATGTGGATGGCTTGAAACGGAGACCCCTTCTTCTCTCCAATGTCCCCCTACAGTAACGGAGAATAAAAAACGAATAAGTCATTTTTCAACATTAACAGGATTGACGACGCTGAGGTATCTTTTATTTTTTATACACATGTTTCAATCCAGGAGGCAATGATGTAAATAATTGATATTTGAGATAATAATCATGAATCTCACCTATTGAGCTACCTATTGTGTTAAGATTCAAAATTTTTATAATGAAACTATTCATATTATTGTACATAACAAAGAGTGACGTCATAGTCCAAGGTGTTCATCTATTCAAAGTACACTCCATGCATGCAAATACACTTTAAGATAATTACTTATACGTTGTATTTACACTCGCACATTCAAATACGAGTGGCGAAAAAGTACAAACAGGCTTAGCAAATATCTTCATCATAAAAAGACTGGGAGATTTAATTTACTTTGTTCTGCACTGTGCAATTATTACTCGTTGTTGAAAGAAAACTTTATTTTGTTCGTGAATTAGCTGCTTTTAGCTATGTTAAATAAAACATGTTAACATAAGGAAGAAAGAACAGAAAAACGCAATGTATTTTATACCCGTTGAGAGTGTAAACAGTAAAGACGTAACATTTCTTTTTACCTTAAACCGAAATGTTTTCTTTTCAGTTTAAGATATTAACATTTAGTCTTGCCTTTACAAATACTAGATGAACAATATTTGTGTCCTAATTTTAAGAGGTAATAACGTAAACACAAAAAACCATTTAAAAACAATAACTGGTATTTTATGCAGTTGATTAAAAATATTATTATTATTGATGTTTAATGTTTATTTATATCACCATTTTATTCTCCAATGATCAAAATGTCTTGACCATGATAATGTAAGGTGCCATGTACTGTATATACGCCTCATTCGAAGAAGTGGTTTTACTTATTTGCCTATAATTTCAAAAGCTTCATTATTTTAATTTACTAGTGCATTTATAGTTTCCCGGATTCGAAGAGAAGAGTCCAAGAACCTCATGCTTGTCTCGGTTGCGAAGGAATTTTCTCTAGACAGACGTACTGGTAGCTATATTTTTAACCCTGGCACAGGTCATACCATAAGGGATACGGTATTTATAATAGAACATTTTTCATAAAAAATAAAATAAGAATATCTCATGAAATTCCAAAATGCTAAAATTTTAAATGACATTCCTAGTTCCTTGGTATTGAAGATTCATCACTGACAAATTCCAGGATATTATGACCAGGAGTAGTGTGCGATTCAAAAGATATGCTTTAAATCAATTGTGCACAGTTTATATTATGTAAAATGCTATATTATATTGTGCATCTTATGTTATACTCATGTTTAACATGTTATGTTATACTGTGTGTTTTTCTAAAGATTGTAAATTTGGCATTCCACTGACAGGATTGACTCAGAAACAATCCCTAAGATTGTGAAGTATCTCATACTTCTCCCATCGTCAACGTCGTACCGCCGCTCCCTAGGATCGTGAAGTATCTCGTACTTCCCACATCGTCAACGTCGTACCGCCGCTCCCTAGGTATGTGAAGTATCTCGTAATTCTCACATCGTCAACGTCGTACCGCCGCTCCCTAGGATTGTGAAGTATCTCGTAATTCTCACATCGTCAACGTCGTACCGCCGCTCCCTAGGATTGTGAAGTATCTCGTACTTCCCACATCGTCAACGTCGTACCGGCGCTCCCTAGGATTGTGAAGTATCTCGTAATTCTCACATCGTCAACGTCGTACCGCCGCTCCCTAGGATTGTGAAGTATCTCGTACTTCTCACATCGTCAACGTCGTACCGCCGCTCCCTAGGATTGTGAAGTATCTCGTACTTCCCACATCGTCAACGTCGTACCGCCGCTCCCTAGGATTGTGAAGTATCTCGTACTTCTCACATCGTCAACGTCGTACCGCCGCTCCCTAGGATTGTGAAGTATCTCGTACTTCTCACATCGTCAACGTCGTAACGCCGCTCCCTAGGATTGTGAAGTATCTCGTACTTCTCACATCGTCAACGTCGTACCGCCGCTCCCTAGGATTGTGAAGTATCTCGTAATTCTCACATCGTCAACGTCGTACCGCCGCTCCCTAGGATTGTGAAGTATCTCGTACTTCTCACATCGTCAACGTCGTACCGCCGCTCCCTAGGATTGTGAAGTATCTCGTAATTCTCACATCGTCAACGTCGTACCGCCGCTCCCTAGGATTGTGAAGTATCTCGTAATTCTCACATCGTCAACGTCGTACCGCCGCTCCCTAGGATTGTGAAGTATCTCGTAATTCTCACATCGTCAACGTCGTACCGCCGCTCCCTAGGATTGTGAAGTATCTCGTACTTCTCACATCGTCAACGTCGTACCGCCGCTCCCTAGGATTGTGAAGTATCTCGTAATTCTCACATCGTCAACGTCGTACCGCCGCTCCCTAGGATTGTGAAGTATCTCGTAATTCTCACATCGTCAACGTCGTACCGCCGCTCCCTAGGATTGTGAAGTATCTCGTACTTCTCACATCGTCAACGTCGTACCGCCGCTCCCTAGGATTGTGAAGTATCTCGTACTTCTCACATCGTCAACGTCGTACCGCCGCTCCCTAGGATTGTGAAGTATCTCGTAATTCTCACATCGTCAACGTCGTACCGCCGCTCCCTAGGATTGTGAAGTATCTCGTACTTCTCACATCGTCAACGTCGTACCGCCGCTCCCTAGGATTGTGAAGTATCTCGTAATTCTCACATCGTCAACGTCGTACCGCCGCTCCCTAGGATTGTGAAGTATCTCGTAATTCTCACATCGTCAACGTCGTACCGCCGCTCCCTAGGATTGTGAAGTATCTCGTAATTCTCACATCGTCAACGTCGTACCGCCGCTCCCTAGGATTGTGAAGTATCTCGTACTTCTCACATCGTGTAAACGTCGTACCGCCGCTCCCTAGGATTGTGAAGTATCTCGTACTTCTCACATCGTCAACGTCGTACCGCCGCTCCCTAGGATTGTGAAGTATCTCGTAATTCTCACATCGTCAACGTCGTACCGCCGCTCCCTAGGATTGTGAAGTATCTCGTATTTCTCAAATCGTCAACGTCGTACCGCCGCTCCCTAGGATTGTGAAGTATCTCGTACTTCTCACATCTTCAACGTCGTACCGCCGCTCCCTAGGATTGTGAAGTATCTCGTACTTCTCACATCGTCAACGTCGTAACGCCGCTCCCTAGGATTGTGAAGTATCTCGTACTTCCCACATCGTCAACGTCGTACCGCCGCTCCCTAGGATTGTGAAGTATCTCGTAATTCTCACATCGTCAACGTCGTACCGCCGCTCCCTAGGATTGTGAAGTATCTCGTAATTCTCACATCGTCAACGTCGTACCGCCGCTCCCTAGGATTGTGAAGTATCTCGTAATTCTCACATCGTCAACGTCGTACCGCCGCTCCCTAGGTTTGCGAAGTATTTCGTATTTCTCAAATCGTCAATCGTCGCCGCTCCCTAGGTTTATGAAGTATCTCGTAGTATTTCGTACAATCGTCAACGTCGTACCGCCGCTCCCTAAGTTTTCTTGGTTAACGCCGGAATATCCACGGTTGATAAGCGTTTATCCTGTACAGGTATTGCAGTTGTGTGCAGCGACTTGTCGTTTCAACACCGTCAAGTCGCGTCGCCCCCTCCCAGGTTTGCACGGTGATGAACAAAGCTTTTAGTCATAAACTCTGTGTTCACAGCTCGTGTTCCCGCATTTTCGCAAGAGTTGTCTTCATTATACAAACCGTTCACAATATTTATACAAAGAGATTTTCTGTCTCTGTCTAAATTTTGAGTTAAAGTACCGGGAGACCGACCTTTGTTTGGGTAGAATAAGACACGTATTAGATAAGTAATTTTACTATGTACTCAATGTAAACATAGTTTATATGGTTTCAATAAAACGTTTTAATACATCCATAATTAGATGGTTTATATTTCAGCTTTCATGTCAATCATGTTGTTGATTATGAAATTTGAGAAGCATTCGATTTTTTGTTTTGAAAAATATAAAACCTGAATCAGCTGTTTTGGCTACAAAAAATGTCCTTAACGATAACATGGACACTTTGAAGGGCTGTAGGAAGAAAAACCTAGATTTTTCTAACCTTAAGACCTGCTCCAATCGGTAGCTCGTGGCCAAATACCTCATTTTACTCAAAAATTCATAAATCTTTAAACAGAAAATTATATTTTAAGTTAGTTATTTTATGTTAAAGTGATCGGCAACAGATATTTCGCCTATTTGACCGTCAACAGTTCAACATTGAATATTGTTATGTATCTTTCTTCATAATTTATTGCAAATATTCGAAGTCTTCTACGATCCTAATTAAGGTTAGTTTATAAAAAATTGCTATTTAAAATCATATTTTCTAGCAATTGTCTGTCGTCTCTTACTTGTTTATAATTTATCACTGATTCGTTCTACTGCTTCGAATATATTTAGTTCTTCCATTTAAAAAATACACATTCTAAACTGATCTTTCATACCTAGGTCGCTAAAGGAAGGGAATTAGGCACTGAAGACTCATACTTTATAATGTGAATTTATTTGTCTTGACCCGAGGAATAACCTCATGACAGTTGAGACTTTCTGGAACATTTTGAATAGGATTTTGTGTAAACTAACAAGTTAAACTAGTAAACTAGCTAAATAATTTTATTTATGTCATCCATATCAAGGGCAGTAGTAAAATGAAGAGATACGGACAATACTGTGAGTGGAAAAATAAAAATGGTCTTGAAATATTTATATAAACGTAAATAAATAATTTGGCCTCAATGAAGACACATGGGTAAATATCATTATCTTAATTATAAAATAAATAATTTTACTAACAAATTATTTCGTATACTGTGAAAAATTAGATTCTATTGTAAATTTACGCAAGGTAGTGGTAAGTTATTTGTTTAGTACAATTGTTTAAGTATTTTCAAGGTTATATAATAAAAATGCAAAATTGTAAAGTTGCAAACGTAGTGTGATGTCAGGTGTTAACACCGACGCTAACTCTGGAGCCACTCCCTTTGCGCCCTTAAACTCTGCAGTCGAGGAACGAAGTAATCCGAGCTCTCTGATGAACACGAAATGTTACAAGTTATCATATCATAGTACTCAGAAATCCTTTATATGATATAATTTTATCGATATTTTAAAGTAGTAAAGTACCCAAAACTTCTCATTACCATTCGCCATGAAGTTGAGAACAACAAGGTAAAATGACGGTATTTTTAACATGTCTAGCCAACCAGCCGTGTCAGGTGATGATCTGACAGGAGTGGAAAAACTTCTCACTCAGAGATAGATATAAGTAGCTTATGATCTTACAAAAAAACTGATTAAACCGATGAATCATGTAGGCTTGCATATAGAAAACTCTAACTTTTGGTTTTATAATGGTATAGGATACCGTAGATTGTACAAATGTATACAAAAATACGAAAAATACAAAGCACTTGTCCATAAAATCCAATACTATAATACGAGCAAGGTTTGTATATATATTTGCACACGGATCTCAAAAACGGCTCTAAGGAGTTTCTTTATATTTTCGAATTAACTAATTTCTGAGTAGAAAATAAGTTCTAGTTAGGTCTAATGTCCAGGAAAATTCTTGTTTTCTTGCAATATTAAATTTAAAATATAAAAATTTACCATTACGCTTATGGAGAATCAAATGTAAACAATACAATTCAAAACAGCTGTTTATAACCGTTTGACAGTTGTTGATTGAAGATGGTGGCGAACAATATGTGAATAGAGGTTTTGCATTAATATTTATTTTATTAATGTAATAAATGCAAAATTATCAGGTTACTAAACAATTTGTAAAAACTTAAGGGTAACATAACTGTGCGAAATAAAAGCAGAAAAAAGTATTTCCAAAATCTTCCGTGTTTTAATAGAAAACGTATTCATTGTATTGCTTGAAGCCACTGTAACAAACCAATTAATAGGTGTAAATTAAATTTCTCTTTTGCTTTTCAATCCTCTTTCCATTTCTAACAAAATTAGTTGATCACAGGCTAATAATAACTGTATGGATAAACAGTAAATGATCGGCTGGAACAATTGAGGTTGGCTAAAAGACCTTAAACGGCATCGCTTATTTGGCAGACGCCGTGGTCCAGCGGTAACGCGCGGGCTTCGTAAACCGAAGGTCGCGTGTTCCATCCCCATCAGGGCAATACTTTTTGTTCAGTGCTACATTGATTATGGTGTATTAAATCGGGTTTATTTAAACCACATAAATGTTTTCATTGAGTAATAAATGTGTTTTAATTTTCCTAATTAATATTTATAATACATATCTTATTCTATACGAGCAAAGCTCGGTCACCAGATACTAGAAATTTAATTGGCTAAGAAATATGCACCGAAATATTACCAGAAATATTCAAGTTTTACTATTGGAATAAGTCACGCAATGTATGAATGATGACGATGATGAGTCGTTATTAAAATATATGGTTTACTACAACTATTTTTAAATTTGTTGCTATTTTTACGGTTTAAGAATTTTTAGGAGTCTGTTTGAATTATTTATACATACGAAGTGGTGTCGTATAATATATAAACCACTTCTATTGTGATAAATCGTCATATTAAAAGTTGTTAAGATAAAAAAGCCAGCAGCAACATCCGCGGAGGGTCTAATGCAATCATTTGTATGCATTAGAAACAAGTGGTTGCCGTTATAATAACCTTTATTGCTTTTATTACAACTCGCTCAAACAATGTTAAACTTCGTTTTTGTTTGTTTTCGTAAGCGTTTTCTTCTTTCTAGGTGTAAACACAATCTGTGTTTACATTTAACGGCTCGAATTTGCTTCAGTCCAAATCGTGGTCATCAACTTTAAACTTAATTTCTATTGGGAAACATTTGTCATATACTGATGTATTTAAATTAATTATATAATAAATGGTATCATTTCACCGATTCATTCTTTCTTCCACTAAAGTTTAGTGAAAAATTCCTTAGTTTTTATATTCCTGAACGATTATCAGCTTAACTAATGTATTGCCTACAAAAATACAAATCAAATTATTTTCCACGCCCTCTTATACAACTTTAAAGATTTAGAGGGAGAAGCTCACTCCCCTTCCACAGGTAATAATATATGTTTTGTATAGGTTTTATCGGGTGATATGACTGTGTAAAGTATACACCAAGTTTCTTGAAAAACGTTTAAGAAATGTATTTTTTAATATTCTATATAAGAATAGGTTTGGTGCTCTCAGACCACGAACTGCGTTGACCATAAACAGTAAATTTAACTTTTCTCTGGAACCTTTAGTCGTAGACTAACGATTTGACATATTAATTTATTTAATTTTTTGAGCTGGGTTTAATGGAGGTAGTCAAACTATTTTATGAAAAGTGTTGTTTGTATAAACATTTTTTTTATTTACATGACCATTACGTTTTAACAGCTATTTTCAGAAAAAATATTTTATAGGAGTTTTTCAACTGAAACTCGAGACCAAGTTACTCAAATATATTGTTATCTATAATATTATAAAGAAGAGGTGGTTTCTGTATGTTTGTTTGTGGGTTTGTGTGTTTGTGGGTTTGTGTGTTTGTGTGTTTGTGTGTTTGTGGGTTTGTTGTGGCAAGTGAACGCAAAAAATACTGAACCAAACAGTTTGAAATTTTACACAAAGACAGATCTTAAACTCATGCAACACATAGGCATACTCATTTCCTTAAAATCCTCTCGGGCTACGCCCTGTGAACGTCCTAAGTTTCAATGTTTACATTTTTAGAAAATGAAAACATAAAATTACTTGAATGTCAACAGCTGTGAACACTAAAATTTGACAGTTCGAGAAGCAGAAGACATGGTTGCTGTAAATACCCTGGGATTCAATGTTTACAGTTTTTAATGTCAACATCCGTTTACTTTACATTTTGACAGTTCGGTAAGAAAAAGAAATAAAGTTAATTTTTACACATAAACTGCTGGATCGAAATTAGTGAATTATTAGTTCAAAATAGTGGAATGGTAGATTTTTTGAATTTTCTCCCGATGCCTGCCTCTATTACGTTAATGCTTATCCTCTCCCAATATTTGACATATGTTACTTTGTCATGTTTAGATATATACTTAGACACCTGTTTTGTCATTTTGTAAAAAATAAAGAATTAATTATCAATAACTTAAATGTATCTGTAGAGCCTACACCTCTCAGCCTTTTTTACCCGTGCGAAGAACGGGTACTTTGGCTAGTAGTAAGATAATAGGCTACAACAGTTTTGTTAATGTATGATTATTTTTTGTTGTATTGGATTACAAGGTACAGCTTATTTCATTTGACATCCGTTGCTAAAAGTTACTAAAAGTAGAAAATATCGTGTTTGTTTACTGTTTTCGAAGTATTCTTTTGTTTTTTGCGATTTTCCAAAAGTTAAATTTTTATTACATATGTTCCTTTTTTCTCAACCATTATTAAAGGTAAAATTAAATGAAATATTCTTTATTTTAACAGGCAATGTTAGACAGTCCCTTTCTTACACTTACCTGTCTCTAAATATAAAAATGATCATAAACCTAAACTAATAAACAATATATACATATTTAAAATAAAATATACAAATTAGAAAATAAATTGATTGTTTGAGAGTTTTGTAAACCCTCACTCAAACACATACACCCACATCAGCAACCGCCCGTTTTCATTGCCGCCGCAAACTGTGAACGTTTTCAAGAGATCTTATATATTTATTATTGTATTTTTTCATCTCATTTCACTGAATTTCATTTTACTTCGCTTCACTTAATTTAATTTAATTTCATTAAAGGTATGCTCTTCAACTTTTATTGCTTTTAGGTACAATTAATATAAATAACTGAAATTAAAACTTAGTTAAAAATATGAAATTATAAAAAAGAAGAAAAATTGTTTAACTTTTCTCCCCAAAATTTTAAAAGGTTTTCTAAAAACACAAGTAAAAATTAAAAAATGTCCAAAGTTTAGTTTGGGAAATTTCATATAAGTGAGAAGGACTGAGCTAAAAAAACAGAAATTTTGATTTTTCAAGTTTTAAGGATTTTATGGATGAACTGCCCTCAAAAATAAAAGCCCATTAGGTAGTACTGTGTATATATATATATATATATATGTTTGGTTCAGCAGATCTCAAAACAGATATATCCACTGAAAATTAAAATTCGAAAATTTTGCGGAAAGAATACGAGGGGTGTTCAAAAAGACTGGCCGTACTCTAATTTACCACTTTCTCCTCTCTCATTAACTCACATTTGTATCAGTGCCTCTGCTACACGTTTAAGACGAATTCAAAACAGACAGAACCTTTTAAATGACCTCTAAAGTCTTAACAGCCGGAGTGGCAGATGGAACACGCCAGCCTTTAAACTACTTTTTGGCCTGAGGATACAGAAAAAAAACATTTTGAGGCAAGTCAGGGCTATAGAGCGAATGCAGCACAATTTCGATTCTTTTTTACAGATACTGAAGCACAGTATTGATTGGCATCATGGGGCGTTGTCGTGGTGTGTTATCAAGCGCCTGATGACACTGGTAGACCTACAGTACGGCTAAACAACATACCGCGGTAACCAAAGGGGGGAAAAGGTCTAGATGGGGGAATTTTCTGAGAATATATACATACATTTTGCAATACGGCGGTTAACACTTTTACAGAATTCCCTACATTAAATAGAATATTATGATTGATTTTGATGATGTTCAGTTCCGAATAACTATGCAAGAAATCCAATCCAGCCAAATGTGTAGACACTTCACAATCTCTGATAAAACTGTGTTTCACTATACATTTCCAAGAGAATGTAAAAACTTTAATATTGAAACAAATGTTAAGTTTATTTAGATGCCACGAAAACAAAAGAGGCTGATTCCGTTCCTTGGTGACACAAAACTGCAACAAGCACCATAAGCCAAATTAACACCGTGGCTGCGATATGTTTGTTTTCGATCACACGCTCATGTCGGCGCTTGGCGACAAACATTGCTTTGTGCTTAACTTACTGCATCAACACCACGCTGATTGGTTAGCGACGCGTTTACTTTGTCCACCGCATATCAGCTGCGACTGTTCTCAACCGAGCTGTATGCGACTAAAATCGCACTGATTTGAGTGGTTATTACAGTTTAATCAACTTACTTAGGTATTCACGAACGTTACAAATCTTTGTGCTGACGACAATAAATAATATTCTTCTTTATCAATAAAATTCCTTTGGTTACCTAACTGATGTGCTAAGAAATATCGTCTAATATCAAGAGAAAACTAGGAGATTCTCCTTGGAAAAGACTGTACTTCCAGCAGACTGTGCTAGTAATACAAACAGTTTGATCTTCAAGTGTTTACCCATACACTGAGGAATGATTCAATAATTTATTTGCTTTATTTGCTTTTGTCTGAGAAGCCGGATTTTCCACTCCCGATCACTTGATTTACTAGTAGCCTCCCTGTCCACAGACACAATCCTATGCAATCCTATGCACAATCTGTGCATAGGACTTTTTGTCAACTTGAATTGTCAGCTCAGAATTGTTCAAGGTCACCGTTTCAGCCTCCTGGGAGAAGGATGGATGGAAGAAGGTGGGAAGTAGTGTCAGGAACCTGAGTTTCAATGCTTGAGAACTCAGATATCGCTGGTTGGTTAGACGACCCGATGTCAAAAAAACTTATGACCCGAGAAATGATTAGAGAAAGAAAACTTGACAAAATGGCATGTGGAGCTGTCATTTTAAAAACTATAGTTAGGTAAAAACCTTTCTAATACGTTCTCATATTTTGGCCTCCGGACATGTAATTCTTATTTAAGGTCAAAATTAAGTTTTAATTTGAATAGGTTGGTGGCGTCATCCTGTAATCCAGCTTCTTAGAGGTCACGAATTGTGGATAGTTATGAGCGATGGTGGTTGGGTGTAGTGTTCTCTTGTGTGGATTAACGTACGCACTGTTGAATACTACGTTAATCAGCAAAGACCATCCTCATGATTAGACCAATTCGTAATTCAGAGGCCGTGGTTCGGATAACTGTAGGTCCCTTAGTTGCCATCGGCTGTTGGGCTATTAGTTAAAAGTCCTGTCTAAGCAACATGTCAGCCTTAGTCAGTAACAAGAATACAAGATCGCGCCACAATCATCTTACACTCAATCCTCATTCATACTTGGCTTCAAATACCTACCTTGTAGTATGGTCACCATTTCAAATAATCTAATCTAAAGGTGTTGCTATTTGTACTGTAAATGTGTACTTTGTATGATTTAAAATATCTTGAAAATCAGTATTAACTGACAAAAAGTGATCAATAGTAGAACCACTGTAAATAAAGATATCATTTACCTATTTATGTTGGGTGTAATGGTCACTGCTTAATCATAATGGAACTTTATTTATTTCTAAGTATGCAGTAAATTAATCAAAATACAGTGCATTATTCTAAGAACATATAAACAAAAAAACTTTTTCTTTCAACAGTTCACATTGAATTTACTCTTGATTTGTAAAAACTGAGATAAAATTCGAATGATTTGTTCCAGTCACGATCACAAAATATATCGGATCTCATTACTCCAAGTCGGACGTATTGACTCAGAACTAACGAACGTGGAATCAATCAGTAAACAGCAGACTCAGGAAAATCCCACTGACTTTGACTACTAACTCACGCGCCAAGAGACAACTGCCAAAGTAAACAGAGTGGAACACATCAGGAAAAGACTGGGGCTATTTCAAACTAATTTTATTGGTTTTTCTTAATTTAAAAAAATCTAAATTGAAGTTAAACTCTTCAGCATCCAATCATTTCAGGTGAAAAACAAGTCAGAAGTAAGAATAAAATCTAAAACGTGGAAAGGTTAGATATGTGATATGTGGTTATATTAGACATGTAAATAGTTTTTAAGGGAATATCGAGCTAAGGTGAATGCCACAAACTGAACTTCAAAATATGCATCCGTACCATCTGTTGTTTGAGTAATTCTCAAGAATAAATAATATTTTGTGACATAATTTCTTTGGACACTTGTAATTTTATTTCCAATGACTGTAAAATCCAAGCAAAATTGTCACATCATTTATTCTTCAGTATTAGGCTTAAACTTTAATGAATTATTTTAGGATTTTTGGATTGTGCCATTTAAAAAAAACTCTTACAAACCCCCGATATTTTGTACGGGGATGATAAATTTCATATTATACTGTCCCGTAACCCTATAATGAGGGTATTTTCTATACCATGCCAATCTTAGGATCTTGTAAACTAAACATATGACAGTAAATTTAAAATAAGGGAAATTGCCTAATTTTTGTTTTTTTATGGTTTACAAATATAAAATTAAAGTTTTAGAAAAGGTCTCCGCTTTTTAATATGCTGATCAAACTATTTTACGTAATGAATCATACTATATTTTATGGTATTTTTAGAAAATTAAATATAATTGTAATCCTCTTTATTATCATGTCATATTTTGTAAAAATGGCGTTGCCGTTGGAAATAAATAAATAAAGATATGTTCTATATGATACAGGAAGGTCGACGCTGATAAGGGAAATATATAACAGTTTTTATTCTTTAATAACCTTTGCCAGCTGTTTATTCCAACCATAGCATTGTTGTAGCATAAAAAATTGCTAACCTGAAATCGCTTGAAATTGCAGTTTGTGAATACAGCCGTCATATTTACTATATTAGTCAAGACCTTAATTTATTATTATATACACTCTTGGCCTTTCTGTGGTTCGCGAACTAATGGATAAATATAAAAAAAGACTCAGTTAAAAAATCTTAAAATGATATTTACTCCCAGAACATAAAATCATTTCCATTGAAAAATAGTTTGGGTTCTATATTTGAAAATAACGAGCAAACTTATTTCTAAAATCTAAAAAACATAATTGTTAACATCTGCAAAAACCTAAGGCGTAAGTATTGCTCAAGTAAGGGAAACTGTTGAAAACAGTTTAAAAAATTAAATGCATCGTTGAAAACAATTGTGATAGTTAAGAATAAATATAAATCTAAAATTATTGTTGACTTAAGTCCCTCCGTGGATAAAAAAAGGTGGATATTTCTAAAATTACTTAGGTATAAAAGAAGTCTTCAATTTATATTTACTTTTCGAAACCACCATGAATGTTTCTTAATAAAAAAATAAAGTTGATACAATGTCAGAAAATGGAGGCGATTTACAAATATTTTAATATCATATTTTCAAACCTCTACAAATACATGGTAATTTTCCGCTTTTAATGTTTACTGTGAAAACTTTAGTTAACAAGAATCGTTTTGTTCCCGACGGTGGAACAATAAACCCCCCTCCATGTTTTGGTTAAAAAGCTCGCCTTTAAAATGGGGTCAACGGATCGAATCCCGCAATGGCGGAATCTGGAACCAGTTGCCATTTCCGATATTAGGCTATTAATTACTGATACTTCCCAACTGCTGGTCGACGTAAGAGCTCCCGGTTAGAATAATATCAATTTCCCAGTCCTCTTTGTTAGCATTACATAGTTAATATCTGTCTAATCCACTAGACGAAATGAGCCAAGCAACCAGGACGGGGCAACGCGAGTATCGGTCCTGGTTGAGGTACGGCCATCGGCAATAATGTGTCATTATAAGTTTCACAGTACGAAAACTATTTAGCTACTATTTTGACAAAAATTTCTGTCGAATACACGTATAAGTCTGAAGGTTCAATGTGACCTTTTCATTATACTAGCTTCAACTTCCCGTATAGTGTCCGAACTAGTGTAGGTAGACCTGTTCCTTCGCGGGCCTTCATATGACGGTGTTGTCTCCTCATCTTAAGGTTTCGAACAATGGCGCTCTATTCCACAGCATATTTCCTATTCAACGCGGAACAAATTGGATATTTCTATTTCAAATTATGATTAAGGTATGTTTAGTAAAGACTGCTTACTGTACGTTTATAATTTTTTAGTTAGCAAATTAGCCATAGCTTCTGAAAGAGTGAGGGGGAACTCTCACCTGGTTAGATCAAGCAGACTTGTGTAAGCGGGTCCAGACTTCGCGGGAGTCTTAATTAACCCCTTGAGTGTGTGAATGGTCAAGGGGTTTCAGGCTTAACACTCCGGTGCTCGCGTGGAGTGCAATGGCACTCCAGTCATGTTGTTTTGTTCATAAAACGCAGTTGACAGCATGCGTGACCTTGAACAGTCATCTACCTTCCCTCTGACACCCCTGGAACCTGCCAGTATGATGATAGCTACCAATTCGGGCTAAACTAATTTTCTATTGATTTTTTTCCCGTGGTGTCGCACGATTGGAGTGCAGGTGCACTCCACGCGAGTATCCGTGTTCCGAATTTTTCCACGGAGTGACATAGGTTGTGAATTTTATTTCACGTAGTTGACATTATTTTTATATGAAAAATGTATAGTCTGTGCATGTATTAACTAATGAATGAACAATGGACAAGAACAGTTATGGTGTTGGTTAGCTGAAACGGAAGATTATGAGAGTGTCATAAGTGACGAACACCCTGATGAACTTGAAATAGATAATATTGCGTTATTTAAATAATTATTCTTAACCATTTTTAAATAACTCAATTATGCAGCAATATTTATTAATGTTTTTGTAAAATTTGTTAAATTTTCAAGTGTAACGAATGAGTATACTTTGATCATTGGAAAAGTATGTGTGCAGAACGTGCTAATTAGGTGCATTTGTCAAAGTATGTTGTCATACTTGGTTTTGGGGTTCGATTGCGTTGTTTGAAAAATTATTCCTAACGATTTTTTAAAATAGTTTTTCCATTCACCAATATTTATTTATTGTACTGTACAATTTGCAAAATGATTGTTTTTGGTCTAAATTATGTGGTTTTTAACATCACCAATCACATCAATTTTGTGTTATATGTGTCTATTCTACATAAAATACCAATACATCGTCAAAACAATTCATACTAATTAAGAAAAACAACAAAAACAAGTGGAGTGCAGGTGCACTCCACGCGACCGCTCGCGTTCCAGTAATCCACGCGAGCACCGGAGTGTTAAAGACAAAAGTGTCTCTAACCCTACCTTGCCAAGGGTGTATTGCATGGAACAGCAAGTTTCTTAAAGTTTGCAGGGTGAGGACTGCAAAACTCGGAAAGGAGGCTTATGGGGTCTCTTAGTCCAATAACAGACAGCGGATGAGAGGAGAGTAGCGGGTTACTCTAAGACACACTGAGCCGTTAATCAGACCGGCTGTAATAATGCGGAACCTGGACTGGATCGAACGTCAGACCAGAAGGATTTTTCTTTTCTTTTATGTTTTTCCTTCTTTTTGTTTGTGTAAGTAGTGTTAGCAAACGTTATTTTGTATTTTTCTTATGCTTAAATTTAAGTCAATGTGCAGTGTTCTGGATTTTTATCCATGCCTAGTGTTTGATTAAAAAACCAAGTGAATGATAAATAATAGCTAAGTTAAATGTAATAAGTAAATACGTACGTGTAATTTTGATCAGCAGTCTCGTCACCGGATAGATATTTTTTGATACTGTCCTAGGGGTATCTGGGTTCCGACTTACGCCGTCAAAGCATCAACACGCCTTCTCAGTGGTGTTCTACATAATAATGTTATAAAGTAGTGAATCAATGATTCGTTGAATATTCAAGGCGAGATGTACCGTAATTAATCCGGGCAATAAGAAAACAGTTTCACGTAAATTAAAAGGGTCTTTCATCATGATAATTGCCATTTCCCCCGTCTTAATTCCGACCTTTAACACGGACCTCTTTTTCGCGTTTTATTTCATAATTTATTCAGGGTATCTAATAGCATTTAGCAGTATGTAAAATATCTACAGTTAGGTTTTAGACATTAACATTACATTCGTGATTATTAGTGCCAGGAGTTCCAGAGAAAATAATAGTAAACTCGAGTGTGAAAAAAACAAACGTCCTCTTTATCAATGAAAATACCTAATCACTGTGGCCATTTTTATTATACCCCCATAAGGATTATGTAAAATTTAATAATACCTCATTTTATGTTCATAAAAAGCCTTAGTTAAAAGTCAAAAGTTAAAAGTTAGTTAAAAGTCATGGTGGTTATTTAAAGAAATAAAAATGAAATATGATGTTTTATTGTCAGAAAAGGATAAATTATTCCTTGTTTCGTTGTGAAAAATTAAATTTTCATTAAACTTCCCAAGATAATCATTCTTTAACTTTAGTTTGACACTTCTTTTTACCACCACTGAGTGGCTAGTTATACTGTTATAAAATGAAGCTTGCTCTTATCGAACCAACCAATCTTACTATTCCATCCCCCTATGACTTATTAAAACTCTTAAAGCTGTTCTTCAGAAAAGATATATTCAAATGTTAAATCTATAACTGTTAGGAAATTCTAAACAGGCCCCAGAACTATCCAAAACCTAGCACTGCATCCTTTATCTCACTGATAATAAACTGAAATCACGATTCTTGTCATACTTCCGTTGAAGCTTTCCTTAATTGCCTTATTTTTATATATACAATTTACAGCAATGCATATTACATTATTAAAAATATGTAATGACAATTTTTGGAATAACTATGCATATTGTTTGTCTCCAACTAGAGGGGAACAGATTGTAAATGGTTCAGACAATGCTTGTATTCCATCATATAACTTTGCTTCATACACTGAGATCAAACTTTCATCTGCAGATAATTTGAAACACCAACAAGGCGCTGATTGCTCTCATACCAGCAACTTTTCTCATAATTCTTTCCACCACGGCTCAGAGGCCGCTGTTTACAGTAATGTATCAAGGCATCATTCGTGCATGGTTATTTCCGATACATTTTTTTATATATTTTTGAAAAAATAAAAAAGAAATTCAGCCATTTTGTTTCAGCATAAAACTTAAGGAATTATTTTTCAACTCTATTCTTCAGGCTGCACTCACTTAAATTGCGCTCTACGTAAAACAACAAAAATAGAATAGATAAACAAATATTCGCACTTTTCACAATAAAATGTCTTCAAGAAATAGAATTTAGATAGTTATAATAACGTTTAGTTATATTACTTAGTTTAATTTTGAAGAGAAATGGTATTAACTCTTATGGGGTTTCAGTCATTTATTAAAAGAAATCACAATTTCGACTTCCCAAAAATTTACCACAAAACCTCTTTTTCTGTCTTAGTACTTTGTAGAAAAGGGAATGGAAACTAACAATATCTGTTAGAATGAAATAAAAACTAATATGGAGTGAATCTAAAGAATTTATCTGTCCTGAGAAATGTTTACGGCATTTCATTCTGAATCTTTAATATTGTTGTGAATGATTCTGTCAGGATTTTTGTTCAAGAGCGTAGTTTACCGTTCGATAATTAGACTCACTAATGAGACAATTAGACGTGTTATAATACGACAATAAGAAACTCGAGACGAGTGTCACGTGTGACGCTAGAGTCGCCGAATAACGAGCTAACTTGTTAGCATGGATTATTACACGGTTCATTAGACTAAACCTGGTTGAAAATTTACGAACCAATGTATAAGCCGGAAAGAAACATTATTTTAAGTATTTATGGTTTAGTTTATGTGTTTTAAGCCTAACGTTACAATAAAAACGTGCTCTTATCTTTAAAAAAAGGATCAAATTACTCACTTTTAACGGAATTGTGCGACAAAAATAGCTATTATATCAGACAAACGCATTGCCTGTACAGCTTTCTCACACATTTTATTCAGTGAAAATATTGCACAGGCCCGATACTCAGTCAACTTGACGGTAAATTAATTTATTTCTCTACAAAATATACAACATTTGAATTTCATTATTTCTTGCTTAAACAGAGCTCTCAACAAATGTAACTTTACAAAGACATTTTTACACAATTGTATACACTTGTGTTGTGATTTACGACTGCTTAGAGTTTTCACATGTCGAGAAGTAATAGTTGAACATACGAGTATTTGATGTGTGACTGTAATAAACGGCGTGTTCGTTACTATGATGAGGGCAGCCGAATTGGAACACATGTTTTGGGTTCTGGCGGAGGGTCGAACTTAAACACAAATTAGTGAGGATTAAGAAGGGTCAACTAGGAGCCTCGGACAACGGTTAACTGGTACAGCCGCCCGGCCAGGTAGCGGTCTCAAAACGAGGGAAAAGGGCAACCCAAGTATGGTAAGATTTCAGGAAATAAGATGTTATGGATTTGTAAGGTCAGAACGATTTAAGAGTCATATATAATTGTTGTTATAAAAATTATAGGTCAAAATATGAATGTCGTATTATTAGTACCTAGTGACCGAGTGCTGCTCAGTGAAACATGCAGGGTCTAGACCTAAACATGTATTAAAAAACTTCAATCTCAGACTACTTTTAGTTGTTTAGTAATAAGAATAACGATTGTGTCACAGAAAATTCTTTTTCACACCCTATAGCAAATGTATTTATCCGTGAGTTAATAAATAATAACTTTTGTATCGTAAATATATTGTATTTACTTCCCTTTCAGAAATAACTTAGATCGTCGATGTGTATACTGTAATTGCAATGTTTTTTTCTGTTCCTCTAAACAGCTATCCTTACAACTATGTAACGTCGTTAACCATACGATATCACCGTTTCAAATTTTGCTCTGTCAGATTGCCAATACCTCCAGAGCTAAGACACATCCATGTCAATATTGTCCAGTTTATTCATTAATGAGATAAAGCAAAGTGCTTAAAATGTAAATCTCTTAAATAAACCTGTTACAGTATCCTATATATCAGTTGTCGTTTGATGTAACAATATTTGCCGTCATCAGGGATTCAGTGTCGACACGTCGCGCTGTGATGAATGTTGATGTCGACGGCCTTTGTGTTAATGAGTGAATACTCTCCACTCTCTTTTGATTTCGGAATGTTAAATATGCTTTGACAACCATGTATCGTGATTTTATCACGTGTAATAGATAGATTAAGCAATTTATATTTTTACTTCAAGTCAAACATACATCTATTTAACTTCTTATAACGTCATCTTTTATCTACCTCATAACTTAAAATATAAATAAGAAGTGAATTAATTTAAATACGTGTCATAATACTCTAACTATATATATTTATTTTATTAATTCTGTTAGTTTAAGTGGACATAAATTCAAGCATTTAATGCTTGTATGCAAGTTACCGAATACGGAATTTGTCTTGTGTCATTTTGTTCTGGACTTGTTCTGGAACCTATATCATGGATTTTTCTTACTTTTTTACATATTAATTTGGTTTTAAAATATATTCAATTGAAAACTATCCCTATAAAGACCTGTCTTACGGAATATCTTTCTTCCAATTCAAAAATAATCAGCCAATTTCTGTAAATAACAAGAGAAACAACTTAGATTAATTGTTAGAATTTTATGAGGGGAACACTCCACCTTAGTAATACTAAGCTTTATTGAATGTATTTTGTTGGGTGATTTTACCTTATGCTTCATACCAAGTTCCATGGAAAATGGTTGGAATATAAGGCAAAATTGATGTTTTTAAATATTCTCAATAAGAATAACATTGGGCGCTTACAAACAACGTACTGCGTTTATCATGTATAGTAAATTTAACCTTTCTCTGGAACCGTTAGCCTTAGTCGAATAATTGAAAATACTAATTTATTTAGTTTTATAAGCTGGTTTCAATAGTGATATTCAAATTATACTTTACTTTGATTTTTTCGGTGAAAATAAAAAAAATTGATTTCTTCGACATTTAAAAGCCCATAACTTTTGAATCATAATTTTTACAGATATGCGCGTGGTGTCATATTATTTAGTATTTCAGGCACCATACACTATCAAATTAAAATCAAAATCGTTAGAGTTATATTTGAGAAATTTAGATTTTTCATGTTTTTAAGGTTTTTTTGGGGTAAACTACCCTTAATAATCAAAAATTAAAAAAAAACGAAAATAAACTGGAGATATGGTGAATATATACATACATATAAAATTTCATATTAATCGGACCAACGGTTAGGGTGTAGCTCTGTAAACATCCAGACACACACACACACACGCACGCATGCACGCGCGGTCGGACAGACATGACGTCGAAAACCACTTTTTTGGATTCAGGAGACCCCAAAACGTATATATTCACTCTGAACCCAAATTCAAAACTTTTGACGAAAATAATAATTCTCCATATACTATATATAAGGGGATAAAGTTAAAAAGAGGAACTATTTGAACGAATAATAATTTATGATAAAGTGAAGAAAAGGTCAAGTCACTTTCTTATCTGTGCTTTGCTCCGCATTGGCAACTTTGCAAGTGAGAACGTGATGTGCTTGTGGGAGCTGCGCTTTATAGAGTCAACTTCAGGCTAAAAAATTAAAGGCTTTTAAACATTTGTTTGATAATCACTAATTAGAAATTGCATTACATTATATGTAAATATTAGTATATTCTATTATTCTTTTTTTAAATACTTATAAAAAATACAACGTTTCAGGTGAATACACAGTTAATTAGCAAGAATTATCTAAAACATTTTTAAAGTCTGTTGCATTAGAATATCGTTTAGTTTACGACACAGAAATGAAATCGGTCTAAAAATAAATGATCTGTTATTTCTACTTATAATAGGCAAATATGTAGAGGTTTCAAACATTTTTTATGTTATACCTAAAAAAACAATATTTTTTGAAAAGCAGAATGACAACAGCACACTATATGATCTTAGTTATAAACAGATCCAGTGTATAATGAGCCGAGTAGATGGTGTGGAACACTGGTTCATTAGTCCAACCCAAGGCCAAACCACGGCGAGGGACTGCTTATTATCATAATCAAGCTTTGTACCGTTCTACTCTGAAATTAGGTTTCATGCAATCATTGCCAATACAAAGAGGTACATTGACACCCATCTAACGCGATTGAAAATGTTGAAACATTTTCAATCATGTGTGAAATGTTTAAAAAATGTAATTAAGTTGTAAAAAATTAAGTTGTAAGTTGTAATGTAATTAAGTTAAGGTGAAGGGATCACTCTCACCTAAAAATATCCCACTAAAAAGGTTAGTATTAACCCCCTGGGTGTGGGTTATAACCCTTAGCAGTTAACAATTCTTAACAGTCTTTTACCTTGTTTTCAATGTTCTTAGTTTACTTAGTGAGAATGTATGTCAGTCCACTGATTTATTTAAGACTAGCGGTTGCCCGTGGGTTACGTTTAGTATGACTTCATTTTAATCTTAATAAAACCAAAAGATTATTTGAGTCATCGTATGTTTTTATAATTTCTTTACATGTATTTTCTACTACAAATAAATGATAATAGATATCCATTCCATTCTCTATGGTTGATAGCAAAGGAAGGCTGGAAACAAAAGTATACTAAATTGTCACAATATAAAATAGAACATATGATTTTATAAACTAGGCTAGTATCGACCCAACCCAATCAACTCGACTCCATTGTAGTTTAAATTTAAATAATGTTTTGATCATATTTGTGAATATTTATTAGTCTAAACAATTACAAAATTTGTTTTTGTACTAAAAAACAATACTAAACGAAACCAAAAAATTAAGCTGAAAGAGGAACGAACCTCGAGTTAACCCATCTGGTGGAATGCTAGCAGCCCTAACAGTAAATCTTTTGCTCAATAAAATCCCAGTTGCGTACCATGTTTTATATGATCTAATGTATCACATTATAAAACAGATTTACTTTGTACACGATTGTTGTATTAACATTTTAATCTACTCGTATTATACTGTGATCAATTTATTAAAAATGGCTCACACTACTGTTTTGAAAATACTTTCAAAATATATTATATGTACATTAGATATTTTTGTATTTAGATTTTCCTTAAAAATTGAATTAATAATTAAATAAAACTGCGAAAAATTATATTTATACAGTAATTAAAAGCCATTGAGTACTATTTTATCCTTGCTTCTATGACTATCTCAATCGTTCAAATATAAACAGCTGCTGTTTATACATTAAAACAACAGATGTTAGATACAAAAACAAAATTATTTCCCCATAAGCTTAATATTGGAACTTTGAAGGCGTATTTATAGGTAGAGTTTTATGGGAAAATCGTAAAGAATGTATCGAAAAGAATATATATAAAATTTTCAGATATCTATAGCTAGTCGGGATGTGGGAAACTTTAGTAATGAGTGAGTGAGTGAGGGTTTTGACGTTTATAAATACATATAGGATTTAAAATGATATTGAGATCATTCATGTGGAATCTAATCACTACGATTTTATTCCCGCTCCACGAATACAAATAATGTCTAATGCTTAACCCTCTATTAAAATATATTACTTACTGCTGTTGTTACGTCCGTAAGTTTGGCAAAGCGTATTACACTTTCTGCGGAGTGTTTCCTAGTAAGATGGTTCGCGGAAGTCATTACTTCATGGAGATGCTCGTTAGGAGACCCGCTCCCTTATTGTCACCACCTTCCAAAACCTGCAACTCTGGCGTATTGAATACAATACTCCCGCCCTCTACAGATCATCATGCTCCTTTCCGTTATTATTATCCTGTGGGTGTGGAAAAAAGGATTTATCATTTATCCAATGCTAAAAATACACGTTTATTTTTAGCTGTTTCAAAATGAGCTAGATAAAGTACATATTTATTTGTGGAAGTAATAAAAGCATGGTGAAGTCTTTACTTAAGATTTTCTTTAAGACTACTTTAAATGTCGCACAATTTTTCCCTGGTTTCTTTGCATGTTTGTTCGTTTTAATTCTTAACTAAGATACTGCACTACCGTTTAAATATTGAAAGCATAATATAAAAGTTTCATCGTTGAAACAGATTTTAACAAAACATTTTCGTGCTGCTAATATGAAATTATCTACACGAAACGCCACAAAGCGATGTAGAAGCAAGGAAATGCACCAAATTAGCATCGACAGGAGAAGATGAATGGGCGATAGTTAATGGTTTCCTAGTAAATGTGACATCAGTCCGGTGGCAAGATGAACGATCTTGTCATGATTACCATTGACTATGTACCCGGCCGGTCTTTAAAAGCTTTCAACTCTTCTTTGTCAAATATGAGATGAAAACTGAGGAAAAATTGCTAAATGGTAATCTGTTTACTGTGGTCATTTTCCTGTGTAAGAAAAATTCAAGCAGTAATTAATTTGTATTTATATCAATGCATATTAACAATAACGTAACGTATTTGCCACCTAAATTGTATTTATATAGGCTGTAATGTGACATGATCAAAGTTTAGTGTCATGCCTGATTAAAGTAACCGTAATTATCTTCTGTATATTAAATCACATACAGACATCATTATTTTAAGTATTAAATACTGTCTCGATACTTGAATGGTGTAGCACATCTTGGTAATATAGATAGTTACACCGCCCAAGGCAAGTTGAATTTGATTCAAGACCAATTTGGTCAAGAATGGGAAAGACGTTGAAATAGCAAATACGATTTAGTCATTTGTTGCGTAGGAAAAGAGCTGTTAACAATATTAAGCCTCGTAATTTGACGGACACGAAATGTGCGGTGACCGTGGCCTGTGTACGTCAAAACCACATTATTATGGCACCACTCTTATCGTCAAATGTTTTTCACATACTTAGTCTATAGGTGTTAACTGAAAAACATGTATCTCAGATTTATCGCATCCGAGAAGAACGAAGTACTGCTGGTGAGACATAAAACTTGCGATTTCCATCACATCAATATCAAATGAGCAAACTCTATGACATATTTCAGGAACAAGACAAGTGCAATCTGACTTTTAAAGTGGGATTTAACCATGGTTCACAAAGAAAAAAAGAGTTCGCAGAGCCTGGAGATGGTCTGTACATTTAATTTAACTGTTTGAGCTGATTTTTTTTTAAATCACAGGATCTTGCATAGTAAATTGTTTACTATTAAAATGTAGAAATAAAATGAAATGAAATGAAAAATCTTTTATTTATACAGGTAAAGTTAAATAAAAGATTTTTCATTTCATTTCATTTCAACATTTTAATAGTAAACAATTTCATAAATATAGAGTTTGATTTAATGATTAACATGTGTAAGGTGTGTTAGGTTGCTGTGTACACATAAACTATGTTTTTAAATTGGTAGTATGGTAAAAATATTTCATAAAAAATATTAGATAATTTGGGAAATATGAACTCCGGAACATGTCCATAGAATAAACATTGAGATAATACTTACTGTGTTTAGATTTGCGATATCTCGTGCCGTAGATATAGAAAAATTTAAGGATAATTGTGTATTTTTTAAGCTGAATCTGGTAAATATAAAATAAATTTATGAATTTAACAAGTTAAACGGGACAAAAAAACTCGATTTTGAGGAACAAAACCCCCCCAACTAGTTTATAAATTCTGGTTTACGAACTTCCGACATTTGTAGGAATAACGGTTTACAAATTATTGTTCCAATGACCAGTTTCGAGATTAGTGTAACAGACAAAAAATATTAAATATAAAACTAATATATAATTATATATATATAATTTCGACGACTATTGTTTTTACTCTCATAAAATAGAATTAAAATTATGGTCCCATAATTAATAATACGTAAACTGTTTTTAAAAAATTGTAAAAAAAGTTAAAGTTTGTACATTTAATTTAACTGTTTGAGCTGATTTTTTTTAAATCACAGGATCTTGCATAGTAAATTGTTTACTATTAAAATGTAGAAATAAAATGAAATGAAATGAAAAATCTTTTATTTATACAGGTAAAGTTAAATAAAAGATTTTTCATTTCATTTCATTTCAACATTTTAATAGTAAACAATTTACTATGCAAGAGCCTTTGATTTTACATAACTATTAAAATGTTATGTGTAAGGTGTGTGTTAGGTTTTGTACAGATTGTTTGGTAGATTTTGTTTTTATGTCCTTTGTAAATTAGGAAATTAGGAGTCCATAGATACACCAATAATAATAACATCCATGGGATATGAACTCCGGAACATGTTCCATAGAATAAAAGGTTGAGATAATACTTCGTTATTAGACATTTATTGCGATAATTTGTCGTTGCCAGTAGCATTCCACAGTAATTATAAATTTATAGTTTATAGACTTGCGAATAGAATCAGTAGCTTAACTTAACGTAAAGCTAACAAATTAATTTATGAATTTAACAAGTTTAAACGGGACGACAGTAACCTAAGTCGTTAAGTGAGGAACAAACTTGTCCCCAACTAGTAGTCTATAATTCAGATACCGTCACTTCACCCTGCAGACAAGACGGTTTACAAATTTATTGTTCCAATGCAGTTTCCGGTCATTAGTGTAACAGAAAAAATTACCCTATAAAACTAATAGACTAGATTATATAATTGCTCGTATTGCTCTTAGTCAATAATTCCATCATAAAATAGAATTAAAATTAATAAATAAAAAATTTATAAACTTTAAACTGTTTTTAAATTACATATGTAATTTAAAAACAGTTTAAAGTGCTTTTACATATGTAAAAGCAAAAACCCCATTTTTTGACAAAAAACAGTTAAACTACTTGTTTCGATTTACCAATATGTCTGGAATTCGAACTACCATCACAAAAAGAAAAAGTTACATCGTCTTGAGCCTAAGTCTTTCCATGAGATCTCCGGTGATAGCTTCTTCCTTATGGGAAAATATCATTCAAAATTTATTGTGTCAAGTGTTCTAACAACAAGAGAAAATAAGTATAATTAATAATTGTTAGAAATATTCAGGGTATAACGCCCCTGCTAATACCAAACATTTTTGAGTGGGTTTTGTTCAGTGAAGTAACCTCACACAGCATACCAAGTTTCAAGATAAGCAGTTGAGGATTAAGGAGGAAATCAATTTTTATTATTATAATATTCTTCATAAGAATAACATTAGACGCTCTCAAAGTACTGCATTTAAGGTTGCAAAGGAGCTATATAAATACAAGTTTTAGATGTATAATCGAATTATATAGGAAGTTTAAAATAAAATTAGACTTTGTTTTAATTACACAAAAAATAAGTAAAATCGTGTATTAAAAATAATAATGTTTTTTCACAATAACAATTATTGGTTTTCAGGACGGATTTTGGTGTTTTTGTTTTTTGCTGCCAAATCGATTGCAATTGATTGTTGTTAAGTCCCAAAACCAACTGGGAACTCTCCAACTCTAGTAGGTATAAATAGTATGTTCTAATGAATTTGAGTACATAAATTATAGTTGTATGAATCATAGTATAATCTCATTCGTTTGGACTCAGCTTTAATTTCTTTGTATGTAAGGGTAAAAATATATTAATGAAATCATACTTTTAAACATATTGCTTTAGACAAGGATACTATATTGTGATCGGAGCGGGCGGAGAAACGCTGATTTTAATTATGATACTTAATAAGGCAGAAATATTACCGGATAGCAAGCAAGAGAGTCTCTTGACGAAGAAGTCGCCAAATAACGAGCTAACTTGTTAGCCTGGATCATTTGGTTCATTAGTCAAAGTGATTTGCGTAATTTGATAGCTATTAAAAAGTTTGAAGCATCAAAGTATACACAAGCAAAGTTGCGATACAGATAGTTTGCTTGGATGATCTCAACTTGGTCTAATTGAAATGTCATTCACTCAAATTGTTGTTCAATTTCAATAACCAAAAATTGAATATACCAGGTGTTCATATAGTTAATAGTTGACCATGAAGGAGAATAACTAGCGGCAAACACGTTATATTTTAGGAGGGTTTATTTACACAAAAAATTCATTACAAGGTAAACTTAAAACATACAAAAACACGCTAATTCTGTATTTTTCTACGAGCAAGGAAAAATAATAACATAAATGTATTGATATGTAAACGCTAGAATAGAATGGATAATTGTAGGCCATGAAAGCTCTTGGGCGTAATGGTCAGAAAGCATCGTGCTAATGACTGACGCGGTGGTGTTTTGAATGTTCGTGACGATATTATCAATCGCCGTTTTCGAGGTTTGTGTTACTCGGGTGGGCAAGTCAATCAGCCAAGATAAGTAAAAAACCAAAGGATGTCAGAAAAATGTTTTAATCCGTCATCTTTTTTTGTCGAGAACGTCAATGTTCAAATCACCTAGTAAAACAAGTTTTGAAACCGATATTTTAACCAGGAATTCTATACTGATCAAAAAATGAATTGGGGTCACCTTTTGTGGAGCGGTTAATTCCCACACCATCAATTTGAGGAAAAGATGTACATGTTTTTACCGCTGTAATTTCAAATTGATTGTCGGACGGTTCAACGAGATTTACTTTCGAATACTTTATGCCCTGTTTAACGTGTATTGCAAATCCCCCTCCAGAAAAGTTTTGACACGTGTAATTGGTTCCTTGTTGTACCAAAATTCCGAAACTACTAAAATGTCGGAGTTCAATTCCTCGCAAAGGATTTCTAGTTCATCTGATTTGCTAGAAGCAATTTTGGCGAAGGATTTTGAAATTTTTGTCGGAATTATTAGAATGTCGAGCTCGTTGCTTTTTATGTGATGATTTTATCGCTGGAATATGGCTTCTGGGACGGTTCCAAAAAACACTTATTCACATTTACTAAATCACCAGTTGAGGATGCTACACTTCGAGAGACGACACGCAGGTCGTCATTTACAAGTTCATTTCGTGGTTGTGTTAACGTCCTGGAGGTAGTGAGGACTGGATCGATCCCGTCTGAAGTTCTAGTTGGGATGGCGTTGTTGGCTTGAGATGCTGCCGGCTGCTTGGACGTCACCTCCGAAGTCTCCGACTGCGATCCAAGTTGAAAGCGAGTACTCACTTACCACTCATTATCAAATAGAGTTCGTGGCGGGTGAAGAACCTGCGGTGTATCCAGTTGAAGTCCAGCAGTGCAAAGTTTTTTTGCGCTCACATACTTCGGAAATGTAATTATTAACCTGCTGTGTCTCCAAGTATCCAGGAATGCAACTGTCATTTACATCGCTCAGAGCCAGGACATGGTCCCACGACTGATGCTCCATCAGCTCGCATAACTCTCTATTAAGTAATTCACGGTCTCATGAGTGTTTGGTCATCAATGTTGTTGTATCTATTTTTTTTCTAAAAATGGCATAGTGATCAGTAACATCAGTTTTGAGTACAACAAAGGTGACCGCTTCAAAGTCAAAGTGATTTACAAGAAGGTGATCGATGCAGGTTGATGGGCGGTCAGAGACTCTGGTAGGTTTGTCAGTATACTCTATGAAACCTGCGCTGTAAAAATGTTCAGGTATTGATCTTTGTCACCATCATTGTTGCACCAAAGTGTGTCTATGTCTATACCACCTAAAAATATATAAATTATTTGTATTAGTTTTGCTATGATAATTGTTTAAATCGCTGAAAAATAATTTACAGTTCATTGATGAGCTACGGTAGAAGACAACAACATTAACGTGTTTGTTATCATAATCAAAGTCCAGTTGCAATCCCGTTGCCTATCCGAAAGTTAATTGATGTGATGTTGTACATAAGTTTCACAAGAATGCTGCAATATCTGAAAAACGCTCCCGAACCTACCAGAAGTGGCAACACAGCTGGGAGCACGAAGCCCGAGGACGATGGACTGCGCGACTCAAAGAGCAGGTCCAACCGTGGGTGGAACGGCGGCATTATAAAAAATAACTTTTCTTGCTGTAAATTTATTGTTCCGTTCTCCTGGGAATAATTGTAGAGTGAAAAAATTATAAAATATGCAAAAAATAATAAAAGGAAAGGGAGAGAATTATATAGAAAATATAACGAAGATTTACGAAACTTCTGCCTGTAATTATACCTAAAATATGCCATTATATTTTGAATTTTAACAAATAAATTATTTGTTTTGTATTATATGTAATTCAACTTTATTAGTATTATTAGTTAGTATTAGGTATGTAGCAGTTAGTATTAGGTATTATTAGTGAGTACAATTATAAAAAATATGGTATTTCAATCAACAATAACTAATAAAATAAACAATTAACACTTACTTAGTGTCTCAGATCAATTTTTGGACTTCTTCTCGGAGTCCTTGGAGTTTCTTCTTTTTGTTTCCATCACTGAAAACGATTTAAAATTTTTTAAATGAATGTGTACAATTTTTTTAATACAGTTAAAATTAAAGTTAAAAACCTTAAACCTTTTAGTATTCGTATAATTAGCTCCTCTCTTCAGTAACGTGATTTTTAGTTTAAAAGTTTTATAAGCTTAAAATAAACTTGTTACACAACTGGAAGGATGGGCAGTAACATGTGACATAGACTGTTTGTTCTTGCTCTTGTTTGCACTTCCAGACTGTTGGCGCAGTCAACTGAGTGAAAACACTTGGATCAGCGATATCCTTCCTCGATACAATAATCCGTTCCTCTTTACGTTATAAGTGGATTATCGACTTTTGTGACTATGAATAACTGTTATCGACCTATGCAGTAGTTTATAAGGAAACAGCATTGGTAACAAATCGAATTAAAAAATCATGTGTTTACACTTGAATTTTTAAGTATTTCAACTCTTTAATTTTAGTAAATTTGTGCATTTTATTCTTACTCATGCACAACCAGCCTTTTATTTTCAAGTTTTTTAGTGAGGAGGTTTTTTAGTATTGAGTGTAATTAATGAGTCATAAACTACAAGTCAGGTCATGGAGATTTTCAGTTCTATTACGTAATATTTTAAACAGCGTCCATACCATCGTTATTTTGCTTTTGATAAATCTAATTTGTATTTTCACGCAGTTTATGTTATTTATGTCACGACTTTGCCTAATATTAGTCTCATTCAGTGAGGGCGATCCGAATTGTCCTGTACTCTCAAATCTATACACAGACCGATGTCTTGCTTATACCTAAACGAAAGTATTAGTAACTTAAAGTGCCATTTCACTAGAAGTGAATACATTATTGTATACTGTATTTTGTTCATAGATGATGATCCCCTTACAATGCACCAGGTGGGGCAGCTACTTGTGGTTGTGATGGTCAAACCTGTCACTTGGTCTCATTTGTCGACCAGCTGCAGATGATTGTGGCGGTCAACCCTGTCACTAGACACTATTTTGATCTCATGTGTAGTTTACATATTATTGTATGGAATAAGGAGCATCATTTCCATGTCTTCTCCTTCAGTAAGCACAAAACTTCATTTTCCAATATTACTACTATAAACTAATTTAAATCAACGCAGCTACTTGTTTTCAAGTCTCCTTAGGTGATGGTTGTTAAATCAGACCTATAAGAGTCAAATAATTAAAGCTTCTCAATGTCAGACTAAAACTACTGTTATGTGAATATTTGAATGTGGAACAATGTGAGCCGTAAATCGAATGGCAGTGTCAAGAATCTCAGGTAAAAGCAAAACCACGTCGCAACTCCAACCAAAGCAATAATTCAAGATCCAATAAACTAAATACGTCACACCTTAATGGCTAAATAAGCTAATTAGAGAAGATCGTATGATAAGTTAGGTGCAATGGAGGAGGTTAATAAATGGTGTCGGAGGTGGTGGGTGAGGGTGCGCGCGCATTGGCCGTGGTGGCGAGTCGCTCTCTCGCTCAGTCTACCCCTGGCTACCCGAGACAGTCTCACCCAAACCCGTGACGTCACTGTAGGTATGTCTGTGGCGACGCTTGTCGTCGCGACGCTGCTGCCCGTGCTGACCGTGGCGTGCGGCCCCGGAGACTCCCCCCAGGCCAGAGTCGTCCGCGCCCCTGTCGTGTTCCACGGACTCGCCGTCCAGACTGAGCCGGTCAAGGACTCTAACCACTACTCGGCACAGTTCTGGCTCATCAGCGTGTACAAGGGCTCCGCCGGACTGGCAGGGATGCTGCGCCTGGACCCGCCGGCTACAGGGCTGCTGGATATCAGAGACAGGTAGGCAGCGTCTCAGGCTGACGCGTAGTCGTCACTATTGAAACAGCGGAAAATAAGAATATCATATCTCTTCAGTTTTATACTTGTTTATAATAAGGTATGACAAACAAACAGTAATCAACCCATTAGTTGATTACTGTTTTGTGAACAAGACCGATGGGCCTTGTTCAAAATATACTTCTGACTAGTTGTTTTCGATGTTAAATATTGGTCACATGTCGAACATAATTTATCTCATTAATAAGACGGGGCCAATCAGCAGTAACCTCTAACTGAATATAATTATTTGTCACCTTTAAAAAACAATACTCTTCATTCACTTTGTATCGACTTCAGTATTTAGTTAATAAAAAAAGTAAAACGTGTTTTTGTAAAAATGTGTGATAGTAATTTATAAAAATGTAGATATTTGATTTACTTGTAAGTGGACGATTATTGCCATATTATTCGTATTTTTAACTGAAGCTGTTAATACTTAAGTCAAATACATTTTAGTTCACCAGCTACACTTTTAGAGTTTATTAAAATGGTGACACTAGAAGTAAACATGACACTTAAAATAGTAACAATATTTAACCACGTTTATAACCTATTTATTTTAGATCAAAAATTATTTTCAGTATATTTATTAATGAAAACTATTTAATCAAAAGATAACCAAGGCAAGCAGGCTAACCAGACTGAGTGATTGCGAAAACATTTTACAGCAATCGATTTCAACAAAGGTTCTCCGCAAGTTTAAATGTTCAGAACAGGTTGTCCGTAAAAGATGTTCAATGATTCGTGAGGATAACAATAATAAATATTCACCGGCATAAACGGCCGTAACGTTGTCTGAGCGCCTGACGGGCAATTCACTTTGTGTTCGCAGCTGCGAGGCAATCCCCAGAACCTGGCTGGCTTTGTTGTTACCTATTGTTGTCTCTGTAAATATCACCACTTTTGTCTCAACTTACTTTAAATCACGGAAATTATGTTGGATCGAGAGATGCTTATATAACAAATTTGTATATTTTAGATCAAAAAAAGTGTGATAACAGATAATTTTAATTTTTACTTCTCACCTAAATTTGGAGTATTTTTTGGGGTTTTACTGAAAATCTACATTACTTTATATTTACTTATTAGTATAGATAAACTTTCAGTATGGATTTTTTTTAAATAACATACATGGTCAAAATACTCGTACTTTAGTGGATGAACTACTTTATGTATTTTAACTTATACTTGTCTCATAACTACGAGATATAAGTTTTATAATTTAGGTGACATTAAGCACATAATAAGATTAGTCTCGCAATACTTTGTTGAAAAAGATCCTTACTATGTAAACATCTTGTCTTTTATATAGTAAGGATCTATTCCAAAACGTACTAATCGATAATTTTCAAACCTCGCCAATTCTATAACTACCTTACGCAATTTAACTTCTGAGACCGGAGGAGGAGAAAAATCCAATAAATTGATGATATAACTTTTTTGTTTTTATTTAAATCTGTAAGATTACATTAAATCCTTTTATGAATACAATACATGTTTAAGTATATATACTTACTTACTTACTGCTGTGGCCACTGGTACCCTAGATGGTACTTGGCCTCTCCAACACACTGCCTCCATAGATCTCTGCTTCTCGAATCTTCCTTCCTTCTCCCTAGCTTCCTTAGGTCTTTCTCCACTTGGTCGAACCATCTAAGTTTCGGTCTTCCAAGGGGTCTTCTACCTTCTGGGTTGTTCTTTAAGACGTTCTTCGATAGGGAGTTGTCGTCTTTCCTTAGAATGTGCCCTGCCCATCTCAACCTTCTGCTCCATACTTCAGCGACAATATCCGGATCGTTTAAGTCTATATACAAAGTATAAATTAATAGTTGAAACAAATCTGTGTATTTTAATTGATGTAGATATATTTTGTTTGTGGGATTGATTGTTAAAATATTCCATGATTATTTACGTAAAGAACATTTTTAACCCTCCTGAAAGAATAGGGATGTTCATTAAATTTTTATTGCGGACGTTTTCCATCACATTTTATGTAAAACAAAGTTTCAAGATTGTAAACCTTTGTTTTACATAAAATCGTGATGGAAAATGTCCTCAATAAAAATCTAAATAACATAAATCCACCATCAACAATAATGAATTTCAAACTAAGAACAGGGGTGTTCAATTAAAAAATATTTTAAATACGCCGCTATTGAGTAACCCCTAACTTTGAAAGGTTTTCAAAATAAATTCAACTATCCAAACTGTAAGTAAATATCTATCTCACTCTAGCCAAACAGGTTTTCCAAACCTTAATTGGTTTAAAAACACCAATTTGAAATATGGAGTGCCTGATGTGGCAGCCCGTGTCGAGTGACATTTTTATAGTGATTAAAAGATAAAACTATACAAGTAAAAATAACGTTAACGCTAATAAAGCGTAAAATGTAAACCAATAACTAATATATTTTGTTATTAGAATATTTTCAATATTAAAATTAATTGACGACTGTGAATGCTGTAAGACCATTTAAATTTTTCCCAGAATGTTTTACTGAAATCAAGAAACACAGTTTTGAAAACGCCAAAATAAACGAAACTCAGTTATTGCCAACTAGTTTCCATGATAAAAGAAGGTCCGCCGAAACTCGTCGAGATATTTATGCAAATCGGCCGCAACCGCGGGGCTAAATTCAACTACATCAGTGCAAATTGCGCACTGAGCTTAATCACGCGGCATTAGTTCCGTTATTCAAGCATCTGCCGGCGCGGATCCCGCTGTTATTTGTTTAACAGCCTTTAGTCTGCCTCAGTCCGTTGTTCCTCGTATTCTCTAAAGATCGCATTTATATATTTGGATTATTATCACATATTTAGGAATATTTGTACTTCATCATAAATCATAGCCTATAGATTTTTCACCATACTGAATATGTCTTGAACGTAACAAAAATACGGTATCATGTTTATATTGGAATTATCTATGTTATGTGAACAATGTAATTTAATATTACCATAAATACTGAACGAGTTTGTGATGTGTTTAAGGGGAGATGGATGTCCCTATGCTGGCAATGTTATTTTGTCATTTCTAATGACCCATTATGTCAGGAACTATATGAGATAAATGTACCCAATTTTTAACAGCGTTTGTAAACATAGTTATAAATACACCCTTTCAAGTTCAAGTAAAAATTAAAATAATTCACAGAAGTTCTTTTTTTCAATCATGTTTTAAAACTTTATTTTAAGTGCAATTTTCAAATTATCACCATCATTTTGCTCTGGTAAATGCCTATTAGTTATTTAAATATATTTCACCTACTATTAACATAAAAACCTCGATGGTTACATAGCAATACAACTTTAAGTACTTTTCCCAAGAATAATAAATGCAAACCATACATATTATATATTTTTATGATTACAAAGAACCTAATACTAATAAAAATGCAAAATAATAAATATAGAACTTTATTTAAATTCAGGTCTATCTCCCCTTAAAATTGAATATTAATGAAAGAGGGTATGAAGAATATAATGGCTTTTATGATACATGTAGCTTTGTTATTGGCAAATAACAGGAGATAATTTGTCATGATCATTAATTAGTAGCCCAATAAACAAAGGCAACCGGATCCAGTATCGAGCCGTAACAAAATTGCGTTAGTATTTTGTGATAGTTCCAACCGACAACACTCAGATTATGAAACGGGTACTTTACCCCCTAGACCACCCTACCGTCTTAATGGCTTGTGTAGCAATAGGCCTAAACATGACTGATAGGGCTACTGCAGCTTATCGAACAGTGGGTTTTGTGTAAATGATGTTTTTTTCATATTACATCAAATCAAGACAGTCACATAATAACCACTGGGAGTCTTGGTGGCGATTCCCTTTGTTCCGCTCTTTTAATTCATCAACAGCGGTTTGGAAATGTGATGCATGAGTCTGGGGACATGGGGATTTGGGGAACTTTACAAAGCTATGATTGTGGGTATGTAATGATACCGAGGAAAACATCGTTAAACTTTTACCTCGATGGTAAACTATCGTATTTAACTACAAAATTCTGAACGGACTTTTTCATCCATTTCCTCATAGCTACATGCATGTCCTTTAAATAGTTCCCAAATAAATAAAATTAATTTAGGTTAGTATATTTACATGGATATTTCCTAACTCTGGTATGGAGTGTAGGCAATTTACGCGACCAAAATTTAAAACAGAGACTTCATTTTGTTACTGACGCCATATGGTTAGCCATGTCATATCTTGGTTATAAGAGCAGGTATTTAGATGAACTGAAAAATTCCGTTTAGACATATCTATGATCTAACCTATTTCCCACAGGGAAGTAAATACAATCATTTGGTATAAACACATTTCAAAACTAAAATTATAATGCAATGTTATATGAAATAAAAAACCACATTCATATTTCTGAAAATTGAAATTTTATTAATTTATTTCTAAATGGCTCTTAAAAACCCATATTATTTTCGTTTTAACATGATTGTGCGTTAATTTACCCCGCATTTTATTTAGTATTTCAAATAGAGTTAATCATAAAGATTATTGCATTATATCAATGATTAGTATTAAGGATATTATGATAAAACGCTCGCGTTTTGTAGTCACAAACAGAAGGAGCTCCAAGCTGTGTAATTAACTAGTCTGAACGTGAAATCTTTCTGACAATGAACACGTTTCGCCGCCTTTGACAGTGCGGTGCCGAAATGACTGTTTAATTAATCAACATGCCGTGCACCGGAGCACGGAGCACCACCGTGGAACGTTCCAGCCGCAACCACTCTGCAACACCCAACTGTGGAGATATATGGCGTGTGTTAGAAACTCGAAGTGTATTGGAGCTCGCAGTTTCGCAACGTAACCCAGTAACACAGCAGCTATGGTGATACATGCCGTTTATTGGAGCTCGGAGCATCATAGTGTAGATACCGCGACCAAGTAACCAGGCAGCCATGGTGATACGTGCTGTGCAATAAATCTCGGAGTGTCGCACTATAGATACCGTAACCCTGTAGCACAGCAGCCGTGGTGATACATGCCGTGTATTGGAGCTCGTAAAATCACACTATAGACTCCGTAACCCTGTAGCACAGCAGCCGTAGTGATACATGCCGTGTATTGGAGCTCGGAGAATCACACTATAGACTCCGTAACCCTGTAGCACAGCAGCCGTAGTGATACATGCCGTGTATTGGAGCTCGGAGAATCACACTATAGACTCCGTAACCCTGTAGCACAGCAGCCGTAGTGATACATGCCGTGTATTGGAGCTCGGAGAATCACACTATAGATACCGTAACCCTGTAGCACAGCAGCCGTAGTGATACATGCCGTGTATTGGAGCTCGTAAAATCACACTATAGACTCCGTAACCCTGTAGCTCACCAGCCGTAGTGATACGTGCCGTGAATTGGAGCTCGGAGAATCACACTATAGACACCGTAACCCTGTAGCATAGCAGCCGAGGTGATATTTACTAACTATTTAGATTCACTTTTACACCTCATTTACAATCAAATATTAGCTACGGTATCTAAGTAGTGAGTTTATATCATTATCCGATGGAATGGACATGAATCGAAGACTAAGTAACTACGCAGCACGCACTTCAGAACTAGTTTACAACTTCCATCCACTTAATGCGGCATAGATTCACTTGTTAGTCTTTCACGTAATGTAACTAACTCAGACCTGTTTCGTGGAAGGATGAATTATAATACACCTTACTAACTGTGATCCTCATTAAGGCTACATGTTTTATCTGTACGTTGCAATAAATTTAAGTAAACAAATTATATGTATGTAAATAAAATTGGTTTCGTCTGTACATTGCTTGGAATTCTGATATTTTAATGCGGTGTACTCTAAAAAGCATTTGTCTTTATTTATGTATTAATTTGTGCATATTTTATATCTGTCTGTGTACCTTTCTGTAACCCTAAAGAAAATATTATGTTCTTCTCCTTAAAAAATAAACCAACTTCTCCCAAGTAACTTTTTACATTGGTTTTCGCTTATCGAAATGTTTTTCCATACTTAAAATTGACTCACGTGTTACTAAAATAAAGTATCAAGCTTGTAAAAGTCCAATTTTATGCTATTTGAAAAAGGATTTTCTAAGTTTGAGTGAACTTGTGATCTTTTTAAAAAGTGAATATTTATAAAAAAAATAATATTGAAAACATTTTGTTTCTACAATTGAACGTTTGTTTGTTTACAATGATAACTAATGAAAAGTCTTTTTTCACAATAATAAAGTATTTTTCTTCTAAACTAAACTACATGGATCGTACAAAGGTGGGCTCAATTATAGTCTAATATATACAAAGTGCTCTTTTTCATTGCGATCAAAGTACTTGAGCTGTGAGTATTCAATTTAAGAGTACGTATAGAGATTACCAGTGCGGATTCCAAATACAGTGCATTAATTGTAATACCTAATTATGTAATGTCTATAAAATCTTTGGATGTATCTTATGAAGTTCAGAGAGAGATTATTTAAAGACTTGGTGGTTATTTTCCTTGACATTCAAATCTTAGTTCAGACCGAAATAAATTAGAAAATTATTTAAAAATGTTGTTTAGTATAATTAAAAAAATGGTTTTACTCACGTTTATCGCAATTTACTAGAATAATTATTAAAATTTGCAAAACTTTGCAGGAAAAAGAAAATAGTAATAAGTTAAAATCTAATAGATGAGGAGTCATGGACTTTGACGCACCAGGATCGCAAACAAATGGAAATGAAGTTAAACGTACTTTGACGTACCAGTATCTTAAACGAATGGAAGTAAAGCTTCGTACTTTAACATAATAAGAACATAATCGAATGGAAGTGAAGTTATACTACGTACTTTGACATGCTACGATCGTAATAAATGAAACCCAGGTTACATACTTCGACGTAGTACGATCGTAAACGAATGGAAGTGAAGTTACGTACTTTACATAGCACGATCGTAAACGAATGGAAATGAAGTTACGTATTTTAACGTAGCATAATCGTAAAGGAATGGAAGTGATGTTACTTACTTTGACATAGAATGATCTTAAACGAATGGAAGTGATGTTACATACTTTGACGTAGCATAATCGTAAAGGAATGGAAGTAACGCTAATACGTACTTTGACGTAACACAATCGTAAAGGAATGGAAGTGATGTTACGTACTTTAACGTAGCACAATCGTAAAGGAGTGGAAGTGATGTTACTTACTTTGACATAGAATGATCGTAAACGAATGGAAGTGATGTTACATACTTTGACGTAGCATAATCGTAAAGGAATGGAAGTGATGATACTACGTACTTTGACGTGCACAATCGTAAACGAATGGAAGTGATGCTACGTACTTTGACATAGAATGATCGTAAACAAATGGAAGTGATGTTACGTACTTTGACGTAGCATAATCGTAAAGGAATGGAAGTGATGCTACTACGTACTTTGACATAGAATGATCGTAAACGAATGGAAGTGATGTTACATACTTTGACGTAGCATAATCGTAAAGGAATGGAAGTGATGATACTACGTACTTTGACGTGCACAATCGTAAACGAATGGAAGTGATGCTACGTACTTTGACGTAACATAATCGTAAAAGAATGGAAGTGATGCTACGTACTTTGACATAGAATAATCGTAAACGAATGGAAGTGATGTTACATACTTTGACGTAGCATAATCGTAAAGGAATGGAAGTGATGATACTACGTACTTTGACGTACATCGTGAATGATCGTAGAAATCGTAAACGAATGGAAGTGATGTTACATACTTTGACGTAGCATAATCGTAAAGGAATGGAAGTGATGATACTACGTACTTTGACGTGCACAATCGTAAACGAATGGAAATTAAGCTACGTACTTTGACGTAGCACAATCGTAAGGAGTGGAAGTGATGTTACTTACTTTTTTCATAGAATGATCGTGAAAGAATGGAAGTGAAGCTATGAAGTACACTAACATAGCCTCGTAGCTCATTTACATTTACATTTAATTTTCTCATCATCTTAATTTTGTGGACATCCCGGGTATCGAACCCGTCACCTCTTGCACCGAAGTCCAAGACGTTAACCGTTAGGCTAGCATAAACTATAAAAACTGGGTATCGCATGATAAAAGTATCATCGTAATGTAGATTACTGAATATTTGTTTTACTTTATGATTTTTCGATTAAAATAATCTCACATAGTTATCGTATATCGTATAAATGGGCGTTTTGTATTTATAGGATGATTCTCACTGGATTTCTATTCTCTGATGAGTGATTCAATAATTGACTTGATTGGAGGGTTGACTTTGAAGAAATTTCAAATGCAAATAGCTCACTATAAACTTGGATCTGATTAGTCCTGAAGCCTGCAGGCGATTGAGCCGACTTGTAGCTTATTGTGCAGCTCACAATGTTCATCGCGGTTCAGTGATTTGCTATAACTACTTAAAACACAACTAAATTCGCCAAAGCTTGGCGGCTTACCAAGTGATTTATAAATCTAATTTTACGGCTCTGGGGACAAATCCTTTACAACTAATGTCTTGTTTAATGTCGCGTGGTTCTTAAATTATCACCTCCGGCGGGATTTTTCACAGTTTTAATCTAATTTAAAATTTATTTTCTAGTTGAGTTCGCTGTGATATTTTAACGTTGAAAACGGATAGTAGTTAATTAATGGTAAATTAAAATTGCTGTTTCTGGAAAATTTCCCAGTATTATCTCTAAGATTAGTTTCCCTTGAGAGTGCATCGTCTGAGCTGAGAATATTTCGATCAACAGGAAGAAGTAGAAACACTACCTGTGATTAGTTTATATCCTGTACTTTGTGTTCCTGTAGGTGTAACGCTTACAATATTTTGAATTGCACAGCTGTTACAATTTCGATCGGAATACCACTAAGTTAAAACAGCTGTATTAGTCATAGCTGAGTACGTGGTAGAGTACTGGGCCACAAAACAGCTGTGTTAGTCATAGCTGAGTACGTGGTAGAGTACTGGGCCACAAAACAGCTGTGTTAGTCATAGCTGAGTACGTGGTAGAGTACTGGGCCACAAAACAGCTGTGTTAGTCATAGCTGAGTACGTGGTAGAGTACTGGGCCACAAAACAGCTGTGTTAGTCATAGCTGAGTACGTGGTAGAGTACTGGGCCACAAAACAGCTGTGTTAGTCATAGCTGAGTACGTGGTAGAGTAGGCCTACTGGGCCACAAAACAGCTGTGTTAGTCATAGCTGAGTACGTAGTAGAGTACTGGGCCACAAAACAGCTGTGTTAGTCATAGCTGAGTACGTAGTAGAGTACTGGGCCACAAAACAGCTGTGTTAGTCATAGCTGAGTACGTAGTAGAGTACTGGGCCACAAAACAGCTGTGGTAGTCATAGCTGAGTACGTAGTAGAGTACTGGGCCACAAAACAGCTGTGTTAGTCATAGCTGAGTACGTAGTAGAGTAGGCCTACTGGGCCACAAAATATACTCGGATTCTAAATAAGCTAAATACCAAGTTTCATTCAAAACTATTGGTTAATAAGGGAAATATTAATTTTTCCTTACCCTCCTTAAGATAAGCATTGGATCCCCTAAATATAATGTACTGTACTGAGATTTTTTAATATCTCGTTAACAGTATGAGGTAGAGAAAAACTTGGAGAAACTAAATTCTGTAGTTTTTTTAGCTGTTTCTAATGGTGAACGATAAAATTATAAATTTTTAAAAATTACATGGGAAAACGCGAAACCCCCATTTTCAGGGTACAAACCCCACCCAAACTATCCGTTCCGATTGACCAATATGTCTGGTTTACGAACTCATCCGAGCAAATGTAGGAATACACGTCTCTACCAAATTTGGTCTCGATCGGACCATTTTTACGAGTGTCATCGAGTTCACAGATATACATACAGTATATATATATAAATTTTAACAGCTATTGGTTTTGGCCTCTGGGCACCTAAAGGCGAAAAAATAACAGTGGCGGCTACGTCATTGCATGAACCTACAATTTCTTACTAAATTGTATATTCTTCTATTTTTTAACGATTATTCAAATTTTATACTAAACATACATATTGTTTAATAATATTTTTTTGTCTTGGTTTATTGAAATGACAAATATTTAGCAGTCGCGGGCAATACGCGCCATGAGACCTACGGTAATAGCTTCTTCCCTATGGGATATTCGCTAAAATGACAAATTAACCGTGAAAATTCATTATAGAGGACAATTTTGGTTAGTAAAACAAGTACAAAATAAATTACGAATAAAAATTGTACATGTCTTAAGGTTTAGGCAACACTGAACACAACCGCGTCACAGTCCCAGCGAGCCACGAGTAGATAAACATCGCTCTCGCGGGAGTTATATCCAGTGTTTCCAGGCTCGGATCGATTACGCTTTATAGGGGAATTTGTTTCAGATTATGCGTCCAAAAAAACATAACAGGGTCTTTTATATCTACATGCAATTAAAATATATTTTATCGTTAAATTAATTTAAAAGTTGTTAAATTAAACAACTTAATCAAACACAACTTTTTAATACAGAAAAAATACTGGTCATATATCCTGAAAATATTTACTTTCGATACCTCCATGTATCCAAATGAGATAATGTCTGTGAGTCTGAACTGAAAAAATATATATTAAATGAAATTAGCATTGGTTCACAGAGTAATTTTAATCATATTTAGAGTAATGCATGTGGAATGTACTTATTATTTCTTAATATAATTAAAATAATAATAACATGATTTTGCTAGTAATTTTTATAAGAATAGAGGAACCTGTAGTAAATTGACTGTTTGCAAGGTGAAATTTCAATGTAGGGTTGGCAACACTGGTTGTTTCCCCATCTACCAGTCAACAGGTCAGCCGCATCGCCAACTCGCTCACGTCCGCAGAGTAGCCGAAAATCCAGCGACGACCATCACCACATAAATATGTGATGTGTTCGCCCGCAGCAAAACACTGTAGACTGCCAGGCGGTACAGTCTAGGCATCACTGTAATATGTTCTAGTATACTAGTAACTTGCAAGTGGAACCATTAAGATCAATTGAATCCCAAACTAGACAAGTTTATCAAACGCTTAGTAAGTACAAAAATCTAATAAACTATAACATTTATTTTCTGTCAGACCAAAATGTATAGTATTTTGTTATTATCAGTTTTAAAAATATTTACCGTTTAATATATTTTAATTTCTTGTTACTAATCAGTTAATTGGAAAATAAAGGACATATAAATAAGTGTTACTTAACTAAATTATGTTATATATTACCTTTGTTAGTTGTTTATGTTCTTGGGTTTGTTGGGATTGAGTTTTGTTGTATTTGATGTACACTTCACCACCTTTGTGACATCATTAGAAAATTAAAAAACTTAAAATCAAAAAGCTAATTAATTAATTGATTTAAGAAAACTATTTACAGTATTTACAGTCACTCACTGTCACTAGTCACCCCCGCATTGTTCGCGATTGTGCGGCACCACGGCGGCGGGTACGTGTGTCAAATACACCAACAAACTCAAGAACATAAGCTAACAAACAACTAACAAAGGAAATATATAATTACTGTTCTTGAAACTGGGCAAACATAAGTAATTAAATGATGGCGTTAAGTCAGTCGACACCGAAGCATGAACATGACGGACTAAATCAGTATTATCTTGAGGTAAAGCCCGGTATGGGCTCCACATCACATTCCCTGTAATATTTCACTCTCCCGAGAGTTTGCTCGATACGCCCCACAAGACAGGTGAACCTGCGATGTCTTACTGTCTAATAACCTCAGATCTAGTCAAATAGCTACGTAATTGTTTCTTTATTTGAATTGAATAAACCGAATATTCCAAAATACTAGATAAAGGTGTGGTTATTTGAAATCATATTATGTCTAATCTCATAATAGTTTGTTTTTTGGAATAACAACATTAACAATTTTTAATGCCACCATTACATTAACTTAGAAAATTCACTTTTAATGGTTTGTTGGTTTGAAATATACTACCTTCTAGTAAACCTCAAGCTCAGATTAATAATTTGAAATGTTAACAGAATATATTTATTTCAATCATCACATTTTTAACTATTTGATATAACTTGATAATTGATCTATTTTTTCATTTTAATCGATAAACAAGTTGTGTTATACTGTAATCACATTCATTAATCTAATGACATGTAATTTCGAGATTTGAATAAAAATTGAACATAAACAACGTTCTCCAAACTGTTTTCAATTCAAGCAAATTATTAGAATCATAGAAATCTAGAAATTTGATTAAAAGTACTCCCTTGAATTATTCAAGCGGTTTTCGATTCAAGATTCTGCAAAAACATTGAAATCTGAAAACTGGCCCAATGTTGCAATTAAACTAGATAAACTAAAATGCGATCTGAACTGACACTGAACCTTCCTCCCTTAAGAAATAACTTGATTAAAGTTCTTCGTTTAATAAACTTGTATACCATGGTCTATTACTGTATTCCAATTAAATTATGTAGAAAATCTCATTATAAAAATATATGCATTTAAAAGCTGCGAATAAATATAATGATGTATTTTAAGATATTTATTAAATAATAATTCTGTTTTCTTTTCTTAGTATTGGGGGGAAATTCCCTCTTCCCTATAGCCCCATATGGTAGAAGCACCTGTAATTGTCAGTTGACAACTATTGGTAAGAATTAGAGACAGATCATTCTTGTAAGTTACCATAGTTTGTATAAAACATGTAGTTAAAGGTACTTGAGCTGAGGCCATACAGCACACGTTTACAAGGCGGTATAGCAGGATTGTGGTGAGAAAACCTGATGCGATGAATTATAACGTGCAATACTGCAATATTATCTAACTAGGGAATACACCGCTTCGTAGGTGTCGTCATTAAGAACAATAAAGTTGGCTATCAATTATTAATCTTTTCCTGAATATATTTTAAAGTGAAATATGTAAGCTAAAATCTAAATACCGTACATTATACTTACATCAGTAAGAAAATGTGGAACTATTTGTTTTTGCATTGATATATTCCACACTCAATATTTAACAAGAAGGGAGAAGAGGAAAAAGTAGGTGGGAAATAAGTCAAACTGGGATTTCAATTTTAACACCAGAATTGAAGAGACATCGAAATACGCAAGTAGCAGGAAGACTTGGAGACATGGATTTACAATAAAAAAATATCCCTAAAGTAATGTAAATATTAATGAACAAGAATGAATTTCGGTTTCTTACGAATAATTCAATGAGTAGTTCCACTGATTGAATGGAAATTTAAAAATTAACAAAATATCGAATATCTTCTAGTTCCGCAATGTCGATGAATAATTTTAAGAAAGAAGATAAAAAAAGTATATTCAATAATTCCTTCATCATTATTAATAACTTTCGCAGAAACATTTTACTTTTCAGGTTTTACACAATTATTCCACTTGGGTATGATATAAAATACACAGTTACCATGTTAAACAACCGTTGTCTTAACATTTTTAATATCACAATTTACTTTTGATGCTGAAAGATTGACAAAAATGAAATAGTCTTACAGAAAAGGAATTTGAAATAAAACAAATATTGGAAAAGGTCCATGTTGTGGTAGAGCGGCTGATTGAGGCTGGGATGGGACGTGATTCCTTTCAACTCACATCCACCACAACAAAGGAAGCAATAAGTGCGTCATAAGTCTGTTGTACAACTCCCCATTCATGCGGCTAGGCCTGCAGTCACACATCTCACGACCTATACGACCCGGCTCTCCTCGCAACTCGACAACTGAACACTCACATCCGCCACAACAAAGTAAGCAATAAGTGCCCTTTGTGAAACAGCTTAGATCATGGATATGTCTAAAGAGAGTGTTTTCGGTTTCTCTAAACAGCTGACCTTACACCTACATTACGTCACTAACCATATGACCTGCAATGGATTGCTTATACCCCCCCATCTAAAACATATCCATGTAAAAACTAGGAATTATTACAGTTACGTACATGTCTGGTGTATAAGGAGAGCCTGATACACAGCCTTCACTTCAACCTATTTCCTATTTTTATACACCAATGTGTTCAGGAAGAAACAGAGAATGTAAAAAATATATTTTTTGACATATTTTCCAATTCAATTCCCTTAAAGAGTTACGCAAACCATTATGCATAAAAATAATAATGAAAATAAATTAAATAACCGATCTTCATGTGAAACACACAACTTCACAACCTCATGTGAAAAAATCTCTATTAAATGAAACTGTTACACAACTTTTAATCACTGTAATTTGTTGTCGTGTCAAATTATAAGTCCATGTTTAAAATATGGGACCTAACACCTCTATTATTTGGAGCTATGCGTAAAAACACAAGAGCTACTGTAGGTGTATCAAGATTATGTGAATTCAAACCACCGAGAGATTAAATCATTTTTACTACTGAATTTTTACCATGAATTATAATAAAAATTGACAAAATTATCGATTTACATATAATTTTACTTATTAATAAATTTCGTGACATGAGTGCAAACCTTTATTATTTCAAGGGAAAGTATGGAATATTACTTATTGACATTTAGTATTTTATGATGCTAAACGTATGGATGTAAAAAAAATAGTAAATCAAACCCAAGATGACCACAAAAGCCACTAAAATACACAGTATAAAGTTATTACAAGACAGCTAGATATTTTAAATATGAATAACGTTAAAGATTGCTGAACTAAATATAATGTAGAACGTCCTTAACGTGCACACTTACTGATTTTTTTAGCTACTATTAGTTTACATTACTAAGTTTTTCATTAATAATTCAAACTGAGAAATTTGTAATCAGTAAACACCGTGTTAATTATGAGGAATCCGTCAATTATTAATGGCTGACATAGTATGAAGGTTAAATATTTACCTCAAGCGAGATACATTAAAACGTAATGGTTTAATGAAACAGTTACCGCCATAAAATGAAACAGTAAAAGTGCGATAACCGCTACACAAACTGAGGGAGGTTAACTGTTTTTGCTCCGGTGGAAGCCCATTACGCCATTACCGCTGTGTACCAGACCGATCACGCCTCGCCCCTGTATCGTCTGTGTTTCCTTAACAACTTAACGACTCATTTATTCTATTACCAAAAGTATTGTTCAGTATCCATGTGGATAGCTAATATCTCTTGTTTTTCACTCAAAAACCTAAGTTTTTACCTTATTTTGTGGCACGATACATTACCAAGGTAATGCAGTAGTTGAGTACACTATAAATAGAAACTTATAATTCAGAACTATATTCCAGAATTGTGTTTTAATCCTACTTTAGGTTTCTTAGAGATATACTAGAAGAAATAATTACTGCAATCAAAGTAAGTGAATAAGTCAGTTGATTAATCACAGAAGACTAGACAAACTGATAATCGGAATTCCTCCATAATTATTTTTGTAATTGGTGCTATAACAAATCGTAGGCTCCAAAAAATATATGCTAACTTCAGCCAGAAACTAAAGTAAGCCTTTCTAAAATAAGCCAAGTAAGATAGATGAATTTATCGTTTACGGCGAGGCATAGCCACAGTTGTAATAAGCGACTATAGCGTAGAATCCTCTCATCTTGCAGTGACAGTAATACATTGAATTAAATACGAAGGTAAGTCGTTATCCAACTGACAGGTGAAGTTATTGATCACGGCGAGGCATAGCCACAATTGTGGTGTCGTCATCTTGCAGTGACAGTAATACATTGAATTAAATACGAAGGTAAGTCGTTATCCAACTGACAGGTGAAGTTATTGATCACGGCGAGGCATAGCCACAATTGTGGTACGCGACTATAGCGTAGAATCCTCTCATCTTGCAGTGACAGTAATACATTGAATTAAATACGAAGGTAAGTCGTTATCCAACTGACAGGTGAAGTTATTGATCACGGCGAGGCATAGCCACAATTGTGGTACGCGACTATAGCGTAGAATCCTCTCATCTTGCAGTGACAGTAATACATTGAATTAAATACGAAGGTAAGTCGTTATCCAACTGACAGGTGAAGTTATTGATCACGGCGAGGCATAGCCACAATTGTGGTACGCGACTATAGCGTAGAATCCTCTCATCTTGCAGTGACAGTAATACATTGAATTAAATACAAAGGTAAGTCGTTATCCAACTGACAGGTGAAGTTATTGATCACGGCGAGGCATAGCCACAATTGTGGTACGCGACTATAGCGTACGATCCTCTCATCTTGCAGTGACAGTAATACATTGAATTAAATACGAAGGTAAGTCGTTATCCAACTGACAGGTGAAGTTATTGATCACGGCGAGGCATAGCCACAATTGTGGTACACCACTATAGCGTAGAATCCTCTCATCTTGCAGTGGCAGTAATACATTGAATTAAATACAAAGGTAAGTCGTTATCCAACTGACAGGTGATTAATTGATCACGGCGAGGCATAGCCACAATTGTGGTACGCCGACTATAGCGTACGAAACCTCTCATCTTGCAGGTGACAATAATACATTGAATTAAATACAAAGGTAAGTCGTTATCCAACTGACAGGTGAAGTTATTGATCACGGCGCCCCCCCCCCCCCCACCCCGGCCCCCCCCCCCCCCCCCCCCCCCCCCCCCCCCCCTAGCCACCACATGTATTAGAGGTACGCGACAATAGCGTACGATCCTCTCATCTTGCAGTGACAGTAATACATTGAATTAAAATAACGAAGAGAAGCCGTTAGTAATAAAAAATCTCGCCTCGATGCGATACCCTTATTGACCCGGCGAGGGCAAAGCCAACAATTGTGGGTACGCGACCCTATAAGCGTAACGATCCTCTCATCTTCAGTGGACAGTATATACATTGAATTAAATACAAAGGTAAGTCGTTATCCTACCAACTGACAGTGAAGTTGTTATGATCACTGCAGCGAGTGGCATAGCCACAATTGTGGTACGCGACTATAGCGTACGATCCTCTCATCTTGCAGTGACAGTAATACATTGAATTAAATAATACGAAGGTAAGAGCCGTTATCCAACTTACAGGTGAAGTTATTGATCACGGCGAGCCCCAGCCACATTTGTGGTACGCGACTATAGCGTACATCCTCTCATCTTGCAGTGGACAGTAATACATTTGAATGTAAATTACAAAAATATCGTAAAGGTGCCAAGTAGTGAAAGTTATTTGATCACGTTGTGAGTAATTCCCAATACTGACAGGTGAAGTTATCCTTTGATCCACGGCGAGGCATAGCCACATTTGTAATAAGCGACTATAGCGTAGAATCCCTCTCTTGCAGTGACAGTAATACATTGAATTACGGCGATGGCATAGCCACATTGTGGTACGCGACTATTAGCGTACGATCCTCTCATCTTGCGAGTGGACAGTAATACATTGAATTAAATACGAAGGTAAGTCGTTATCCAACTGACAGGTGAAGTTATTGATCACGGCGAGGCACAGCCACAATTGTGGTACGCGACTATAGCGTACGATCCTCTCATCTTGCAGTGGCAGTAATACATTGAATTAAATACAAAAGTGAATAAGTCGTTATTAACCCAGAAAAGCTGACAGGTGTGAAGTTATTTGATCACGGCAGGAGGCAATAGCCACAATTTGTAATAGCGTGGTCTCATCTTTGCAGTGACGATACATTGAATTACGGCGAGGCATAGCACAATCTCGCTCTAGCTTACGATCCTTGTGCAGTGACAGTAATACATTGAATTAAATACAAAGGTAAGTCGTTATCCAACTGACAGGTGAAGTTATTGATCACGGCGAGGCATAGCCACAATTGTGGTACGCGACTATAGCGTACGATCCTCTCATCTTGCAGTGACAGTAATACATTGAATTAAATACAAAGGTAAGTCGTTATCCAACTGACAGGTGAAGTTATTGATCACGGCGAGGCATAGCCACAATTGTGGTACGCGACTATAGCGTAGATTCCTCTCACATTATCACCCTGAAGTGACAGTAATATATTGAATTTAATACGAAGGTAAGCCGTTATCCAATCGACAGTTGAAGTTATTGATCACAGGGTACCTACCCCCAATGTTCGGGTTCTCGGTAATACCGCCATTCCCTCTTTCAGGTTCTCTTGTTTTGGCTCTTGAGTTAATATTTTACTTTGAACAATTTATAATTTCAGACAGGACAGATAGTTAACATTGTTATTGTAAAGTGAATGAATTTAATAAAAAATAAATATTAAATACGGGTAATTCTAATTAACTACAAGTGCAAACGTGATTGTAATTTACAGGGCTTGCCGTAACCCTTTGAACAAACATATACGGTTTCTCTTCATGGGTCTAAGCAAACACATTTATAATATAAACATGGGTCCTCAGCGCCTTGTTTCCAATCGACCTGATTGGAAATATATTTTTAATGTGATAGATTATATGTCATTACTCACTGAAACCATAAAATTCACGAGGTTTAAGGCTTCGTACAAGGTTAGGAAAGGTAACACATAAGTTGTTGTTAACACATATGTTTTAGTGAGTTATATCATTTAAAGCTTTGAATATTTTAAAACGGAAGTTAAATGTTTGAAAGCTTAACATATATTTAGAAAAATCTTAGAAGACAAAAGATTGGAAAATTGAATCACAATGTATATATATGTTACAAGTGCATTTAAAATCTTTATTAATAATCATGAATATTCCATGATTGAAAACAAGACATTGTTTCTAATGTAACTTAATAAATACATTGTTCATCAGCTCAACAAAGCTAATATATAATTCATAAACGGAAAACTCTTAATTAGCAAACTGGTGGTTGACACAGAGAGTTCAGCAGTTGAAAACACACTTTCGTCCGCAACCCGCAATGTTTACACTACCACATTTTACATCTTACTTTCCCATTAACTTTGGGTAGTATACATATATTTTTCTCCAGCTTATTACATAGGACCCTACCATTCACCATATTACATTTAAATGAATATGATTTGTCAGATTATGATTATTACTATAACAACTAAACGAGTAGTAAAAATCAATTACAGAGAAAGTTACAATCATTTTTTTCGCTATTAATATACCTTAACTATGACCTTAATCGACGATAAGAATCATTGGGAAAGTTTAACATTCTCCTATTGAAAATTTATTTGATGTGTCTATTGTAGGGCCTCATCATAACTGAGGAGGCCATGTTATGGGCGTGTCTGTGACCGGGGTAATGGAGGTGTCGGCAGCAGCGTCTGCTGAACCTTACTGTCTCTATCAGCGAGATGTGAATATTGCTGAGCCGTATCATATCTGGGGTGGCCGTGTTATGGGCGTGTATGTGACCGGGGTAATGGAGGTGTCGGCAGCAGCGTCTGCTGAACCTTACTGTCTCTATCAGCGAGATGTGAATATTGCTGAGCCGTATCATATCTGGGGTGGCCGTGTTATGGGCGTGTATGTGACCGGGGTAATGGAGGTGTCGGCAGCAGCGTCTGCTGAACCTTACTGTCTCTATCAGCGAGATGTGAATATTGCTGAGCCGTATCATATCTGGGGTGGCCGTGTTATGGGCGTGTATGTGACCGGGGTAATGGAGGTGTCGGCAGCAGCGTCTGCTGAACCTTACTGTCTCTATCAGCGAGATGTGAATATTGCTGAGCCGTATCATATCTGGGGTGGCCGTGTTATGGGCGTGTATGTGACCGGGGTAATGGAGGTGTCGGCAGCAGCGTCTGCTGAACCTTACTGTCTCTATCAGCGAGATGTGAATATTGCTGAGCCGTATCATATCTGGGGTGGCCGTGTTATGGGCGTGTATGTGACCGGGGTAATGGAGGTGTCGGCAGCAGCGTCTGCTGAACCTTACTGTCTCTATCAGCGAGATGTGAATATTGCTGAGCCGTATCATATCTGGGGTGGCCGTGTTATGGGCGTGTATGTGACCGGGGTAATGGAGGTGTCGGCAGCAGCGTCTGCTGAACCTTACTGTCTCTATCAGCGAGATGTGAATATTGCTGAGCCGTATCATATCTGGGGTGGCCGTGTTATGGGCGTGTATGTGACCGGGGTAATGGAGGTGTCGGCAGCAGCGTCTGCTGAACCTTACTGTCTTTATCAGTGAGATGTGAATATTGCTGGAAAAATTAATGTTTCACTTATTAATCTATATTTTTGTGTAAACCTTGATATTTAGCTTCATGTGGGTGAGATTCATCCATTTACGCTTGAAAATCATAGTTTATGTATATAACATGGCAGCTAACTTACATACTCTTTTCCCACGTTAATCATTTGGAAAATAAGAAAACTCCTTTATTTATGGTCAGATGTTGATGAAACTTGGTATAATTGGTCAAAATAAAATCTGTTTATGCTAGAAATCCCTACTTTCAGTGTTCCTCACAGAAGCTAACCTGCATACTCTTTTTTCATGTTAGTCATGTGGAAAGTAGGAAAACACCCTTATTTATGGACAAATGTTGATGAAAATGTTTACATATTGTCAAAATAAAAATTGTTTATGCTATAAATGCCTACTTTCAGTGTTCCTCATAGCGGCAAACCTACAGTACATACTCTTTCCCATGTTAATCTTATGAAGAAAAGGCAAATTATTAACCCATGTATTTATCGAGAGATATTGATAAAACTTGACCTATAATATTATTATTAATTTATTGATTTGATAATTCGCTGAGTACGCAGATCTGCTGCGACGGGGTTTTATACATTCACAGAACAAAATGTATTTAGTTCACCTTAAAAATACCTTAGGTCATGTATATGTTTTTACTGCCTTAAAAACTGTCTCATTATCCGTATGGTGTCATCGTTTCAAATTTTGGTCTGACTGATTGCCAATATAGTTCCTCCCCAGACTCCCTTCCTCCAGAGCTAAGACATGACCATGTCAAAACCTTTTTGAAACAATAGCATTCTCTTTGATATTTTTACAGCAAATTACGTATCATTATTCATTATTTGCCTTGAATATGAGCCATGTGTTTGTCAAACGATACACCCAACTGGTAAGAATATTTTTTGAAATGTATAGAGATTTTTGCAGCAACACTGTCACAAACGTATATTTAAAATGTCCAGTTTGGTATCTAGAAAGAGTTGTTTCACCAAGATTTTCTCTCCTTCCAAGTGGCCAATTTCCAAATTATGGCGCCGTGTTGTCGTTTATCGAATGGCCATCGCGGGCCAGACAGCTCGGCTAACGGCTTTCCAATAGTCCATTAGTTACGACCACTGTAAAAAGCCGAAACTTTGTTGCACCTGAGTCCAAGTCGGACTGTTTATTTGAGTAAAGTTGGGACTAATTGTTTACACACTCTACAACGGTAAATCACTCAACTGTAATATTTAATATATAAGACTTACAATATATATATTTTGTAGAGAGATTATATTAAATCTATTTAACACATGTGGTAAGCTACAGACAACTTAGCCATTTAAATATGTTTAATGGTTTACTGTAGCGTTGATTATTTGTATGTCACTATGAAATAATTGGACTTCTTGAGATGATGAAATTATTCTCTTCTTTAAGTGATTAATTCATACACATATCTGATATGCAACATCAACATTGAAAGGTTATTTACGTCTTTGAAATGGGCTGGTCCAATTTTACATGTACACACAAAAAATAAACCAAAAAGTCAAATTATGCTTATTAAAAAACCATCCCTACGTAAATGGAATATACGTGGATTCATACTGAATAGACACTACACTCCACTATCAAGTTAGTGGAAAGGGAAACAGGTAGCAGGCACACAGTCAAACCACTACGTCCGCTTTCGTATGTATTTATGAACCAACTCAAGTTAATTATAATTATTTTGATACATTTTTTATGTATAAACATGTGTTGAAACAATTATTACGCAAACTTTGACCGGCTCTTTAGTCACTCACGCGAAAAAAGTTCTTAAGGTGGATAGTTCATACGAGTATAGAATACCTTAGGCTGTTATCCTTATAAGTAAATTAAAAACATGACGAGTATCAAGACCTGAACAAACTTTATTTAGTCTTTTAAAATCAAGCTCGTTAATAGAAATTCAATAATAAGTCAGTATTGAATTATGGCATTAACTAGTTTAATTAGACGCAAAGCATGTCATATTAACAAGTAAGTTGATGGCCTAGGTATAGGGCCTAGATGGAACGACGCTGTAATATTCTGTTCAGCAATCACGGAGCAATATGGTGCGGCCATAACAATGCATTTCCAATCTTGATTCATATTACTGTCAATTTGAATGGTATTAGGACCTGTAGGGAACGAACTTGGCGGTAATCCTAGTCACTCGGCGAGGCGAGGCTATCTGTAGTGAATTGTGATTAACAGCTAAAAAAATTCGCAGAACACAGGAGTGTTTTGAAGTAGTACAGACGTTACTGAGCAGTCGTTATTGGAGATATACAACCACATCTGGTTGATGGAGATTATAGTAAAATCGAACACACGATAACAACCGACACTTGCATCACCACAGTCACATCCAGGCCTCCCCATCCCCAATACTATGCAAATATAGACCAAATTCAATCTCTCAAGTGGTGTGAGATGTGAGGTGAACGTAGCTAAAGCCATGCTACTGCGTGGGTAGGGTTCCCACCCTTCAATATTTCACTATAATGTATATCCATCCACTGCAAAACTGATCATACTTCTTTCAAAATATGCAGTGTAAGTAACAAATATGTTCATGTAACAATTCTTAAGTATACTGAGACTAAATAATAGTCTTTGTGACTACTTATTTTACTTTTTTATGTACTCGCGTACAAATGAGAAACGGTATAGAAGTTAGAATCATGGTAACTAGAAGTAACTCTAGTTTCCGTAGGTGACATTATAGTATTTAGTTCGTCGTTCTACTATATAGTATCATATTTAGGACAGTATTAGTATTATAACAATACTTATAAATGAGAAATTAGAACGGTTTAAAGTGGAACCAAATTTTTCCTCAAAAATTGTGTCTTATCCTTAAATATTTTTACGTTTTATAAAACTAATTTACAGATACTAGATGGATTACAGTATAAAATAACTTACCCACAAAAAGTTTAACTAAACCAATTGATCACAATCGTCATATATTTTGAGTACGAGAAAAGAATAACGTACATCGCACGAACTTGGAAATTATGGTAAAAATATAATAACTATGGTATAGCTGGGACTACTGGGCGTATATCGGAGTAATGGAAGTGTCGAGTGCAGCGTCTGCTGAACCTTACTGTCTCAGCTGAGCTCTATAATATTCACATCTCGCTTGCTGCCGACACTTCCATTACCTCGGTCCCTTGCGTAGTTATTATAGAGTTCAGTGGCTCAGTGATGTGAAGATTGGGCAGAGGTTAGTAGTTCGCTAAACCTGAAGCACAGTAACTGCTACGGTAACTGTGGTTCAAGACCGGAAGTAATATATACTCACTGTGTAATAGATGTTTATCAAGTCCAACCGTGAGTTTTCATGTAAGACACCGTTCACATGAAACATTCATACCCCACACATCATACCCCACCCCACTTGTAATTTCTGGTAATTTCAAAGAAAATTAGTTTTACTGTAATTTGTCCTATAATATTTGATATAAATATTCGGACTAATTATAAAATATGGGTCGTGCTAAGAAATAGATTTACAAGAAAAATGATAGATTTTAATATGCATATGGGAGTAAAATTTGAATTTTGAAAATATTTTAAAGATCTTGTGCAGATCAGGTGGTAAATAAAACTATTTTTGGACTGTTTATTATTTTTATTTGCCCTTATGACGAATTGTTTTTTTAGAGTAGTGTTGTAAAAAAGGTAAAGAGATGTAAATGTGTAGGAAGAATAAATAGGTTTTATATGATTGGGATTGGGATTGTGATTATAATGACACACGCGCAGTTGACGTTTTTCTATATTTTCAAAGACTCCGAACACTGGATGACGTTAGGTTGTCCCCCGACGCCGATAACTGGGCGGTAACGAGTTTGCATTGTACGTGAGGTCAAATCAAATAAAATACATTTGACACGAAAAGCCTATCTCGCCACTTTTTATATTTCAGATTTTTATCCTCGCTTCTAGATATCAGAATTTTAGACATAGTTAATTTCGTGAATTTATTTTTATATACTACACAGGTTATTAACACTTGTAATGTTATTATTTAGTGAATTACGTTATTATTAAAAATAAATATTTAAAAAACGTCTAATTTTGTACTACAGTATTTGAACATTGCGTTTTTAACTACTGTAAGCTTAAAGCTAAATTTCATTTGGTGATTGAGATATATATGTAATTGTATCTGGTTTATGAATAAATGAGTTTGAGTTTGAGATCAAGGGATTACCGCACCGCACTATTGATTATATTGCACTTAGCTAGACCAGAAATTTTACACCAGTACGCGCTTTACTCAAATATTATCTCGAGATAAATTAAATATAAAAGTGAACGAAAGTATCGAGGCTTAAAATCATTATTAATCTAATGATCAATATTTTCATGCACGGTTTGATACTAGTTGTACAGGATATTTCACTTTGCACTTGCAAGATAAATAAAGCAATAAATTCAATAAATATTTATTATTCCTATTATTATCCTATATATAGAACGTAAATTAGGATTTAGGTTGTGTAAAGTAGTTTTTTTGTATTAATAATTGTAATATTATTATATTGGTATTAATAATTTAGAACTTCCTCGTATTTAATATATTTTACTTTTTACGAGAAATGTTCGTTCTTTGAAGCTATCCGTTTTATATATTGTCATGCATGTAGCAATAGCTATTTATAAATGATCTTCTAGTGAAAAATATCAGAGAGTATTGTATTTACCCGTACTTCCAAGTGAGAAATAGCTTGGAACATGAATATGTCTGAAGGGGATGTTTTCAGTTACTCATAAACATGTGACGTCACTTCCGTTATCCTTTTTGTGTCTAAAAAATTGCTAACCCACTAAATTTATGCATATTATCCATGTCAAAAATGTTGCGCTGTAAAATTAAACACGGGGAAACCCATGTCAGGTACTGCTAGGATTATTTTATTTTCATGAATTCTCTTCTCGATTTGATTAAGTAGCATTACTGTCACAAATTAAAAATATATTGGTAACACTGTATTAAAATTAAATCTTTCGGCGATTTTATAGCGTGGTACGTTTGTTATTCCCGTTAAAATTCGCCATTATGAATCAAATATACCATTTACATTTGTTATTTTTAAAACAGAAAACACGACCATTCAAGAAAAAATTTAAAAATATATTTAAGTTTAGCGAATTTGCGTATTGAATTTGACGTTATAAGATGCACAGAAGATTTTCTGCTGAAGCGATTTAGGAGTCGCCGACAGGTCTGGGTAGCGTAATAATACACACATTCTTCGGAGGGTTTGGTGTCCATTATAAGAAATATTGCACTCACCTTTCACTTTTTACTGAATGTCTTGAGTTTCTCTCTAACTGTGAGTGGGCGTTGGATGTAAGAAACAATCAAAGAATATGTAATACAATCCAAGGTAACTAATACTGTTGATCTAAATTTAGTGTCTTCAGATTAAATTAAACTAATATGATCTGGGACGGTTGAGTAGTTGTAAGAGTTATTTTATCAAATAAAAGTCTCGGCTTACAGATAAGAGGCATCCAGAAAGAACTCACGGAAGGACGTATCCTGTTACGAAGGGACAACAAAGTCAAGTTAACGCTGTTATAGATGTTTAACGAGGGAGTTATGGCCATCCACTTAGGTTTCCATTCTCATTGTTTTATAGATCTATGAGAACTATTTTGATGAGATAGGAATCATGACTCCCGTCAGAAAAAGTTTTTTTAAGTCGTACCTTTTATATTATTCTAGTAATGTACTTCATGGTAAGGGTTACTTTTAGTTAGCATCTAAAACAATATGAATATGGATGTACAATTAACTAAATATTAAAATCCGTTAGATAATTAAATTATCAATAAATGCCTGGAATTATTATAACCGTTATAAATAACATTCTCTGACTAAACGTCTCAATTTTCCAAGATGTATGATTTTTACGCTTCAGGAACACTTTTCCCTGGAACCATTAGAGATATCTTCACTTTTTATGTCATTTTATATTAAACGTTTTGAATACATTAATATTTGAAATTATTTTTGTTTAGTTTTACATCACATCATTACTTATTTAACTGAACAGTTTTAAGAAAAAATTAAAATAAAAAGATATATGTCAATTTCCTAAATTGAAATGTTTGTTAGAGTATGATGTACAAGGTTCAATGGTATATCCTTCATGGTTCTAAAAAAATTTTATATCTGAACACATACAAATTAACATGGGAAATTTGGGGCCATTCGTCTCCAAATGGAAATATGCTTCCCGTTGTAATGTCAGTGAGTATATTATTTTATGACGTAAATTTTGAGAAGAACCCTTTTTTAATGAGGAAAAAAGTGCTTTCAAGAGAAACAGAGTTTTATGACAAGCAATTATTCAATCCATTTCCTAAATTGGTTTCCTGAGATGCTACTCGCAGGATGGCGGGCAACTGATGAAATTATGAACTCGTTCCAAGTTCACCACGGCTACGTTTGGCTTTTTTAGCGGCTGTAACAAATGGACTATTGGAAACGCGTTAGCCGAGTCTAACTTGCCGCAGGCCACTGGATAAACGACAACATGGCGCTGAGGTCCCGCGCGGCCCGGGCTCGTTACGTCCTACTCACTCTCGTGCCTACTGTAATATATCTGAGTGTACTTAAAATGTTAAAAGATGGGAATAGCTGAAAATATTATACAGACAAACACTTTAATTCATGGGATCTTCGTGGAAGAGTGGAATGAAAGCTTTTGACATGTATATGTCCACGCACTGTGGGAGGTTAGCAATTTTCGAGTTGCAAAAAGAGTGACGTCATATGGTTATAAGAACAGCTATTTAGAAGAACTGAAAACATTCCCTTCAGACATGTCCATGATCTAACCTGTTTCCCACAGGAAAGTATCAAACAATATTTATGTATGTAAGTTTCAACAATGTTACATATAAAAAATATTAGATTATTAAAATATTTTCTTATACACGTATATAAATTTTGTATACAAAGTTGTAGCTAGTGTGAATTGGGAAAACGTCTTTAATTACAATTGGGTTGAGTTGTTCTTATCTACTACCCATCAACGTTAGGTTCAAATAAACTCTGCAATTTTTAGTTAATAAATGTGTTTTAATTGTGCTAATTCACTTATATAATACAGGTTTTATTCTATACGAACAAAGCTCGGTCACCAGATTCTTTAATCTTTAACGTTCCATGAGATAAATATGGAGAGTGCTATATCTGATATTTTTCACTATTAACGGTAACATTAATTGAAGTTTTAACCACGCAACGCCTTACACTCGTTAAAAATATCAATATAAACATTAATCACATTCTATGTAATTGATAACTTATCATCGCAGACAGTCTTAATACGACAAGGTGCTAATATGTCGTTTTTGAGGTTAACATCAGCTGATTCTTTTTCTCCACAGTGATGTAAAGATCGGAAACAAACAACAGAACTAATAACAACTTTAAAACAAACAGCTGCTTCCATTTTCGTCACCAAACACATTCATGGAAACAGCTCTTTTATAGCAGTGCAAAGTAAACATGTTAATTGCTAGTATCAGTAGAGATATAATTACAAATGTTTAGTGGAAATATAGTTATTTATACAACAAGGTATTAAAGTGAAAAGTTTACAACGAAGGAAACTGTTGTCACCTGAGGCGTAGTCGAGGACGACAATTTTCTGAGGAGACAAAAATTACTTAAATCCCAAGATTTAAACAAAATCTTTCCTCGACCTAACAAATTACAATAGCTATAAGTTAATAATATATTATTTAACAAGGTTTATTTATCATATATATGATTCTATATAGAATTATAAAGGGTGTCTCACCTAAAGTGAACCGATAGCTACATTTTATACTATGCAAATGATAGCAGACTTCTTATGGGAAACTCCCATTTATTTTTTTAGAGGATTTTAAAATTGATTTCGAATCCGAAAAATGGCTTTCATTTTCCAATATGGCCGACAACTTGAAAATTTCTAAAAGAATACCATATATTAGATAGTATTTTTTGGATAGAACGTGTAATTTTAATACTTTTTTTACTCCTGATAATTTTGGCGTAAATGTAACCGTTTGCGATCTATGGCTCAAAAAAATTTTCCATTTCTAACCATTATCACCTTAAGTGAACCAATAGCTAACTTTTATACTATGCATATGACAGGAAACTTCTTATGGGGGACACCCAGGAAGAGTCTTAGAGTTTCTTAAAGGATTTTTAAATTAATTTTGAATTCGAACTAATATGGCCGCCATTTTCCAATATGGTCAACAACTTGAAAATTTATTTTGGAACACTCTGTATTTTATCGTGATTTTTGGAAAGAACAGACGGAAAGAAGACGGGTTTCCTACTGATAATTTCGGCGTAAATGTAACAGGGTATATGCAAATCTGATAATCAGTAGTTTTCATTATGATTATTAACAGGAGCTCGCTAACGGTTACATTTACACCAAAATTATCAAGAATTAAAACGTCTTATAATTACCTGTTCTATCGAAGTTTGTCCCCGACTGTAATGAACACCCTGTATGATCCTTTGCTCTAAGAAGCTGAATTTGATTGACGTTATAAATTAAGCACAACGTAGGCACTGAAGAAACATAAATTAAGGCGTATTCACTATTTTCATAGTTATTTATTTCATTTTTCTTATGGGCTTTTCACTTTTTTGTATTTTCACTTAATGGACTCCATGTAATAGCGGCGTTAAGCCTACATCGTCTTCCACTCTCTATTTTATTTAGGTAAATGTAAATAGACAAAATGGCTGACGCTCAAGAAACACTGCAGACGCAACAGACAATAGTACCACCACTACAAACGATTGCACATGATTAATCTATATAAATAAAATTAGAGTATTGTCTGTACATTGCTCAGAATTATTCACTTTTTAGTTATTTTTACTTTTCGTGCGTTAGAGAAGCCGAAACCGGCCTCAATTTTCGTCTGTTTGTCTATGACGCTCCAGGAGGCATTTTACGCCGTCTTCTCCAATAAAAGGGGGAACTGATTATAATGAACAAGCATTTAAAACCCCACTTTTACGCGATATTACTCGCATTTTTACTAAGTTTTCAATTAATATCCTACTGGTAATAATCAGCTGTCTTCGTAGTTTAAAGATTTAATAGAAATAAAACAAACAGCTGTCAAATCAATATTAGTTAGTTTATATTGGTCATTGATTTTAAACCCATTTCGAAATCATACTATATTAAAAAGTTATTTTAACGTATAACTAATTATAATAATGGTATTAATGTTCTAATCTATTTAATTGTAAAGTAATGCTAAATAATAAAGCAGGGTATTGATTTATTTTCTTTGTACTGATTTATTTAGGATTTCAGGTTTATATTTTGGTATGATGATCTTTCTTCTTTAAACTGAATCCTACAAACAGTACAAAGGACGGGCTTACTGCTAGTTATATCTATTTGTTTATGGCGGATCATTCCTATGCTATTCTTATGGGTTTACTTTTCGTCCTTTGGTACTAAAAATGTCAGAGACCCGTGGGATAAAAAGTAGTACTGAAATACTCCATTTCAGAGAGTTAATTACGACTTTGCAAAGTGGGGTTGAGGAAAAGTAGATTATTGTTTTATAAATATGTTTTGATTGTGATAATTTTAATTAAATTACTCATGCAGTAGTTTAACCTGCAGGCTAGCTGATGAAAACCTCGGACTCGGTGATTCAGTTCTGGGAATTAGAGACAACACAGGCTCAGTGATTACCAAGTTTGGAACCTGATTGATTGGTCTCACCACTTTTTTCAAACCTTTTGTTTTGTCTAGTTTATTTCAAATTACTTGACCATCGATTAGGGTTAGTTTGAAATCATTTACTTACAAAATTAAATAAGAAGTAATGTAATACTTACTAATAAAACTAAACCACATATATTATATGATGTCGGTATCAAAACGCAAAATGTACATAAAAATCTTATCGTAAAACAATTTAAATAAAGTATATGTTACAAATTAAATCCATAATGAACTCCGTTTCAAATATTACAATACAGGCGGTAATCACCCATGAACTGTTATCTGAATTTAGAGCATTTACTTGATAATACAGTTTGCAGCGAGTTTTAGCAAACAAGTTCGCAAGTGGGAGCAAACCTCCTGGTAGAATAAAGCGTGAGTCGCCGGAAGCAGTGCTGTAATGAAACACAGCATTTCCGGTCCCGACAACAACGCGGTGTGCCAACAACTTCTGCTGAGGTTCCGCTTACTGTTCACTTTCTTCGTGTAAAAACCTCAACCAAACTAGAATGATTATTATATTTTTGATTAAGTGAAAATACTTAGGAAAATTAATAACTTCGATAAATTTATAACTTCGTTACGTGTGGCAGCTAGGTTCAAGAAATTATTTCCAGAAATTAAAATCTGAAATAAAACCTAAGACACAGTGTAATGCCGCTATATATATGACAACCAGCCATTACCCATTACAGTTGGTAGTCGAGCAGTGAGATGTGTAACTGAACTATGCGGTACCAGACAGAGAAATGAGGTGCTCTGTATCACAACCCGCCGTTTCCCCATACAGTTGGTCGTCAAGCAGTGAGTAATATACCAGAACATATGCGGTACGAGACAGAGAAATTACGTGCTCTGTATCACAACCAGCCGTTTCCCTATACAGTTGGTCGTCAAGCAGTGAGTAATATACCAGAACATATGCGGTACGAGAGAGAGAAATTACGTGCTCTGTATCACAACCAGCCGTTTCCCTATACAGTTGGTCGTCAAGCAGTGAGTAATATACCAGAACATATGCGGTACGAGACAGAGAAATTACGTGCTCTGTATCACAACCAGCCGTTTCCCTATACAGTTGGTCGTCAAGCAGTGAGTAATATACCAGAACATATGCGGTACGAGACAGAGAAATTACGTGCTCTGTATCACAACCAGCCGTTTCCCTATACAATTGGTCGTCAAGCAGTGAGTAATATACCAGACAGTATACGGTACAGTTGGTCGTGAAGCAGTGAGTAATATACCAGAACGTATGCGGTACGAGACAGAGGAATGACGTGCTCTGTATCACAACCAATCGTTTCCCCATACAGTAGGTTGTCAAGCAGTGAGTAATATACCAGACAGTATACGGTACAGTTGGTCGTGAAGCAGTGAGTAATATACCAGAACGTATGCGGTACGAGACAGAGGAATGACGTGCTCTGTATCACAACCAATCGTTTCCCCATACAGTAGGTTGTCAAGCAGTGAGTAATATACCAGACAGTATACGGTACAGTTGGTCGTGAAGCAGTGAGTAATATACCAGACAGTATACGGTACAGTTGGTCGTGAAGCAGTGAGTAATATACCAGAACGTATGCGGTACGAGACAGAGGAATGACGTGCTCTGTATCACAACCAATCGTTTCCCCATACAGTAGGTTGTCAAGCAGTGAGTAATATACCAGACAGTATGCGGTACAGTTGGTCGTGAAGCAGTGAGTAATATACCAGAACGTATGCGGTACGAGACAGAGGAATGACGTGCTTTGTTTACAACCAGCCATTACACAGTACAGTTAGTCTTCAAGTAATGATTGATTTACCTGAACATGAGCGATTCGAGACAGAGTGATGATGATGATGATGAGTGAGCGCGTATTTATAACAAACAGACAATGGTTCACTTGTAAAGTTTGAGTTTTTAACAAAAATTATGACACTCATGTGAGTAGTATGAATAACAGGGCGGTTTTACGTAACAATTTTGTGATGGTTCGATACTGGGCCCAGTTGTCTTTGATATAAAATCTCTTACCAACCATAATTCACTCCTTAAACAAATTCACCTTAAATATAACCAGGATAAATAGTATAAATTGGTATAAATAGTATAAGATTAACATCAGAGCCCCAAAATATAACGTTCTGTGTTTAGATTTTTTAATATCTCGGTAAATCGTTGGAGATGGAGAAAAACCAAGGAAAAACACTGTGTATTTTTTAAACAGATTCTAATGGTGAAAGATAAATTTAAAAATATTTTAAATTACATATGAAAACTAAAAAAACGATTTTTGAGTACACCCCACCCCAAACTATCCGTTCCGATTGACCAACATGTCTGGTTTACCTAATCGTCCGAGCAAATGTAGAAATACACAGTGCTACCAAATCTGGTCTCTATCGGACCATTTTTACGAGAGTTATCGTGTTCACAGACACACACACACACACACACACGACTACAAGTATATAGTCGTTAAATTGTGTATATATATATATATATATATATAAATTTCAACGACTACTGATTTTGGCTTCTGGGCACCTAAATACAAAAATATAACTCGGTCCAGGGCTTAAGTCTTGCCATGTGACTTACGGTAATAGCTTCTTCCCTTTGTGAAATTCTCTAAAAGCAAAATACTCTGAAGATATTTTTGAGCAGCCTTTTCATGCAGTCTTCCACAAATTCAATTACAAGTTTAATTAATTACGAATTTCAGAAAATTAATTATAATATATATTCATAAAATATGCTCATTTTGAAGATCATAACGACAGTCCCTCATACGCAAATTTTAAAAATACATACTCATTCGACAAATACATCCCAGCGAGTTTTGCAAAATCACGTGAACTCATTATCGTCACCAAGCATTTAGTGTTTATAATTATTTTGACCCGAAGAATGAGCATTGAAGGAAACAAAGTAGCAGAGGAGTGCGGAACACCGAGAGTGTAGAGAGTGGAGATGTCGTCCGTGCTGACTCGCCCGTGCTGCTCCCTAGTGGGCTGTTCCCGCAAACTGCTTTCTCTTCTATTTGGCGACTAATAGTGAAAACTCCTTTCCATTGATAACTGATGGGGTGGTAAATGTACTTGATCCAGAATTGTCTAGCTTCTCAGTATTCAAGTGAATCGTTGAATACTGCTTGCCAATAAAATAAGAAGATTATGTTACAGGTCATAATCTTGAGCTATTCAGAATTTTATTTTATATATAAACTGTTTAAAGATATAAATATTAGTATTACCGTTAAACTGAAATATGTTTTTATGTAATTTCAATTTTGGCAGTATTAGTTGATTGTAATCTTTTGGGAACAACGCATTTGCTTAGAATTATTAAATAACAAGCGATGAATATACTATAAGTTTTAACAACAAATCAAATTCATTTATACATTGGTATAAATATGCTATGGGTATTTACAGTTTTATGCAGAAAATAAAGAATGATAAGGAAATAATAATAATTATTATTATTTATCAATTAAAAAAATAGTTTTAATAAAAAATAAACATTTCTAAGGAAATGAACTCTACGTAGTAAAGTTTCCAGAAAACTTAATGGTTTGATTCAATTTTCAACTAAAATTGTAATAGAACAAAAACCATAACTTTTATTACTGTATTATAGCTAGATTGTTATTAAATGAACCGTTATCAATAATCAGAATTAGTAAAAAGATACATAAGAAAAATAGATTTGCATATGTAATATTTGCCCAAATGTTGTATAATCGGCAAATAACTGTTGACCGAACAAGAATTAACCACTAGTTTGCTTGTAAACACAGCAATATGGTTGTGGATGTGTTTATATGATTTGAACGTTCTCACTCCACAAAATCCAGTATTTATAAAGATACATATTTGGAGTAATTTAAATACAAATGAAAATTAAGTGACCGTATATTTACTAGTGTAAAACTAAAGTTACATATTTATATGGTAGAGAAACTGAATAATGATAAAGGATAAGTGTTTAAAATATTACATGGTTTTAACTTTTTGAACTATTACTCGGTTGTAATTGACAAAAGATGTTTTAATTAACCAAAACGTCTGAAATTTCCATTTTCCGTATCTTACAATGTTATTTCATAGCGCCAAAACAGATTTTGCCGTGCAGATTTATATCGCTGCCTTAAGGGACGTAAGCTTAAACTAACTAGTTCAATATATTTACTTATCTTTATCCAATTGTAAAATACACATATTACCGAATCTCATAGGGTAGCCTACAATAACAATGAGCATATGTTTTGCCATTTCATGACAATTTGGAAATGTATGGGAAAACACACTATTTAAAACGTTCACGACTTTGTGTGCCCGGTACACGGGTGCTTCTTTAAATACCGGCAGTGTTATCCGTAAAGTGTGTACCCGATTGGGTACACGTTTGCATATATTTGAGGCATAGAAATAAAAAACACGAACATTTGGTAATAAAAATTAATTTTTGACAAAAACAATTAAAACAACGTGTTTTTCCATCAAACGAAAAAAATTGTTTAACACTAAGTACGGATTTTAGTTGTTTTATATATATTTGCTCGACCAAGTACCAGAATAAAGCATTTAAAAACCCCCAGTAAAACACGTTTATCAGAAAAAATATTTAAACCTCTGATAAAATAAAAAGGAGTGATGTTTACCTCGGCCTGTCTGACGCCACGCACCCACAGCGACAGTTTGCCTTAGATATAAAACAATAGATAAACAACTCTTCACATTTTGAGCTTTCAAACTCAGTGGAGCACAATTTATAATAAATACTGCATAACATAGTACCATAGAGCCACTAGTGTAGCCCGAGTGGTGTACATTAAGCCCCTGTCTGTCTCCTGGGCAGTTCAGTTCTCATAGTTCTTGTGATCGAGATAATTTTAACTTTTTTATTTGATAATCCAGACCAAAGCTCATGTGTTTCACTCTGCACTTGTTTGATTTAACTTAGTCATCTGTAATACTAAATACATAGCTATTTGGAATTTAAAATTTTTATCGATAAAATTTTACATTGATTTTTAATCGTTCGTGATTATTTTTACATATACCTATACATAAATTTGGAAAATTTCCGCTTCAAAAATAGAAATGTATTTTGTTATCTAGAGGGTTTTCAAAAATATTTGAACAAGATTTGAGTAGCCTGGAAGACATACAGTACCTAACTGAAGACGTCGTTACCTTCAACGATTTTACTATATAAAAAAGTCCAAAAAACTAAACGATGATGTCTCAGCTCTGGACTTCAGATGGAGCCAAAAGGTTGATGGCAGGGTTGAGGCAATGATTTAACAATCGTCGAACAGGTTTCCAACAGATCCCGGATCTGTGATAACAACGCACTTGTCATCCTTAATTGACTGAGGAATATAAAATCAAGATTTAACCTTCCTCCATTCTCGTTTACTGCGTCCCACACAGTTTTTACTTTTTATAAAATCACAGTACAATAATTATGACTATTTCTTTAAACTTATACAACTTATTAGTTTTAGTGTATGATATATTATTACAAAATCTTCCACAATAGATAAAAACCGAATCAACTGTGGATACATGTTGCACACACGCCCTCAAGCACTTAACAATATTCAACTACAACATCTGCTAAAATTACATCTTGTTCTGCACTATAATTAACCACTTATGAAGAACTTTTATTCGTAAGTTACCAAAAAGAGCAGCCATAAAATATGTAATACAGTATATCTGAAATAGTATTTTATTTAATAAATATTTCACAACTCATAATCCGAGCTTGTTGTGAGATTGTTTCATTAGGCGTTGCACTGAAATAAGGTTTTCATAGAGCAATAAACCTAGATTAGGTAATTAATTAATTAACCTGAAAGCCTCAGTCACGAGACATGCTCTCAGCTAGTTCTGCACCGACGTCGGCCATTGTGTGGCGGGTCGGCCGACACTAATGACGACTACATGACAATACTCACTATACTCAAGTTAGGAGGGAATCGATGTTGTTAAATTATTATACTTTTTCACTGAAAAATACGTATTAAAATACTAAAACACCAAACAACTGTGAACACTAATGAAGTTTTCTTAAAACTAATAGAATTTAGTTCAAATAAAAAATATTTTGGTCGGATGGTTAAAAAATTCTTATCAAATTTATTAAAAACATATTTAGGGACAACAAATATGACTAGGAAATTAGTTTTAGTTATGTTTTTAGTTCCTCTAATTTGCTGTTTTCATAACCATAGAAAGTCACTCCTTTCCTCTCACTTCCCTCCTTATCCCTCCATCACGTTAATCTGTCCCAAAAAGTGCTAACACCAACCAGAGCTTAGTCATATCCATTCCAACAAATATGTTGAATAGGTAACCCATACATTGGCTGTAGAATAAATTTAGGGAGAGTTAGACCTCAAAATTACTCTTTGGCCATGTTCATTCATTTATTCAGGGTCATAGAGTATTTTAGGTTTTCCTATATTTAGATAGTTAGCTGTGGTTGGTTAATTATCATGGTTAAATATTAAACTTCAATGAAGATTTTTTATAAGATAAAGATTTTAATCTTAGATATTAATCTAAAATATATTTTTCTTTTTAACCATGAAGATTATCCATCTTCATGGTCCATGGTTCTTCTTATGGTTCGGATTATAACAATTTGCCTACCTTAAATACTTTTTAAGGAAGAAGGGAAAAATTGTTTTTAAACTTAAAACACTACCTTAAAAAATAATAACCTCAAAACTCCTACCGTATTTAAGAGAAAACTTAAAGCCCCACTAGTTAGGAAAGAATTTTACAGTTTGAACGAATATTATTCAAGTAAGATATAACTTAAAAATAAATAATTTATCATACTTCAAACTGTCAATTATACTGAATTATTGAATTGTATTCTACTCTATTGTCTAACAATGATTTTAAACAAATATGACAATTGTTATGAACTTGAATGTTTTTTGACAATAAAGAAGTTTGAGTTGAGTTGAGTTGAGTCTAATTATTGTTGATATCATTATGACTGATGTCCAACGACTGATTTTACATTTCACGCAGGTAGTGAAATGTGGTAAAAATAACAGGCAAGAACGTTAGTGTGTTTAGCGATTAGAGGTTTTTGACTGGTCAACATTGCATTGTGTATTCATGAGGCTACAAAACAGCTGCTGAAACAACTGCGGCTGCGGCTGCGGCTGTTGACGCTACAACAATTACAACGAGGCCAATTTGCACACTTCACTTCAGCTGGAGCGTCACTAAATTACTTACTCTACTTACTTTACCTAGTTAGGTGGTAAATATCTATATAAATAAAATTAAAGTTTTGTCTGTGCATTGATCAGAATTACTTATTTTTTAGTTATTTTTACTTTTCGTGCGTTAGAGAAGCCGAAACCGTTCTTATCTTAATATTTGTCTGTTTGTCTGTGACGCTCCAGGAGGCATTTTACGCCGTCTTCTCCGAAAAACGGGAGAATTGTATAAAATGAAACTTATTTCATGTATTCTCCACATTCCAGAGAAGCATTTACAAAATGCTTGAAATCGCCCGCCGCCCCTTGAAAAGTAAATAATGAGCATTTAAAAACCCACTTTTACACGATATTATTTGCATTTTGATTCAGTTTTTAATGAATAACCTACTGGTAATAATCAGCTGTTTTTGTAGTTTGAAGATTTAATAGAAATAAGAACAAACAGCTGTCAAATCAATATTAGTTAGTTTATATTGGTCATTGATTTTAAATCTATTTCGAAATCATACTATATTAAAAAGTTATTTTAACGTATAACTAATTATAATAATGGTATTAATGTTCTAATCTATTTAATTGTAAAGTAATGCCAAATAATAAAGCTGGGTATTTATTTATTTTCTTTGTATTGACTTGTTTAGGATTTCAGGTTGACATTTTGGTATGATGATCTTTCTTCTTTAAACTGAATCCTACGACCCGTACAAAGGACGGGCTTACTGCTAGTATTTAAATAAATTAATGACCAGTTTACAATCCTCTAGAATAAAATGAACGATGAGGGTTAATGTACCGAGTACCCCGTAATTCTGGCCAAATGCATAAAGCGTTATTGTTAATGTCAAAACAAACACGTTTTACCATATGAACATGGTTTATTATACCTTGTTACTTGTATATGTATTTTACAAAAATATTATTGATGTTATCAAGGTCGTTCTTTTTAAAACATAAAACAAATCATCTTTAATATTTGCAATATGGCGGATATTTAAAATATGCAAACAGGAAAAACGGAAAATTGTCATTGAGAGTTTACCTCATAATGAGGCTAAAATAAAAGCAGGAACTAAAAAAATTGCAAATATTCCGCCTGAAGCTACCATTTATTTGTCAAGGACTGTTGTAGTTTTAAAGGACTCTAATATTGGCTATGTCCTGGTAAGTAAATCTGTAATAATTCGGTAAATATCGGAATGAGCTCAATAATAAATTGCGTATGATAAATTTTCACAAGATTTGCCATTTTTCGTTGCTAAAATTAAATTTTTTAATGCCTGCCATTTTGAAAATACTATGGATAGTTTACACAATATTCGTAATCTTAGAATATAGCTTAAACAGAACATAAATTCATCTAAGAAAAATGTTATTCTATCTCAGAGAAGTAAAAAAACTTCAGTATGGATAAATAATTATCACATCAGATAGAAACTCGACGAGTATGGTTTTAAGGCTGTTGGATCTCGTAAATTTATTTAGGACAAGCCTTTGACGAAATTTCAAACGGCATTAATCTGGTGAATTTGCTTTCGCTGTTTAAGTAAGCAATCGACGGATATTTAATCCTCAAAATTCGTACAGCACACATAGTCAGATATTATATCTTAAAATAATATATAACATATTATAATGTGACTGAGCGTCAGTAGCACAAATGGTGGGTGTTTGTTAATGACCAAACGGTCCTATTACCATTATAATACGTAAAGCATAATCATTGTAACTTTACCGGCTGTTTAATTTAAATTTGATTGGTTCAATTTTAAATGTTACTACATAACAATTCAAGTTTATAAATGCAATTTTGTAGAATCAAGGATAACTTTCATAATATGGCATATTGTAAAATTAAGTCTTATTTTTAATGATAAAGATGCAAAATTATAATACAATAATGGAATAAACCTATTTTGCTCCGATGTGAAAATAACGCCAACAATATTGATGGAATCACATTTCGTTATTAATCAATTTGGCTCTTCCTTTATATTCGGATTCTCTTATATTTTACAATGTGCCTTCTTAAATAAAGTACCGCCTATATGTTTAATGGCGAACTTGAGTGGGATATTAATGATGACCTTTTCACTCGAAAGCAGCTTTCTGTCAGCAAAAGAAATGTTGAATGATTTCATAATGAAGTACTGTAATGGAAACTAAGAAATGTTTACTGAAAGATCTTCTTAACACTCCGTAAAAGCGAATTTTCTTTTGACAAGCACTTCACTAGAACAACCTTTCACGAAAGTTTATCTAATTAACAATGCACAATCTCCTCAAGTTAATGAAGGACGTCTTTTATTCTAGAATGTGCGCCTCTTGTTGAGCGTACTGCCTCCAACCTTGTTGGATTCTAGATTAAATGCAATAACTAACTTATTTCGATCGAGTATTCTAGTAAAATTTAACTATTAAATGCTGTGAAATATGATATAATCTGATTTATTTTTCAAACATATAATGTATTATTTCATTCGTTAAAATTTTGCTTCACGCATTACAATAATTTTCGTCTCCGCTTGGCAACTTACGTCATCACCTTTGTTTCTAATAACGCTTTCAAACAATTAATATAGTTTTAAGCAGTTAAATATGTACGATAAAACATTATTGTTTCACTGAGCAAAAATAGAAGAACAAACGAAGTTGATTACCACATAAGTTAAGGTATGTATTATTCTCGATTGTAATTTGTATTAAAATAAGTTTGTACCTATACTGAAGAATTCCTCATATGTTTTATATATTTAAACCAAGATTTTTGTAACTGTAACTAAATGGTCTTAACTAAATGGTGTAACTAAAGGTCTTATTGAACAATATTTCAATCTCGATTACGAAACAATTTAGATTTTAATATTCTTTAATAAAAACAACAAATTATAGTCAAAATGCACCTTTAAATGAGCTCCCTCTTAGCTTTTCATTTTCATTAAAAAAGAACTGGAGTTAATTTAAATTTCAATCAATTATGTTTCGTGTCACTGGACCACGGCATTTTTTGCTATTTTAACTCACAAACTACTCTCGTAATTAATTTCCAATGTTTACCTGTTCTGTTTTATGAAGTGAAATAAGCGTTTCAATTAAATTCCAGTTCTCATTTATTAAAAACTATTTTTGAACAGCCGAACACGCTCCGGTTATGATAGAACATTTATTTTTCATAAAATTCAATAGGTCATAGTAAATAGTTTGGAATTAAGAATTCCAAATTAAATATGTAGATATAGAGATATGCTGTCGAATAAGAAGTTGCGAGAATAGAGAAAATGAGCATCAGCAGTAGTATGGACTCTTAAATATGGACATTGCAGAATGTTATCTCTATTATCTATATGCAATCATCTTACGTAATCAAAACATAAATAATTCCTTATCTTCTATGGATATGCATGCTAACCATTACACAAAATAATAATACTCTACACGTATTTCAATTTAATTTATAAACAATTTCATTATGATTCGCTTTAGCAAAGTAACCATTATGTTTGATATCCGAATAAGTATGATGAAGGCCTTTCACATCGGAAAGTGTCCAAAAGCTATAAATTATGTAGAGACAACTTAAATTAACATAAATCTTTGTACTTCTTTATGTAATAAGAATCGTATTACAATAATATAATATATAATATTAATGGCATAAAACTACTAGAATGATATTTTTAAACAACTTATTTTAGTTTCAACAATGAAAGGTTTTTCAATTGCTAGACGGGTTTTCTCAGTTTGAAGATTATATTTATATCTTACGAGTATAAAATTATATTTTCTATGGTTTAGTTAGACTGAAAACCCCATCGAATAAGCCTAAGTCATTACTAAATTCATTTGACGCTCATGGTTGTTTCGGATAGGTTCCTGAAATATCCAACATTTATCGATTTCCGAATGAAATAACGATACGAATTATCGATTATTTCTACAAAGTTCTAGTGAACCGTAATGAACACTACATTGTCAGCGCGGCGTGCTGTGATTGACGTGTGGGGCGGGGCTAATCGATGACAGTTCTCTTCTATACCTTCCCCCTGTCATTACGGTGCAGCCATGAAGGTCTTGTAATCATGTGCATTAAATAACTTGTATGACTGAGTTCTTATAACGTGACATTAATGTTTATACAGTGTGGCTGAAAAGTCTCTTCCAAATTTTAAAAGTTAATCACCCAAACCTAAAGAAACCTTAAGATGTTCAACAACCGTCGGGGGATTACTGTTACATCATTATGAAATTCTATGAGATAATGGAAGGATAATCTTTTTAATAACTGCCAGGCAGCTGAGAGGTAACTTGGTCACCTCGTAATCCGAAGGTCGCCGGTCGATCCCGGATTCATTCGGCTATTGTAATTTGGATATTAATTAACTATCTAACTGTGAACAGTTAAACTTTGAGGTAACAAACTTAGGGATTGGAACGTTCTCTATCAAAGCGTTAAAAATGCCACAGATGATAATTCCAGAGAAAGGTATTAAAATTTTGAATATTAGTTAGTTTAGTTTTGATATTAATATACAAGTTCTGAATTACATTTATTATAGAATAAAATCTTTGATTTTCGTTTAATATTTCGTAAAATAAAGGTGTTGTTCGTATATATTGATTTTTTTAAATTAATATTTGATAATTAATAGTAGACGAATCAAATATTTTGACACTATCAACCTTTAATTGGTAACATCCTTGTTAACGAGAACCCCTTTAAGGTTGCCGTGGTGGAGGTCGTGGCTGATTGTTGAGCAGAGCGAGTCGGAGTTGACGATGGTGCTGAATGCCAATGAGTACGATTCCAGCATTCTGTTATACGCAATCATATTAATGTTGAAATTTCTTTCAGTGAATTTAATGAAATGTAATTTAACATACAGTAGTTAGCACAACTGTTTAATTTTCCTAAAACACATTAAACCTAGAGTTCGTGTAAAGAATCTCAATATCCTGGCGTGATTTGACCAATCTGTTATAAAGAAGCTTGGAGATATAGAAATGAAAACTAGAACTAAGTTAGATTATGTACTTATTTATTTCAGAAATAAACAGACTCTGATGTTCGAAAACTATTGTACTTAGAAACCCAGATATTTTCGTTTAAAATTAAATAAAAACTAGTTATAGATAAAAGTGTAAGGGTATAAAAGTTAGTATATAAAAGTATAGATAATAAAAGTTAGTTATAAAAGTATAGAGTATAAAAGTTTTAGATATAAAGTATGTAAACTTCGAGCAATAAAACTACCGGTACAAATCAGTAGGTTAATAATTAAAACCATCGATCGCTCTGTTATGAATGAGACCGTTGCAGAAAATTAACGCCGGGAACGTGTCCGCAGCTCATACATCATTACAGGTGTTTGGCTTCCACCGCTATCCCTCCACCCCACCAGTAACCAGGCGGCTCACACGTTACACAAAACTCCTTCACCCCCACCAGTTGCCAGGTGGCTCACTCGTCACACAAAACTCTTTCATCCCCCACCAGTTGCCAGGTGGCTCACTCGTCACACAAAACTCCTTCATCCCCCACCAGTAACCAGGTGGCTCACTCGTCACACAAAACTCCTTCATCCCCCACCGTCACACAAAACTCCTTCATCCCCCACCAGTTGCCAGGTGGCTCACACGTCACACAAAACTCCTTCATCCCCCACCAGTTGCCAGGCGGCTCACTCGTCACACAAAACTCCTTTAACCCCCACTAGTTTCCAGGCGGGTTACTCTTCACACAAACTCCTTCATCCCCACCAGTAACCAGGCGGCTCAGTCGTCACACAAAACTCTTTCATCCCCCACCAGTAACCAAGCGGCTCACTCGTCACACAAAACCCCTTCATCCCCCACCAGTAACCAGGCGGCTCAATCTTCACACAAAACTCCTTCATCCCCCACTAGTTGCCAGGTGGCTCACTCGTCACACAAAACTTCATCAACCCCCACCAGTTGCCAGGCGGCTCACTCGTCACACAAAACTCCTTCAACCGCCACCATTCACCGGGCGACTTATTACACAAACGCCTTCAATCCACAACCAATTACAGGGCAACTCATCACACAAACTTCTACATTCCACCACTAGTCACTAGGTGACTCAACACACAAACTCTATCATCCCAGTACCAGTCACCGGATGATTCAACATAAAACTCCTTCATCCCCCACCAGTTTGCCAGGCGGGTTACTCATCACACAAACTCCTTCATTTCCCCACCCGTCACCAGGCTCATGATTTTAATTCCTACATGCCATTCCTGAGCCTCACTATATGATATGCTATATCAAAAGCTCTTAAGAAATTTATGGCCTCATTAGTTACTTGAATATGTATAATATGTTAATATATGTACTGATATCTCACTGTGTATTTACCAAATTTATAAATGTATATTGAAGGTTATTCATAGTACGTGAAAAACGTAATAAGGGTTTGGTACATTTACGAAAACATAAGTTTTTCAAATATAGTTCAAATAGCTTACGCATTTGAACTTTGAATCTGAATATCCTTAAATTAATATCACTCAGTTTGAATTATAGTACGTTTCACAGAATTTAACTTCATAGAAATAATTAGTCACACAACTTGTTACGATATAAATATATCACTTCATAATGAATAGAAACATACAGTCATTTGAAAATCATGAAATACTTAAGTATCGTGTACAAAACTTTCTTAAAAGAGATCTTTGTTGTTTATTTAGTTCGAAATGTTTTGAAAGTAAATGCTCTTGTATAAGAATTAAGCTCCAATTTTACTGTCAAAAGGAAGGAATATTTGTTTTGTTGGCATAAAGCCGGCTTGAGTAATTCATGAAATTAATCTCCTTTGAATACTGCGTCAAAGGCATTTCATATAAAAATTCCATATTTTCTAAGTTTTAAAGATAAAATGTCCATTTGCTCTGGTAAAAGCACAACCTCTTTTGGTTTGGAATGTTTTCGTGTTTACAGAAATGTATACTTTCCTAGTATGTGAACTTTCTTAGTAAAAGAATACTATTATTCATTTTTACACATTGATAAAATTAATAAATTGGTATTGAAACAATAATTGTGCACAATTTTGCCTCGAAAGCAATGTAGTAGGACGGTATAAGTTGAGATCTTTACATGAGTGCCTCTTTAAAAGTGTTGCTGTATAGTTTGGTAGCTAATTTATTAATGTATAATATCAAAAGAAATTTGAAGATTTACCTGTCAATTTTAATTGTTATGAAAATGTCTGTTTTTATCTTTTTCTATGCCACCCACAAGTATTTTTAAACTACAAAATAAAAAAAAGTTATATTCATTGCAGCTGAATATATTTAGCTGCTATTATTTATGTAGAATTTATGTTTGGACTGTTATTACTTAAGATAATAGGGTGGTTAAGTAGCTTTACCTTGAGAGAAATTATTTTTAATTTTGAAATGACAACCACAACGGGAGACAATGGCAATAAGCCGGCTTTTTAAAAGTAAAATGGTGAGATGTCGACGATTAAAAATAAACCGCCACAGTAATTTTGTAAACGTTGTCGTTGGAGTTAACTATACCAACAATGAAATTACGTATCTTTCTTAAAAGGTTTATGACATTCATGAATATATTACTACTTCTGCAATTATCATAGAATAGTGCTCTATTAAACTGTAAAATACTATGTAAAATAATAATTGTGAATTAGTACAGTTTACACTAACTAAATAAAGAATAATTATATGAACCAAGTTCTCTCTGATCCTAGATAAATGGCGGTATTAAACATGAGTGGCCCCGTTGACATATGAGAGCCTTACATTATTCAAGGGCTTCCTTGGTGTGGAAATGCAACCGGCTTTATTGTGCCTGCCTTGAACGTTAAGAAAACCCCACTTATGTGTTAAACTTGCATCCTGAGTAAGTCGTCGGTTTAATAATTCATATGATGAAATACGAAAGATGGGGATTAAACAAATAAATTCTCAGTCGTATCAATGTACTATCCTTTAAACACATTCGTTATAAGATAATTAAAATTAAAATATTCCCTTGATATTTTTTGTTATTAAAGAGAAATCTTTACTAACGATAGACACAGCCTAACTTTGTAAATATTTCTAAACTATATTGGAAGTTATACTGTTTATATATACTCGGTATATATGAGTATAGAACAATCTAGAGGAAAAGTACAAGCTGGGAGAGAATACACCGAAATATTTAAAAACTGTCTTATAACCAAGCACTAACCATATTACGTCACCAACCAAATGATGTCACTGTTTCAAATTTTGGTCGCACAAATTGCCAACAATCCCCCAGAGCTAAGATAGACCCATTTCAAAATTAGGATTTATGAAACAATAGTGATGGCAAGACTACTTGCATGTAGAGTTTAGAACTTTTACAAAAAAGTCACAAAACAGGCTTATAACATTTGAAAATGAAGTTTTTCGAAGGATATTTGGTCCCATTAAATAAGGATGAACATGAATGGTAAGGAAATCAGATAATTAAGGGAATTGTGTTAAGAGCCAAATGCTGTATGAATTAAATGTGAATCCCTCCTACTTGACCCAATTACACAACATATTTTATTAATACTACAGACTGTACGGAGAGAATTTCATCTCCCGGCACACCTGGATATAATTTAAACGGGCTGAGATATCAATATGAGACCTTAGCCTTAACGTATATAATTTTTTATACTTTTCAGCTTGTTAAAACTTTTGCCCCTCTTTTGCAAAGGACCATGTTTGAATGGATGAGAATTTGTAAAGCTTACTTCTATTGAAATGGCTGTAATTATTTTTAGGGGCAACGTAAAGACCTCTTGCATCATTTGATTTCTTTTTTTAATCCTTAGAAAATGATGGATCACAAAATAGGGCAAAAGGTGGGCAAAATTGTTAACGACCTGAAAAAGTAAAAAAATGATATAAGTTAAGGCCAAGATCTCACATTGATATCTCAAGCCGTTTAAATTACGAGTATATCCAGCTGTGCTGGGACATAAAATTCTCTCTGTTTATTACACTGACTTATTCCACACACTGCTACATGCCACAACGAGTCACTAGGTGAATCAACACACCAACTCATACATCCCACCACCAGTCAGCATCACACAAACCATGTTCCGAGTAGACAAAATACAGAACACACAAACTTACATCCCACAACCGGTCACCAGGCGACTCAACACACATATTCCTACATCCCACCATTGGCCTGTCTTCAGTTGTGTGCTTTCATTTAAGAATGAAAAGCAGAAGACTGAGGTGGATTGGTCGTGTACAAAGAAGTGAGGTGACAATGGTAGAACAAGCTATGAAAGGAAACCAGAAGTAAAAAAAGATTAGGGAGATCAAGAACGCGCTGGAACGTTGAAGTAAAGCTGGATGTGATGAAGACGAGAGCTGCATTGGACATGGCAGATAGCCACATACTTTGGAGAGCCGTTGTTGGTGAGGCCAAAGACCAACTACGTTTCCAATGGCCACAGGAGTAAGTAAGTAATTTAAATGTCTACACAATCATTACTGAAAGTGCTTGAAAGATTTATCTATCTTATTCACCTTTATCTATAATCAATCCCTTGATACTGAGTCAGTAATGGTCGCATGTGCAGTAGTTTCCCTAAAGGTAGGGGTAGTATAACATAAGTAAATGGACTGCAATTTCTTGAGCGCGCGTTGTAAAGAGATTTACGGCTACTTCCGTTGGAATTGCAGCGACCGGCGATTGGAAATTATATATCAGTTCGACGTTACTGAGCAAAGGTTTACTGTATACAGTTCAGAATATTTTATTCTCTAAAGTAAGTAAAGTGTCTCGTTATCAATAAGTCGTATATATATCGAGTACTTTTAAAATTATATTCAATGATAGGGAACCGAGCAAACGGATAAAAGCAGACCATATACTAATACTGAGCTTTTATAGTTTTTCCTTTAAGTATTTCACACCTAAAAACGATTTGCTCCAAAATTTCAAAAATCGGCACCATCAAATTAGAATAAATTTCATTAGGGTGAAGAGAATTAAACATATGAAATATATAATGCCTAAAAAGGTGATCACCCGCACTAGCGTGCCTGTAAAATTACTGCGTAAAAGCATAAGTACGTTAACTGACTTTGAAATGTATTATCAAATATTACTTTATCAGTTCGCTGTTACGGCTTTTGGTTTAGTAAAATAATAATATGTTATGGTAAAAATTAATTATAGATGTATAATACAGTGAAAATACACCAAAATATCAATTGTATTATTTAATTTCATTAAGAATTTAAAAACCATAATAATTCAAAATGATAATAATCTTGTTCATGTTCACATGTTTTGATAGCCCTTTAAATTAAAATAAATAGTCATTTTTTGCCAATTAAAACCGATTATTGAATCATTTTTTGTCTCATTTATCGGATTATGAGTGGTCAATTTGAACACTGTTTCTATCCTCTAGCAAAATCCTGGTTACCGAATATTGCTAACACAATAAATGCATTCTAAAAGCCGATACTTCAAAACCTTGAATTTACATGGCACACCAGCATAAACTGGTCTTTTTTGAAGTCTAAACCTTTTTTCGTTTACGAATTTTGTTTACGTTGAATGAAAACTGTTGAAAAATGGTATTCTTTGCAATTTGTACTCGAGACTTAATTTGTGCGTTCTGTATGGAATCAGGGCAAACTCTAAAAGGTTTTGTATAGAGTTTAAAAAGAAAAAGCAATTTATATCAATATACATATGATATGTATTCAAATTCGAATTAACAACTTTTGATAAATTTAACAGAAAACACTTTTTTAAAGAATACATTTACTTGTAACAAAACATGCGACACTTTTGAAATGATACTGAAACTGAAATAAAATACTGAAATATAATAATATATTAGTAAAACATTTTTTACATAAATTTAACAAAACATAAAATAATGTTAACTATCAGATTGTGAAATGCAGGTGAGATGACAGTTCAATACAGCCAAGCTGTTCGCTGTTCAGAGCTAAGTGTTATAGCCATGAATAAACCATCGGATGTGTCGTGGAGGCAGTTTACCGAGGCGATGTCACGATATGAATAAGCTGTCACACGTCACCGTCACACCACAAGTACCATCTGACGGATGTTTTGGGAACTAAAAATCTGCTTAGTTTACGTAGTGCCGAGATATGCTAACAGATATCACCAAAACTGTATGAAAAGCATGAGAATTCTACTGACACAACTTTTCCTCCATCTATGGCTATTACTCAATTTGGTTGTTTTGATATCAACTTTCATCTTTGTTTTTTACGGCTACAAATTCATTTTACCAATAATTATTAGGTTAGCACGATCGAAGTAGTTTGGTTACATTTAACTGGATACCTAATCTTAAACTGAAATGAGTAAGCTTAAATTTGGGCTCTTTAAAAACAACACGATTATGCCTTAAATTTCTTTTGGTAACGACGAATCCTAAAGAAAGCGTAGATGTATTGATCCTTGGTTTTATCTCACTTAACGCTATTGTGGGAAGACAGCCAATCTTAGATATGCACTGATTTAGAATAGTTTCTTGAATATATGGTTAATAGTTTGTTTACAACAGTTTCTAAGCAACTTAATAATTAAATAAACTGTATAAAGTTACTGGGGAAATGGAAAAACTGCTTCTTCGTTTAAAACTTTATGTGATGGAAGTTTCGATGTGTTTGTTTAAAAGTTCATTTTGCTTATGTAAGAGGTTTGCTTAATGATTTTACGTTCAAGAATTCGAGGGGAAATGATATATTTACTTAATCGGCTCTCCACATGCAATGCTGATTACTTATAGTTAAATATTTAATAAAACTCTATTTAATAACACTAAAACCTAGTTAACAGTTGGTCAGAGGTGAATTAATAGTTACAAATTCAAACTACAGTAGTTAAATTTAGAATGAATCAAATAGTTAAAGCTGGTCTTTAAAATGACTTGAGGAAAAATAATCACTGCTTGATGGTGAATAAAAACCAGAATTTCAATTCTTAATTCAGTTCTATTTACTGCACAACGGACTAAGTATGAAATAAACTAATTTAAACCAATTCGTTTTGAAAAGATTTAGTGACTGAAAGTGTCGGAGTATCGTTGTCGGAATTGTGAAACTGAACTGCCTACTAGCTAATGAGTTAAGAGGAGGGCACCCTGAACATACTAAAATCCTATTTATGTTATTACATATTGTTTACTACTTTTTATGTACATATAACCTATTTCGTGAAATATAACCGCCCCCTATTAAGACATTTTGTAAAGGTTTACGGTAAACGCTAAGGATCCTAGGCTATAGCTTGTAGACACACATTTGAAGTGTTATTTTGAAGTATATGATTTAGGCTACAACTTAATGTATTCATAAGGAAATGTCTCTTCTGTGGAGTTTTCTGAAAAAGTTTAAAATTTGAAAAAGTAATAAAAAAATGTTGTTACACTTAAAAATATTTTTCACCAACCATCAAAGATATTTATGAATCCATACATAAGTTTGGAGCTATATATGTTTAGTACGATCATGCAGTTCCATTGTTGTGTCTGAAATGCTTTCTTAGTTTTTGTTAGCATTTTTTATTCTTGAAAACCTGAAAATTTCAACTGTCCGGAATCGCCAGTTTTCTAAAAAAGAAGCATTTTTATGGATTTTTGAACAAAATATGCACTTTAATGATTTATATGATTTGTTTTTTACTAACTTCTATGGTAAAATAAAAACTATTTTGGTCCAAAATACTTATTTGTTAGTTATTTAAAAGCATAAATCATAGCTTTACCTATGTATGACCAAAATTCCAGTGTAAGCATTATTGCAAAAATATTATTATATATAAATATATTAATTTTTGTAAAATATATACTTATCTGATTCAGAAAGACCTGACAAGTAGTTAGGGACTAAAAATGATATTCCTTATTTTGGCAGTTTTTAACCAATTTTCATGGTAACCTCCCCTTAAACAGAATGCCCTAACAATCCGCATCTGCTATTGGTCAAGATTTCTTCAGATCGGAATATTTCCGATCTATGTAGAACCGTCTAATTTAGTTATGTGTGCGAAGGCGAATTAAATTGTAATTAACTGAAGAAAGAAAATATCTATTTTTGGACGAACCACTACTTGAATAAAGTTTCTTGCCAAAAATCATCTTGAATGAATTTTTCATTTCATTTGAATGCGGAAGTAGTTTTACATAATTGGGTGTTATCGACGGAAAACTATTTTTTTATTGTTAGTATGCATCCTAAAATCAATGGTTTTCAAAAGCAAAGCTTAAGTTAAACCTTTTAAACTAGTAATGTTAATGAAAATAATAATTTATTCCAACATCTATTTGCACAACAAATATCACAAAGAAATTCGTATGGAATGAAGAACTGACCACGCTTTCAAGTACTAGTATAGTGGTCAAGTAACATAAATAAAAATCCTTAGAATACTAGTAGAGTCCATTATATACTATTCAATATTACTGAACCGCGCACTGTGACGTTTGTAACACTAAGCCTACTATCTCCACACAGTGTATCGAAGACAGATCAACATAATAATAAAAACAGCTAAATAAATTACAGATTTCCTTGAGAAAATACATTTTTTTATTTTAAAACGAAATCCTCTTAAGATAATGGATTCATTTATCCTAAATGGTAGCTAATCGAAACAATTTTTGTATTTACTTCCCTGTGGGAAATAGGTTAGATCATGGATATGTCTAAAGGGAATGTTTTCATCTGTTCATCAGTTCATCTGAACAGCTGTTATTATTCTTTTTTATTAAAAACTCAATATAATAGCTCTGGTAGTTTCTATGGAAACCTGTTACACGTTTTCCATCTTAAAAATCACCAACACCCCCCAGAGCTTACACATATCCATGTCAAAACTGGTCTGCTATAACCGAAGGATTTTTTTTAAACAAGACTTTTTAACTTCAGGAGTTTTAAATATTTAACGATTGATTTTCTTGTAATATGCCAAGGATCGGTTGTTGCTACTCCTACGATAGAATAATCTCAAAACTTTGTAAGTGTATAAATGTTTAATCGATAAACTCTTCAATTTATAAAATAAAGTCTATAGATAAGCTATCACTGATTGGGTTTTAATGGTTCTCAAAAATTGAATTTGAAGCCCTTGAAGCTTTTTGATAAGATATTTATAGGTACCACTCAACAAATAATGCCGTTTTGATAAGATATTTACACGTACCACTCAACAAATAATGCTGTTTCTTCAACGTAATCTTGAATCTATTATACTATAATACAACGCTCTTAACAAAGTAAATGAACAAAAATGTTGTAAAAAAACTTCTATTGAGGACTTTGGTTTTTTATTCAAATAGTGATATGAATGAATTCTATTATACTATTTAACAAAGTTAATGAACAAAAATGTTGTAAAAAAAACTTTTCTATTGAAGACTTTGGTTTTTTATTTAAATAGTGATATGAATGAATTCTATTATACTATACGCTCTTAACAAAGTAAATGAACAAAAATTTTGTAAAAAATAAAACTTTTCCATAGAAGACTTTGGTTTTTTATTCAAATAGTATTATGAATAAATAACTTATATATGATAATAGTGATATAATACTAGTGGTGTAAATAGTTAATCTTCGTAGAGGAGTATATCATTTGAAAATGTTGCATTTTAGTTTTGGTATTTACAACGATATCGCATATTGGTATTGCAAAGTATCCAAAACATATTTTTAAGAATTACATACTATGATTATAATATTAAGATATTAGAGAGAATTTAGCTTTAGGGAATAAATCTTGGTTTCGTTTCCCATTCGATAAGGGAAGCTCTGCAGAACACGGGTAATCGGCTGCAATTCCCTAAGTGTGGGTTATAAATCTCAATAGAAGACTACTTTCGTATCCATGGCCTGTATTGCATCGATCGGTGTCCATGCTACTTTATAACTATCAGCAAGATACAACCTCTAGCTCTTATCTAGCTCATAAATATGCCAATTACTTCATGCCACTCTTCATCTTCAAAATAACATTTCTTCAACTTTTGCTCTACATTTTAAACCAAAAAAGGCATCAAGTTTTACAGTAAAATTAACTTTTATGAATAACATTTTATTTATAAATTCATTTAAATATAAAATACTGATTTGAGTTATTCTGTAAACTACATATAAATTAATTATAGTTAGACTAACGAACATTGTTTACGAATTTTACAATGAAAATTAAATAAACGGTATCAATGAAATGACACATACTTTCTCCCGTAAGTAAATTTAAAAAAGACAATCTGTAATAAAACTATCATATTCTTCAAAGTTTATCTAAATATCATTTAATAATTTATTGTTTCAAAAATAATCATGTAATTTCTGAAAATAACAAGAGAAACAATGTTAAATTAATTATTGTATGGGGGGAAACCTCTATCACCCCTGGTAATACCAAGCTTTTTGTGTTTGTTTTGTTAGGTAATTTGACCTTACGCTACATACCAAGTTTCATGGAAAACGGTTGAAAAAGGAGTGAGAAATTTATTTTTAAATATTCTCCTTAAGAATAACATTGGTCGCTTTCAGAAAACGTACTGCGTTTATCATGGAAAGTAAATTTAACTTTTCTCTGGAACTTTTGGTCGTGGACAAATAATAATAATTCGAAATACCAATTTGTTTAGTTTTAAGTTGGTTACAATGGTAGTAGTCAAGTTTCACAATTCTTCTATTGTTTTCGCAGAAAATTAAAAGATGTTTATGACATTTAAAAGCCCATAACTTTTGAACCGTCATTTTTACAGATATTCGGGTGGTGCCATATTATTAATTACTCTGTGTACTATGAAATATCAAATTTTAACCAAAATCATTAGAGCGGCTTTTGAGTACTTTGGATTTTTCACGTTTTTAAGGGGTTTTAGGGGTGAACTGCCCTTGAAAAATATTAAAAAATTTAAAAACGCCTGGGGGTACGGTGAATATATCCATACATGCCAAATTTCATCTAAATCGGACCAACGGGGTAGGCTGTCACTCTGTGCACATCACACACATACACACATGCACTGACAGACTGACACACGGACGGCAGACATCACGTGGAAACCCAGTTTTTGGATTCAGGGGACCCCAAAATGGATATATCCACTCTCAACCCAAATTCTAAAATGTTGACGAAAACAATACTTTCTCTATGTAGTATGTATAAGGGGAGAAAGTAAAACAACCTGAATCAGCTGTTAACAGCAGTTACAAAAAGCTCTATAACAATAACATGAACACTTTGCAGGGCTAACGAAAAGCGGATTTTCTCAGCCTTGAAACTTGCTCCAATCGATTCTCGTGGCGAAATACCCCGTAATACTCAAAACATATATAAATACTTGGACAGAAAAAAGATTTTCCCCGGACAGTGCTTGCTTTAGAGTATACTAGCCAAAGTACCCGTTCTTCGCACGGGTAAAAGAGGCTGAGATGTATAGGCTCTACTGATACATTTAAATTATTGTTAACTAGCCAAAGTACCCGTTCTTCGCACGGGTTAAAAAGGCTTAGGGGTGTTGGCTCTTCTGATACATTAAAGTTATTGTTAATTAATTTAATTCTTCATTGTTTACAAAATGACAAAACACGAGTGTCTACAACATGACAAAGTAACATCTGTCAAATATTGGGAGAGGATAAGGATTAACGTAATAGAGACAGTCATCGGGAAAAACTTAAAATCTACTATTCCACTATTTCGAACTAATAATTCACTAATTTCGATCCAAAAGTTTATCTGAAAAATCAACTTTATTTCTTCTTCTTCCCGAACTGTCAAAATATGGTGCAAACGGATGTTGTCATTGGAAAATGTAAACATTGAAATCTAGGACGGTCACGGCAGCTCTTTCTTCTTCTTCTTCTTCCCGAACTGTCAAATTTTAGTGTTCACAGCTGTTGACATTCAAGTAATTTTATGTTTTCATTCTTTGAAAATGTAAACATTGAAACTTAGGACGTTCATGGGGCGTAGCCCGAGGGAATTTTAAGGGAACTAATATGCCTATGTGTTGCATGAGTTTAAGATCTACCTTTCTGTAAAATTTCAAACCGGTCGGTTCAGTATTTTTCGCGTTTACTTGCCACAAGAAACCCACAAACAAACCCACAAACATACAGAAACCACCTCTTCTTTATGATATTATAGATAATATATAAAATAAATATCGGGAGACAAAGCTTCGCTCGGATGGAATAAAATATGAATTAGGAGAGTTAATTAGCTAATTAAAACACATTTATTATAAAATAAATAAACACCGTAATAGATGTTTTACATTTCAAATTTCATGTCAATCGGTTTGTAGTATTATTATGTCATCAGTATACACCATACATTGAGAGTGTTGGCCGTGTTACAGGCGTGTGAACGTGTCGGGCCTGGTGAGGTCACAGTGCTGGCCGCCAGTGTCGCCTCAGGAGTACTACGTGGTGCTGGCCAAGGTGGAGGGTGATGACATCAGTATGCACCATACATTGAGAGTGTTGGCCGTGTTACAGGCGTGTGAACGTGTCGGGCCTGGTGAGGTCACAGTGCTGGCCGCCAGTGTCGCCTCAGGAGTACTACGTGGTGCTGGCCAAGGTGGAGGGGTCACAACTGGAGAATGCTGAAGAGGAGGCCTCCACCGTTCTACCCTGGACTCTAGAAACTGATCGTCTGGTGTGGAAAGCTCTTGGTGGGATGTTTTTATGTATTTATCTTGGTACAATGATACTAAGGACTAGTGAATTTAATCATGACAAAAATGAACTATTATAAACTAGAGGAAGATAATGTGATCCATTTTATTGTTAATATTTAACAGTTTAAAGAAGTTAAAAATGATTTATTTCAAAGATTTGATAGGAATGCAAAGGTTGGGCAAAATGCTTAGTAACACATTGTCATTTGCATTGTATTTGACCACAAAGGTCGAAATGTAACTTGTCGGTTGAAATCACTAAGGGCGGCTATTCTGTCAAACCCACTCATTCGCCCTGAGTTCAGACACCACATTTGTTCATCGACATCCAAAGTGAAAATTAGTTTTTACTTCTATTAAATTAATCATTATTTTTAAGATTAAAAATTGCCATTTTAATTTTAACGTCCCATTATCCGAATAGACCATATCTAATAGACCTTGCCATTACAATAAAAATGGTTACTTCAAATCATGGAAAAACGTTTTTCAGTATAGACAAGCAAGGACTGTTTCTCCTGCTTATCATGTCGAGTTTTTTTTAAGAACAATTTTTACTAATTTAAATTACTTCACTGAATACCCGAATCACAGTTTACATTATTGGTATAAATTAGCACAAGTAACAGTATTTGTAGGATTGCCTTTGACATTAAAATACATTGATGTAAAACAAATTTGAATAAAATCAAAGTTATTTTCTTAGATGAAGTACTTTATGTGGTTATTGTTTCCAAGGTTGGGGCGAATGGATGGAGTGGAGCGCTTGCAGCGCCTCCTGCGGCGAGGGCGTGCAACACCGGTGGCGATCCTGCCTGCGACGCGAGGGCTGCGAGGGCTTCAACAAGGAGACGAGGCGCTGCAACATGTTCTCTTGTCAAGGTCTGTACACTGCACACACTGCACTACAGTATCAGTAACTAATATATTTATTGATAGTTCTCCCATAAAAAGGAATAATAATTAAGACAAATTTGTGTTCTCTCAATGGTAATCACAAAAATGCCATTCTGATGTGACTAAAAGTAGTCTATGAAATGAAAGAAAATAAATATGTGACGCTATGAAATCTAGAGCTAAAAATGGTTTTATTTCAATAATTATTATTGTAGATTTAAATTTGGCTAGAAACTGGAAGTCCCGAATGCAAAGTAAAAAAGAGACGACTTTAAAACGTCGATTACGTTGGCTTCGAGATTTCAGTAACCACTGGGGCGAATATGAGTGGTGGGGGGATCAGTTCAACCAAACCGATTGGCTATAAAGAGATAGGAGACAATAAAACTGATCCCTCTATGACCCCTGATCCTACTGTTTTCATTTTCAAGCTACCGGTCACGCTACGTCTGACAAGCTGTACTGTCCTGGCAACTGACTATACGATAATCGTTAAAAGATGGTTACGGAAGAAATTACGCAATTCTATAGATTATATTAATTTACTAAATAATTTTATAATAATTTATTATTACATAGTAAATTATTTATATATAATTAATTATACAATTTTTGTATAATTATTATGTTTTTTTATTTAAAAAAATAATGAAGGATGGTTATTTTTTTACATATGTTATATTCTTCAAAAATCTTTGAGTTATTTTGCAATTGCCTAGATCCACCACTTCACATATAATTTGACTCATGACAATCTGTTTACGACTAGTGTAGCTAGTAATTTTGTCACAAAATTAAAATTGAGTTTATGGGATTGAAACAAAATATTTCGCCACTCCTGACGACTTTAAAAAATGATTTTGTCATCAATGTTGTGTAAACATTCACCACAAGATTATCTGACTACCCCAAGTGTATAGAGAACTGCCGTCAGATTGCGCTGACGTTCTCACGTCTTTTATTACTTTTCTATTTTTATTGGAAGATGATTTCTTCGTTTTATTCGTAGTTTATAAGTTATTAAAGTTTAAAAAAGTGGTTAAACGATGTCTATGAGTAGTCGCGGTTCTCATTAAATTCTCATCCTCCATGAACTAGTTTTTATCAGTCTGTCGATGAGAGCGGACACTATCGCTTCGACCGGTCGTAACCTAGTTTGTGCCGCTATCTGCCTAGCTGGTTAGTGCTAATGAGACATTGCTTAGTGTTAATAAAATATTAATTCACTTAGTTTTTCTCTTTTTACACTCGTCACCGGGCCTGAAACATGTGGTAAAAGTGTCGACTGTAAGTCGAGATTTCTTTATCACGTGCACACAAGCTGGGTCCACGCAGAGCTTCACCAAATCCAAGAACAAGTCTTTAAACTGTGATTCGTGTGTCGATGAGTCTAAATCTAACGCGTCGGTACGTAGTAATGACGACAAAGAAACGATATTGTAAGCCATTCAAGCCATGAAGGTCGAGATAAATAAAAACACGGACAAAAAATAAACTCATTATAGTAAGACTTTGAAAAACTTCAGGAAAGTGTGACAAGACTGGACAAAGAACAGGGGGTGATACATGACCGGTGCAGCAAGCTCGAACAGGCCAACGGCGAGCTGCAGGACGAGGTGTTCGACCTGGAGATGCGCCTACATGACGCCGAGCGGCACTCCGGCGCCGCCAACATCAAGATTGTCGGGCTGCCAATAACTCAGGGCGAAGATATCTACTTGTGTCTATAGTAGGTTGCACGGGTCGTCGGCGTCACCTGGGGTGAAGGTGACTTCTCCATCGCGCACCGACAACAGAGATTTTCGCGCAAGAGACATTCACACCCACCCATAATCGCTCAGTTTTCATCTCAATGTACCAAGGACACATTGATGAGGGCTGTCCGGACGAAGAAAATCCTTAACGCTACTGACATTCATCCATCCCTACCACCTAGCTCCTTCTACATAAATGACCAGATGACACCTCACAAGAAAGCGCTGCTCTAGAGGGCTCGCCAGCTGAGGAAGGAAGGAAGGATTGTCCTCGCTGTATTTTACATCGGAAAGGTCCTGGTCAAGCAATCCTAGATAGTCCGTGTCGTCGGTCTGAGTGATCTTGACAAGTTCAGTTCCAATAAGTGATTCTGATATTATTTCTAAGTTCTCAAGTAAGAAAAATAATTAATTAAGTTGTCAGTAATATTTATAATTTTAAATATTCATGAAACTTTCCCCTAACCTGTAAAATCACGCATTAGTTTTGTTATTACTGTATTATATTTTTCTTTTCAGTTGGGATAATGCTAGTTGATCCAACATTTATTTACTAATTCTTTTTCAACAACCATAATGATTTCATATTTTTCATTTGCAATTATTTGTAATCTCCTAGACTCCATTAAATCATGAGATTCATTAGATCAAAAATATTACATCTTATATTATTAGACAATCAATTAAATTACGTTTTTTATTTACATACATTTTTAGCTCATAAAAAATTTGTCACCCTCATAAAAGTAGGTTTATTCTCACGAAATGTACATACATTTTTATTGTGTGTGTTTTTATTGTAAAATATGTATGATTTTTTTTATACAAAATTTAGGTTTTTTCTTGAATCAATTTGGTTTTGAATTGACTTCTTTTGTGTCATTCTACGCCTTTTAGCAATTTTTAAAGTTTGATTGGGAACGGTCCAAACCCCGGTGTTTTCACTGCCTAATATCGACCTGTTTCTTGGGGGCTTCGTTAATGAATAGAACCCAATGACAAAACGGACGTTGGGTCCAGATTCGATCTGGCGACCTTCGGTTTTGAAGGCGGGAGTTATATACACTCAGCTATCAGCGGATTGCGTGTTGCAGAGGCAGTGTCGCCGTTGTCGCCGGAGCAGGCGCGGTTCCTCCACGGCCAGTGGGGGCGGGCGCCGGACCGAGCGACGGCCTGGAGGCTGCGACCCAGCGCCTACCTGTGGCTGCCCGCCGCCCAGCTGCCCGGCGCCGCGCGCCATCTCCGCCGACACTTCGCGCTGCTCGTCACGCTGCGGCTCAACCCTAAGGTAGGCCCTACACAGAAGTTAATTTTAAATAACAACCTCAGATTGCTACATAAAAAAATATATTGATCAAATTTGGCATAACTTCTGCCATCATCGATTGCTCAGACTACACAGATTCAAATACTTAGCATCAAATAAATAACGTAAATCAAATAACGTAATCATATGTTTGACCAAAATGTCAGATCACGGTTGGGTTCTATGGTAGATGAAACAACATCTAGCACAAGCGTTTCAACGGATATCCTTCCTAGTACGAAGAATTAAAAAAATTTAAATAAGGTACTGCCCTTGCGTTACAGTCGTTAACGACGGAATAAATGTAGCTTTGTAAGAGTATTGGGTACGAAAGGAAGCACAATGTAGGTGTTGCGTGTGAAAATGGTTAGCCAAGGTTGGAGACATATCAATTATCAAAGGTACCCTATAGGTGTAGGATTGTTGGAGGAATACATGTTGATTATACCACATGTTTTAGAAACTACAGAACAAAATAGTTTTTCGTTAATTTGTATTTACAAATGTATATAAATTATTAATACTCATTGAAGTTATAATACTTTCAAATTATGTGTAAAATAATATTTTAAATTAAGTACGTGTTCTGGCATCACATTTAAACGAGTTTTGAATGCAGAATTGTTTATATAAATATTGTTTATTTAGTAATATCGAAATTTATCCGGTTCCAAAATCTGTGTGCATATATAAAAGATACTTACATTTTTTGTAGTCTAAATATCTTGATTGAGGTGATAGTTTTTTTATCCCATATTCGAGTAAATTTCGTCACAGTATTGCTGACGTGTAACCATTGTAATTCTTTATACAAATTATTTGACGACCCATGAAGATGCCACATACTGTGTTGAAATGTACTTACTGTAAAAGACTACAACCTCGATCAACATATTTAGGCTACAAATAAGGTAAACAGCTTCTGTAATGTGATATTAGATAACATGTTGCCACTGAAAGCCTTTGCACGCGCGGTGACCTGTGTTGTATTTTCACTGTATTTGTGCCTCTCTCTTTAATTAATTGCTAGAGGTAAATGTGATTTGATTCATAAAACACACACAAACCTATGTGACAGCAAACCAATTATTATAACACATGTTTCAGTTAAATTTAATAGATGTTCTAAGAAACGAGCTGGTCTTGTTTATTGAAGTATTAACAAACGCCTTTGTACAATATATCAATATTTTTGGCAAGGTGAAAGGTGGCAGTAAGCTTTAAATAAAGCTTGGATTCATTGTAGCTTTTCTTCGTGTTAATCAACAGTAAAGCCACAGAAAAGAAATCAATAACAACAAAGGGTATGAAAAGTGAACGTCAAAAAGAGGGTCGATGTCACGTTCAGAAGCAATTTCCTCAGTGTCAAGTTTACTGTTGACAAAGGAAAGTCGCGCGACAAAGGTAATATGTTTTATTAAATGAGGACTCATTAAAATGATTTGTTAAGCTAGTTTCAATAGTTTCCAATCGGAACCTGTTGCATTGCACTAATTACAGTACATAAGGGTTATGAAATTACTATTTATTTGCGACTTCGATGTTTGATGGAAGTTTATAACTTGCAAACGATTAATTAATTTTACATGAATCATATCAATATGTTTTAACTCTATGCTTTGTAGGTATTTTAACTCGTCTATTAACAGTTTTTTTTTAATTTTTATTTGCCATTTTGTGTACAAAAGTATTCACTATTTATAGTATTTAAAAATACTGTCCTAGAATTTGGGTTTCCAGGTCATTTATTTGCTTCTTTGTTAAACTATTATAGCTTTTAAACTATTAAAAAAAAGGAAAATTTAGGAACACGGCCATATTGAATATAAATTTGTATCGTTCCATATCAACCGCTAAAACACTTCACCTTTGTTGCTAGTACAAAAATATCAATTATTTTGGAACTTACAAGTAGAATAATTTCAATTCGTATTCATCCAAAACTACGTAGCCAGTAATAATGTCATACGTTATCAGATTAAATCTTTTAGATGTAGTCAGATATAATTCAACAATTTTCGATCTTTATTAGCACAGCTACGTTTGTCACAAAATCAAACTCATCACTCCTCATAGGCATTAGCTATTTTCCACGACAGCCGATTTCAATGAAAACAAATTTTCCCCTTCTCTCAATTAGTTCATTATTTGCTCACTAAATGCACTAGCGTATCTATACAAATTATTTTAATATTTTAAACCAGCGTTTTTCATAGTTCAACAATTCTGCTATTGGTGAGTTTTTAGTCAGGATGAAAATTATCGTTCATGACTTGTACCAAAAGTGATTTTCCGGCACTTGCTTCAATTATTCCGTCCTCGGCTTCGCCTAGCACGTGAAATTTGGTGTTCCTGTGTGAGGCGAAGCTGAACAAGTCGGTCTAAAAGAAAATAAATGTGAATACTTTCCTAATTCAGACGAGTTACAGTTTAAAATGTTTGTTTGTCAAAGGAATCAGCGGCAGGCACTCTGTTCAGCCTTCGGTCTCGGAGACAGCAGAACGCCTACCTGAGTGTAGAGTTGGCTGGGAAAGACAGTGTGAAGTTGGTACATGCCAGCAACAATGGGACTCAAACTGTGACCATACCAGCGCCCCTGGCGGACGGTCACTGGCACCACCTTGCCATCGGGTATGTACACCAGCAACAATGGGACTCAAACTGTGACCATACCAGCGCCCCTGGCGGACGGTCACTGGCACCACCTTGCCATCGGGTATGTACACCAGCAACAATGGGACTCAAACTGTGACCATACCAGCGCCCCTGGCGGACGGTCACTGGCACCACCTTGCCATCGGGTATGTACACCAGCAACAATGGGACTCAAACTGTGACCATACCAGCGCCCCTGGCGGACGGTCACTGGCACCACCTTGCCATCGGGTATGTAGACCTACCTTATTGTTCACCAACAATACCAAGTCTGGGTGAGAGAAGGAAATGGAACTAAACAGGTACTTTAGTACCTCTTAATTACGAGTAGTAAAAAAAGTATTTTATCATGTATTTTCATGAGAGTTTTATACGATAATGAACCGAGAAATATAAGCTCCTGAGTATACCCACCTGTGGCAAGTGTTGTGATGGTGTTTGTGATGGCCTAGGGTGCAGCAGGACAGCTCGGTGCGCAGCTACCTGGACTGCCAGTGGGTGTCCACCGACATCTTGCGGCGTGACTCCCTGGACATTCCTGAGGACGCAGACATCGTCATCGGCTACCTGTTCTCCGTAAGACCTTGCAATCTCTTTTACTCACTCATGTTGTGGTAATTTTAAATTAAAACAATGTATAAGCTGTTGTATTTTACTGTAAATCTTGTATTTGGTGCCATTTTAAAGAGTATTATAATCTCTAGAGAGGTATCTGATCAGAATTTAGGTTCTCACTTTGTTTATGGATTTATGATATAAGTGATAAAAAGTTCGTATTACAAAAAATACCAAATCATTGATTACATTTTAGTCCATTTGATAACAGTATTTATGATAAACTGATCTCGAAACTAATTAGGTGTGTCATAAGTTAAGGATTAATGTTTAAGGAAATACATGTTTCAGAGTTTAACACTGCTCTTGCTGGACTAAAAATTCCAAATGGTGGAGGTACTACAAACTTCCTCAATAATACTTGTTAGTAACCTTATGCTGAGCGTTGGTACGACTGGTTTAGGCTCAGAGGTCATGGACTACTGCATTTCGCTCATTAAAGCTGGAAACAAACTTTGAGGACTAATAATACTCATTAAAATAAACAAAAAATATCTTTTAAACATATGTCGAAACCCTTGGCTCAGCTGCTAGACGACCTTTTGTATTTTTACGAAAAGCTTTATCTTAAAAATTATTTAGGGTACAGAAAAAATCGTATAGGCTCCAATTGAGTAAAACCCCCAATACCGTTACAGCAGACCTGCGTACTAAACGAATTTCCAAATAAATAATAATATGACAATAATAATATATGACGATCAATATCTGTCTATCAATAAGAAAGTGTGTCTATTCTCCTTAAGATTAATAAGAAAGAGTGTGCAGATTTTCTGCTGTGATGAACTCTGAGTGTAGGCATATTTTCACAAATTACAATTACAAACGTTTATTTTGACCACATACTAAGATTGATCAACATTTGATTTTTTAATATTTGAGATTTTGTTGAGAAATATTTTTATGTTGAGATTTGTTGGCTTAGGTTTGAAATTGTACTAAGATTTAGATAATCTAATCTAATCTAATCCAATCTTAAGCGGTGGACACCTGGTACATTAAATTATGTTAAATATTTTTTCATATTAGCTTCATCACACATATGGCATATTTTGCTCACAATGGTGTGCTCATGTATATTGTACAGGGCGACCTGGAGCAGCTGGTAGTGGCCCCAGACCCCGCCGCCGTCAGCCAGCAATGCTCGGCCAGCCACGTGTCCAGCTACGATCCAGCGCCGCCCGCCCCCGCAACTACCCTCACACAACACACGTGCGTCACAACAGCTCATCAACTGACAAATATTTTGTTTTTGTATCTTTCTACGCCCTTCGGCATTTTTAACGTTTTGATGGGGAACGGTCCAAACTCTTGCTACTACCTAACTAACGTCGACCTGTTCTTAGGAAGCATAATTATAATTTACTCATATGGGATTCGATTCAAAGACCTTCAGTTTAATAATTACTATGACCACTCCGCCACCCAGTCAGTTGTCTTTCAAAGCTATACGAATAGTTTGACAATAAAAAACCAAACAATACTGAATATAAATTTCTCTTGCTACAACTACGTTCTACACAACCTGTGTTTATAATCTGTACCAACATAATCTGTAATACGAACTTAATTTTTCTGTATAAATATTTTTGTTATTTACGAAGTGTTAAAAAATTTAAAATACCTTGCATTAATAGGCTACTCGTAATTAGTGTACTACTAAATGGAATAACTCTGAGTTAGTATACCCTAATGGTGAGACTACCTAAATAATAGTTCTCGGGTTTGAATTTTTCAAGTTTCTCTAATCAACTTAAAGATTTATGTCACATTTTATGAGTCCAAGAGTAAGTTAAATTCTCATTGCTTTAATTTACAAATGCACTTCCAAACGGCTCGCAGTGCTTAAATTGATCCTTTATTCCTTTAAACCTTCAGATACTAAACCAACGCACTGCAAGTAAATAGGTTTAAATCTAATTATTGAGATTACCAATCCAAGTACAACTACCTTTTGGTTTCCGTTTAGCAATAAATATTGTTTCTTTACATTTTTAGTTGAAAGGATAACAGGATTATTCTATTCTTATTGCAGATATTTTCTATATCATTAATCTCCAAAAACCATGCTGAAACTTAAACTTGGGAACAAAAAATGAGTATTCAGAGGTCTCTAACTTCGGTTTTCAAAAGAAGATGCGTGCGTTAAACATGCTCCACAGCACATCAAAGTAGTGTTCTGCTGATTTATTGATTATTGTTTACTTAGGTTGAACAATAAATATATAAATATCGAATAAAAATAATTAAACGGCTTGACCCAGCGTGACGGCATCGCATCGCTCAACACTCAAACAGTGCGACGCTAAGTGTTACCTCTGGCCACTTGATCTCTGAGTCTTGGGTCAAACTTTCCATAAAACCGAGTCTATCTTACTTGGTGTTAACCTATTTAATCGGCAGTAAAAAATATCTATTAGGATTATTTTTGGGGACAATATTTTAAATGATAACAATTTACGGTATTTGAAAATAATTTATAATTGTGTTAATACATAGAAAATAACTGCATTTAATAATATTGTCAAATACTAATAAATTCCATTCCTTTCCTGCTATATGTTTGAGGCCATTATCTTATTTGACCTCAAAATTTTAAAATAGGAAATAGGAAACTCTTGTCAAGCATTCAAAATTAGAAAATGTTACTGAAAATTAACCAAAACTAGTTCAAGACGAGTGCAATATATATATATATATACAATATATATATATATATACAATACAATATATATATATATATATTGAGTATAATATAGACATATATATTATAAGCATGGAGTTTATTAATCCTAACGTTCCTAACGCATTTCCTTTTTGAAGAAAGTTTTAGAAATATGATTAGTTTTTCCTTCATTTTCAAACTGCATTCCAAACATGAATAGTCAAAATTTTATTGATCCTATGTTAAAAAACTGTATATGAGTGGATATTAACATTTATAATTTTTTAAATGCCGTCTATAATAGCTATTGCACTATTATTCCACTATCTAAATAATGATTAAATGTTAATGGAGACATGTTGATCAACAGGTCACAGTCAAGAGATGCTTCGTATTTGGGTAAAGAAAACGAAATCTGGCAAGATGATGAAGATTTATTTGAAGCCAGCGGAGGCGAAACTCTGGAGCAATACGGTGAGTGATAAATGAGCTCGGAGCTAGATAACATTGTTGCAGTTGGTAATATTCTTCCTGTCAGTGGAAGGGAAGATACTTTGTAAAGTGAAGAAAAAGTCAACATTACTGGAAAAATTAAATACGGTTTTTAGTAACGGTTGTCTATTAATTAACTATAAATAATACAGAAACTGAAATGTAGTTATTAAAAAATAAAAATAAATGTTTTGGTAGTAGTCGTACTTGATTCTTCGATTTACTTTTACACTTTCTTTTTTTATTTGTATGCGGTTAAAAACAGCAAAAAAAGTTAGTTATAAAATAAAGTTCAAGTAAGCAAATAACTAAACTAATTTGTTCTACTAAAGAAATTAATTTGCAGGGTAAAATAAATCCGTATATTCAACCAACAACGGCATCGGACAATATTAAGCCTGACTAATGAGATAGGTCTTCTGGGAGCTCTTAAATATCTTAAACATTCCCTCAGTTCACTTTATTGGTTGTCCCCTATATTTTCAGCTGTTTATGTATTTTTCGAAGCGCGGATTGGTGGGAATGTAGGTTATGCTATAAAAACTTAACTTATTACCCTTCTGAAATGGCGAACTACCCAGGTAGGTATTTTAAACCAAGTATGAATGAGAACTGAATGTAAGATTGTGGAGTGATCTTCATCTTTTAGTCATGTTACTGACTAAAGGTGACATATTTCTGAGACAGAACTGTTAATTTATTAGCCCAACAGTTCATGGCATATCTAAGGGATCAACAGTTTAATGTGGAGTCAAAAACACTGCCTCTCAATTACAAACTGATCTAATTATAAGGATGGTCTTTGCGGATTAACTAGTATTCAATAGTGCGGACGTTAATCCACACAAGAGAACACCACAACCACCGACCATCGCTCACTACTCATCTACTCTAAGTATGAATGGGAAATGAGTGTAAGATAATAATTGTAGCACAATCTTGCAGTCCTGTTACTGACTAAGGATGACATTTTCCTTAGTAAGGACTGTTAATTGGGAGCTCAACAGCCATTGCCAACTAAGTGACAGTTTCACGTGGGATTCAACCACAATTTTGTCCCTGAGTTACGAACTGGTCTAATTATAGGGATAGTCAATGCAGATTAACATAGTATACAATAGTGCGGACATTAATCCACACACCAGGGAATATAGCATCCACCGATCATCGCTCATAGTTATCCACAATTAGTTACATCCACTTAAAGTGGTTGAGATGTGTTACGATCGTGTTGCAGAGTACGAGTGGACGCCGTGGTCGCGGTGCAGCGCGACGTGCGGCCTCGGACTGCAGACTCGCCGGGTCTCCTGCGTCAACGCCGGTGTCTGGCTGGACTTCTGCCTGGAGTCCGCTCGGGACAAAACAGAGACTCGGCCCTGCAGCATGGCGCCTTGCAACAACGTCAGTGGATCGCCGACTGACAAAAATCCCGACAAAAGTATGATACTCTTCTACTTTCAATTTGTTATAGCCTAACGCAGTGATCACGAATTGTATTTTTGTGAATGTCCATTTCAAATATCTATCAAACTGTCTCCAGCCGCAAACTTTTACCCCTATGGTTTAGGCTTCGTAAAAATTATAAAACTATCAATAAAGTAATTTAATTAAAGTTCACTTTATACAAGTATTACACATAACATTACTCAAACAGGTGAGTAAAACTCACTGAGAGAAATTGCATTTCTTCTTCTTATTCTGAAGTTTGCAGTGAAACCTGTGCAGCTGACTCTCATCAGGTTATTGAGGTGATGGTCACTTAGGCGGGATCTGTATTTATTTTTTATGAAGTTCAACCTTAAAAATGCGTATTCACATGTTTACGTTGTGCGAAATACTGTCGAAACAAAGTTTAATTTGTCAGAGATGGAGTGGAGGTAGCTTTAAGAAAACGCCGGAGCTATACAAAGCATAATAATGTAGCTGGCGCGGTGGGATGTTTAATTAGACCGATTAATACAAATTATAGTATTACTGACTGCGGTCCACTATTAGACTATTAGAGACTGCGGTCCACCATTTAGAGAACACTGACCTAACGTAAAGGTTAAAATTAATTATAAAACAAATAGACAAATCATAAAAATAAGTACACCCGACTAAATGGATCTGTTCCGGGTTATGTATTTTGTGTGTTTTCAACACAACTACTTTTTTTAGTATTTCTTAAAAGGGAACGTTCTAAACCCTGGTCTCGTTACTACCGAATTGTAGATAATTGGCATCATGGTCCAAATTTGAAATAAGGGTTCTTTATATACGGGTGAGCTCTTTATTACTGAGCCAACCTAGCAAATATTACAATGAAACAACATTTACATTGTTTGTTATTACTATTAAATAACAATAGTCTAGGCTTGCAAACCTTTGAGTTGACTGGTAGTTTTGCCATTACTACAGAGGTGGAGGTGGAGGTGGAGGACGTGTGCGGGTGCCAGAACGGCGGCAAGTGCCACGTGAAGCGCCGCAGCTGTCATTGCGCGGCGGGCTACCAGGGGCGACACTGCGAGATACGCTCTTGCCCCGGGCCCTGTCTGCACGGCGGCGTCTGTCACAACAGCGGCTACTGCTCCTGCCCGCCAGAGTACACCGGCCAGACCTGCCAGATACGTGAGTTGCTGACGACTACATTCATATTTTCTTTGGCTTTTGATTCATTAAATTAGCCCAATTAATATCAATATTGAATGCAAAAATCCAAATTCAAATGGTAACTCAATAACGAGTCTAAAATTGGAGATTCAATATTTGGAATCAAATCAAAATAAATCATTTTAACAACGTCGACAAAATATTTATAACTAAATAATTAATAAAACATTTTCCAATGGTTCAAATTTTAGGCTACAATTTTATCATCCATCTGTTGAATAGTTAATAGCTTATCGGTAACTATTCAGCGATTACATAATTTTACTACTATATTACATTTTGAAATGGAGAGCTATCCAGGCAGGTATTTTAAACCAAGTATGAATGATAAATGAGTGTAAGATGATTGTGACACAATCTTGTAGTCTTGTTACTGACATCTGCCTTTAGACATGACTGTTAATTAATAGTCCTACAGCCGGTGGCATCTTATGGACACGTTAAACTACAGTTTAACGTGGAATCCGAACTTTTGTCTCTGAATTACGAACTGGTTCAATTATGAGAATGGTCTTTGTGGATGATAGCATTCAATGGTGCGAACGTTACTGCATACCAGGAAATATCACATCCACCGACTACTAACTAACTAATCCAACTATCCAATCTCAAAACCTCCAACTAACTGGAGTACAGGACGCGCCACCGTAACAGTCTCCCATACTTCACTGATGTGCCCAATAGAAAGATTTTAGAGGGAGCTGCATCAAAAATTCTAAAAAATAACAACAACTCATTACGTATGTGCAATCCTTTTTTAATTACAAATACAGTACTCTAATATATAATATATGTATAAATATTACCGTAAATTGAACGAAAAATGTGACTTTATGACCAATCGCCAGGTATTGTTCATGACAGGTCAACAGGTTCACGCCAGCCACCGTCAGTTTTTGTCGTTTTCTCAAAATTGTGTTTTCCACATGATATGGTTTAGCTACACTTATACACAATTGTTTGAATGATAGCGATCAGAAATGTTACACCTTTACACATTGGAGGATGGGTAGTAAAATTGTAAAATTTGAACTATTGTAAAATGTTCTATTAATTCTTATTAGTAGTTAAATATTTTGATGGCAATATTTAAATCGTTAATTGTTGATTTGGTTTTATATTTTTCTACCCTATTTATTTTGGAGGCAACATTGTGTTTTCTACTAAACCTATACGTCATTAAGAACCAAGTATGGAAATAAGTCATAGAGGAACATCATCCCTGAACTGAGAAAAGTGCTCCTCATGTTTCTATGTATTTCTTATGGGCAAGGCGTTAAGCTACGTCTCCCTAACGCTCAACAAAGCAATAATTATAATGAACTATATTACATATTCCATATTACCTTCTGAAATGGCAACCAATCCAGGTAGGTATTTTAAGTTGAGTATGAAAGAGAAATGAGTGTAAGGTGTTTGTAGCGCGATCTTGTAGTCTTGTTATGACTAATACTGACATTTTTCTCTGACAGGACTGTAGTGCCAGAATGTGTAACGTTGTCGTCATGTTCATGTTCATGTTACAGCTGTGTGTCGCCCACCCTGCATGAACGGCGGCCTCTGCGTCAAGCCCGGCGTCTGCTCCTGTCCCGACCAGTTCAACCATCCTCGCTGTGCATGTACGTTACTCTTGGGCGATAATACATACATATATACCTGACTCACTATAACGTTATTGACTAAAATCGCTGATCAGTCAGAGGTCTATAGTAGGAATCTTATAACTTGTATAAGTTTTAAAATTTAAGTATTGCACCTATGTGGGATATCTTTATTTACAGTAACTATAATTAATTTCAATTAATTAATATTTTCAACTATAGTTTGAATTTAAAACGTTAACATTTTTAACACTCTGAGTGAAAACTCAAACTACTATATCCTTCATTACCTTTCGTCTGATTTTATTTTTATTTAGTTTTATAATTACGATAATACAATGTTTACATACAACAAACCATAGCATTAACATAAAATAATTTTTAAAATGTGGTATTGTTGTATAGTATTGTTTGATTTAATAAATTAAATAAGTACTTTATACTGACAGAATGATCACGTTCGGCTTCCACAATTAATATAACAATTGTCTCAGCATTCATTTTAAAGTGAATACTCAAGACATAACTGTGCGGGCGGATCTCGTGACTCAACAAATGAATTTCAACTTGCGGAAACATGAGCCTTCACTTAGTAAGACTCGTGTTGAGTCGCAGTTTTGTCATGTTACCAGAATATTGGGGCTTGAGTTTGAGTTGGGAGTTTACATTCTTGAGTACTTTATCCTATAATAATCTAATCTAATCTCTTAAGAAAACTTGGCAGTTAATCCATCCCAATCAGTTTATCATTTAATCAGTTAGTCGGTTCAAATAAAAAATAGTTATGTATCTTTCCAGAAATGATTAAATCAGCTGATGAACACATCAGGTAGTTACACCATGTATTCGATAAGCACAATTAGGAACTTCACGATTATTTTAAGAAGATATTCTGAGTAAGGAACGTGTATGTTTGTTGTCGTTGCAGCCATGTGCCCGGACGGGTGCGAGCCCGGCGGCGCGTGCGTGTCCCCTGGCGTGTGTCAGTGTCTGCCAGGGTTCCACGGCTCGCTGTGCCAGGAGTCCCTGTGTCCCAAGGGCTGCCTCCACGGCGGAGTCTGCGTCGCCGCCGACAAGTGCAAGTGCTCCACGGGCTGGACCGGCTCCGACTGTTCATCACGTCAGTATCGCCCCTTGCATCGTACCTCTTACCTCATTCGATAATAGAAGTGAGGTAGGAAGAAAACTTGAGTTAGGACGGGTCCGGCCGACTACAAAGTCAAGTAATAGATGTCACGCTTTGGCTTCAAGGTCTCCAGTTATGAGTTGAGCTTAAATCACGAACATAATAAACTAAACTAACCTAACCCATCCCTAACCATCGCTGTGGGATGAAACGCTGATAACTTAGAACACAGACTCCAACTGTGACATTCTTCGATGTACCAGTATATTGACAAGACCAGTGGCTTAGAATATCTCAGTTGGTCTGTAATTCAGTTGGCTCTTTCTAGGGTTACCTTACTTTGGTTAGGTTCTCTCTGGAATATCTTTGTTTTCCTCCATGAATTTTCGTATTACTTTGTACCACCTTCTTTCTTGTTCTGTTTGTAATTTTCTTTCCTTAGCTTTTGAACATTCTTTATTTTTATTTTTGCTCTTCTTCTAGTTTCTCCTACATTCAATTTGACTTCATGGATGCATATTTATTGCCTTTCCTTCCAATATCTGATTTATCACAATTTTGCACTCCTTTCCATCGTATTTTAAATATGAAAACACAATTTCCACAGTTGTTTAGAACTCAATTCAATCACCGAATACATTGATTCTTAATTGGTTGGTAATGAAGTAAAATAACAAATTAAAATGATAAATTTTATTCTAATATTCGAAGCTATACATAACAATTGACTGTTTTCCAATTACTCGAATGACCTTTCTGAATTAAACTTTATTAGGAGGGTGGGGTATGAGGATATACGGATTTACTTTGTAATCACCGAAGGCTGACGGCGTGTCGTCTGTTTCAGAGATCTTTTATCAGTTTCCACAAATCAAATTTCTTTTCCAAATGTTTACGGAAGAACTCTTTAATATTGATTGTAAAAATAATTTAATCTGTAAAATTGTTGGTTTTTCAAAATAATAAAGTTTAAACAATTCAGAGTGTAGGCATTGTTAATGGAGAATATTTTAAAGGTTTAAAAGGTTATGATCCGCATAAACCTAAAGAGAGAATTATTTAATATTTTGTCGTACCATAAATAAAAAAGTCATGCATCACGCTTAATCCAATAACTCGATGACGTATTGTAGAGGAATAACAAAAACATAATAAATCATTGTATTTTTTTTGAAATGAATTAAATTCCTTATTATGTACGTTTGAAAATGTTAATGTGTGGTTGCCATGATGCATTTTGATAAATATTTTTGCCTATACATCTGTCTGTTATTTAATTTAATGACAAGCTATTTTCATCATGGGAAAAAATAAACATTTACATTTCTTATATGGCAAGATTTGGTTTTTTATTTGAGTTTTGTTCTGTTCAGTTAAAAACCATTAGTGTCGAATCATACAGGTAGTAATGAAGTAAAATATTTACTTGATATTTTAAAGATATAGACTCTGCCGTGTATAGAAAAATAATTTCTTACGAATTATAAGGCGCATAATAATTAGCAGAGCTCCGAAAATGAACATTGAGGTATTCATCATTCACTTCTCTTTTATACAAAAATCAATTAAGTTTTATCATTTTTGATCATGGTTCGTTGATGACTGTTTTATAAATAAGAACCTAGCCAAGATAAAGTCAATTTCAAAGTTTGCAATACCTCAGTTTGCACAGTAAAATTTTTAAAATCCACATAATCAAATGCTTTAGTTATATAAAAAACCACCACTGTGCTCTGTTATCCATCCAAGACATTCGACGACTGATACAAAATCAATGACTGGAAATTGAAAAAAAAATAATTCTCAATCTTTTAATTGCTAAGGTTATGTCTTCATCCAAAAACGATTTATAGTTCCATACAGAGGAAAAACAATGAAATAAAGTGTTTTCCCATCTATTGACATCGGGTTTCTATCCCATAATGGTTTATTTATTTTTATTGAGACCTAATAAATGTTTTGACTTCAGTAACGGATAAAGTGTAAATACAACGTTTAGATATTCATTACTCAAACCTTATTTACGGGTACAAGCAAGTTCTTTCGCTATAATAACAATTTTTTCAATAAAAATCTTCAATTACTTTGTCTTTTTTTAAGTTAAAGTTTCATTGTATTTATATTTTTGCTTGGCGATCGCCGAATTTTTAAAAATTGATAGATTGTTGATATATATCGAAAGATCGTTCAAACATCGTAAAGTCACTGGTATTTTAATATTTAATGAATGTTAGTTTCAATTTAGTATATTCTCTAATATTAGATTATATTGGTACATATTGTTTGCACTATCGTCTTTATCTCTTTGTTATAACAAAAGAATTAGTTTCTGGTTGAAAATAACAAATTTGATACTAATTCAGCCGAGCTAATTTTCTATCTGAAATATTCTTAAAAAAAATAAAACACATAAAAATGTTGGAATGTTTTTGTTTGAAGTGAGACTGAACTCAAACAAACATGGAGCGCCCTGAATTCATGTTACTAAGAGAACGCAGTCAGTAAATATGGTACAACCTAATATTAACAGTTTCAAATATAAGTCTTCACTATGTAACTCGATGTTACTCACGGTAGAAGCTATTTTCTATCTGGTTTTTCATTAACAAGTTCATAAACAAGTTGAAAAGTATATTCTTTTAATTTTAAACTAACCATAACTCCTAGATAACATTTATTACTTTGCTAATAGATATGAAACATGCTTTGGACTCTCCACATAAGTCATATTGTATTCAAAGCTACACCTTTAAATAAATTAAGTGTTTGAATGGACTTATATATGTTCATATGTAATTCGAATATGAATACATGTTAGCAAATTATATTTCATTTATACATATTAGACATTTAATATATAATACATATTATATATTAAATGTCTTTGCTTAGAGCATAGCGTGAATCTTATTTTACCCGCTTCATCGGTTCTCACTGAGCTCTTGTTAATTAATGATCCTGATAAATAAATCCTTCGTAAAATAACAAGCTACAAGTCATGACATTCATTATATTCGTCACACTCACTCTTCACCTTATTGGGTAGTTGTCTCTCGAGTGAGTAAGAGTTATAATATAATTCATATCTCATCTTATAGCTTGCCCCCTCCCCAAAAATTGGACTAAGGTATCAGGAAAACTGATCAGGGATCAATAATTATTGTTAACAGTCTAGTCTCTAACAGTCTGTTTCTAAAGAAGATATTTAACTATCCATTTTGCAAAATGTTTGTGAACTTGATTTGGAAACGTTCAGTTTCGTCTTCTGTTGTAGGAATTTATTTTGATGAAATAGTGTATTGTCTGCTGTAATAATTCACGACTCTTGAGTACTATGATTACGTTCAAGTAGGGAAATTTGTTGTTCAGATTATTCTTAAAAGTTATTCAGAATTTACACATATTTGGAAAAATTCTACCGTTTGAAAAATATTCCAACAAATCTTAGAGAACTTTGCACTCTTGAGCTTATTATTACCTTACTGGATATGCAAGTAAACTTAAGGGTTCTTCTTTAACTGACTGGGTGGCAGAGTGGTTATAGTGACTGCCTTCAAAACTGAAGGTCACCGGATAAAATCCTGCAAGGGTCGAACCTGGGCCCAGTTGCCATTTCGTCATTCGTCTAATAACTTATGATGCTTCCTAACACGGGTCGTCGTTAGGTAAAAAGAAGACAGGGTTTGGACCGTTCCCCATCAAAGCGTTAAATAATTCTAAGATGCCTCGAAATACACAAAACGAAATGAGACGAAACAAATCAGGATCCACATATCTGACGAGTACGAGTGGTGTTTGTGTTGCAGCCGTGTGTGACCCGCCATGCCAACGAGGCGGTCGCTGTGTGGGCCCTCAACACTGCCTGTGTCCGCCCGCCACTAACGGTCGACACTGTCAGAACTGTGAGTACCTATATCCGTTACTGTACTGTGAAAGTTAACTCATCAACAACAAACTAATAAAATATACAATGTGCAGTTTTGAAAGTGTTTAAAAACACGAATAAACCTAGTGTTTAAATCCAGGAGAAGCAAAACTAGTTTTTGTTTTATTAAAGATAAAATATCTAGTTAACTAATTATTACAGACAATGAAATATATAAATGGTATCAGTGAATAGTCACACACTTTCTTCCTCTAAACCTTAGCTGAAAAATTACTAACGTTTCATAAAATTATAATATCCCTGCTTATGAACATAGGAAATTAGTTATTTCAAAAATACACATAAAATTTACGTTTTACATCCTTTTATTACAAGTTTGAAGATTTTGCAAAAGAACACTGCAAATGAAGGTCGAAAATTTTGACGAAAACAATATTTCCTCTATATATTATCGTATAAGTGAGCGAAAATAAAAATCTTAAGTTTGACATTTAATTAATAAATTAATAGAATAATTATTCCTTTAATTTAACCTCAACTCCAATTTATGGCTATCGAATGAAGAACGAAATTTAGTATTGGTTTCACGGGACTAAAATCAAATTTGGCGGTACCGGTATTGATGACAGTGTGTTGTCTGCAGTCACGTGCGAGAGGGGCTGCATGAACGGCGGCTTGTGCGTGGGGCCCGACCTGTGCGAGTGTCCGGCCAACGCCACAGGTGCCACCTGCAGCCAGCCGCTGTGTGACCCGCCCTGCGAGAACGGCGCCACCTGCGGCCCCGGCAACACCTGCCTGTGTGCGCCACACACGGAGGGTGCCCGCTGCCAGACCAAGTACGCCACACACACACAGTGTTACAAGAAGATATCACTAACAACTGACAATAATGTAGAGGTTTTGTATAAGACAACCCGCCCCCATTTTGGAGCTGTTTACCGGAAATTTATTTGAACGTGGACATGTCTTGGGAGGGAAAGGTTTATTTTTTTTAAATTTGTCAATCAATATCACTTAAAATTATTTAAATTTATTTTGAGGATATTTCGAAATAAAAATTAGTTGTTTCACCCACTTTTTACCTATTTTTTAATTTTAAACTATTGTTGTAACTATTGAATTTAAGTCTCTTCACTTGTAAAACGCTTAAATAACCTAAAAATTGTAATTTGAATACTTTATGTATTTAATCATACCTGAAAAACAAACAAAATAAGGAATAATAGAAAAACGTTAGCTTTTTCTAAAAAAGTTTTTTTAAAGCAAACTGATTTTTTAAAATCAGTATCCATCCAACCCTTTTCTACTTTTTAATGAATGTTTAAATTCCTCCCCCATATAGTGCAGTAATTTAATTTAACAGTGTAATTTTAATGCATGTAATATATTTGATAACGAAAGAAAAACTTTGAAACAAAGCTGCGACTACAGTACTTAGTTATCAAAAATATAAATCCAATATTAATTATTTCAGGAACTGCGACTACAGGTTCGTGCAGGAGCCGTACACCAGAGGGTTTAGAAAACTGGTGAAACGACGGGTGCAGACGAAATGCGGAGTGAGTTCAGAAGTCTGTTTGAGAACGATAGCGGAGTACCAGACGGTTTACAAGACCTTCTACCGCACCGTGTACAAGTGCGCCAGCGACGAGACCCACTAAGCCTCGGTCAGCTGTTTTGTACCTCCGGTGAAGTGAACCGAACGTACGCTACTTGCACGTTGTATACAGGGTGCCGCATAAGGAAAATGCCAAACTCTGGGAAATAGATATATGGGTCAAACCAGATATCACAGCGTACAGCATAAAAAAATTGGCGGCACAAAACGAAACAAATTAATAGATGTAATCCGCCCGTACAGTGTCTGTATCTGACAGGTGTTGTTTGTGTTGAAGCCGTGTGTGACCCGTTTATTACCCGCCCGTGTGATACACGTAAAGCTGTTTTTGTGCTCTCTTTATGTGTTTATAAAGAGGAAATCAACAATAAAGTCCTTTTACAAAACGCTTCATTTACTAGAAATGCGCCATTTTGTGTGTTATTAAAAATTCTTTTCTTTATAAAAATGTAAATGAAGAGAAGTAATGTAGAAACAAATTCAACTTGATCCAATTTAAAATTTTAAAGTGGCGTCCGTTTTAAACTTTAAATTTAAAACGGCGGGAAATCAGAAAAAAAATTAAGGAGAAAAATATTTTTAGAAAATGCTATTTCCAATTCGTCAACACCAAAAACATGAGAACGAACAAAAAATAACCGAGATTGAAAAAAAGGATATTCCGTTTACAGAATAGTAGTTTTCCTAGCTAGAAGCGAAAGTCGCTCTTTTTGGTACGCAATCGTGCTTTACAAGCGAGGTTGGAAATACAATTACCGTAAGTTCGAAAAAGACACATTCGCTCTGTGTGATTAACAACTATTTTCATCATACTGTAGATATAACCAGAGAGAAATAGATTATACTTTACTATCCGTTCATCTATGATATAACCTTCTAATCGTAACGAAGTTAGAACACACAAAATTGAAGGTTATACAAAGTCGTCGTCAATGTTTACATTTCTGTTGCTATCCTTTCATGACATTTTAGATTATATTTTAACGATAACGTAAAATATCGTATACATATTAAACAATATTTTTATGGTAACATAACAACTTTTGAGGTTAGTGAACCGAAAAATTTAATATATGTTTTCTGTTCCCTATTTGAAGTGACCCAAAAACAATGATTTCACGGACTATTTAGAGAACTGAAAACGGATGTTTTCCGGACAGTATGACGAAAATTGTTTATTTTGCTAGAGACACACACTTAAATGTATCCCATTTTCCTAGAGTTTGACACTTTATTTATGGGACACCCTGTATATATTATTTTACCATGCTAATACTCAAATAATTAATGAAAAACTCCTATTATTTTTCTTAATTGCAACATATGTCTGAAATTCACTCAAAAGTTGTCCTGTCAAAATATTTGACCAAACTGACATTGATGTTTAGTCATTAAAATGACTGAACAACAAACCTATAAAACCCCAATCCATGGGTCTTAAATGAGAAAACGCGTCACGTTTTGTTCACATCACAGAAAATGTAATATTTGTACAGTACAAAAAGAAGACAACCTTCTTGTAGACTATGTTTATTATTGATAGTGTGACAAAGTAATTGTCATTATTATTTAATATAGGCGTAAGCTATCGATTGAACAGTTTTTTGTATAGTCGAATGATGCGTTGGTAGTAAAACCAAATATTTTTTCGAGTTTTAGTTGAAAAATAAAAATGGAAAACTTTTATATTGTTACATTACATGAGTTAATTCGAACATTTCTCAGGAACAACGAATCTTAAGTTTACTTTTGTTTGAGATTTTATTGAAGGTTTAGAGGTTATTGCATAAAATTAAAAAAATAAAATGTATAAAAAGTAAAGTATAATTTTATAGACATAATATTTAGCTTTTACAATGTAACTATGAGTAACTTGAATGTATACAAATACTTAAGAGAAGTATTTTTACGTGTTAAAATGTGTTAATTTGATGCTTTCATAGAGGGAACTTAGTTTATTACAAACCTATTTTCCTTCAGCTCAATAATCTTTTGAATCCTTTATAATCCTTGTCTCACCATCCACCGCAACTTACCTCAGATAGGCCAGCCAGAGGTCGCGACCCCTGCCAAAGATATTTTCTCTGGTATTAACCTAATAGAAACACAAAATACAAATTGTGTAAAAACCAGTGTGGTTAAATCCTTAATTTAATGTACTATTAACATTATGTTTAATCGTGATTATAATTTTTCTTATGCCACTATTCAAAAAATCAACAAATCCCTTCTTTTCACTCCAAAAAGGTATTGAGGTTAATTTCCATAAAATATTACAGAAAGGAAATACAGTGTAATATTAAAATTTAAATATCCAACAAGGATTGGTTACTCAACTTATTTTTAAATAAACAGTATTTTAGTTTTTGAGACGTTAGTCAAGATGTGGAATTTAATTAAATCTGTGAGCTTTGTAAAATTCTGAAGGTTTAAAAATTAATTTTTTACAAATAATTTTGATTTAAGATTTCAAATTAAATACTTTAACAGAAATGTTAGATGTTTTCATCTCTAATGTTAATATATTTCTCTACTAACAGTTATATTAATGTACATATCAATTTTGTACTATAATTCAAAATGTGATATAGAGAAACTAAATGTTCGATGTATTATAATGTTTAGTGTATTTTCTTAAGTTCAATACTATGTTGCAGATATTTGTTTCGTAATAAAATTTGAATAAAATGAAACTATTTTCTTTCGTATGAACCTATTTCTATTTAAACCGTGAAAGTGTGTTGATGTCTTTAGTTTTTAAGTTTTTGCCGATTCATATTTAGTCCCACAGTTAGAAAATTATCAACCCAATTTAAAGTAAAATGTTTAATTTACATATTTAAAATTCAATGATTTTTTTTAGTTCAAAATTACTTGATCAAATGTGGTTAAGACAAACCATCTATTTGGCCATGTAATTCAACGAATCCCAGTTCCATAATTAGAGCGTAAACGGTTTCTCGCACGCTTCACCGTCCGATTTGCAAAGTTAAGTTATCAGCAGAATTGTCCCGAAATGTTTACATGCTTTGTAATTATTAACAATGATGTCATCAACGGTTCACAATATTTTACTACAACATTTATAAAATAAGTATGGACCATCACGTCAAGATTTGAGTTTCAAAATACTTATTGGATACATTACGTTTGGGTCGAGACAAACAAATCTATCGAATGTTAAGCGAACCTTGAACTACACATAATATATCAAGAAGATTTAAAAAAGTTATTATTCGTTTTTATTTGAATCTTTTTCGTCACATCCCATCGCACGAGAAATCAAGCAATTGTGAGGCTTGCCGGGGAGTGCCTAGTTAAATCATTAAATCGTTTTTATTTATTCTGACTTTTAGAATTTGGCTCCTGAATATTTTTATAGATACGATGAAGAAATTGAGAAAAGGTTTTTTGACGGACCCCCCCCCACCTAATTGTTTCGTTAGGTACATTAAAATTAAACTTTTTTCCTTTTACTATTGATTCGAGTAGCCTTAATTTATTTAAGGTTTCCCACACTTCTTAGAGTTGGACTCCTCAAAAAACAGATCACCCAATAAAACTTGCATCTACACTTTAGGATTTTAACTTTATATTGTTTATCATGTCACATCAGCTAAGTCTAAGGGTCTAGCTTCGAGACCGGCCACATCGCGTTCAAGATCACTTTTATTTTCAAGGACGAGCCGGACTGTGACAATCAATCTTAGTTAACCTTATCCTTCATGACCTTCTATGACAACTATGACAATTCGCTTTACTCACGCCAGCGTGCTGCGTGCGATCTCGTTTGATTTTGTAATTAATTGTTCTATATTTCAAAATTTTCTGTTTAATAATATCGTTCATGTCACGAACGTTTTGTTCTCAGGTTCAATTTGAATATAGAATCTTAGATCGGAATAAGACATTTTCAAGTCTACCTGGTAAGCGTAACTGATTATCATGGAATTTATCTGGAATATATTAAATTTCACAAAAATATACGTATCTTTAAGCCTTTGAACCGTAATTTATAGAAAAATCTACCGCGATGAACGACTATATGTGTAAGTCCTCTTATGTGTCTGTGAATATTCACGCAGCCCTGAACATGAATCCCTACAATCCCATATCAACTTCCTTAATGTTTCGATCCGCTTCTTGTATGATTTATTAGCAATGATGAATTACAAGATTTCAATATTCAATGGGACTGAATAGTGTTAAAAAGTCTGTTAAAACGTGTAAATTGAGGTGCATTCTTTGTTAGGATAAAGCGTGTGTCGCCGGAAGCGATGAAACACTGAATTTCCGGTCCCGCCACCGCGCAAAACATCTGCCTCGCCGTTACTTCTTACACAGAATGAGTTATGAGTTGCCAAGTCCATTAACCTTCTTATTTACTCTTAATCGTCGAGAGAGAGAAGATGAAAACTCCATTAAATTTATAAATTATTTTTATCTAAAGGTAAGTCGTGACGGCAACGCTACATTTAGAAAGTTGAAAAACCACAGCTATCATGATTTAAACTAATCTGGTTTAAGTAATATGTAAAAAAACACTAATAAGGTAGGGTTTAAAAATTAGGATATGTAAAGAAACCCTAATAATAACTTATGGGAATCTATAAATCAGGAAGATAGGTTGTCATGAAAGTTGACACTTTGACAAACATAAATTATGTTATTCATTTGGAAAATATTAAAATTTTACCATTATTTAAACTTTATGTTTAAATTTACATGTGTCCGATATCAAAACTTCAACACAATAAACAGAATGGGGAGAGGCCACAACCACACCAACCCTCAACGCTAGCCAGGCGTTGTGAAAACTGGGGACATTGCTCCGATAGTAAAAATATTTCATGATCGATAGAAAAGTGTCTTAAATATAAAACATTGTTATATTTCTTCTTATATTTCATGAAGTTCATCAAATGTTTTAACCGTCATGCGGAAGTAAGAAAAAATTTCCTCGCATTCGCGTAATGATTTAAATTAAACTGTGAAGGACCCAGATTTTTGTCGATCTTGAACCAATGGATGAATCCAAAACCTCATGCTCCGTCTTCTTTTTCACCGTCTACATAGAAAGTACATCGCTAACACTTTCTTCTCCCGTGAGGTTCACATTTCAACAATAGCTGGTCCACAACTAAACAGGCAAAATACGGGAGAGCCATGCGTTGCGCGCCAGACCGTGTGTAAACATATCCCATTATGCGGTCAGACGCCGTGCGTCGCACGCCGGGTCGTGTGAAAGGGCCTTAGCGCGGCCTTTGTACGGGCTGAATTACTCAGTTTCAAAGAGAGAGATAACTTATAATAATGTCGACATATTAACTTGCAAAGTAAACAAATAAATAAAGAGAAAAATAGAATCTGCTCAATTATTCAGTACTATTTATATAAAATATTGTTTAAATATATAATTCAATAAATCAGAATATAAAAAAGAAAATATAATAATTTAATCTGGAACTCTCTGGGAATTTTAATTAAAAATTGTTCTTTTGGTCGAGACAAATATATTTTACAATATATACATGGGTTTCCAGCATCTAGTTTTACGTCTGTCGGTTTGTATGTATTTTTAAAAATCAGTATTTTTATTACTCAAGATATAATTAAGAAAGAAACTTCAAGATTTGTAAATTTGAAGCTTAATTAATAGAACAAAATATTAAAATTTCTTTCCAGTATCTAAATAGTTTATAAGACGGCGGTGATTAAAAATATAATTTTTCAAACCCGTCATAGGTAAAAAACAAAACGTATATAAATACAAATTCAGAATTAAAAGGTGAATCAAATTGCTCCTCATTTGCTAGAATCAATTAAAAATGATTGTTTTTACTTCACTGCGGGAAATAGGTTAGATCATGGATATGTGTAAAGGGAATGTTTTTAGTTCATCTAAACAGCTGTTCTTATTGTTATATTAAAAATTAAATACAATAGCTCTAGTATTTTCTATGGAAACCTGTTTCAAATTTTCATCTTACAAATTGGCAAGACCCCCCCTCAAATGAGCTAGATCCATGTCAAAACTAACTATGTTGTGACAAGTGTTTAAAATAAATGTACATCGATGAACAATTTCTACATGACCACAATACTGCACATACCAGATTGCAACATACAGGTCGTGGCCTACGTACAAAGTTAATTTATAATCTTATACAAGATACCGTTAGTAATAACGAGGGAAACTATATACAAACATAAGTATTGCACAACATGTGAAGTGGTCTTCGGCACGAACAGTGCGCTAATATAGCTACTGTAACCCTGCAATTTATTTAGGACAAGCCTTTGACAACGGTTTCAAAGGATATTAATTCTATGAATTACTCATTCTATTTATTTCTATGAATAAACAAATATATTTATTCCTTTGGAAGTTGCATCAAAGTTGTAGCAGATAGTAAAAATACAAGTAAAAATTGAAATGACTGAACTTTTATTAACACGTAACCCAAGAGTATAGTTTGTATTTTTTAACTTTTAAATTAATTCGCATGATTTGAGTTAATTATCTTAATTATCTTTTGAGTTAGGTACCTGTAGATAGTGTGTTCCATGTGAAACAAAAGATACTTAAAAGTTCTTCTGAACAACAAACCTGATTTGAATCTAATAGTTGAAATGTCAGCAGACGATTTGTGGATCATAGGATTTGCTATGGATCTACATGAGATTTTCAAAGTTGCCAAAGTTGCTAACATACAGCGAAGCAGCTAAGTTGATGTAGGTTCAGTGTGAGAATTACTGACAGCAACAACTGTTGATATATCATTTAGTACATGGTTTTACACCATATATAAACTTAATTCTGATCTGAACCAATTGGTCGAAAAATTTGAAAAATCATGTCAGAAGAAAGGCATTTCTATTCATTTTTAATTATGTCATGAGAGAGGGCTTAATACAGATCCAATGTGCAATAGGCTTTGGGAGAAAGAAGTCCTCTTAAAATGATCGTTGGGGAAAAGATACAGGATCCAAAACAGGGCAATATTTACAGTAGTCAGATTTTTACCTTAATTTATTGAATCAAAGGTGTGTCTATAAAGGCCAGATGGTTTTCTCCAAATCTATATATAGGAACTTTTCACTTTGTATGAAGTATCAATAATGGATGGGTTGTAAAGTTTTTTACTAAATTATACATTTTACACATTTTATGATGACTAATTGTAATCGCATGTACCACTTTTCGTTATGATAGGTTATCTGGGCGGACAAGAAAAGATCCTGGTAAGTTTAATGAATACTTGAATATCTTAAAAATATAGTAGAGTCTAATTATAGGTATATCTACCTTCTTCTTTAATTTTCTTATCCTAAACACTATTTATATATAGACATGTCCAAATACCTTCGCGAATCATGTTTGAGGCTATGGAGATATAGAATTCATCTATTTAAGCAAAGGCTACGCACAATGCTAAATTGATTCTATCCTACTGTTTTAAATTTTCACCTTCACAAACTTACTTTACTTAAACTTACTTTCAAATAATGAATAATGGAAAAATACTAACATGTAAAACAGTGTCAGTGAAAGTATAAAAGTTTAGCATTAAAAAAGTTTTGAAGAAGATTATAAGGAGCCCAATTTAAGTCAAAAACTCCTACGAACATTTCTTATTGCAGATTTTTTTAAAGAATCATACGACACATTATATGTATATGTGTCCTAAGTACAGATGAAGAAGAAGGGAATATTCAAATGTATGATTATGAATTGTAATGAATTCAAATCTCTTAATAATAAAAGGTCAAAGTTTATAAATAGGTGGTTTTTGTAATCATTAGTTTCATGATTAATGATAATGAGTTAAACTAAAGTGTTGTAGCTTTAGGATGCTATGTGTCCCGAAGCGGTTTAATATATTTTAACCCTTATTTTAATATATAAGTAAAACAAAATACATATGAAAACCCTTTTTTACATTATAAGGAGTCAGCACATAGCTGGATAGTCCTTTTACAAACTTTGAATTTACGATTACTATTATTATTTGTCTTATTACTAACAGGCATACTATTTACATGCTCACTATTTGCACACTTACATACAAGTACATGATTTTCAGGTTCCTGTTTACTTAAAATATTAAACCTATTATTAGAATCTAATGCAGGTGAAAATTTCCCAAAATGTTTGTTTTACCAATTTTTGATTTGGCATGCTTCCGTTTAACCAGCTTCCATTGATTGTTTCTTCATTCCTTAATTGTAATAGGACTAACTTTAGAAACAACATCAGACTTTTAACAGACGTCAACAAGAGGTTCAAGTGGCTGTTCGGCCCCAGACACAACATTAGCATAAACTTCATTCAGAGGTTATTCAACCCCAGACACAACATTAGCATAAACTTAATTCAGAGATCGTTCGACCCCAGACACAACATTAGCATAACCTTCATTCAGAGGTTGTTCGACCCCAGACACAACATTAACATAAACTTAATTCAGAAATCGTTCGACCCCAGACACAACATTAGCATAAACTTCATTCAGGAGTTATATGTTAATCACTTTATGTTATAATCATCATCAATTTTAGCAACTAGAGATCCTTTACAGCAATAGTTGAGCCCAAGAGACGGCCTTGCTGCCGAATCTCATCCTCTAAGGTGCCGATCTTCGTCTTCAGCGCCAGGATCTCCCCCGCTGTCTCGTCTTTTAGCTTAAACGAATTGTCCAGATCCTGCCGCCGATGCTCCTTCTCATAGCTAAGCTTAGCTGATAGTGTCTTTAGCTCAACCAATGTTGATTGAAGGTCTTCGGCATTTTGTCATAGTCCAATTTGTTACTGTCAAGACTATTTACAAGTTTGGATACATGATTAAGTAGATCTTCAAAACACACTTTAGGGTTGTTCGCACTAAGAATATTTTATTTCGTTAGCGATGACAAGAAGAGTACTCGTTGGATTCGCTAACAGCATCCTCTGTTTCAATTACAGTTTTACACATTTTTGCAATGGTAGGCAACAGTTAACACTAAATGTGATTTTGTCAACGAAAATATTTGAAATAATATCAATTAATAACTAAAATCCAACACTGAGATCCCTGCAAAGAGTTGTATAATATACCTCAGTGCACGGTTGATTGCTGATTTACGTCAAGGAAAATGAAGGTGGCCAAATGTGGTGGAATAGCGGGCGCAAGCGCAGCTAAAGGTCTACGGTACGTCTAGTTGTTTTACGAAATCGGAGTTAATTAGTAGTTATTAAATAAATGAGTGTAGAAAGGAAAATTATGTTTAATTTAATTATGTGTTATTGTTGCTGTGAACAAATATTAAACCACTCCATTTAACTTAATTAACTTTGAAAACTAATAGTTGTGTTTAACTGAATCATTTAACATGACCAAAACTATGAATAATGTAATGAGTAATTGTTGAAACCGAAATAGCAATTTACTGCTTCTATCATGAAGAAGTATAATTTAGCGCAATGTGTGTAGTAAGATATAGTAAACGTCCTTTCCAAAATTTCTGAATTTAAATTTAAAAGTTTTACTATTGAATAAAAATTATATTGAATATAAATCGTAATGGTAGGATCAAAAAGGATATATTTAATTTACATTTTTCTTGTTGGATAATATAAATAGATTAATTGTTGATCGGGACTTGATACAAGTATAATATTTGTTTAGAAAACGCCAGTCTAGTGAGTTATTTACTTGAAAATATTTTGATATCAGGTTTCAATCAACCAACAAAAACATTTCTCTCGGAGAGTATGGCGTAGTAATTCGATATGTGAAAGTATGAGTCAGTTTGATAAGCGATACGCGACACCGCCCCGGAGCCGCTCCGCCCATTTCGATATATTTTGTTCCATTATATCGGAGGACCATGAGAGGGTAGGAGCCCTGGTCTCATAGTCTGTTTGATGGATAACATAGTCCCGGAATCACTCCGGAACGAACATATAGAGCCAAAACCATTGCGTAATCTATGTAGTCTTGTTGAACAACTATTCAGGCTTAGCTAAACGAAATTGGACATTTGAGTGGTGGAGGGGGGTCGTTTGGTATATTTTAATGCCAATGTTTTTATCTTAAAAATCGGTTTCCATTTCACAAGCTAGTAGCCTTCTTGAAGCTATTGGTCATGACAGTATTAATCTAATTATTATTAAATTGAACTAATTATTTAATGGTTACCAAAATATTAGTCGAGATTATAAAATTACGTAAACTTAAATTTTAACTTAAACGTGAATGTATACATGAACTATGCTATATTCAACAATACTTGATTTATTTTTAATATTTTTAAATGTAGGTAACAAAAAGAATTCACAAAGATTCTAAACAAAAGTCGCCATTTCTACTACATAGTTTGTAATCCTACAATATATTAATATTTTATAATTTGATATTTCCTGTGAAGTCGTATTTCTTTCATCTTTATACTTTTTTCATTAATATTTTACCTTTTTAGGTACAAAAATGTACATGTTGCAATAAATTCCTAAACTGAAAGCTTTGTATGAGTACTGACTGATATCTCATTTCGAATAAAATTTCGAATAGCAACGCAGGAAATTAATTTGTCAAAGCCAACCGTGTATCAAGCTTCGGACAAAATATTGAAGTGTTTAACTTCTCTCACAAAAGAACAACATGTTATGATCGTTCAATTAAAGGGCGGTCAGGCTACCAATTCATGAATAAAACATCTCGACAGAGAATACCTCAAAGCGAAATCGAACGTTTTAGCCTTTCTGAGTTGGATTCTTCTCAGCAATTTCCGGCTACGCTTTCAAACGAAACCCAAGGTAACGTCGGAGTGGTGTAGTATTAATTTGAATGAAATAATTTAAAAAAAAATCATTCCGTAGCATTTAGTGATTTATTTTTTAAATCAACATATTATTTTTGCTGAGCAAAAAAAGTTAGATTAAAAACTTAATAATTTACAACTGTTTTTTTAATTAACTGATTACCTAGTTATGAAATTATATTCCATAAATATATTGAAGCTTACATCAACAAGTAATTGTTTATGTAATGGGGATCAGATGTTATGAGTATCCTTAGTCCCCACTTGTAGCTATTTGAGACATTTTCAGAGTAAACACTCCCGCTAGTTACGATCATCTTTATTGCGTGCTTACTCGGCAAGCTGGCCTATCTAGAGAATTGTTTTTACACTCGGTACAAATTTTACTCATGAATCAAAATGTGAGTGTGGTTGTCGTGTTTTCTCACAAAATTTCATCATTAAAAATATTCTGAGAATATCAAACCTTTTAAATAAGTCTGAAAAGAATCCTTTATTTCGGCATGGAGCTCTCTGTATAAAAAATATACGAGGGCCGTTTCTAATAAATAAAATCTAAATATTACATTTGAATTGTCCGAAAGTCCTCAGTTCCTCACAAAGCTGTCAGACTTATAATGATGGCCTTTTAATAGATTCAAACAAGAATAGTTTTAAAACTGGATAAACTGGAGCCCTGCGCTGGCATGGCCATGTAGGCATGACATTATATTTTAGCTAATGTGAAAACAAAGGACAGCTATTAACCCGTAGCTATCAGTACAACTGCGAACAGTTGCAACTGTTTTAGCAATGAAATCCTCGTAGTATGTAATAGAGCATAAATGACTGGACAGATGCAATCTCTAATTGTAAGTGGGAATAACATTATTTTTTTAAAAGTTCATACATAACTTGTCGAGTTGACTTGTTACCAGTTTTCAATCCAATCACAATATGAATTACAGTAGGTATGTTATACAATACCTATAAAAGATTTGTATTTATAGATTTAAATTTCTTACATACATATTTTGTCCTTGGAAATTCTGGGATGAAAACTGACAATAGACAAGATAATCATCAAATTAAACAAAAAATATACACTAAACATATGTCGAAGAATCCTCCGTTTAGCCGATAGCCGCCATTTTGTATTTTTTACAAAAATCGTTATATCAGAAGAATAATTTAAGCTACAGAAACCAAACTTTGAACACATATACATTGACTAAAGAGACAAATATTCTCAAAGTGTCATTTAGTTTGCCTTAGTATTTTCAAAATGGTGGCGGTTAATTTTTTTATATAAATAACGACAAAACCCCATCGTCGATAAGCGAGAAAATGCACTTTTAATGTTTGCTTACAGAGCCCATGAGCCACACCCGCCCGGCGGTGCGCATGGGCAGAATAAGAAAGTATTTTTTGTTATGTCTAACAGATTAAAATTACGACATAACAAATTCTGGATTTTCAATTCAAAACCCCTCTATACACTGAATGAGTATTGGATAATATCTAGCTTCAACTCAAACTGTATTACTTGCACTCGCACATAAGTTGCGTGAACGCGTAATAGTTGCAACACATACTCACATAGTTCCATATGGCAATCCTATATTCTTTTCATTCAAACTCCGGAAATATTGATTTTCTCTCATCATTTGTGACAACTTTGCACCACTGCAACATTTTAATTATTTTACTATTTACTGACTCTTGAAAACAACATGATTTAGTTGCTGTAGTTTCTAAAATCGCGGAGGGTGAACATTCGCGTTGAAGTGTTTTGTTACTGAGGAGGGTTTACGGCAGGAATCTGCCGCTAAGTAGCCTTGGAGCCTGCACATTCCCCGCGGCAATATGAGTGCTGCATCACTGCTGCGTCCAACTTCGAGGCGGCGCGCCATCAATTTTACCGGTTGTTCCAACAAGGCTCTCCTGGTAATTTATTAATTTATTGTTATTAATTAATTTCATACCCATAACTGTAAGTACTTGAATGAAAAACAATTCATTAAGTCATTATGGATTCAAATATTATATTTTAAGTTAAGGATGTCCGGTGGCTTAAGTATTTTTATTTTTACAAAATAAAACCCGTGTTTTGATTAAAAATATTTAGTTTCTGACGCGTATTGAACTCACTCTGAGAATTGGTTTGCAATAATTTACAGAGCTTGAAAGATAAAATGTACTGTTTCATTTCAAGACTTCGATTGAATTTGAAACGTCTGTACAGGCTAAACGTCCAGCGGGTGTTCTGCATGTTTGATGTTACGAAAACGCGAGAGCTCTGTGGGCAACGAGATTAATATTTACTTTGCCTCTTATTTCACTATGAGTCTAATCAGCTCATATAATTATCTATTTGAAGGGCTAGCCTTCATTCTTTTAGAGAATACAACCCTTAAGTTAGATTTATATTGCACCAGTAGTTTCGTGGAAAGAGTCATTGAACAAAGATTCATGACTTACAGCACTGCACAACCCCCTAATGGAAAGTCATCATCGTCGAAGGAGGTAGGAGAACCACTGGAGATGGAAATTTACGCTCAAGTAATTTTCATTTCGGCCTATCCATGTGACCAAAAACTTCTGAGTGAAAAAGGCGGTACAAGAGCAGAAGAGTTGTTGAAATTACCTTCGTTATACTGGCTCAGAGGTGGTGGGGGACGTTTGCCTTGCAACGCTGATGTAGCAAACAACACAGCCGAGGCTAATGCAGATCTCAACAACTCCCGGTGAAATGGCGGAAAAACCAATGACATCTATAACAGACACTCTGGAATCTTAAAAAAGGCGAAAACTTTACCTTTAGGGATGAAAGTTTAAATGAAGCAAAAACATGTCTGAACACGTCTTGAATTACATGTTCCTCTCCTCAGAATATGATTTATGATTACATCTGATTAAATTTGAACCAACCAAGCTTAAGTGGGGCAAATTATTGTTAAATATCTAATTAAAAATCTACTATATTGTTTGAAACCCCCTGGATTAATTTATTTAAATTTATAAACATTGAAAAATCAGAAATAGTGTGATTTTCAGAGGAAGTTGAGTAATCAACTTTCGACATTGAGTCAAAGAGTATATCTGTAATTCCATTTTGCGTGAACGAGTTGGTAGCTGATTACGAATACAATTTAGATTCTCGCTCCCTTCTTGACTTAAAGAAGGAAATTACGTTTCCCTGCATTTGCAAGTTTATGGGAATTATTTTTTATGTCCCTTGATATGTATATCTGCGTAGCTTGTAGATATTGTTGTTGTCGATTAACCAGTAGGGAATTAAATTTTCAATTCAGTTACATTATTATTTTTTAAGGTATGTTTTTTATCATAATGTAAACAGTCATTTTTCACAGTAAGAGGCGAAACCCCCCTCACCTGTCAGGGTCATGGTTTCATTTTTTGATTTATTTCCATATAAATTGACTACGGAAAACGATTTGGTTATGTCAGAAAGTAACTAAATAATCCAATTGTATGCATATTACAATGTTTAAATATACTAGTTTATGTCATCAAATACGTGCGTGTGGGCCTCCAAGAGTCAAATACCCAAAGGGAAAATAAAGTACAATACGTTGGTAAAATAGAAGGTTATTTCCAGTCCGTAATAAACATATGTTTGCAAACTACACCAGGAACACTAGTCATCTGTCAAAAATGCCAAGCTGCGGACGCCGGCTCCGATTGAATGTTTTGCCCCTTAAGTAGAGACGTTTTGTGTAAACAAAACTTGTATTGTTTTTATTTTTTATTTATCTATAATATAAAAATGGATCGCAAAATGTGTTGGTAAGCACATAACTCAACAACGCCTGGACCAATTTGGCCAATTCTTTTTTTAAGATGTTCGTTTAAGTCCGAGGATGGTTCTTACGGCGAGAAAAAATCGAATAATTGCCGGGAAACCCTAAAAACAGCCCTTTTAAAAAGGATCCCATATACTATGGAACCAGAACTTTGTTTACATTGTAAATATTTTCTTTCAACAGCTGATTGCTATACTATATCTGTTGTAAGATAACACAATTAAGCATTGCATTTGTTTATGTTTTTTTTTTTTGTTTACATTTGTTTTTTTGGTTATGCAAGTGTTAACATTTACATAACTGTGACTCAATTTTGATTTGTTTACGTTATTTTAGTTTATAATGGTATGTTTTGCTTTCCTAAGATTAATCTATTCTAAATACTAAGGACTGCCGACAAAACCACGTAGCCCATAGCATTTATGATTGGAGAGACAAATTAATGTAGTAAAATAATTTGTTTACATTTTTGTTTTAAGGTTATGCGAGTTACTAACATAACTGATTTTTAACTGTTTACATTACTGTATATCTGTACTTATTTGTTTATTTTTGAGTTTTGTTAACTTATTGTTTATAATTTTATTTTATTTTTTTATTTAGTTATTGGTAACCAAAAACGCATGGTATTCAGCACTTTGCTACTAAAACAAACTCTTATTAAATAAATCGCACTTAGCAACAAACACGTAATGTAATATAAGGTACAGAAAAAAAACAGAAAAAATATTATTATTTAAGAATTAACAAACACATTAACTGTACATATTAATAAAAATTATACATAACTATTTAATTGAAATGCATAAAAAAAAAATAATGTCAGAACTAAGAGCTAAAAAACAGCAGAGCGAGAAGCAACCAACCGCTACATTTTAGAGCAGAAACATAGACAGAAGCACATCGGAATTAAAATAACTTTCAAGAGCTACGAAACCCGCAGAGCGAGAAGCACGACTCGGAGACTGCGTGGACGAGCTTCGACGTCAAGAGCTACAGAAACACTGCAGAGCGAGAAGCACGACTCGGAGACCTGCGTGGACGAGCTTTGACGTCAAGAGCTACAGAAAAACCTGCAGGGCGAGAAGCACGGCGGAGACCTGCGTGGACGATTCGATTCAAGAGCTACAGAAACACCTGCAGAGCGAGAAGCACGACTCGGAGACCTGCGTGGACGAGCTTCGACGTCAAGAGCTACAGAAACACTGCAGAGCGAGAAGCACGACTCGGAGACCTGCGTGGACGAGCTTTGACGTCAAGAGCTACAGAAACACTGCAGAGCGAGAAGCACGACTCGGAGACCTGCGTGGACGAGCTTCGACGTCAAGAGCTACAGAAACACCTGCAGAGCGAGAAGCACGACTCGGAGACCTGCGTGGACGAGCTTCAACGTCAAGAGCTACAGAAACACATGCAGAGCGAGAAGCACGACTCGGAGACCTGCGTGGACGAGCTTCGACGTCAAGAGCTACAGAAACACCTGCAGAGCGAGAAGCACGACTCGGAGACCTGCGTGGACGAGCTTCGACGTCAAGAGCTACAGAAACACCTGCAGAGCGAGAAGCACGACGCGGAGACCTGCGTGGACGAGCTTCGACTTCAAGAGCTACAGAAACACCTGCAGAGCGAGAAGCACGACTCGGAGACCTGCGTGGACGAGCTTCGACGTCAAGAGCTACAGAAACACCTGCAGAGCGAGAAGCACGACTCGGAGACCTGCGTGGACGAGCTTCGACGTCAAGAGCTACAGAAACACATGCAGAGCGAGAAGCACGACTCGGAGACCTGCGTGGACGAGATTCAACGTCAAGAGCTACAGAAACACCTGCAGAGCGAGAAGCACGACGCGGAGACCTGCGTGGACGAGCTTCGACGTCAAGAGATACAGAAACACCTGCAGAGCGAGAAGCACGACTCGGAGACCTGCGTGGACGAGCTTCGACGTCAAGAGCTGCAGAAACACCTGCAGAGTGAAATGCTCAACGTGACGTTGAACGCATAAATTTTTTCTACAAATGTTTTTATTACTTTATTTTGGTATATTAATGAAAAATTAAAAGCGAGACAACTTTCGCCGGGGTAAGCTAGTATTTAAATAAATATTAATTTATCCACTTTGCAAATATATGTAAACTCTCATGTAGTAGAGAGTAGAGGTTATATATAGAATTTAAATAAAACAAGTATTTCTTTGTTGGGCCTATCAGGCCCCATTGGTCTTTGAAGCAACCCGCCTAGCCCTGGTTCTATAAAGGTTTTAAGGGGTTTCTGACATTATTAAGGAGAAATTAATAACAGATACTATAACGAATTCAAGTATCGAAATATTTGGTAGCTGGGCTAGTTTTTAAATTACGTATTTTTCACTAACAATGAATGATACTTACAAATTACATCATTATTAACCAAATTTGCTCTTTGTGGATAGCTTACTTAACCAAATCAACAGGACATAAAATCATTATTTTATTAGATTGAATTAAAATGTTACTTTGAAATGACATATATTTAGAATCGTCTAACTTTTTATTGTGAATTGATTAAGAATCTTCGAACAGATGAACGTACCAATTGTGATGTTTTGAGAATGCAAAAACATATTGAAAAATTCGTATCGCATCAATTAAAATAATGAATGTTAAAATAATCAAATTCAATTGAAGTTCTCCAATAACTATTTATTTTGCAGAGATGTTTTTACTGATTTTCCGTGATCGAGTTTCATTTTCAACATAACGGAAATGCGTGTCATCTACTTGACTTTAAAACGCCGAAACAAGTTTAGGCTCGATTTGCATTTTTATTGGTTCGCCGCCTGTGCAATCTTCTTGGCTTTTGACATTCTTAAAATAATTTAGTGTGAGCTTTGACTGTAAATGCCACGTAAGAATGAGTTATTTTTCAACTTACTCCGATGGTACATTATTTATAACATTGTTAAATTTAGATTCTACAATAATTAGATAATTTAGATAGAAAAAATTGTTGGAGTTTAATAATCAAGTTCAATAAGGTAAAGCGTCAGCTTAAAAAGATAATAATGAATTGTTGCCAATGAAGATACAAACGAAACCAACGGTTTAGGCAAATTATGAAACAACACGATTGTTTGTTTGTTTAGGCGTGTGAGGTGCTGATTTTGTAGGGGGGGAAAATTGCATTTATAGAAGTGAAACAACGCTAGGACTCACCTTCCTTCCGATCAAGCCTAGGCTGGCAGGTACGTAGTCAGCCTAGACCACAACCCTAGGACTACCCATAGATCCCAATATAATTTATTGTCTTATTTACACCGTCACCATTGTAACTTCTGGTCAGTAACCCACTTTGTGTTTCACTGCCAAATCCCATAATCTTCATCCATAGCCACGAGTCACCGAATTTATCACGAAACTTGGTAGAGTAACGTAACCTAACCTAGCGTTGTTGTTTTGTTGACTTCCGGCGGTCCGCCGGTCTGCATTTTCTTCTTCTCCACTATGGCCAGCGGCCAGTGTGCGATGTTTTTCCTGTCACCGGACGATGTAAAAAAAAGCAAGTAGCCAGCTGATTTCCCCCTCCACGCCCTGGGCCGATGGGGCCAATCTACCTCGGTCGAGAGATTACTCTCTACCGAGCCACGAGACTGGAAGCACCACGCGACGAAACCGCTCCCGTATCACGGCCTCAACGACTACATGGTAATAGTCGATCAACAGACCTCTTTTAGTTTTTGTTATAAGATACGCTTCTTGTGTAAGATTTCCATTCCATTTAACTTAATTCGTAACCTTTGTTTTTAAACTTGCTTTTATTATTTATTTTTATTTATTATCCTTAATTTTGGGACTTTATTAAACACCTTACCCGACCCGTCCTGTCCTGTCCTGTCGGTGCTGGCAGGACCCCTTTGACAAATTAATTAACCAATCAATCTTTTATTTTATTCAATTACAGTTTTCTTTATTTTATCCCCGGTTCAAGCCATCCAAAATATCCTTCAGGTATTTTTTTCTTTTATATCATATTCCGTCACTTCAATCAAGACACGCGACCCATTTTTGACTAAGGTAAACCCAACGACGAGTTGGGTGATAAAGGTTCCTATCCGTGGGTTCCGACCCTGGACTTTCTCTCCGACGACGAGCCGAAATATCTGGTGAAATCTGTGACCACTATTCTTCGGGGCTTGGGTGATATCGGCCTGACCGATTTTGTGAACCCCCTCGAAGAACACGTCATAATTTCTGGCGCACGAACGATTGGACTTGAAAACCGGATAAAGAGCCTGAACGAAAATGACAAAAATTGGCGGAACCGAATCCTCGTCGTCCGACCCAATCACTTCTAAGCCGGACACTCTATCCGGCCTGCCGCCGGCTAGTACGACCACAGTAGTATGCGGAACCCAAACGTCGACAACAGCGACGGTGACGACGACGATCCCACGGCTGACCCCAACTTCTGGTGGGATACCCGCAAAATCCCCGATCGACGAGCCGCGCGTCGGCTGGATCCACGAATTGACACGATCCGACCTGGTCTCCGAGATGTCGAAACACGACCTTAACACTGACGGCACCGTCGCCGAGCTTAGGAAACGGTTCTGTTCCTATTGGAAGAACTTAGCAGCGTCGATGGATCCTTATTCGACTACCGGATCCACGCGAATCCCTTACACCTCCACCTACGGCGGTACGGTTTACGAGGCTCCTTCGGAGCACATGACAGCCCCTTCACGCGATTCGCGACGGTTCATGCCTCCGGATCCATACACGGATGAACTCGCTAGCGTCCGAGAAATGCTCGGATTACCACTGCATGCGGATTCGGAGTCTGTCCGCCGAACACTAGCGGTCCTGACAAAGAACCAAGGAAGCCTGGGTGGCCCGACTACAAACCCAGAAGCATTCGACGACCGCTCGCATTATGGAGTGCGGAGATCATGCGAGACCGAAGTCGTGTTTAACAGGCGTTTCCCTGAAGCCACGCAGCACATGGGCCTGCCCGTGAATTCGACCGCGACTCTCGCTGACTCTTCCCGCTTCCTACCCGCGACTATGGCATCCCACGGGCATCAGCACGGTGCAGGATACATGGCTCACCCACACGCCAGGGATGATGAACCCGCATACCTCGGATTACCCCTCGCCGCGACGCGTCACGCTACGAACCCTTATACGAAGGGTGCTACAAGGTTAGTTGTTAGTTGTTGTTTGTATTAGTTGTTAGATAAAAATTTGTTATATATTAGTAAATCAGTTTCACTAGTCACAACACCAAATATAGGCCTAGGAAAAATCATTCCATATAGGGTAGGATAAAATTTTTCCAAATGATTTATTATTTAATGTAGCATGAGCCATCAGGTTGTGTTGTATTTGTTCTTGATGAATATGCATTAAGTAAATTCCGTAAAAATGTCATGTCATCTCAATTACTTTGTGGTTAGGGTCGATTTTTCAAGTTTCAACTGTAATTATTGGGTGTGTGGGAGAGAGTGAAATTTGACGTAGGTGGCAGCTGCAGGGCTGCCACTGTGACAAATTAATAACCATTTTTTCAATGCATTTTTCTTTTCTTAATACACTATATGTACAGGAATATTTTGCCACCTTTGTTTTCTGTAGTTACAGCCTTTAAGCCCACCTCATGCCACATATTAATATTTTTGGATAAGTTCAATTTTTGTAATTATTACAGTATATTTGTTGTTTTTTGTTATAACTTATTGATAGTGTTTAAGTTAACATGGTCCTCGATGTTAAGTATTTGTTTTCACTTATCGAGGCCATTATGTAAACAATTTAATTGAAATAAATAAATAAATAATAAAAAAAAATTACGCGGTAACGATAACAACCCTCATCCGCCGGAGCGGGAACCTTTCGGAACAAGGAAAGCTCGACTTAGTCTACGCCAACATGCGCCCTGAGTACAAGTTGATGGTCCGAAGAGGAGATTTCTATACTCTGGAAGGGCTTATGGAGCGGGCGCGGGATTACGAGTCGTACCTGCGGAGTCGACAAAGCTTTCGTCCACCGCCACCACCCTCTCAGGCACTAGTCTCGGTGCCAGAGGTTTAAGGTGGTCCAGTCGAAACCGGCGGGCAAGATGTATTTCAGGGACCCCAAAGGCCCGTGGTACTCGATATCCGCGGATCTCGTTGGTCCACTACCACGGTCTAGCAGGAACCATCGATACCTGTTGGTTATTCAAGACGTCTTCACCAAGTGGGTGGAGTTGTGTCCGATCGGAGCCGCCACTGCCAAGAACGTCACGGCGAAAACAAAGGAGGTGTTGCTGCGATATGGTGCTCCCGAGACTATTATCGTCGATAACGGGACCCAATTCGTTTCGAACCTTTTTAAGGAACTGGCTGCCGACTGGGACATTACTTTTACCACGACAGCGCCCTACAGTCCCCAAGGGAACCCGGTGGAGCGTGCTAACCGGGTGATCAAGACCATGATCTCCCAATTCGTGAAAGACAATCACAGGTCATGGGACTTGCACCTCTGTGAGTTCCAGTTCGCGATCAACAGCGCAATTCACGACTCGACGGGCTACTCGCCGGCCATGCTGTGCTTTGGGCGAGAATTAAAGACGCCAAAAGCCGTTCGTGGACCAACCATCGACCCTACTCCGTCGGACGAGCCCGAACCGACACTCGACGAGACCCACCGGAGACGTGTCGGTGAGTTCCAGCGGATTTATGAAGAGGCACGTGTAAACCTCAAGACAGCGTACAGCCGCCAAGCGGCGTACTACAATCCCCGGCGCCGTGAGGTGACGTTTAGGGAGGGCGATAAGGTCCTACGCCGGATCCATGTTTTGTCTTCGGCTGCGGATGCCGTGGTCGGGAAACTCGCGCCGAGATTCGATGGTCCTTGCGAGGTTGTGGGCAGGCGAGGCCCCAATATTTTCGAGGTCCGAGACATCGCGACGCAGCGCGTACACGTTACGCACGTGAAAGATCTTAAACCTTACCATAGCCGTCAATAGTGACCCCGCGTTAGGAAGGTGGTGGTCTGCTAATACCCGCTAACGAAGGTGACGTAGTGGTCATTTGCTGCTGATAGGGGGGAGTATTCTGTTCATATCTTTGTCTTGGTGTTTCAGGTGAGTTCGAGTTCCTGCACGACTCCCGCCTGCTTGAGCATGCTTTGAGGGTTATCTCCAATCACTCCAACCCACAGGCTGTAGTCCGCACGTCCAACCTGCATGCTTTTGCTTAGTTTGCACCATTCTGCACGCTTCATTCTCTCAGCGATTCCTGCATGCTTTACCCTGCTTGATACTCCCGCACATTTTCCCTACCAGTTTCAGCCTTACCCCGGTCGTAAAATCTTTAGTTCCCGCCTTCGGAATCTATCATGGCGCCCGTTCGACCGCGAATCCAGTTGGGACCCGTCGAACGCATCAGCGTGAGTCGCGGCCATCCTTTGTCAGCACGCATCGTCTCGGCTTTCCTGCGGATAGTCGAGCGCAGGAGTTGGTTCTCAGGGATGCTGAAGGTCTGGGCTGTGGATGCCGGGTGGCAGGCGCGGTGGGAGAAGAACGATGTCGCGGGATCCTACGAGTTCGTGAGAGGGGGCGACGTTTTCAGGAAAGACCTTATATTTTTTCTGCTCGAGTTTCCTGACGAAGGACAGTCTCCCCACTGGGCCCTCACTATAGTCCGGCCCAGGGAAAGGAAGATCCAAGTGTATGACCCACAACACCGTGCTAGATCCGCCGAGGCGCGGATGATCCTCGACTATTTGCGAGCCGTAGCGGAGGTGGAGAACCTCCCGTTTGCAGCGGAAGATTGGGAGACGGCAGAGACGCCGACGGACGCCCCGAAAACCCCGGACAGACCGTCCGAGGGTGTGTATATTTGTGCGGTCGCAGAGATCACCGCGAGAAATGTGTCGGCCGCTACTAGAAAGATTGACCCCCTTCGAGCGCGCCAGACCGTGGCTAGGGTCCTACAAAAGGGACGGTTTGACCGCGAGATCTTTCCACTTGACGACAACCCCGTAGGGCAGCTCAGCCGGAATACCGGATGGCATCTAGCGACCGAGGTCGAATACGAGGTCGTGGGGCCTCGCGGACCGGGACTAGCGGTGGAACAATATGACCCACTCCTCGACGAGCTCACCCAGGCGATCGGGGACGCCGACCCTCGTCCCCACCTGTTCCCGAACCTGAAGAAGACAGTCGCCGCTCCCTCCACTGCAGGACCGCAAAAGGAGCCACTACCGGCGGGTGAGCCACCGACTTCTCGAGACGACGCTTACAGCGCAGAGGGCGTTCCCGGATCCAGCGGGGCGGCGTCCCCGGCGATCGTTAATCACGTCATTCCCGACACCGACGGGAGTTCGACCGCCGAAGAAGACCCTGACGTCCTCGAATTGGCCTGCTCGGATATAGAGGCTGAGGGTGATTCGCGCCCCCTCGAAGAAGGAGCTACCCCAGGAACTCGGAAGGACGGAGGTACCGATACCGGAGAGACCGCGGAGCCCAAGGAGAACCCTCGACCACCTACAGGCGCGCAGTCCGACACGGTCAGACGCCCCGTGAGAGACCGGTTAGGCCCGAGGCCGGTGCGCCCAGCCCCGTCGAGGCGGGTTACCGGTCAGCGATCTGAGGGAAGTAGGGGACAAAGACCCCGAGTCAGGCTGGCCCGGGAGCGACAACTCAGGGAAGAAAACCGCCACCGTCCGGCGGTGCACGTCGTGGGGCAGGCCCCACGTCAGGCCAGAAGACCCCGCGGAAGGACAGGCGCGCCGCGGCGATATAATCCCCTGAGGTTATCCGATCTCTACCCCGAAGATTTGCCAAGGGTACCGGTCGTGGTGAGACAGTGGCTGGCCCGAGCGATGGCCAGTCTCTCGCCAGCTGCCAGAAGGAATAGGAGGTGGCGGATCTTCCTCGACAGCCGAACATACGTCCGCGTGCGACCTCATCAAGCGGAGTGGCTCGCCGCTTTAGAATAGCTATAGGAAGACCCTCTGAAGAAGTTTTTTTATTTTCATAGGATTAATTGTTTTTTACGTTTAGCGATTCGGTGGACGCTTTTGTGTGTTTTACGTTTTGTTGCCATTTTTGTTTCGCTTCAGTTTATATGCCTTGACGGCGATATTTTCTTTTATATTTTGGTTAGTATTTTTTTTGTCCAACGAGTCTGTAGAAGCAAAAAGATGGATGGATTAAATTTATTTTCTTTGTTGATACGAGCTTACGTTTTTTTCCTTGTCTATGCCTCCCAAGTTTTTTTGGTTTTCCAAAAACCTCCACCCTGTTTCACCCGAGGTTGAGAAACTTTTTTTTCTCCTTTTTTTGTCGAAGTTGGGAGGGGGTGTGAGGTGCTGATTTTGTAGGGGGGAAAATTGCATTTATAGAAGTGAAACAACGCTAGGACTCACCTTCCTTCCGATCAAGCCTAGGCTGGCAGGTACGTAGTCAGCCTAGACCACAACCCTAGGACTACCCATAGATCCCAATATAATTTATTGTCTTATTTACACCGTCACCATTGTAACTTCTGGTCAGTAACCCACTTTGTGTTTCACTGCCAAATCCCATAATCTTCATCCATAGCCACGAGTCACCGAATTTATCACGAAACTTGGTAGAGTAACGTAACCTAACCTAGCGTTGTTGTTTTGTTGACGTCCGGCGGTCCGCCGGTCTGCATTTTCTTCTTCTCCACTATGGCCAGCGGCCAGTGTGCGATGTTTTTCCTGTCACCGGACGATGTAAAAAAAAGCAAGTAGCCAGCTGATTTCCCCCTCCACGCCCTGGGCCGATGGGGCCAATCTACCTCGGTCGAGAGATTACTCTCTACCGAGCCACGAGACTGGAAGCACCACGCGACGAAACCGCTCCCGTATCACGGCCTCAACGACTACATGGTAATAGTCGATCAACAGACCTCTTTTAGTTTTGGTTATAAGATACGCTTCTTGTGTAAGATTTCCATTCCATTTAACTTAATTCGTAACCTTTGTTTTTAAACTTGCTTTTATTATTTATTTTTATTTATTATCCTTAATTTTGGGACTTTATTAAACACCTTACCCGACCCGTCCTGTCCTGTCCTGTCGGTGCTGGCAGGACCCCGTTGACAAATTAATTAACCAATCAATCTTTTATTTTATTCAATTACAGTTTTCTTTATTTTATCCCCGGTTCAAGCCATCCAAAATATCCTTCAGGTATTTTTTTCTTTTATATCATATTCCGTCACTTCAATCAAGACACGCGACCCATTTTTGACTAAGGTAAACCCAACGACGAGTTGGGTGATAAAGGTTCCTATCCGTGGGTTCCGACCCTGGACTTTCTCTCCGACGACGAGCCGAAATATCTGGTGAAATCTGTGACCACTATTCTTCGGGGCTTGGGTGATATCGGCCTGACCGATTTTGTGAACCCCCTCGAAGAACACGTCATAGGCGATTAACCTAATAGGCTCAGCCCCTACTCCTTCAGTATATAGCTTTATAAGAAAATGCGTGTACTAGTAATACAACTTAATTGAAGCATAAATTACTAAAAACTTCTATATGAAAATTAAACATACATGAGTCTCTAGCGACAACGCAATATTCACCAGTACCTTTGAACTTCGAAGTTCCTTCAGAGGATGTTTTGGGTGTATTTTACGCTGTAGGATTTTGTTAAAATGTAATTTTAAATTCTTACATTGTCGTCAATGTTGTTTGGAGCTTTCTAAGATCGTTTAATTGCTGAGATTGTTTTTATTTAAACCGAATCCGCTTTCTCACCAAGCCTTGTGTTAGAACTCTAAGCTGTGTTCATTGCTCCACAGAAATCTCAGAATCCCAATATGCATTTTGGTTTATTTCCATTCTTATTCATGATAACCCTCTACTCGTAACTACTTTGGTACTTCAATAGTCGAAGAATGAGTGTGGTGGGTGTTAATCGATTTGTTGACATGCAATAGTCTAAAGAGATGTTATTGGCAAAACTCCATTGATTATTTCATAACCTCAACTGCCCATCGCCATGGTTCCATGTCACAGCGAGGTACCGCAGCGGCACTACCACAAAACCATAATTACAGTACACTGAAACGCGAAAAAACTATATTTTAAGGGGGAAATGTCATATAGGATTGGGAATTCTATTGATGTCTCACGAATAGTTTTGTTTACTTATGTTGCGTAATGTCAAAATATATTGTCGATAAATGAGCCGGCCATCAATGATGACCATCAATAGTCATCCGTCATATTTTTAATGTGGAGCATGTTCCAGTATTCGTTTAGTTCAATGCACGCCACTGGTATCAAACCAGGAACGTTGGACCTATTGGGCCAGCGTCTGTATTTTTCAAGACCATTAATTAATAGTCCTCTAAAAAGGCAAGAGGACCAGTATCGGAGTATTACAAAACTATAAAAGACTAATAAAAACAATTATCCTTAAAAAATCGTTCGTTTAATTGAGACGAACATTGCCACTCTCAAGGAAACTTTCAATGTATTTGACATGTAGTGAGCAAGTTGTTAACATTAATTGCATAAGAAGGTTTTACAGTTTATCAATTATCAGGTTATAATGTAATTGACCATCCCTTTTCATATTGGCTGATACAGAGACAAAACAGTGGCTAATTATTGTAATGCATTGCGTTTTGGTGGATCGCACACTTAACTAACAACCAGCATATTACCTAAGTTAATCAAGCACTTAATCACCCGGCGAGTGAACGCTAGAGTGATTACACTTCCAAACATTTTCCAATCAACGGATTTTATGGTTTGATTTTTTACTACTATTCTTTAAATAATATCAATGTTTTATGAGTTAGTTTATGAAATACACTTCCCTTCACAACACTGATACTGAGCACTCTGGACGGGTATTAATAAACAGGTTAAAGTGAGGGCTAACAAATTGACATCGAAACGGGTCAAAGCCAGTCAAAAATGAAAGCAGTTTCATTTTTAGATGTTGTTTTCCTCTTCAAAAGAACTCTTCTATTGTATTTTGACAACGTATTAATATGTCACATAAGCCTGAACTGATTTTAGTTACACTTTCTTTGACTACTTACCAAATTTTATGATAGCATGTCTAGTTAAATCCCTAATAGTATAAAAATTAATTCGTACTTTATTGATTAATACAATTATCAACGCGATGAATAATATCTTAAGTTGATTATGAACATTTCAACTTTATTTTGATAACTTTCTCTATTCTATAAATTATTCTTGATTACAACAAAAAGTATGAGATTTGCATTGATATGCCGATGGATATGACAGAAGAAGGCTTCTCTGATCGTTTTATCTTTTCTGATTTCACATTCCGGCAAAGTTAATCGTCATTATGTACGAATTTGGGGGAGAGATTCGCCAAAATAATATGAGCGCAATATCTCCTGTCAAAGTGCATGGCCCTTTCCTTTTCAAAGACAAAAGTCTGCCAAGAATAACATACCTCCACACTCTAGAGAAATGGCTGTTTCCTCAATTACTAGAGAACTCAGGCACTTTTACCTTTATGTAAGGTGGTGTGCCAGGACGCTTCCATGAACTGGTTACTGTTGAATCAATTACTCTAATCACTTTGGCAAATTTATATTGAGAAGTCAACTACCGATTCGTTGTATCGTTGTATGTCGTATTTGACATTTGACATGGGGCAAAACACTATACTATAGACATGTTTAATTCTGTTTTCCCTTGATAAAATAGAAATAAAATTTAAAAACTAATTTGAACAAACAACCTTATCTCATCAAAGGTAATATTTCCAGTAATTGATTCATTCGTTGAGTTGTAAGTATTACAAAGGTGCTTTTTGTAAATAAAAAAGTTCAAAGAGTTTTTAGCGACATCCGGCAACAAGGAGAAGATTTATTTGAAGCCAGCGGAGGCGGAACTCTGGAGCAATACGGTGAGTGATAAATGAGCTCGGTGCAAGATAACATTGTTGCAGTTGGTAATATTCTTCCTGCCAAGGGGAAGGTGCTTGCCATCCGGCGGAGGTGAGGAGAGATTCGTGAAAATGGTCACGTTTATATAGGGTGTTGCAAATTATTCAATAGGGAGTTTATTTAGCAGCTAGTAGTAATACTGGGTTGTATGAATCAATGTTAAGAAGCAAAATACTTATTACCATTACAAAATCTAAACCTTAAATCGTAAACAATAAATACGAAGAATTAATAAGTCGTAAGCTCAATTAATTAATATGAATTAAAAAAATACAAAACAGTTAAACGAGGGCGTCCAATGAATTAGTTTTAAGTTGGTTGAGGCTCTCGGGAAAACACGAACACAAATTCGTTCTTCTACAAATTCTAAAATTCACTTGGAAAGGCACACAGATAAATTGAGAACTACACCAAACACCCCTCTGTTATTCTTAGATGTAAACATAAAAGTGACCAAAAATATTACAGTTCCAAGCCATGTACAGAAAAAAACTATAATTTTATTTATGCAGTATACACTTTAATTCACATCATGTCAATGATGAAATATTCACTAGCAGTGAGCCGTACTTTGTATGGGTTGGACGACTTGACTTGATGTCTTGAGAAGCGAGATAGATATAATTATGACTGGAATCAAAATAAGGAAAACATTAAATAAATAATTAAAAAGGAAAATTAAATATCATATTATATAGTTGTATTAGCCATAATTTAAAATAGATGTATCAAATTAAATCGATAATTTAATAAAGTTCGTGTATTATAAATACAATTTTGCTTACGTTAACATAATATTTTAATTTAGTGTAATTTAAAAACAGGTTGAACATTTGTGGCCAATGTTTAAAATCTAATATTTATCTTAATTTGCCAACTGAATTCTTCTTGTTAAAAAACTTAATTACATTCAGTAAAGCTTATAAAAAGAAAATGTGTAGCTTATACCTCTTCAAATTGTGTTTTGAGAGCTTATTGTTTTATTTTAATAATTTGTGGGTCAGTTCAAAGTATTCAAAAATCTTATGCAAGAGGTAAAGCATTGTGAACATAATATTTCCATCGTAGTGGGTGCTCTCGTTTTCACGGAGAAATGTTTCATAAAGGCATTATTAAATTACAGAATGACAGATGGAAATTGAGGTGAGACTTATCCGGCTTTACAAGAGTACAAAACGTAAAAATAAGCTAAACATCAAAATTCTAAGCAATGTGCAAACAAAACTCGTATTTTTATTAATATGTATGAACATCGATAAGTGCCGAAGGGTAATTCTCCATGGAAATTAATTCCTGCAAATAAATTATGTTTCTCAAAACTGAAAGAATTTATTATGAATTTTATAAAATATATAATGTTTGTATAAATGAGTCAAATGACTTAATACAATTTTTTTATAAAATGTTATAACATTTTGTCTTGACCTACGATCTTAATACGATCTCAAAATGAAAATGTGATTTCTTTGCTTGACTCTAATAATACAACGATATTAATTTAATTAATAAATTTTTAATCTTTCATTAATGAAAATTCTCTTTCCACAGAAAAGTTAAAGCAAATAATAAAATTATTTATATTTCAATGAATTCATTATTTAATACGTTAATCTATTAAAATTTAGTATAGCGATAAAGTTAAATGATTTAGAAACCAACCTCTTTGATGAAACCAAAAAAGGTATTTCGTGGTTTAATTTAAAGAGTGGTTTCATAAAGTGTAGAGAGAGAAAGAGATAGTGAGAGAGAGAGAGAGTGAGAGAGTGACAGAGAGAGGGGGGAGGCACGCGCTACAGAGCAGGTAGGTAAGGTACACGTTAGACTCGGCTGTGTTTATTGCTGTCTTTGTGGTCCCAAAATAACGAAAATACTACTTCTCTCATGCTTCTAACGGAACTCAGTAGAATTACTGATCCCTAACTACAAACTGTGATTGATCTGTGAATCTTCCTTCATTTAAACTAAACGACTAATTGGCTACATTACAACCTAATATCTTCGTTGTGTATTACTAACACACACACAACATGATGACCAACAATAACAACATCATAAATGTTTCCGAAACTCAAAACCACTTATTGTTGCACTGGCCATTATACAAATGTTCAATTAAAATGCTACGTGAATTGAACAGAATTGCATGTTGGAGTACATAACTCATTATAGAGCCGGGTGGATTGTCAACGCACATGCTGGAGTACATAACTCATTATAGAGCCGGGTGGATTGTCAACGCACATGCTGGAGTACATAACTCATTATAGAGCCGGGTGGTTTGTCAACGCAGTTTCCGGGTCCGATTTAGATGATGAATTAATTAAATAGGGTTTATTCACTCTAAATAATTAATGGTGGGTTTAAGCTTTTGACAACTTATACTAATTTTATAATTATCATTTTTCAGTAATGATCTTACAATAATTGACAACATGACGTGGGTGATAAAAGAGTGGTTCTAGCACAAATAAACCTCTTTATTACGTCTCTGAAATGACGACAAATCCATGTATGTTAAGCCAAGAATAGATGAGAAATGAGTGGAAGATGATTCGGGCGCGATCTTGTAGTCTTGTTACTTACTAAGGCATGCTCCATAGATTGTTATTTAAAATAACCACAATTTTGCCTCTGAATAATGAACTGGTCTATTTATCTATTCTCGTGGATGGGTTTTGATTATGAACGTAGTATTTAATAGCATGAAAATTAATAGTGAAAACGCCAGAAAATAGTTCATCTTCTGACCTTCGCTCACAACTATCAACAAGCAAAAATTCGGTACAATATCTTTTAAAATGTGTGTGTGTGTGTGTGTGTGTGTGTTTGTTTGTGTGTGTTTTTATTTATATTTTTACTTTTTTAAACAATATATGGAGAAATATTGGAAAATCGAATTTGATATGTATATATATCCGTTTTGTAATAAAAAATTTTTTATTATGTCGTTCGTTGTCTTCTACACACAACCCTTTGATAGATGAAATTGTGATGTATATATTATAGCTTTTTTTTTAATGAGATTGGGTCTTCACAAAAAATTAAAAAACTAAAAATATTTCTCAAAACGGCTCTAAGATTTTTTAAATTTTACAGTTTATATGTACAGAGTACTAAATAATTTTACAAAGATATCATATGAGTTCAAAAGTTATGTTTAAATGTCATCAAATTTTATAATTTCAGCGAAAACAATATAGTATAACTTGACTGTCCATTAAACCAGTATAAAACTCAAATTAGTATCGATTATTGTCAGCTAACGGTTCCAGAGAAAAGTAAATTTACTGCATAATAAACACAGTACGTCTGAAAGCGTCCAATGTTATTCTTATGAGTTAAAAAATAAATTTCTCCTTATTTTTTAACCTTTCCATGAAACTTGGTATGAAGTGTAAGGTCAAATCACCCAAAAGAACCACTCAAAAAATCTGGTATCTACCGTGTTTATACAATCAAACAATTAATTTAACTTGTCTCTCTTGTTTTTTTTTGAAATGGATGATTATTTTTGAAACAATAAATTATTAAATGATATTTATTTAGATGAACTTTGGAGAACATGATAGTTTTATTATAGATTGTCTTTCTTGAACTTACTTAAGGGAGAAAGTATGTGTGAGTTCACTGGTACCGTTTATTTAGAACAATCAATTAGATGGCTAAAGCTTACTGAAAGTTAAATAAGTAAATAAAATATATACATATTTATAATATTTTATGTAATATTTTATGAATTTTATGTACAAATACCTCCAGTCTACTCACACTAAACCCTCTAAATTATATTATTGTGATACAATTATAGCTTTATTTTAATGAGATTGGGCTCCAAAGATTAACTTTAAGCAAAATAAGAATTTATAATCGTAATCATATGACGATAAGTTTTACAAAGAAATATGTTACAAACATTATTCTAAATATAATTTTTAGCGCAACCCCCAGAGTTATTGTGTTTCACAATTTCCCAGTATTAAACTGAACATAGAGCCATCCCTACGGATTAATTTATAATCCGATTTCCGATGTCAGCTTAACAGGTCCTGTTCCTGTTAAAAGTACGTTTCACCATGACAACAAAGCTATCATGCAATATAGCAATTTATGTATGAGCAATTTTCATAATAGGTCGGAGAGGATAACAAACCTCTCCTCCGGCATGGTAGCTCGGGAATAAAGGTCAAGTCCCACCAAGTCAAAGGTTTCCGGATCGAAAGCAGTGGTCGGCGACTCCTGTCAGATCACAAGCGGCCACCTCTGGTAAGCCTATGTGACCATGCCGCGACGGTACCTCAGATACAGGGGTGACAGGTTGGAAATGCTTGTGATTCCCAATAGCCTCTTTTTTTATGAGTTTAATAGAAAGGTTTGGCAGGAATACAACAATGTTATTAGTTTAAAAAATTAACACTGACACAGAACAAGTGGTCAAAGACAAAAACAACAACTAAAAAGAACCAATACAAATAAACAAAAACAACAATACACCTTAGTTAAATATTCATGTTCATAATTAAACTAAGAATTTTTCATAGTTCGGTTATACCGGTACCTATAGACACTTGGTTATGTACCACTTTTTAATCATAATTAAAATTTTTAGGAGTCAGGAGGGAGCCAGTGCTGGTGGTAGTCAGGAGGGCGCCAGTGCTGATGATAGTCAGGAGGGAGCCAGTGCTGGTGGCAGTCAGGAGGGCGCCAGTGCTGATGGTAGTCAGGAGGGCGCCAGTGCTGATGGTAGTCAGGAGGGCGCCAGTGCTGATGGTAGTCAGGAGGGCGCCAGTGCTGATGGTAGTCAGGAGGGTGCCAGTGCTGATGGTAGTCAGGATGGTACTAGTTCTGATGGTAGTCAGGAGGGCGCCAGTGCTGATGGTAGTCAGGAGGGTGCCAGTGCTGATGGTAGTCAGGATGGTACTAGTTCTGATGGTAGTCAGGAGCGTGCAAGTGCTGGTGGTAGTCAGGAGGGTGCCAGTGCTGATGGTAGTCAGGAGGGTGCCAGTGCTGATGGTAGTCAGGAGGGTGCCAGTGCTGATGGTAGTCAGGAGGGCGCCAGTGCAGGAAGGACAAAGCCAGTACTCCGGGGTTATTAATCGCACAGGCTTTAGGTTCATGGTTTGAGGTATTTCGGGAAAAAAAGACGTAACGATCTTTTAACTCTGAGAATACTAATATTAAATGATTGTGACCTTAGACATTTTAAAACTAAATTTTTCTTTTACATTAAATATATTGCAATTAGGGACTAAATAATCATCGTTGTATATAAAAATATGACTGAAGTAAACGTATCCACAAGTAATGACGATTAGTTTATAACAGTTACTGGTTGATCATTGATACATCTTTTTGACGTTCTATTACATGTAACATGTAAAATCATGTTTTTATAAACAAGAGGCTAAACCCGTCTCTAATAAAATTTTAGGGACGGGAGGTATTTAAGGAGAAAAGTGCGGAAATATTAATAAATTTGGTACTTCTTATGATTTTTCCATCTTCCTAGGCTTATTTACTAAATTACTGTTTTTCTTTAAATTCAGGAGAGCCCAACCAATGCGAGAGTACTACTTAACTGTCCACTTGACGGCGAATTCAGACGGGGAAGAGAGACTAAGAAACTACACTAATTAACTGTTATCCAAATACTCCAATTACTTACTCCAAATTTTTAGCATATTTTAGAGCAATGTTCCAGAACGACGATAAATTATTATGTTTTTGACGAAAGGCCTCTAGTATAATCTTGAGCAAGATATAACATGATATAACATTAATTAATAAAACATTATTACATTATTAATTTACGTTTTACATTTTACATTATTACGTTATTACATTATTACTACGTTTTACATTATTAATAAAAAATCATCTAAAATCGCTTGTGGAACAAAAAATACAGTATATGTTTTTGACATCAAATTTAGCAGTGTGAATATTATTACACGTATAGTAATTATAAATAGGTATAATTTATAAAATTATTATTTAATAATTATTTTTATTATTATTATTATTATAGGCCTGTATAATATCTGGGTATAGTTTAACACACTCTGGCACAAATAAATTAAATTTTAAATTATAAAACTCAGTTAACTCCTAGACAACAGTGAACTAATCGTCAGATTAAGTACAGGTTAAACTTGTCAATATTGACAATATATCGACTGTTTAAACCATATTAATGCGTTAGAGTGCTAGAGGACCGCGACAGAATTGTCCTTAGTAAAAAATAATTTATTTCAATTTAACAGTTTACCACATTCGCCCATTAATGATATTTGCTAATAACAGGAACTCTGTTTGAAACATGAAGGATGGAGGTATTATTAAGAAACTTGAAATTCAGTTAAGTCTAAAGGGATTTCAAACATCAAGGAAAAGTGAACTTTGATTACAACATATAACGTTTAGATTGGAAGAATAGACAAACATTGTCTGTACTACGTTATTTTAATCTTAAAAACTCTTCTTTGTATAAAGCAATGATGATTCATAGGTAGTTTTTTCTCCTCTTCAGTTTGGCCAAACGTATCACCTATGATATAATTTTATGCAAAATACTTTTTTAAGGAATACGATTAAAAGCATTAGTGTTAATAATTTTAAAAATATTTGATGACTGAGTAGTTGCAATATCCAATACACGTCGCCGATGTAAACCGCTCACGTCTAACACCTATACTTAAGACGACGTCACGATGTGTATGTGGATCCAGTCAGAGGTCCTTGGACCAAAATTGACTTTTCTGTATCTCTTATGAGCGTTTCTTTTCAAATGAATTTTTATTATTTTAAAGAAACTCATGAAGGTTTTATTAGCTCACTGTAAAATAATAACTAAATAGTATCATAAAAACTATTTTACCAGATTATTTTTATCGAACTTCCTATGGAAATTGAGTTATTCATATTACCCGAATGGTGACAATTAAGCCAAGGATATTGTTTTGTTACCAAGCTGTTCAATTACAGAATTCCTTAAAACCCTTACCATAATTACAGTTGGTTTAGCTTTAGCTTTGAGCGGAACTACAGTATAACCCCTTTCTGAAGTTTTCCTGGCCAAAACTTTCTAAATTACATGATGCTACAACGATGTAAATATTTGAATAAACCATCCTATATTGGGTAATGTAGACGAAAACCAATCTTTAGAGAAAATAACATCACAAATAATTATTCTTGTAGTAATAGGTTCCACTATGATGTTTCGAACAAAGTTCAGTAAATATTAACTGTACTCGTCTTGAAGTGCAATGGACTAATGTGTTTTCAGATCTCCAAACGTTAAATTAAAAGAGCCATTAAACGAAACATTAAAAGTGCGATAAATGCTGCACAAACTGAGGAAAGCTTTTAACCGTTTCACTCGGCACTCGGCGACGGCCATTACCTGCTGTGTGTGTTTGGAAATCTCTTTATAAATCCTTACGGCTGAGATTGTGCTTGTTGGAAACAGTATTCTTAACAGAAACAAAAAAAAATGAATATGCTGGTTTTGCGCATTCGAAAAATCAAGTTATAAATTCGAAATATTAACAATGTATATGAATTAAATTATCAAAAATAGTACATAGCTAATTACGTTTTTCCTTAAATTGCAGGATTTAAATTTAGTCAAAAACGTGTACTCTTTGAAATAGGTTAATTATTAATTAGGCAACTATTGAGTAACCATGCAAATATTTGGCAAAGAAATTAAAATTAGACTTGTATGTATTAAAGCGGAAATCTTTTTGATGTGATAATTTATTTAAAAATAAATTTATATTTTAACTGCCAAACATTTGTTGAAATAATCTTTATGATAACCAAGGTAAAGTCATAAAACATCCTTAAATAGTAGGATCGATTCATGAAACTTTAAGCGATAAGGTAAAAGTGTTATGCAAATATATTCACCGTGAGACTGGTGCTGGGGCGCCCCCAGCTCATTCATCACGTTGCCTTTTAGCACCAAGAATCGCATTTTCATAATTTACAGTAGTTTAATTCAAAATCGTTATTTGCGTGGCTTGACTATGTGCTAAGGACTAAACTTCAGTTACTTAAATTGAATCTCAACATGAAGAATCATGCAAATGTCGTAGAATAAATTAATTTATTTAATTATTTTTATGATGTAATAAAATAATGAATTTATATCAATGAAATTAAGAGTCTTTCTTAAAAAAAGTTTGTAACTTTGATATTTTGAGATGTACACCCTCAAAAAGCCGAAATGAGTTTAATCTCAATTTCTGTGCCTGTTGTCTTTCTGCAATGCTAAACCAGGCATTTGTGTTCGAATTCTTCGTGAAATCTGGAGCACTCACAATGTTAAATTTGTCTCTTGTAAAAAATTTAATATTTAGAGAGTTTTTCAAATTGAGGGTATTTTTGTTTGTTTTAAAGTGAACCACACCCTATTAAAATGAGCTCTCAAAACCCCAGTTTTTACGATATTAGCAACATTTTAAAAGTTTTTCTGAACATGTGATCGAATTACAAATATTTATAATTTATCCAACATAAAATTATAAAAACCTAGCCGTAAGCTCGTCCTTTGTACAGGTTGTAGGATTCAGTGTTAAGATGAAATGTACTTATTGTCATGACCTGATTTGAACCTGAATTACTAAACAAATTAACATATAGTTGGAAAGCAGCTTGGTCGATTTTCTCACGATCTTGGTCAGAACCAATGTGGAAGCCTGCAACTCTGAGTGTAAAGCGATCACGTCCATTGTTCCACCATCCAATACTCCAGTTGATACAATATTCAAATTTAATTAAAATCTGAATAAATGAAGAATTAAAATGCGCATGACACTATAAATTACATATATGCTACCATATTGTATTATTCTTAAGAATAACTTAAATTACAATTTAGAGACGTAGCTTAGATATTTAGAGAGCTACGTTCCCACATCCACATTCATTCATATAGTCGCGTTGTCTGTGTATGTATTGTATAACGATCACATTTCCTGTTCGTACAATAACGTAGCCTGTTCACACGGTCACCTAGGTGACAGTAAGGTCACACAGTCTCGTAACTATTCACACAGTTTCGTCTCACGATGACATTGGTGATATGAGGGTCACGTAAATTATTCACATAATCACGCTTGGGCGTAATACTATGCATATAAACACGGTCATTTATTATATGTTTTTCTGGGGCAACCATGGTAATGTAAGGACGTTTACTGGTTGTACAAAAAATCCATAAGAGTCATTGATGGAGTGCATTTTAGCTACCGTTGTAAACCCTAATATAATAAATTTAATATGATTACTATTCCTTAATTATTTATATTCGAATGCCAAAATGAACTTGTGTAATACTGATAATAATTTTAGTAAATAATAATATAAATATTACTAATAATATTATTATAGATATATAGATACATATTAATTAGTACATAATGATTTTATTTTACAAGAAGTCGTGATCATCTGAGAGTTACTCAATGTAACTATTATATAGTGCAGTAGTTACAGTACTTCACATCTGATTTTAAAAATCTTAGCGTATCAGAAAAAAATAAAAATATGAAATATATGTTGCTTCAACAAAGTGTTTATTCTGTAAACGACTTTATTTGTAATAGACATGTTTGTTGGTTAGGTATATTCCATATTATCTTTTTTATTGGGCTGACTCACCTATTTTTTATTGTGTCTGGTTCTCTTCAATATAAGACACACCACACAAAATTGATTCAGTCACTAATTTAAACGGCCCGCTTCTTCAGGAGTTTTTAAAGACTATGTCTTTCTCAAACCCGGGCTGACCGCGTCAGGTTTACAGGTTTACAGGTTTACAGGTTACAGGTTTTGTTGAACATTTAACAAAAATATTACTGTACTAACAATGTGATATTAAGTAAGGTTTTTTAATGTTTCCAATTTGACGTTGTAATAAAAATTGTGTCGCGACAGTAAATGTTTTTTGTATTTTGTTCGTATCCTACTGTCATGGTCACGTAGATCATTCACACAGGTTTCTGTACACGGTCACATATTTTTTTTAATTTGAGACTGGGATGGTGGCGTCACCCTATAATCCAGCTACTTGGAGGTCACGAATTGTGGATAGTTGTGAGTGATGGTCGGTGGATGTGGTGTTCTGTTGTGTGAATTAACGTCCGCACTATTGAATACTACGTTAATCCACAAAGACCATCCTCATAATTAGACCAATTCGTAATTCAGAGGCCGTGGTTCGGATTCCACGTTAAACTGTAGGTCCCTTAGTTGCCATTGACTGTTGGGCTATTAATTAACAGTTCTGTCTAAGGAACATGTCAGCCTTAGTCAGTAACAAGACAACAAGATCGCGCTACAATCATCTTACACTTAATCCTCATTCATACTTGGCTTAAAATACCTAGCTTGGTCGCCATTTCAATAATCTAATAATCTAATCTAATAACCTGTAGCCTTGGTTTTATCCCTTCAATTATAGCATCTTTCATAGCTTACATTTTGAGACAGGTTTCTTGAAATACGCGAATTGCCCAGGTAGGGGAGTGATAAGTCAACCGAAGACCTGTGTCATGAATACTCCATGTTGGCGTGTTTCACATTGCCACTGCATTGCTCTTGTTCTCATGTTACTGTTGTTATCTAATGTTACCTACAGTTCTATATACAGTACTATATATTTGTAAAAAAATATTCGTTCAGAAAGCTATAACTGTTGTTAATAACTGATTGTTTAGGTTAAACGATATCTTGTAACCATATTGAACTATCATTATTTTAGCTTATGATTGGTTATTACTAGTAGATTCGTTATCTATATCAAAAGCCTAATGTTTATCTTGCATTCCAGTATCACATTGAATTCTCAGAAATTTGTTTATTACTTCAAATAAATTATTATGAAATTATGCTTAATATTAATGGGTGACAAAACAAGCGCCATAAGCATGACAATTTGTTTTGTTGGAACTAAAGTTGTGATAAATTATTCATGAAATTAATTTAGTTTGAAACACTGTCAAAGGCTGTCCTAAATAAACAGTGGATTTATAGCAGTGCCAGTGGCCGAGTCTTAACACGATTTGTTTCCCGCCTTTGTGTTACGTAATGTGTTATAATACTTCATTCCAACTTTAAAACTAACTTGTTTTTCTAAGTAAGTCCGTTTCAGTCATCTTTCTTACATGCAGTTTACGGAATAACCCTATGAGACTAATGCTAGGATTTTTGTATCTCAAAATTACATTTGCTTCTTTGGCAAAACTTGTCTTAAAGTTGATAGATTTTAATTTGGGACACTTATAACATATTACAAGGTACAAGGTGAATTGTTTCACTAAGTCTAATCTCACTGTCAGCATATTTTGTATTGATCATGTCCAAGACAGTTTCACGAACATTGCCATGACAGAAGGGGACGAATCCCTTCCCAAAACATAATAATGTTGTGGGTTGAGAGGTTTAGATCAAAGGGTTCAGCCTTAAAACAAAAGCCTACAGGACCTCCAAAGTCAATCAAAACACCGGACAACATTTGTAACGACATGGCCGCCAGTTTGAAACGAATCGAGATATTCAAAATCAGATTACGTCAGAATGTTTCTATTAGTAAGAGCTTTAATATGATGCATTACATGACATATGATTGTATATGATTTTTCCAAGATTTGAACTAGTGACCCTCATTATCTGTAACCCCCCTGTATTTGAAAGAAATTAAAGCGTATTTTTAGGTTATTCCTTGAGGTTGGTTAATTGGGAAATTATTTTATTTCATCATTGTAGGACCAATGGTTTGTCTGGAATCAATATTGAACACCTTATGTGATTCCCCCAGTCACGTAAACCTGAAACACGTAAACCTTTGAATGACGACTCCTCAATATTGGACTTGTCAATATTGGACACCTTATGTGATTCCCCCAGTATATACACGTAAACCTTTGAATGACTACTCAAAAGGAATTCATGCGGTTGAGTTATGAACTTCTATTATGGTCTCGGGCTTAACATTTACTATACGGGTCATGTGAATAGCTCACTTTTGCATAGAAAATTCGCTAATAACTGAAACGGAACTTCAATCAATTATTTTACAGTTTTGTCCAATGAAACTACGATTACCGTAAATTATGCTTGCGATAAAAACACATTAAAAATATGTGAATCAAAAATTGTAAATGCATAGTTATGCACATTACGTAAATGCACACATGCATGGATGGCTATAGGTCATGGTTAGGATGACCTTAATGTTTAATAGTAATAAACGTCACAGGATCACGTTTGAGAATAAAAGAGATTTTAAATTGAAAGAGAAAATCGCCACTTTGCCATTCTTGTGATAGAATTGGATTGTTTGGTAAGATAGCCCTGAAGTACGTAGTTTGAATATCGTAAGCCTCAATCACGTTAATAAGAAAGTTCAGAATCGTTGCCTGGGTTAAACGTATTCAAAATACATGGACTCCATTACTGGAATATATATCCATCAAAGAATCTTCGTTTTGCCTAAATAATTAATAACAGTAAAAAAGAGAAGCCATCTACGTATTTGGTATCAGTTTATTGTTTCATTGTTTTTTTATGCAAAAACAACTTATAAAATAATTAAATTTATGATTTTGCAAAAAAATGTATTATTTTTCCTTTAGATGTCATCAAAAGTGACTTGTGAATGTCTACATTTTTACCGTCCATTTTCAGTTTTTCAAAATTGGCAATTCTGATTAAAAATGTTTTGTTGCACCCCTGTTTTTATCATCGTATTAACTTTAACAATATTAGCGAATTTCCCATGGGGAGAAAGCTATTGCCGTAGGTCTCATGGTAAGACTTAAGCCCGGGACCATGTTATGTTTTTGTCTTTAAGTGCCCAGAGGCCAAAAAGCATAGTCATCAAATTTTATGTGTGTGTGGGTGTGTGTGTTTGTCTGTGAACACCGATAACTCTCGTAAAAATGGTCCAATCGGGACCAAATTTGTTAGGGACGTATATTTCTACATTTGCTCGGACGAGTTCGTAAACCAGACATATCGATCAATGGGAACGGATAGTTTGGGGGGGGCTGTACTAAAAAATTGGGGGTTTTGCGTTTTTCATATGTAATTTAGAACATTTTTAGATTTTATCTTTCACCATTAGAATCAGCTTAAAAAATTACACAATTTAGTTCCTTAAAGCTTTTCTCTATCTCCAACGGTTACCGAGATATAACAAATCTAATCACAATACGTTGTGTTTTGGGGCTCCAATGTTAATCTTTAGGAGGATAATGAAAAATTAATATTTCACTTATTAACCAATATTTTTGGATAAAACTTTATATTTAGCTTCAGGTGGTTGAGGTTCATCCATTTATGCTTAAAAATCATAGTTTATGTGTTTATCATGGCAGCAAATCTGCACACTCTTTTCCCATGTTAATCATATGGAGAATAGGCAAATAATTATCATGTTTATCGACAGATTTTGATAAAACTTGTCATATATTATTATTATTGTTATATTATTGATTTGGAAATTCGATGAGTACGCAGGTTTGCTGCGATGGGGGTATTAAGTCTTGCCATGAGACCTACGATAGTAGTTTTTTATGGGAAATTCTCTAAAACAGCTGATCAACATTACGACTTTTTTAATTTAACAGCTCTTCTAACCTAACACCCTTTAACCTCAATGTGTCGTTGTGTGCATATTTTTTGTTAAATCTTATTCACTACTATTTTATTTGTTTTCTATTTTAATTTTTTGACATACTTTACTATTTTTATAGTGTTTACTATTTTTGAAAGTATTATTAGATATTTTGTTGCATGGTGGATTTTAACGAATAAGCGGGAAAATATGTTGCATTGTTGATCAGCTGTTTTTAACACTATACTATGTGTTTAATGCATGCAAATCTGATAATCAGTAGTCTTAATGAAGATTTTTAACAGTAGCTCACAAACTGTTACATTTAGCCCAAATCTATCAAGAGTAAAAATGTCAAAAACACCATAAAATATAGGGCGATGTTTATAAAAGTTAGCTATTGGAATACTTTAGGTCATAATGGTTAGAATCGGAAAATGTTTTTGAGCCATAGATCGCAAATTGTTTCATTTACGCCAAAATTATCAATAGAAAAAAGTCTTAAACATACTTATTCTATGCAATAAAATAAAAAAATACAGGGTGTTCCATAAGAAATTTTCAAGTTGTCTGCCATATTGAAAAATGGCGGCCATATTTTTTGGATTCAAAATTAATTTTAAAATCCTCTAAAAATTTAAGAGGCGTCCCCGGTACTAAGTCTGCAGTCATATACATAGTGAGTAGTAGGTTTTTTTATTCAAACAGGAAGATTTTAAACTTACTCAAAGGAAGCTCGATTCCATAAACATTCAATAAACCACTAATGATTCAATGGAAAGTATTACATAAAAAATTTATAATTGGACTGTATGGGTGTTGTTATTTATAACACAAGTCTAAGTCTGTTACAATGTCTTTTTCAAACATGAATTTTCCTGGTGAAAATACTGTAGATAAATTGCAAAACAAAATTAAAAAAATATTTTCAAGACACCCCAAGGCAAGTACACTAGTTTTATTAGTTATAAATAAATAAAATTGATTTCTAGTTTCGGCTTTACAAAATCCTTTGACTCGTTTTTTGCATTGATATTTCAAATCCATAATAAATGTGTCCCCCAGATAAAACTAATCTTTACAGTTAATGCAGGCTAGATTATTAGGTCATGTTCAAGATCATTAGTAATCAGAATTTTGATAAACATAATATATTTAAAAATTGAAAAGATAAAGAAATAGAAAGGGTCTAGATACACATAACATACTACATAATCTTGCAGACATATAATCGTCTGGCGGTTTGATTCTAAACCTGCCTGAAGCAGTTGAAAGATTCAGCGACGGCGAGCATTAGCAAGTCGGGAGATGATACGGGGTACATTCACTCTCCACCACGTGTTAACCAACCACAAAGCTGCTGGCGTTTGTCCTCGTTATTATTACCTGACTGCGACAGTCGTAAGCAGTCATTAGCAAGTCGGGAGATGATACGGGGTACATTCACTCTCCTCCACGTGTTAACCAACCACAAAGCTGCTGGCGTTTGTCCTCGTTATTATTACCTGACTGCGACAGTCGTAAGCAGTCATTAGCAAGTCGGGAGATGATACGGGGTACATTCACTTTCCGCCACGTGTTAACCAACCACAAAGCTGCTGGCGTTTGTCCTCGTTATTATTACCTGACTGCGACAGTCGTAAGCAGTCATTAGCAAGTCGGGAGATGATACGGGGTACATTCACTCTCCACCACGTGTTAACCAACCACAAAGCTGCTGGCGTTTGTCCTCGTTATTATTACCTGACTGCGACAGTCGTAAGCAGTCATTAGCAAGTCGGGAGATGATACGGGGTACATTCACTCTCCACCACGTGTTAACCAACCACAAAGCTGCTGGCGTTTGTCCTCGTTATTATTACCTGACTGCGACAGTCGTAAGCAGTCATTAGCAAGTCGGGAGATGATACGGGGTACATTCACTTTCCGCCACGTGTTAACCAACCACAAAGCTGCTGGCGTTTGTCCTCGTTATTATTACCTGACTGTGACAGTCGTAAGCAGTCATTAGCAAGTCGGGAGATGATACGGGGTACATTCACTCTCCACCACGTGTTAACCAACCACAAAGCTGCTGGCGTTTGTCCTCGTTATTATTACCTGACTGTGACAGTCGTAAGCAGTCATTAGCAAGTCGGGAGATGATACGGGGTACATTCACTTTCCGCCACGTGTTAACCAACCACAAAGCTGCTGGCGTTTGTCCTCGTTATTATTACCTGACTGTGACAGTCGTAAGCAGTCATTAGCAAGTCGGGAGATGATACGGGGTACATTCACTTTCCGCCACGTGTTAACCAACCACAAAGCTGCTGGCGTTTGTCCTCGTTATTATTACCTGACTGTGACAGTCGTAAGCAGTCATTAGCAAGTCGGGAGATGATACGGGGTACATTCACTTTCCGCCACGTGTTAACCAACCACAAAGCTGCTGGCGTTTGTCCTCGTTATTATTACCTGACTGCGACAGTCGTAAGCAGTCATTAGCAAGTCGGGAGATGATACGGGGTACATTCACTTTCCGCCACGTGTTAACCAACCACAAAGCTGCTGGCGTTTGTCCTCGTTATTATTACCTGACTGCGACAGTCGTAAGCAGTCATTAGCAAGTCGGGAGATGATACGGGGTACATTCACTCTCCACCACGTGTTAACCAACCACAAAGCTGCTGGCGTTTGTCCTCGTTATTATTACCTGACTGCGACAGTCGTAAGCAGTCATTAGCAAGTCGGGAGATGATACGGGGTACATTCACTCTCCACCACGTGTTAACCAACCACAAAGCTGCTGGCGTTTGTCCTCGTTATTATTACCTGACTGCGACAGTCGTAAGCAGTCATTAGCAAGTCGGGAGATGATACGGGGTACATTCACTCTCCTCCACGTGTTAACCAACCACAAAGCTGCTGGCGTTTGTCCTCGTTATTATTACCTGACTGCGACAGTCGTAAGCAGTCATTAGCAAGTCGGGAGATGATACGGGGTACATTCACTCTCCACCACGTGTTAACCAACCACAAAGCTGCTGGCGTTTGTCCTCGTTATTATTACCTGACTGCGACAGTCGTAAGCAGTCATTAGCAAGTCGGGAGATGATACGGGGTACATTCACTCTCCACCACGTGTTAACCAACCACAAAGCTGCTGGCGTTTGTCCTCGTTATTATTACCTGACTGCGACAGTCGTAAGCAGTCATTAGCAAGTCGGGAGATGATACGGGGTACATTCACTTTCCGCCACGTGTTAACCAACCACAAAGCTGCTGGCGTTTGTCCTCGTTATTATTACCTGACTGCGACAGTCGTAAGCAGTCATTAGCAAGTCGGGAGATGATACGGGGTACATTCACTTTCCACCACGTGTTAACCAACCACAAAGCTGCTGGCGTTTGTCCTCGTTATTATTACCTGACTGTGACAGTCGTAAGCAGTCATTAGCAAGTCGGGAGATGATACGGGGTACATTCACTTTCCGCCACGTGTTAACCAACCACAAAGCTGCTGGCGTTTGTCCTCGTTATTATTACCTGACTGCGACAGTCGTAAGCAGTCATTAGCAAGTCGGGAGATGATACGGGGTACATTCACTTTCCGCCACGTGTTAACCAACCACAAAGCTGCTGGCGTTTGTCCTCGTTATTATTACCTGACTGTGACAGTCGTAAGCAGTCATTAGCAAGTCGGGAGATGATACGGGGTACATTCACTCTCCACCACGTGTTAACCCACCACAAAGCTGCTGGCGTTTGTCCTCGTTATTATTACGTGACTGTGACAGTCGTAAGCAGTCATTAGCAAGTCGGGAGATGATACGGGGTACATTCACTCTCCACCACGTGTTAACCAACCACAAAGCTGCTGGCGTTTGTCCTCGTTATTATTACGTGACTGTGACAGTCGTAAGCAGTCATTAGCAAGTCGGGAGATGATACGGGGTACATTCACTCTCCACCACGTGTTAACCAACCACAAAGCTGCTGGCGTTTGTCCTCGTTATTATTACCTGACTGCGACAGTCGTAAGCAGTCATTAGCAAGTCGGGAGATGATACGGGGTACATTCACTTTCCACCACGTGTTAACCAACCACAAAGCTGCTGGCGTTTGTCCTCGTTATTATTACCTGACTGCGACAGTCGTAAGCAGTCATTAGCAAGTCGGGAGATGATACGGGGATTCACTCTCCACCACGTGTTAACCAACCACAAAGCTGCTGGCGTTTGTCCTCGTTATTATTACCTGACTGCGACAGTCGTAAGCAGTCATTAGCAAGTCGGGAGATGATACGGGGAAAATTCAGTTGCCATCTAATCGTATTTATTTACTGATAAAGTTATAAAGTTTATAAAACTGCTTATCCAATGTCTCTTCGGTTGATTTCTTTATAATTTTTGTATACTAGGTGAACTGTGTACTTCGAAAGAAACTAACCGCACGTGTGGTTCAATATTTGAAGCTGTATGTTACGTTGGAAATGTGTGGATATGATGCGATGAAACCCTCATGAAGCAGGTTAATGCAGTAGATATGTGGAACACGTCGTCATGTGTTATTCATGAGGGCAACCACGGGAAAACAAAACTGCCCCACTTCCAGCCGTGAGTGCCTGCAATACCCACCCTACCGACCACCACTGCCAGGCTTGTTTCTTGATCTCATTTAATTAATTGATTTTATCCCCTCTTAGGTATTTTGAAACTATGATTTTTTTAAATATAAAAGTGGTTAATCATATATTATTGTATTGATATTCCACTTATATTATGATTATGTGTAACATAAATCTACATGATTTATCTATTATACTATTATTAATAGAAGAATCACTTACTACAATGCATTTATTATGTGTAGCTATGAGAAATGTTAACTTCATAACATTTATCATACATTTTTAAGGTGAATTACTTTTGAAATTCTTCTGTATATTATGTGAGTAGTTTAATTTGAAAAGGCGTTACTTCTTTAGACTAAATTCAAAGCATTCCTACTTCATTTTAAACATTAAATGGAATAATCAGTACAAAAATAAACTTCAGGTCTTCATTTGCCAGTTGTTGTTTCCAACTCCTATTAAAATATAAAAAAAAGAAATTATCTAATATATATAATTTTAATTGCATCCTATTAGTAATAAATAAGATATATATCCCATTATAAAAGAAGAATGTCCCTTTTCCAATAGGGCTTATTCACAGATAAAAGTCACTCACAAACATAGCGATGAACAGTATTCCCTTGAAAATGATTCCAAGGGGAAATAATAATCATGAAAACTGTCACAGATCTGTTGATGACACAATAATATTAGCCAACAGCGATAAATCAAAAGAAATCAACTATTCCTGCCGATTTAATGAACTTTTTTTAGAAATCAAATCAATTACACGCTATCTTCTTTTAAACGGTAATATTGTAGAAACAAAATTTTAAGTCAGTAATAATACAATAAATACAATTGGGAAGAAATATTGCACAAAGTATCTCGGAGTGAATGTTAGTGATTGTTTAGTATTTAATACAAATTTAAAAATGGGTGCCCACAAAATATTCATCAGGTTTTAAAATATTTTTTGAGGTTGTGGTTAAACAAATTGGAAATAAAAAGCCTTAAAGTTTCTTTTGATCTCCTATAGATGTTCAATATGCTGTCCATTGATCGCAAAACAGGTTTCCAAGGGATACTGCAGATCAGCTCAAAGGTTAGATGATGGCGGTAATCACCAAGTTTCATACCATTCGGAACCTGACATCATGTTCACTACTAAAGTTGTATACAGTCCGAAACCTGACGTCAGGCTCATTACCGACCTTTTTTATACAGTGATCAGCCTGGCGTTTGAATACAGTCAGTAACCTGACATCAGAATTACTATTTAAGTTGTGTACAGTTCAAAACCTAACGTCAGGTTCATTACCGACCTTTTTTATACAGTGATCAGCCTGATGGCAGGTTCATAACAAAAGTCGTATAAAGTTCGAAACCTCGCCACAAGTTAACTACTACGCTTGTATGGCGATAACCAAAGCAATTAATATCCTGATGATAATCCATCAAACGATTTCTGCGAAGCATATTCTGCAACAATCCAGCAAAACCAGATTCAATTAACAAAAAACTTAATTACGCTGTGAAAAATTTGTATTGTTAATTAGATCTGCCAAGATGAAAGGATGCTTAGTAAAGCGCTCCTCAAAGGGAGAACTTTAAAACGAAATCGTTGAGGGTCTTTTCTTTTCAATTAACATTGTATTTTGTTGCAAAGTTTTAAACAATTTCTTGTGTTTGTTAATAGTTGGTTACTTTTCTGTTGAAGTTTCTCGGTCTTTCTTCAAATGTAAAATAATATCCTTTTTAAGGTTACAGTTTACACTCCGGAAATCTAGGAATTTAATAAAACCACTTTTTAGCCTCCACTTGTCAATTGTCATACAAAGGTTTGGTTATTATTTTTACTTTTGAGTATATTTTCATGTGAGTACCAAGCGAAGTGGCCCTAATACTACTTGTATGGTTTGAGAAAATGTATCGTAATTTTTAAGTCGTGAAATCTTTTTAACGATAGAGTTCCAGTCAGTTTTAAGACGAATAATTTAAAATGTTTGTAGATGATGCACTGGACTATACTGGACAGACGCGCTGGCGTGTCACACGCAGTGGCCAATGTCCTCAACTCTGACACCGATGTGGTTTCCTTCAACAGTTATCCATTCTCACAAATCAAGAAGAGCAAGGAAAACATTTTACGATTTTTTTAACATACAGCCTCGTCTGTTTTATGAGTATTGTTTTATGAGTATTCATAAAACAGACGAAATTAATTTGAATTATTCTTACAAGGCCAGATTTTAAAATGCCAAATTTCCCTCTGTCTATTTATGACTCCATTGCTATGTTATGAACCTTATATTAAAGGAATAAATTTTTAACTAATAAAAAGGAAAGAAGGGGATACTCTTACTGTGGGAGAAGACACTTTCTCGGGCTTATTATAGTAGCCTATATGTAATGTAGGAGCTTCCCAATAAAAATACTATTGAATGGAATACTTTGGTGGTAATTGATGTATAGACCATAAATTGGTTACATTCAAACGCTGATGGTCTAAATTAGTTGTGGCTCGGGCCAAAAGATATACAAAATTTGAATAGCTTTTGAGTCAATCAGATAATTCAATAATCAGACAATTTCTGTTTCAGAAATTGTGATTTTTTCATTAAACTTGCACAACGCTTAAGTGGGATGAACCCATTCCGTGGTCAGAAAGTTATAATATTTAACACGAGAAAACCAAAATTAAAATAACAAATTATACATTAAAGTGTATTCAAACCCTAGTGGTAAATATAATACAAAATGTAGGGATCAGTTGAGATAAGGACAGTCAGTTCATTCGAGGGACAAAGCCACAAATGGAAAAATTATTTCACTTCACACTGATCCTAGTTTATACTGGTATATTATTGAGACTGATGGTAGAAGTTTCATACGATGGAATCGGATACACCTTCTTCCTTTCCGAAATGTTCATACCACTAATTTAAAGAGCGCATCAACAGACATTACGTCTCCAGAAGGATTTTTATATAAAATAAATATAAAACTTCCTTAACGGTATAACTTATAAGAAAGATATGTGAAATTTTCCAGAAGGAGAATTCAACGACCTCCAATCCGTGGCTCTTGTGCTGTGGTGTTTATTAATTTAATATAATTATCAATCAGATGTTCATGTTTTCATTTGTTCATGTTTATGTAGTTTTTAAACTAAGTATTTCTTAATATAATGGTATTTAATTATATTGTTTTATTAATGTTTAACTAACAATACAGCCCTTATATCACATACTTTGCACTTGCATATGATCATGCAAAGTATTGTTTTGGGGTTTGTTACAGTATGGGCATGACCATAAAAACTTATCCGAGACAGATTAACTCTTTACATATATCCATGTTATATAATATTAGTCCTCAGAATCTAATATGTGAGATTATTTTTCCTAGCTTTTAGTATACCTGTACTTTCAATTGTAGGGTTTTTGTGGTTTATTGGTTTACTATCAGGTCAATAGGTTATTGGTCAATTGTGGTACAGTACTAATTACGACAGATATAAAGGGGCCTTGGGCGAACGAGTTTTAAATTCAGTATATGACTCTACTTGGGTTAACTTATGTGCCGATAAATGTAAAATATTGAAAAAAGCTAAATAACTAACCAAATAACTAAATTTATGAATGCAAATTACAGACACATAAAAGAGGTTTTAACATCTAACTTTAACCATTTAGGTATTTTTGGTTTGTGTGATGTGAAAAACCTGTTTTTAGTTTCATATCAAGCTAAGAGGAATTTTTGGTGACTTTTAAAAAATCAGCAGACCAAAACAATGCCAAGGTGATAGCAACGCTTGGTTATTATCAATCATGTTATTACTATAGTACGAATTAAGCAATACCAAAATACTACTCTCGGCCATTCACTATACCTGCACTACATTTTTAAGTACTATTTCTTAGATCTTGTTGAAAATAAGTTGTTGAGTTAGCTAATAGGCAAACAGTGACTTAATAATAATAATAATAAATCTTTATTGCAGTAGACAATTACATGAACTGTATTGCAAAAGTCATTAGTTTTTTACATCGTTTAAACTAAAATTTTCCATTCATTCAGCCAGTCAGACATACAAATTTGTTCATTCATTCACCAACCACTCGCCAATTAATCTGCCCCTCAGGACCGGGTGTTAATTTTGATCTGAAATGGTGGTCTCCCGGTCATAAGATAAATACTCGCCTATGCTATAGAAAGCTTTTGAGATAAGGAATTGTTTCAGGCGAGATTTGAATGCCTTTGGCATAAGTGAATTTTTGAATGAGCCTGGAAATGTGTTGACCAAATGTACACCTGCTTGTGATGGTAGGTGTCCAAATTTAATTCTTGACTTATTTAATCGCAGAAGATCCATGATAAAATGATACTTGTAATTATATTCAATGATAGCTGGAGGCAGCAAGTGCTTGTAAATAAATCCCAGTTACAAGACTGGTCTTAATCCCAAGACAGCGACGTCGCCGACGGCGAACACTAATAACTCTCCAACTCCGAGACTGAGGCCGATGTTTACACATTTTAAACAGTATTTATATTAGATTGCACTAATCAATTCGTTCCTCGTGATTTAGATAACAGGAAGTAACAAATAGAATAATAGGTAAGTAATAAAACTAATTATTTAAATCATTGGAAGGTTACAATGTAACGCATAGTAAGACACTCTTTGAGAGTATAAATATGGTTGTTTATCTATCACACTACGTATTTATGTATACATGGTTGAATTTGTTTCCCCTGAAGGCACAAACCTATGAATGTTACCAGGATGCACCGTGTATGGGGAAAACTGTCTACAAAATCTACGGATGAAACGTAAAAGTTTAGAGTTTGAAATGATTACACATATATAAGATACGCGAATTTTAATGTAAATATAAATTATAAATTTACTGATACGATAAATGATTGCTCGCTGGCCCTCCTGTCAAGCGGTCACCTCTGGCTAGGCTATGTGAGTATGTGACTCTTACCGCTACACAATACGGCACAATCGCAATAACACAGTAACAGGGCTTACTCACATAGCCCTTTATACAATACATAACCCTTACTCAACATTACTCAACGTACTCTCGCACAGGCTTAAGGCGCATGGCGATGGCCAGTTGATAGTATAGTCTTCACTCAAACATAAAAATGGTATTTTAAGAATATTCGTATTGTGAAGACTGTTCTATTTAAAGAGTTTAAAGCCTATTTGCCTGTAATGAATATTAAATCTTAGAATCTTTACAAATCGTTACGGGGGTTTTCGTAAATAAATAATTTCACAAATAATTGTGTATATGCTCAATTTATGCATTCATTAAGGAAATTGTAACGAATTTCCTCAACAAGATTGGAATCGTTCCTGTGGCAAAATTGTTTAGCATAAAACAATATTACTTGGAGAAAATTTAATCAACCCTTTGCCAAAAGGTATTAAGGTAGAAAAATTAAAAACAAACTAGACCACTGTTAAGATTACCGACTTTCCGCATTTGTTCGGCTCATAGAGCAAGCTCAATCCCTATGTTTTTGTATACATATTAGTTTTGCGCGTTCTTAATCTTATTCATGAGACAACAAACCACTCAGGATTCAAGTTGAATATAAGTGAAGGCAAGTGAAATGGATTTGATGAAATGTTAAAAAAATCAATATGAGAAAATTTCTACGCTAAATAAATCGGGAATATTACCTCATAAACTCACATTGAGGAAGCTTAGTTAGCATCTCCTGACCATTAATACCCATTACCAATTTTAATTTAACATTAACATTTAATTTGAACTTTTTCCTATCGTACTTAGTCGTATTTAGTCTAGGATATCTTCAATTCTTTTTATTACCTTCCTTTCTTCGTGGAAACCTAGAAATACTGTCTATAGTCTCATTTCCTTTTTAATTCTCCAATTCAAAAGTTGACTTGTTTTTTTACTCACACTTCCAATTCCTTTAAATTGCCTGAACAAACGAATTATGATTTTTTCTGGTGAAATACCAAATTCGATGTGAAAAGTCCGCTGCACTGCAATAAAAGACTCAATTTTTGCAAACTCTGTTACACTAAATATTTTATGTTACATGGTTTTACCATCATATTACAAAAAATGATGGTAAAACAAAATGGTTGTCCAGTGTTGTGATGACTCTTTCCGCCGTATCGTCAAAAGCTTTGAAATTCCTTTTTTATGCAGTAAAATTTATGTCCGCCGATTTGTAAATCGGGCCGATAAGCAATAAGTATTAAACATGGCAAAAGGTATACTTCTTTAATGTATTAAGTCATGAAGTTGGGTCTATATTTTTAATAGTCCTGCATTTTCTTTGAATTCAAAAAAGATTTCCCATCTCGAGGATATGAGTATAATATCAAAGTATTTGATCAGATTAATCCTTTTTATTTTGGTTTTCCAGACTAACTGGATATTTTACGTCATCCAATGTTTGAGCTTGCTCACCTCTTGGATAGAGAGTGTTGGATATCTTCTTGATATCTCAAATACTATATTAATATGTGAATATCGAAATGACCTTTTATACTATGCTCACAGCGTAATTTAGTTATTTCTTATCAACATGGGCTTACTAGGTCCTGTGTGGTGAAGAAAACGAAATACAAAAGTGGTGGAATTGAAAAATATACACAATATATTAATACAGTACATATATACCTGTTCGCCTTTAATTTTATTGGCCATTATTGCTGCATTATTCCTACAATTTATACAATACTAGCCAAAGTACCCGTTCTTCGCACGGGTAAAAATGGCTGAGAGGTGTAGGCTCTACAGATACATTTAAGTTATTGATAATTAATTCTTTAGTACCTGGTGACCGAGCTTTGCTCGTTTAGAATAATATATGTATTATAAAAATTAATTAGAAAAATTAAAACACATTTATTACTCAATGAAAACATTTATGTGGTTTAAATAAAACCGATTTAATACACCATAATTGATATAGCACTGAACAAAAAGTATTGCCCCTGATGGAGATGGAGAACACGCGACCTTCGTTCTACGAGGCCAACTCGCTACCGCTGGACCACGGCGTCTGCCAAATGAGAGACGCCGGTTAAGGTGTTTTAGCCAACCTCAATTGTTTTAACCGATCATTTACTGTTTAACTATCCATACAGTTATTATTAGCCTGTGACCAACTGATTTGATATAAACGGAATGAGGACTGAAAAGCAAAAGATAAATTTAATTTACACCAATTATTTGGTTTGTTACAGTAGCTTCAAGCAATACAACGAATACGTTTTCTACCAAAATACGGAAGTTTTTGGAAATACTCTTTCCTGCTTTTATTTCGCACAGTTATGTTACCCTTAAGTTTTTACAAATTGTTTAGTAACCTGATAATTTTACATTTATTACATACATAAAATAAATATTTATGAAAAACCTCTATTCACATATTGTTCTTTGCCGTCTTCAATCAAGAACTGTCAAACGGTTATAAACAGCTGTTTTGGTTTGTATTGTTTACATTTTATTCTCCATAAGCGTAATGTTAAATTTTTAGATTTTAAACTTAATATTTCAAGAAAACACGAATTTTCCTGGACATTAGACCTATCTAGAACTTATTTTCTACTCGGAAATTAGTTATTTCCAAAATTTAAAGAAATTCCTTAGTGCCGTTTTCGAGATCCGTGTGCAAATATACAAACCTTGCTCGTATTATAGTACTGGATTGTTTACAAAATGACAAAACACGTGTCTAAGTATATATCTAAACATGACAAAGTAACATATGTCAAATATTGGGAGAGGATAAGCATTAACGTAATAGAGGCAGGCATCGGGAGAAAATTAAAAATCTACCATTCCACTATTTCGAACTAATAATTCACTAATTTCGATCCAGCAGTTATGTGTAAAAATTAACTTTATTTCTTTTTCTTCCCGAACTGTCAAAATGTAAAGTAAACGGATGTTGACATTAAAAACTCATTTACAGCAACCATGTCTTCTGCTTCTCGAACTGTCAAATTTTAGTGTTCACAGCTGTTGACATTCAAGTAATTTTATGTTTTCATTTTCTAGAAATGTAAACATTGAAACTTAGGACGTTCACAGGGCGTAGCCCGAGAGGATTTTAAGGAAATGAGTATGCCTATGTGTTGCATGAGTTTAAGATCTGTCTTTGTGTAAAATTTCAAACTGTTTGGTTCAGTATTTTTTGCGTTCACTTGCCACAACAAACCCACAAACACACAAACACACAAACAAACATACAGAAACCACCTCTTCTTTATAATATTATAGATAAATTGTTATCCTTTTTCCAAAATTACGACTATAGTAATAAAAAAATATCAAGACTCTTCATAATCATGATTTTATACTGTCAAAAAGCAATATGTTACATTTCTTACAAAACTACATCTTGCTATTATTTGTGCGTTGTTGTGCGCCGGCTATCTTTCATGAACGAAATTTTCTTCGTTTGAAATGGATATCCACTATAACAGATAAAAGAAGGTAATGATGGGGTGAGTGGATGGGTTTTCTGGATAAAATTAGATACTGGAAATAAAACGAGTAGCTGAGATACTCAGTAGCAACCTCATTCCCATTAATAAAAATGAGCCCATTTGAAATGCAAATTGTTTAGGGAGAGAGTTAAATAATTACTTTAAAAGTTCGCTGATAGCTACCCAAAACGATGGAGTTTGAACTTTAATTCATTATTTCTAGGTAACCCAACTTTGGACGGCACCAGACGAATAACATACATAGTGTTTACAATACACTATCAATAATTTAAGATGGTCGAGGTCAAAGGTGATAAAGGTATTTCAATAGATAAAAGTAAAGAAGAAATATTTCGGAGAAATGTATATATGTATGAATTATCCAGGAATTATCCAATATGTGGTCAATAATTATTTCGTTCATTAGATTGTTCAGGTAAGCTTGAAGTAGTTTTTTAGCTCTCTTCGGCTAATAACGTACTTAGTTTACTGCGTGTGCGTCAATCCATTACGGATTGCGAACGCATCAAAAATTAATATTAATAATCAGTTATTTCCAAAAATACATATAATATATTACTTTTAATACAGTACAATAATGGAAAAAACACGAAGATATTATTATTTTTATTATGAGTATTTTCAGTTTCTCTATCTACAACTGTCCTTAAGACTATGATCTTGTCATTAAACTCTACCTGTGTGTAGAGCCGAGTTCTATTGATACGTAATTCGTAAGTACTTTATATAGCACGTAGGATGATTCCGGAGCTCTGAGGAAGCTTTTGCAGAAAGAAACTGGCAATATAATAAGAATTTGATCTGTTGGTTGACTTAGAGGTTCTATGTATCATAAGCCCAACATTAGTTAAAGTTCAAGTCCTATAAAAATAGGTAATCTGTGGAAACGTTAGAGATTTATTTTTGAAACCATATAAATTATTTAATTATTTATTTAATTATTGATTTTTGTGCCCAACATAATGGTTCGACTTTAAGCTTAGACATTCCTCCCCAAGCTAAAATACCAAACTTTAAGATTGATTGTGCATAGGAAAAAATCGTTTCTAATTATATCTAGAGAAAGAATATTTGAAAGAAAATGAAAAATGTCATACTGTTTTCTCAATCTTAAACGAATGTACAAGATTTGGACATGAAGAACACAATTTAATCTGTAGTCAAAAATTATACCCAAACATTTGAATACATACACTATGTCCACGCACTCATACCTCACACAACATTCCAGGCCACTGTGAAGGCGAAGCGACAAATTTAGCGAAAAATTAGGGTCCCTAAAACTTTTACACGTTTTTTAAGACCTGGTTTAAAGGGGGAATTGGCAAGATCTTAGTGAGTATTGAAAAGGGTCAACTTGGAGGCCCCGAGAAATTGAAACTGGAACGGTCATGCTGAAGGCGAGGGAATCACCCTCAAATCGAGGTCATTTTGAATTCCCGGCCAGTGAATTTAAGTCAACGATTTCAAATTTATCATTGGTTCAAACTGGTATAAATGAAAATAAAAATAATTTTTCGAAAAAGGAGAAACGTAATTGTGTGCTCAGATAACAAATACTTCCTCAAATATGTCAAAAAGATCTGCTAGAACTTCAAGCTAAGGCGTGGAATAGAATATAATGTATTTACTATCCTTTGGGAAATAGCTCATATCGTTGATAAGCCTAAAGAGTATTTTCAGTTTCTCTATCTACAACTGTCCTTAAGACTATGATCTTGTCCTATGTCTTGACCTTGACTATGTCCTTATGACTGTCCATATGACGTCACTTCTCTTACATATTTCTATTTTATTCTATTTTATTCTATTTTCATATTTATATTTTCATTTTATTTTAATTATTCAGTCAAATTTCGTATCAAGGAAATTAAACATGTATCGGCCGGTCAATATTTTAGATGACAGAACAAGTGTACTAGATAAAAACAGTGTAAAACTTGTAATGCCACCTTATCATTAAAAATAAATAGAGTTCCCGACTCGAGGAGCTACGATGGAGTTGGCGCCAAGGATCAGAACCAAAGTAACAAAGGAAATATATTCTCCTCCAACTTCCTCCTTCAGTAGTGTTGATAAACATTCCGTTCCAAGGGAAATAAGTTTCCAATAGACCGCCAAGTTTGGATAGGCGAGATGAATGTGGCGTTGGTGATGCGAGATTGCGCCGTCGTGTGTTGTGAGTCTGACTCCCAACGTGGGACGTTATGCACACGAACAAGCCAATCATCAACATTTTTTCATTTTTAGCGAATTTCCCATAGGGAAGAAACTTTAACCGTAAGCCTCACGGCAAAATCTAAGCCCGGTACCATGTTACATTTTCGTTTTGAGGTGGCTATAGACCAAAAACGACAGTCGTTTAAATGTTATATATAGAGTGAGTCTCTCTACTCACTACATTAATTTTACCTGTTATCGCCTGTATGTTTTACCTGATTGTTGCCTGTATCAACCGTATAGCTGTCATAACGCATTTTATGATTTTTTTTAATTTCACATCTTGTTCCATTAAATTAACAACAGAATGTAAAGGTTTTAGTTACGACATGAAAAGTAAGACCATTTGAAAGAGCGTTGAATTTACTTTATAGTACTATATAGTACTTTATAGTCTTTATAGTACTATGTTTAGCTTATGTTAAACATACTACTTTAATAATGACTCCTTTTAAAATGGTTTTTAAATAACTTTAAAGTAAAAAATATTTTTACTGAAAGTTTTTAAAAGAATGAAATAAATTTAATAAAACGGCTTAGAAAAACTAGTTAAATATTTCTTATTCTTATGTACATAAAAAACTTTCTCATTTATTTAGATTTAAAATTATGTATAAATATTAATGGGCCATACGTAGAAAGAATTTCATAGAAACGTTGATAAGGTACAGCATTAACATTTGTCATATTTGCTCTAAACAACAACCTAAATACTACAGCCGTTATTAATTTCTTTATTAGCTGAATATTTTGACTAAATCAGCTGATTGGGAAGTAAACAACAGCTTGTTTACAGCTAATCAGCATAGGTTTTGGAACAAAAAATTCAACAATCATTTACAACATTAATGAAAGTTATCTACACATAGCAGAAAGTAAACCTACAAAATTAAAAAGTGATACGATCAAAAATTGTGACCTATTTTTAGTGTTGTTTGTATTATGAATTCTTAATAATGAAGGATAATTTTAATTTTAAACCAATAACTGGAAAGAGAGGGCACTTATGATTTTATTTATGTTCAAGTATTTTATTGCTTCGAAATAGTTAATACTTGTTTTATAATTTAACTTATGATCACTTTTTATTTCAAATTAAAATATTTTAATACCAAATGTAAAAACTAATTATTTATTAATCTAACAATGTGAAAAGATATAATTTTATTCATAATTTATTAGAACAAACAACTACCAAAACTCTCTTTCTAAAATTTAAAACCTATCTATTTTTCCATGTACTTAATTTTTCTTACCTTTAAATGTTGAAGCCATAGAATCAAGAAACTAAACTACAGTAAGTAAATTCTGGAGGATTAAACTACAATGTGTAACAAAGTGTTACAACTACAAAGTGTTGTGAAGGATTAAACTACAATGTGTTACAAAGTGTTACAACTACAAAGTGTTGTGGAGGATTAAACTACAATGTGTTACTAAGTGTTACAACTACAAAGTGTTGTGGAGGATTAAACTACAATGTGTTACTAAGTGTTACAACTACAAAGTGTTGTGGAGGATTAAACTACAATGTGTTACTAAGTGTTACAACTACAAAGTGTTGTGGAGGATTAAACTACAATGTGTTACTAAGTGTTACAACCACAAAGTGTTGTGGAGGATTAAACTACAATGTGTTACTAATTGTTACAACTACAAAGTGTTGTGGAGGATTAAACTACAATGTGTTACTAAGTGTTACAACTACAAAGTGTTGTGGAGGATTAAACTACAATGTGTTACTAAGTGTTACAACTATACAGTATGGAGGATTAAACTACAATGCGTTACTAAGTAGTACAACTACAAAGGGTTATGGAGGAGTATTAAAACTACAAAATTTGCTGTATGGAATTTATATTTTAAAAGTTATTATTCGTTGAATTATAGGAATAAATCCAGTTAGAAAGTGTTGAGTCGCTACGGGGCGAGGACTAAACAGTTTAAAACCACCCCTTTTTAAAACGTAGCCCCCGTAGCCAAGAAAGTTAAGGAAGGCAAACAGGCAACATAACTTGCAAAGTAAATGTTATAAAGGGGAGATGTTTAGTAATTTACATAACTACCCATCAACATATAATCTTTGAATAAAAATTCTTCATGAATTAAAAAATTACAGTTTCAACTTCAACAGTCTGTGTTACGTTGATCATGTTCAAAAATCTAATATTAAAATAAGATGTAGGTTTCTCAAGGAACTTTTAACTTGAACCTATAATTATTGTTGATAATCGTGTAAATACATTAGCTGCGAAGTAGTCCTAACACAATATTACAAGATTGCCGCAATGAATAGAAACTCCCCGCTCTCTCCACTGTACTTTATGTCAAGGAACGGATATTGAAATTCCCATCATATCCGAGGAGAAATAAATGTTCTCATAAAGGAAAAATGAAAAAATAATCTTATATTCTTTGTCCTAGGGTATTAGACATTCCCTTTTTATTATTTTCATGAGGTTTCTTTAACATTTAAAATTCCTCACAACAATGTACACCCTTACAGGTGAACCAATGATTGTCGAACCAAGTAATTGCTTAACATGGAACTATGTTTCTTAAATCTTTTGAGTATCGAATACCATAATTCTTAAGTCAGAGATAATCTAAATCTATGTAGACCAGTGAGATACATTAACAGCTTCTATCCCTCTAATTGAGCTTTTTTAAAGTTTTTTATATAGTAAAAGAAAAGTATTCTCAGTTAAATTATAAATCCATTTTTGAAAATGTCTTATTATTGAACGCATTATTTCTTTCAGATACTTTTACTATATACAGGTATTTTTATAACTGTTCTTATCTTATCTTCTGTATTCTAGGTTTTATTTTAAAATATGCGACCAACGATCGTAATGAATTATTGACCTTCATTCATCACAAAAAAGGATGTGCTATAATTCAGCAAGTAGTGTCATTTTGTTAGTCAAGTCAATGTAAAAATAGAAAAACACGTTTAAGAGTATACTGCACATTTTGTGAGAAAGTCTCTATAATGAAAAATTTGGACTAAAGTATTGAGATTGGTTTCCGGGAGTAGCTGTATTGACCAGCATAAAATTAACGTCATCAATAATTGACATGTCCATTAAAGTTTCAATCGGTTTGGTCAGAGTATTTACATATCACCTGTCAATACCCGATGAACAGACCCTCTCGGCACGTACGCTATTATTAAAATATCCATATATTAATATGCGTACACATGAGAGAGAAAATATTATTATTCACATTCATGTAAAATATATCAGTTCGCAATTAAATGCAAATTGACCTTTAACTGGTATTTAAATTTATTTAGATTTTTACATTATTTACATTACTGTTATTAGCGAAGTTCCTATTGAGAATTGAGCTATACAAGTGACCCGCACGGTCACAGTTTAGCCCGGGGCTGGGGATCATGATACAAGTTTATAATTAAATCCCCTGAACACGTTTGGAGGGGGGTTTATTCTAAATTATATATATATATGTATGTCTGTATGTGTGTCGAGTCAATAATGGACGCAATTATTGTCTAATTATTATAAAAATCTGTGGAGTTATTACGTTCTGTAATATCTTTGACAGTTCGTTCGTAAACGCAATCAGACTGCATTAACTATACTTTTGGGGGATTTCATATCCCAAAATAGTTTTTTTTATTTTCTATGTTTAATATGTGAAAAAAATAAAATTTTCTTTTACCATTGGACTCAGCTAAAAAAACACACACAATGTCGCCTCTTGAATCATGACTCTAGGTCAATCGACTACTGAGAAATTCAAAACGGTAAACCCAGTACGTTGTTTAATATTAATCTTATGGAGGATAACTAAAAATCAATAACTCACTTATTTACTTAAATATTCTTGCAAAATAGGAAAGCATGTCCATCTAGTTAAGTTTTATAAATACATCCATAAGACCCCCACATTTAATTTTTCTTATGACAGCAAATGATTGCCCATGTAATTATTATGGAGAATTAATAAAGTGATATAACTCGCAAGGTTATTTACATGATTTGATACAATTTGGTAAGTGTTTTACTTGGTTAACAGCCTTAATATAAGCATATTACTATGTAAAACAATCCTTACTGCAGCAAACCTACATACTTAGTACTATTCGATTACTATGAAGAAATAATATAAGTTCTATGAAATTCGCTCTACTGAAGCGTGATGCTTGCGAGCTCGTTTTAATTGCAAATTTAAGTAAGTAAAACCATATTTGCTAGCTTTATTAATAACGATGATCAAATGCTCAAAATCCGATATACATGAAACGTAGGTATCAGAAAGAAAACTACATTAATTTGTTCCGAATCTGTATGTCGCATATTTTTTTATTACTGCCGACCTTCATTTAGCGGAAGTTAATCTTGAATAGTAAACAATGATGAATTTTTGGAATAGCTCAGTTTTAAATAAGAAATAAGGATATTTGCATTTTTATTAACGAACCCAAACTTGTTGCCCTCGTCAGAATCAGATTATCTTGTCTTCCATCCCTCCCTAAACTGAATCACCCGCACAAATATGCTTACTTTTCTTATATATTTATAATAATTTAGAATTCTTTGATTACAATTGTTTTATATTAATATTCCAGAGGAAATATTATCATTAATTATAAATATAGCCAGTGTAACGTTTATGGTTTGACACTACTAATAGATGGTAAATCATCATTTGACTTAACAGAATTGGACATAATATATGAAATACTTTTTATAACTATGGAAAGTTTATTTCATTAAAATATATCTATCATTAAAATAAGTAATCCGGGGTTTTAAATGTGTAAACTTCATTGGTTTAATTCTATTGAGAGATAATTTTACACGGTTCGGTGAGTTCTGATACTTCCGTCTTCATCAATAGTTCCAATAGCGCAGTATTGTTACGTTATAACACAATGTAGCTGTTGTAGCTTTACAATATTGCTACGTTTCGATGTTGAAGTGGGATTTACAAACGTACAATACAAACTTTCTTGATAATGATGATATGTTTGATTTTAGATTATTAGTTAATGTATTTTATATAATTTTCTAAATAACTAGTTTATTTTTACCATTAAAATTATACCTCAAACCTCAGGTAATTTGCCAACTACCGATTATCTGAATTGGTTAAATTATTATGGCGTAGAATGAAGTAATAACTCACGTCTCCCAACATATTTACCACAGTATATTTACACTTACATTGTAATTATATACAAAAGGTAAATATATACAAAAGTTGTTAAATTGGTGATTGATTTCATCCAAACAAACCGGACATCATCAGGCCCAAACGGAGACTATACACAAAATTATGTGGTTTAAATTGTGTGCCACAGAAATAATCCTGAACGTTATTGCTCTTCGGTTAGTGCCGTTATGAACAAAATTTAGACCGGAAATAAAATTTAAATTATTGCCAAGACTGACAAGAATTTTCCGAGACTTTAAATATGTTTTTTGTATAATGTGTGAAATAACTTAAAAGAGAAATAAAGAAATGGATGCAGTGTCTGATACAAACCTTCTGGTTTAAAAACATAGCTTACACAATAAGACTTAACGTGACGAAGTATTTGGTCTATGATTAACCATCTTAAACGTCTTATTGCGCTCTTTATAAGCGGGACTTTGCAATATACTATTAATGTCTGATAATTATAAAATTACTAAATTTTATTTTCAGAAAATAATAAATGTAACAAATAAGTAGCTTAAAAGTCTAAAAAAATAATGGTGGTATTTTCCACAAACACTCGTTAAATTAATATGTACAGTATTAACTTGTCACCAACAGGATTCAATATGATAAAGAAATTGAAGATATTCAAAGAATCATAGCCCATTGTGTGCTTGATATTCATAAGTTTATTAAATTTCATTTTAACAGTTGAATGATCAATTGACCGGTTAATCTAAGACGCATTGTGGTTTCAACTACTGGCCCTTACTTTTAGCTCGTATATTATAATTTTCATTAAATAGTTTTGATCAGCGATCCAACACCAGCTAAATGAATTACTCAAGATTAACAAAGCAAAATATGCCAGGTAAGGGCTATCGGTGCTTTTGTAATTGAAACCCTCAAGCTCCGATCTTTTCCTTTGTGACTTTATCTCTCTTTGTGCACTTCAAATTACGTTTTATTAATCTTTGAAAGCTGTCTCGGGCTCTATGGGGCTTAGTCGCTTGGCAACAGGATTGCGAGCGTCAACTCTGTCATCCACCATAGCCCATGGGCTAATGGAAATGGATAAATATACAGGCTGTTTTAATAAAGAACATATAACCGATGTATACATACTGAAATGTCGCACGAAATTTAATCGCTAACATATCAAAAATAAACGGTATCAGTGGACTGACAAATACCTTCTCCCTTAAAAGTAAATTTAAAAAAGAAAATGTGTAATAAAACTATCATGTTCTTCAAAGTTTATCTAAATATCATTTAATAATTTATCGTTTCAAAAATAATCATCCCATTTCTAAAAATAAAAAGAAGAGAGACAAAGTTAAATTAATTGTTAGAATTGTATGGGGGACCCCCCACCCCGGTAATACCAAGCTTTTTAAGTTGGTTCTGCTGGGTGATTTGACCTTACGCTTCATACCAAGTTTCATGTAAAAAGGTAGGAAATAAGGAAGAAATTGATTTTACTTTCTCCCCTTATACATAGTATATGGAGAAAGTATTGTTTTCGTCAAAATTTTCGAATTTGAGTTGAGGGTGGATATGTGTGTGTGTGTGTGTGTCTGGATGTGTACAGTGCCACAGCCTACCCCGTTTGTCCGATTTAGATGAAATTTGGCATGTATATATATAGTCACCGTATCTCCAGGCGTTTTTTCATTTTTTTGAATTTTTGATTTTTAAGGGTAGTTTACCCCTAAAAACCCTTAAAAACGTGAAAAATCCAATTTTCTCAAAAACGGCTCTAACGATTTTGATTAAAATTTGATAGTTTATAGTGCACAGAGCACTAAATAATTTGACACCACCCGCATATATCAAAAAAAGCGGTATTACCGGGGGGGGTTCCTCCATACAATTTGAACAATATATTATTAAATAATATTTAGAATTACTTTGTAGAACATGATAGTTTTATTACAGATTGTCTTTTTTAAATTTACTTAAGGGAGAAAGTATGTGTCAGTCCACTGGTACCGTTTTTAAATTTACTTAAGGGAGAAAGTATGTGTCAGTCCACTGGTACCGTTTATTTTAATATTCTCCATAAGAATAACATTGGGCGCTTTCAGACAACGTACTGCGTTTATCATGGACACCTAATTTAACTTCTCTCTGGAACCGTTAGTCGTAGACAAATAATTCAAAATACTAGTTTGTTTAGTTTTTTAAGCTGTTTTCAATAGTGCTAGTCAAGTTATAGTTTACTTTTATTGTTTTCGCTAAAAATTAAAAATTAGATTTTTTGACATTTAAAAGCCCATAACTTTTGAACCGTCATTTTTACAGACATGCGGGTGGTGTCAAATTATTTAGTACTTTGTGCACTATAAACTATCAATTATCACAATCATTAGAGCCGTTTTTGAGAGATTTGGATTTTCACGTTTAGGGGTTTTAGAGATAAAATACCCATAAAAATAAAAAATCCAAAAAAATAAAAAAAACGCCTGGAGATACCGTGGATATACACATACATGCCAAATTTTATATAACTGAGATCAACGGGGTAGGCCGTGGCTCTGTACACATCCAGACACACACACACACACACACACACACACACACACACACACACACACACACACACACACACACACACACACACACACTGTAACACAATATGTAGTGGGGGGTCGTGTTTTAGGTTTACCTCGGATAGCTCCCCAGGGTTTTGTGATACTAAGAACTGAAATTAATTAAAGTAGTTATTTAGTAGTATTTAGCACTCAAAGCCTCAATCTCAATATGTGTAACTCATCATCGCACACACGGAAAGTAAAATATAAATGCTTGTAATTATCTGGTTCCCGATGCCGGCACTCTTTCGCACCGACGCCTGATATAGAAGAAAGCAAATTGCCACGTTGGCGTTCAAATAACCAAAAACTATCTCTTATGCCGGCGCTCTTTCCGCCTAATATTAATTAAAAGAACTTAACTTTCTGTTGTCGGCGCTCTTTCGCACTGACGCCTAATATTAATTAAAAAAACAAAAATTCTGATGTCGGTGCTGTTTCGCACCGACGCCTAATATAATAAGAACTTAATTGAAAATCATATGCTTCCTAATAAAACCTAGGTTGAGGTCTAGACTTTGTGATTCAACTTCGAGTCACCCTATCGATCGAAACTAATTTAATTAGTTGATTTAAATTGGTGCTTGCTTAATTCGTACACTTACCTTGAGGTACAGGAGTTGCACTGATAATAGGCTAATTAAAATAACAAAAAGCGAGATGGAGCGCTATCATACTACAGTTTGCGGGTGCGAGAAACTCGTTTCGGCAATTTAGGATTGGCAGGGAAGGCCCCGTCCAACGGCTTAGGCCTTTTTCTTTGGGGACAATGAACAATGATGTGTTTTCCGAAAGTACTCGGGATTTGAATCGCCTTGAAGAAAAAAAATATCGCAGGTGTTGGTTCAATATCCCCTGGAATGCTGGCAAAAACGTTGGAATATGTAAAATGTCTAATGGAGCTTATATTGAGCTATACGAAGGTTTTAATTAAACTTATTTAGCTTTAAATACACGTGTGAACACAAAATAACCGGTATATAGACACGCACATCGTTCTATCCGAAGGTGGTTTTGTACAAAAATTGGGTCCAATGGATGTTTACAGATAAATTATTAAAAATATGGATTTTATAGCTATATTACAATCAGTTAAAAAACAAACAATTTAATAATTTTAATCTTTGACCATGTAAAACGATTACTGTGTTATAAAAAGTTAGTCAAAAGTATAGATAACCCTTCCATAGGCGTATCTGCAAAATACTAAAATCAGACTTTTTTGTATGTGCCCCCGAAATGGAGTATTTTTGGGACAAATAAAAATGTTAAAAGTGATATCTCTTTTTATTTCAAGGTCTTTAAAAAAAATTAGTCATGGAAATGTTAGGTCTATAACTCAATTCAGTGGAGTTTTTGCACTTGAGTGATATAAAATGAGAATTGAATGGTTTAGATAGGTTATTAGAAGAGGTAATCTTCAGAGGATGCAGATCTACTGTGACAGGGGTATTTTAATATGGAGATTCCCAAGTGTTAAAAGTAATAACGATTCAAGAAGATTGAAACCGACTCGCAACAGCATTGAATAAACATACTACAATGGTATTACACAGATTGGAAGAAAGGGAATAAAGCGTTCCTTTCATAAAATATTTATGTCTTTCCTGTTACAAAACGAATTTCGATATCCGCTGTATGATGCAGGGCTGAACGAAATTGGCTGCGCCGCGTAAGACGAAGGGCTTCCACCATTCACCTCGGCAATATGGCCACGTTCCCTCCGAACCAACTTTGTCATATCTACATTTTACATTTTACTATTTTACATTGATATTTTACCTTTTACTGTTAGGTGTATAAGGAAACTGCATAATATTAACGTTAGTTTATATTATTTTTTTCTGACAAATTAATTAAAAGTTTATTATGAGTGAGAGTCTGTTACAGTTGTTAGGCGTTTGTTATAGATACTTTCTCCATACTATATTTGTTATGACTTGAGTTGTTTAGCAAACCAACTTTGTATATTGAAAAATTCCCAAATAAGAAAACTATTATTTATTGGGCGAATGCCTGTCTTATGAGAAGGTTACATCTCGTCATCATGAGAGCCAATGAGGTAGTTGCGACCTCCGAATGGGGAGAGACACGTTCTCGGCCTAACACCATTCCAGCTTAAAAAGGTGATGATACTACGGGCTGGAGGGGGCTTCACTCCCTCCTGGGTTTGGATTCGTAGTGGGAGTGATTGGTGCTGAAATGCACTAGTCGAACTCCTGTCCCTTCCAGAGTGAGGTTTGCCCATGACTCCTTACCATCGTCTCTGGTCCACCCTCGGGTGGGAAGCTGGTCTTGACCATTAAAATGGGGAGCAGGTGGGGAGAATGCGTGCCGGTGAGCTACATCGATCGGGGTGGCATCGATAGCCACAACGAGTCCGTCTGGACAACGACTCGGCGGGTGAAGTCGCTAGCGACCATCCGTGATGGATGGGGCGTCCGCTACTCCTCTACCGAAAATGGTGCTTCTACCATGGGAGTAGCAGAATAGGCCTCTGGCGAAATCCACAATGCAACAGGTTGTTACAATGTCTTCACTATCCTGCCCACAAAGTGATGGAGGGCAGACTCGTATGACTTACCAGAAACGTAGGCATGCTGGTTCCTATGTAGCGGGTGATGCCTGAGAGCACCATTCCATTCATACCTTATTAGCATCAACTTCTCAAGGGTCTTCAAAAATATATGTACAAATACAATATATGTACTTCCCACTAGATTAAACTCATGTATCGATAATATTATGGTAAACTAGCCAAAGTACCCGTTCTTCGCACGGGTTAAAAAGGCTGAAAAGTGTAGGCTCTACTGATACATTTAAGTTATTGTTAATTAATTCTTCATTGTTTACAAAATGACAAAACACGAGTGTCTACAACATTTCAAAGTAACATCTGTCAAATTTTGGGAGATGATAAGGATTAATGTAATAGAGACAGCAGTCGTCGGAAAAAACTTAAAATCTACCATTCCACTATTTCAAATAATTCACTAATTTCGATCCAGCAGTTTATCTGAAAAATCAACTTTATTTCTTCTTCTTCCCGAACTGTCAAAATATAGTGCAAACGGATGTTGTCATTAGAAAATGTAAACATTGAAACCTAGTACGGTCACGGCAGCTCTTTCTTCTTCTTCCCGAACTGTCAAATTTTAGTGTTCACAGCTGTTGTCATTCAAGTAATTTTATGTTTTCATTCTTTGAAAATGTAAACATTGAAACTTAGGACGTTCACAGGGCATAGCCCGAGAGGATTTTAAGGAAATGAGTATGCCTTTGTGTTGCATGAGTTTAAGATCTACCTTTGTGTAAAATTTCAAACTGTTTGGTTCAGTATTTTTTGCATTTACTTGCCACAACAAACACACCCACAAACAAACATACAGAGACCACCTCTTCTTTATAATATTATAGATTTCTCAAACGATCTTTGTTTCTCTTTTACCAGGATGATTTGTGGATTACGATCCTTTACTTTTGCTTTATTATACAGGACGGAAGCCAAGAGAAAATAATACAACAAACTGTTCAAATCCCATTCTCTTAAGAAAGAAAACTAAAAAGCAGCTCTCTTAAACTTGTCACAGGTATCGTCACTGCACTGGTTATGGTAATCTAAGGAAGCATCAACTACCCATGCGGGTCTCTGACGGGGACCCTCTATGTAGGAAATATTATCTACAGGAGGAAACTGCAGATCATCTACTCTGATTGTATAGGGCTGGCAGAGGTGAGGTCCTCCACTCTTGGCAATTTGGAAAGGGGTAGTTTTTTGCCTCCTGGGGAGCTTCTTGTTGCAGTTTTCCAGGACTTTTCATGTGTTTCAGGGTGTGCAAAAACCTGCTACAGCTGAAGCGCCTTGGGAGAAATCCGCCACTTTGAATGAATGAACGAATGAAATAGTATCAGAGAATCTACCTCAAGGAAAGCAAATGCTAGGACGATCTAGGTTAACAAGATGGCAGGACAGGTGCGACGAGATGTATGAAAGCTGAGAGCAGGGAAAATTGGTGAATCACAGCTTTAGGCTTCATGTTCTGGAAGTATGCAACACCTTGCACACACTGCAGGAAGACAGGGAAAGATGGAGACGTTGATGGCAAGGCCATTAACCTACTGGGGTTTGAGTGGCCTCATATGTAAGTTAAGGTATATACCCATATTAATTCCTCATCTATCATGTCATCGGGTGAATTCCTAAAATGGCGATAAGCTGATAAATTACTGGCCCCCTTTTTATATCTCTAACCTCTATATCGTAACGTAACCAACAAGTGGTAATGCGAATCTGTTCAGTCTACTCGACTTGTTTTGGACATTTTAATAGTGAATTAAACTCTGACAGTCCGTGTTCACCGTAGTTATAGGGCCTTGTGTGAATTCATGGTAGTTAACCATAGACTAGAACTAGATTTTCCTCTCGGTGTTGGAATATTGTCTTGTTATAAGAAGAAAAGCCATTAAAAATGGTACAATAATCTCATTTACTGCAGACTAATGCACTAAAGACTCTTTTATTACTTATTACTTTTACTTTTAACTGAAATGGCGACCTACCCAGGTAGGTATTTTAAGCCAAGTATGAATGAGTAATGAATGTAGAATGATTGTGGCGCGTCTCCTCAAATCCATCAATGGGGCGGATTCAATTAATTTTTAACCTCCTTTTTCCCTCATATTATTTTTTCTCAGACTTTTTAGAGTAACAAAAGTATATTTAATATTGAGTACCAAAAAATGGTAAAAATAAGGCTCCTAATTATCTCTTCTGACCTATCTTAAAACTAATACGGTCAGGTAATTTAGGTGTTTGTTATAAAATGATTAAATAATTGAATTCACTATTTGAAAATTTAGAGATCTCTTACACCTGAAACCGGCAAGCATCTTGATCGCGATCCATTTACGCCATGCTCAACCGATGTCGCGATCTCGACGCATTATGTCACACATTATTTATTGTGTTTGTACAACTACATAAGGGCATACTTTTGTATGTTATTATACACCGTTAGGTTCTGTATGAGTCAGACTATCATATACATATATAATAATATTATTTTCGTATTGCAGTCATTTGTATTGACACATTGACAGCATTGAAAATATCAATGTTTCTGCTAGCAGAAGACGCATTGTCTAGCGTTGTTGTTTGTGGCATCTTATTAATGTGTTTTGGCGTATAATTTTGTAAATGTACATTTTTTTAGGTAATAAGTGTATGTATTCTGAATCTAAATAGAATCTGGATTATTGTGAATGTTTTGGAATTCAAACTGTGTTTAGGACAGAAATATATGAGAGTGAAATTAAAATTTTTTTTAATTCAATTTTCTTTTATGGTTGCCTTAAGAATCTAACTGAAATTTGGAGGGGTTGTATGTGAAAGTCATTCTGTGGTGTTGGATTGATGTCTGTCTTTATTAAGAATATGAATAGTTCAAGTAATAAAAAACATATAAATAATCATGCATATAACAGAAACCTTTAGGATTTCAAAAGAATCCAAAATTTAATAAAACCTCAGTTTTATTTTATATAATGTACAAAACATTCTCTTGTAATATAAAAAGGGCTTACAAAATATGATTGTTATATAAGCTCCTTAAACAGCTCAACATATCATTGAAGTAATGAGAGAATACATAATAACGTTTAACAATGTTGGACATAATCCTATGATTTTTTAAACCTTTACAGAAAACACATTTAAAGAAGATACTTGAAGACTAAGAGTATAAAATTCATAATAACTCTAAAACACTGATTTAAAAAACAGACATACATTTTATCAGTTATGAAAATGCTATAAAATGTGAGTTATAATAAAAAAATCCTTAAGTCATTGTTTAATTAATAAAAAAAAACCTGTGTAGTCAAAATATAATCACATAAACTATGGGTACTCTAAGCAGTTGAAGTGGAACAATGGTTATCCAAAACACTTCCTATTTAATAATTATATAACTTAACTTCAAATACCTTCTAACAATCATTCGGTTTAGGACCCAATTAATTAGTGAAAATTGAACACACATTTTTTTCACAAATGCTATTTATGTCTTCATAGTTGCTTTACTATGAAATTAAACTAAAAACTATTCTTAAAACAAGAAACAATTAATATAAATATACAACAAAACCAAATACTGCTTCACTTTATTGACTGTTTAAGAAATAAGTATTTGTTGTCGCAGTAGTAAAGGGATGGAGACCAGCATTTAGATTAAGATATACTTAGGGTTGCCATACGTACAGACTGCACTATGTTAAAAATTGGAAATGTCTAATATTTTAAAGGGTCAGATACAACAAAAAATAAGATGAGTAGCCAAAAGTCAGTCTTACATCCAAAATTTAATGCTCAATTCCATAATGCAGACGTGGATAAAAAAAAAAGAACACCATTTAAAATATATTTTTGATACTCTTGCTTCAAATGTTTTCTGGGCTTAAATTACATAGGGCAGAATTTGATTGAAACCTACAAACATACATCAAAACTTTTAATTTGCTATAATACAGGTTTGCTTTAAGTATGAATTGTTAAATTTAATTTTAATACCATAAATAGTCAGAACTCTTCAGTTTGGATCAAAATTCCTAGCGGACTAGAGATGTTTGTTAACATTTTAACCGCTAAAATTGCAAGCAACTTTTTTGCTTAAATTTTTTTTAATTCAACAAGATTTTGCTTAAAAATGTTGTAAACCACAGAACCCGCTCCTTGTTAGGGGAATTCCTTCCACACTCCCCAATCACAACCTCCCCCTCCCTCAAGTGAACCCTTCCTATGTGTCTGTATTCTAGTTCTAAGAATTACCTGATTACTGATTGCAATCAGGTGCTATGTTATGGGCAACCCTAGTTATACTCTTACTTAAACTTCTTTTACAATGTTAAAAAATATCATATTAAATAAATACTCAAAACTAATCGTTCAATAAGGAACTTCGCTTCTATACCATTTGTGATGAAGCAGGGCACGGTGACTCTGATGGTAGCAATCTGTCATAATACCAAATCATAATCTTCAAACATTGGTAAATGTTTGAAGATATTCGTCTTATCAGTGAACTGTACAAACAATACATTCTCATTGAACTAGTTTTGAGTGCTTTAATTTATTTTGCAGAATTAGGTTACCTTCACACAGAGGCATGTGCCTATGGAGTAAGGTACTTCCAGCATTTATTTAATTATTACTATTAACCCATTGGGGTAGACAAACGAGTCACACTCATGACGCAGAGCGCGGACTGAATGTCAGACCATGAGTCAAACACGTGATCGGTAAATACGAAGTATTTCTCCACGTAGTTTCAACTTTTCCCGATAGATGGTGTTGCTAAGTCCTTAATAAAACATTTATAAATATTGTTTGCTCAGTTGGCCAACCTGTTGAGTTGTTATTTCACATTGTTTAGATTTTTCAGCTGATACGTGTTTTCAAAGAATATTTCAATAAACATATAGTCCCTACTTTGAAAAATAATTTATTTTGTTTTTGTTTACTTAAATAATTTTTTACATTTAGTAAAAATTGTTTTTGGAAAATAAAATAAAATAATATCATGCCCTCATACATTACCAGCAAATAAAAAAAAACAATTATCTCATACACAAGCAATTTTATGCAACCTTCTACTTCTACCTTCTACCTAATTTCTACCTGAGGGTCTGTCAATGTTCTATTTCTACTACCTCAATGGGTTAATCTTTAACGTGGCAAAATAGTAGAAAAAATATCATCTGTATACTCATGCCTCCCTTATATTAAGTTCAGAATAAAAAATTGACAAAATGTTTTCCAGGCCTTTTTAAGAACAACTCATTAAATATGTTACACATAACATACTCTTTGTTCATAAAATATAATCTATCTAGATATGAGATCATACTGAAAACAGAGAAGAGATCTAATGAATAAAAATGGTAAGCAGATTTTCATTCATTAGATCTATACTCTTGCTTTAGTATGATTTTATATCTAGATAAATTAGATTTGATAAATAATACAATTCACACTGAATGCCCAATTCCCAGATCAAAAATTGCAAAAAGGAATATTCACCTAGATTCTGTTGATATCACGGTGCAACGAAGGAAGGACCTTAAACCTGTTGAGTTCTTAAAAGTCAACTAACAAATATACATCCATTACCAATATTTAACCACGTACAGCTTTAAAAATATAATTATTTCAAATGTAACATTATCATTTGAAAAGTACTTAACAAATCACATTCGCTGAGTAATTTTAGAAAGGCAACTTTCCACTTACAACAAATATTTCTAACACTTCATAGAAGTATTAAAGTAACACTACAATAACATATTGTTCAATATTTATAACGCTCTCGTATATTTATTTATATACAATATTCATAATTGTATAAACAATATATAAAACAATAATTCCCAACCCTTTAAATATGTTATACTCACTTATGTTATTGCCTATGAATACAATTACAATTTATTATACAATATAAATTCTAATTGAAATATATTATTTTTTACATATACAAAAATATGGGCAATTTTTACAAACAAAATACAATTTTAGAGTCAGACCACAGATTAAGGCAAGGATAAAATATCCATTTGGTTTAGTTAAAATTAATACAAAAGATTTCTTTAGTTGAAAATATATGTTATTTGAAGAGATTTCAAGAGCCCCTGAACAAATTTAAAGTGCATTGGTACTCTAATTTGAGTTTTCAAAGGATAACTTGTTTCTGAAATACCCTTTTCTATATTGATAAGCTTTTATCAAACTTCTACAACCTGGAGTCTTTGGTACTTTGGTCTTTAAATACTGAAATCAAGATTCACACAATACAATAATTTATTTTGACAATTAACCAATGAATTGACTTTATGTTTATTCCATATACAGTAAAACTCCTCTAACCCGTCACCTTTGGGACCAAGACCATGGTCAGAATGGAAAAAGAGTCTGATTATCCGAAAAGTCTAATATTTGTAGCAAAAAAACAATAAAAAAAATCTATTGACGCAGAGTTAAACAAGAAATTAAATGAAAACGTCTACATACACCAGAATGTGTAACATTAGTTTTAAAAGGAAAGAGGACAAACAATTAAGTAATGTAAATTTGTTGGTTATGCGAACACAGAACAACGAAATTGGCCAAATGTCGTAAATTTGGCAACACCGTATCGTAATACTCAAATTATACGTATATGATGAATCATTGAAAGCGATAACGAAAAATAGTCTGTTTTGTCAAAATAATCAAACCAAGGGTAGATGATCAAAATGAAGTAGAGCATTTTCCCCCCAGGAAATACCAATGCAAAATCAGTTATTATGATTATTGAGCTTTGTTAACAAATATCAGATAAAAACTTCAAGATTTTTGTTGCTGAAAACATATTTTATGCGGAATAATAACAAACCACAATCTGATACTTGGTGTAACTATTCTATAACAATATGCTTTGTATTTTAAAATACTGGAATACAAATTTGAAAATTCAAATGATCATACCGCATCCTTGGACCGACACTATATAAGGAACTAATAGACTAATAGGTGCTTGCACTCCAATAGGTTATGAATTGCGTAATCTCGTCATCTGCTTCAACACTTTCATTCGATCAAAAATGTTCCGTGTGGCCGAGATAATCTCAAATGGAAAGATTGTTTTATCTTTCAGTTATAATGTTAATTTTATGCTATCTATCAGTCCAACTGAAAATTCGGATATTAATCTACATATTTATTTATTTATGTATTTATTAACTTTACCGGATACTTGCTCTGTAAAAATCTCATAAAAATGGCTGTTATAGCTATAGGCTGCGGCTCACTGTGGGATTAGTTAAGAGGATGATTTTACAGAATAAATATTCTGAAAAAGGGATCATAGATCCAGAATGGACCGGGCGTTACAGATGTCCTGTCATGACAAGTTGGCACAGGCTCGCAAGCCTGAACATGGTCGGACTAACTAGAGCAACGGAACCATTCAAGGTCGGATTAGAGGGCTTCTACTGTAAAATTTTCTACCTTAAAACATCTTTAATACCATCTATAAAAAAAATATTATACATTTAAAACCTATTATCCTTTTAATTGAATTATTATAAAACATAAAAAGTATTTGAATAACATTTATACATTTATTCATAACACTCTTTGAACATGAGATTTGTATTAATACTCTTTTTTTAAATTTAAATATGCCCAATGAAGAAATCTACCAACCTTTTGCATAATGTTAGTGGTTCACATTTCTTAAGCATTTTGTACTAAGTATATTGTTTTAGTATAATCTATTCAAAATTGTTGTAAATATGTAAAAATATAGAACAGTATACAATAGAATTTCATACAGTAATGATTGACTGTCTAAGACTTGGCGAGTCGTAGCACGTGCAATATGACCTCGTCCACAGTCTGGTTGTTGAGTAGTGTCTTGACGGCAGAGTCGTCGATCACTACTGTGAACAGCAGTTTAGCATTCTCGCGCAGACGGTCGGCGTACGGCATGTCGGGGAAACCAGCCGGTTGGTGACCGCAGCGACGTATCACAGCCTCCAGCAACTTGTCCACCGATGCGTCAGGCCAACCTACACATGAATATGATTTATAAAACAGGAATTATGCTCTTTATAGCTTAAGTTGGGTTTTTTGTTATCAAAATGGTTATTTATGAATTCAACACTAAAGGACAGATAACATTAACGAAGGTGACATTACAATTTTAGTAGAGTTGTGATATATGAAGTCAGATCAGTTCCGATATCCACCACCAATCCGAATTTTCACAACTGGTCTATATTAAAAATCTAACTAATTCAAATTTTCAGATAAACAGTTTAAAATGTGCATTAAACTGCACAAAAAAGTCAAAAACATGAACTGTATCTGCTCAAACAGAAGAGATGTAAGACATTGAAATAGCTCAATTTATATCCTTCCAAAATGAAAGAATGCCATTCACTTGAAAGAGGCTACAATATTTTGTTAGTAAACCAGAGTCCTGGTAATCCAAACTAATTGGGACCGAAACCTGTTCGAATTACCTGGAAGTGCAGAATAAAGTTCATTAAAAGTACTATTAAAGTCCATTATTTCAGACCCGAACGGTGTATTAAGAGCAATTAACTTACATTTGTATCACAGTTCACAATTATGTTTGTCCATTAAATGTTTTGCCTGAACGGCATCAAGTATTCCTACAGAGACGTTCTCGTCATTATAAATATAAAACATGACCCACACATTGACACATAAAAACAAACAATGATAAAACAGTGCTGTCTATAGGCCTACTTTTCACGTAATCACAGTCATTACTGGAGATGAACTGTAATGTTCGAAAAGTAGTTCACCGAAAAGCGATGATAAAGAGTTGGACCATGACAATCGAATCTATTGTGTAGCTAGACATCACCCTACGCAACAGTGTACTGCTACATCCGAATGCTTGATGTTTATGTTATGAAATGATGGCGCAACTTGACTACCAGGTTTTATTTGTTACGTCAAAAGATGATAATTGAATTCTTAAGTTCTAAAAATTAAGTTATTGTATATTATTAACAATGTGTACACGGTTATGTAAAATTAGTGTAACCGTGATGTAGATTAAAATGTTATAATTGAGATTTAATTGCTTCTTTTTTAATTTAAACTCAGTAACTTTTTCCCCATCAGGTTGTTCAGATTAGCCTGACATTCTGATTACCGGAACTCTGGTGTATTTAGTTAATCCTAAACTTCAATTCGATAAAATATTTCAAAATACAAAGCTTATTGCCATTGATAGTTCATACTGAGTCAACACCAATTCCAGTTTAGGATTGGTTATTAATAATCTGTGTTATTTGTCTTTTTAGTAAAACTTGGATCGTTCTATTTATCTTTAGAAACTAAGATACCATATTACCTCAGTATAATTCTAGCTTTCCTTTGTAAATCTTGATACCAACACAGGGGACATTTACGAATATTGTCATAATTGAAGACGGTTGTTTGTTTAGCTTTAAACGAAGTTTTCCCAATAGGGAAGGTTAGTGCAGGAGTACCAAGTTTAGGGCCTAGCTATAGACCCTAGACTCTCTAGCAGTCATGTAATGTTCCAAATTACAAAAACTGTCAACAGTTATCTTCAATATTAAACTGCCACTCAACGGAATGGGCCTGATCAACCCTATTAACAGCTCAGCTACATAAGCGTGCTTGCTGCCTGCTGTTATCACAGAAATATTACTGATGGCCTGTAAATCAATTTTCAAATTAGTTATTATTTCCAATTTATAATTGACAATCATAAGTATTTATTACTCAAAATGTCTCTGTAAAGCATGACCATATTAGCCTGGTTGTGGCACCTATTACATAATAACAATTAATTGCTTAAGTGGATTTTCCTCCCACCTCGGGTTAAAAATAAATAAATAAAAAAATTAAAAAACAAACATTGACAACTTGCTGTAAACTGGAGCCTCGTCACCGACCCAGGATTTATTTTATACTCCAAGAATTTATTTTAAACTATTTCCTGCAAGAAAACAACTTATTACTGTAGAAGGTATTTTTTACGTACACAGTATTATATAAAAGTTGTAGCGGACTTGAAGCCCAAGGTCTGACTTGAGTTACAAGTCTGATCTTGGTACTCAACAGGATTCCTTCAGCAGCAGGGTGAGGGGCTTCACTGACATTGACCAGGTGGCTTCCGATTTACATGAAGCCATGACCAGTTATTATCATAACAATTGCCCATTGAGGCAGAGCGACCGCAAAGCCAAGGCCAGATGATGGTCAGTGGCGCCCGCCCAACGTAGGTCAGCTGTCAGGAAACTGTTTAATTATTGTTAACAGACTCATATCTGGGAGCTGTATCACAGAGCCCTCACTGAATATAGTCTGGCAATAAAAAGGCAAAGCAAAATTCTTGGAGGAAGTTAATGCAGAACAAACTCAGCGTAGCAGCTCAACTGCAAGCCCATGGGCCTTCTAGGCTCCCTAAGGCTTACAGGAGACCTATATACCTCTGGAGCTAATGAAAGTCTAAATCTTCTCCTTGAGACCCACTTTCCAGACTGTCTGGCAGAGACGGATAATGTCGAAGGGTACTTCAACATTATCCCTGTGCGGTAGCACAGCAGGATAAAGTTGATCGCATTAGGTGAGCAATTGCTAGATAAGTGGGTCACTCCAAAGTGAAGTAGGCTGTTAACAAATTCAGTCCCAACAAATCCCCATGGGGGATGGCATCATTCTTACCATGCTATAACATGAACCTGATGCCCTCTTATCTCTCCTTTGTAAGCTTTTCAGAGCCAGTCTAGCCTATGGGTATTTCCCCCAGATCGGTGTTTGAGCAGAGTGGTCTTTACCCCCAAAAGAGGGAAGGCTGACTCCCAAATCCTGCAGCTAAGGAGATAGCCTTATGAACCTTCTTGGATATTGAAGGCGCCTTTGACAATGGACCTATGGATTCGAACATAATCTTTGTAGGTGGATTGATAGCATGCTGCGTTCCAGATGGTCAAAAGCTGAACTACAGGGCGAGACGGCAGTGGTTGTGCCTACTAGGGGTTGTCCGCAGGGGGAGGGGGTTCTCTCACCTCTTCTGTTGAGCCTGGTCAAAGAAGGTCAGCTCTTGGGATGAGCTGCTCAAAGATCTTTCTGCCAAGGGCATCATTGTCCAGGGATATGCAGACAACATAGCCCTCTTAGTATAAGGAAAATTTACCAATATCGTGTCTGACATTATGAATGATCACCTTCGATATGTTAATGACTAGTGTCTTAAGGAGGGATTAAACATAAATCTTGCACTGGTCAAACATTACCATGACCAATTGTGATACATTCGGAATGTCAAGCTGCTCTCAAAGCACTCCAACGAGATTAATTCTAAAATCTTTTGGGAGTGTTTCAAAGCGCTCTACATGTTTGCTAACCGTAATACCGTGCTCCTCGGATGGGTTCCTGGCCATGTAGGCATAGGAGGAAACGAGAACACAGACAAGCTTGCAAAAGCAGGAGCCAAGACGCCATTCTATGGTCCGGAACATTAGCAAAGCAACGCCCCACAGCCTGGTCAAAGAAGGTCAGCTCTTGGGATGAGCTGCTCAAAGATCTTTCTGCCAAGGGCATCATTGTCCAGGGATATGCAGACAACATAGCCCTCTTAGTATAAGGAAAATTTACCAATATCGTGTCTGACATTATGAATGATCACCTTCGATATGTTAATGACTAGTGTCTTAAGGAGGGATTAAACATAAATCTTGCACTGGTCAAACATTACCATGACCAATTGTGATACATTCGGAATGTCAAGCTGCTCTCAAAGCACTCCAACGAGATTAATTCTAAAATCTTTTGGGAGTGTTTCAAAGCGCTCTACATGTTTGCTAACCGTAATACCGTGCTCCTCGGATGGGTTCCTGGCCATGTAGGCATAGGAGGAAACGAGAACACAGACAAGCTTGCAAAAGCAGGAGCCAAGACGCCATTCTATGGTCCGGAACATTAGCAAAGCAACGCCCCACAAAGTAATTGATGACTGAGCCAGGGAACAGCAATGTCTTCGATGGCAAAAGTTCCCTGGGCAAGAATTTAGTAAAAAGCTGCTCCCTGGACCGTTCTCTTTCTTCATTCGCTGGCTGCTAAGGTCAAGCAGAGGACAAGTCAGGTAAGTCATTGCTCTAATCCTTGGACAGTGCCATTTCAGGAAACATCTACTCACTCTGAGGATCATTTTTGATGAACCAGAGAGCAGATTACAGGTTGATGTGTTGGGACCTGAAGTCCAACCCCCTCAACTCAATCAATCAGTATTAAAGTTGGGATTTATTCTCAGAGATATATAATTCCACTCTCTTTTTGCAAATATTAGAATTGAAAAATAATCTGATCCAAAAAAATTGTCTGCACTAATCTGCTCATTATCTGTCTAATGTCTGTAATTTAGCGAAGAATTTACCAAAAGCCTTGAGAGTGGTCTCATCGACCAGAAGGGTGAGCAGCTCCCTCACACTCTCTGCCAGGCTGGCCTCCGTCAGTATGTGCGGCTCATCTGCTGGTAGCTCCAGCGCCGCCTGATTGGCTGCTGCCAGCAACTGTTGCTGCAACTTCTTCTTCTCCGCTTCCTGCATGATCTCCTCTAGCATGTCACGATGCTTGGTGCGCATATGTCGAAGCAGACAGTCTTGACGGATGAATGCACGGCCGCACTCATCACATGACCTTGGTGGCTCCTAAACATTAACACATAACTTTGTTAGAAAATGTTCTGTCTTACATATCAAAGGCAAAATGTATTTCTAAAACTATCACAAGTATTCTTCTAAAAGCACAATTAGAATTATTCAATGTTACTTTGTACTATAACAAATAAGAACATGAAAAAATAAGCTAAAGAATAAATTAGGCCAATAAAAGCATGTATACTGTATCTGTACAAAATTCTGACCTCAAAAATTTCATCAAGTCAACCAAAATTAAAATCTACCACAAAATTACCAAACCAGTTTTTTTACATGGAGTGGAAGCATAGGTTTAAATAAAAAGAAGAAAAGACTAATTTTTTTCTATAAAATTTAAGAGGAAGTTTTTGGGCCTGTTTATGATAATGGAGCGTGGAGAATCAGACACAATGAAGAGATAAGAAATTTTAACAGAAATTATGGTATTATAGCATGTTAGGATTAGAAGATGAACTGGATATGTCGTAAGGAGGGAGCATGGGACACTGTTAACGGAGTTAGGAGAGAGAAGGCCTAACGGGAGAATACCAACAGGAAGTCTTAAAGGTGATCACGGGACAGCATGAGGGCAGACATATCAAAAATAGGAGATGGAGATGAGGAACAAAAGAGATGGAGATGAGGAACAAAATGGCAGGCGATTGTTGGCGAGGCCAAAATCTTGCTAGGGTTCTGATGGACATGGAAGTAGCAGTGAGAGAGAGAGAGTGTAAGTAAGACAACTTTGTATACGTACAAGAGGTGTGCAGATATCCGAAAAGTTGGATCGGATCAGATATCTGGCTCCGATCTGAATACGAAATGAGTATATGGTAAAGTCCGATAAATACCCAAACTTTTGGATAGGCTGTATAAAATGAGCATTAAAAACCGTAAGATAAAAGTAAAACTTGCCGTTTGAGATTAAGTTTGCGTTACGGAACATCTTTGATCGAACGAAAGTGTTGTAGCAAATGACAAAATTATGTAATTTATATCCTATAGAAATGTAAAAACTTAATTGGCCGGTCCGAGAATGTGGTATGATTATTTGATTCTTTAACTACATATTTAGGTAACACATTAAGTTCAACACGATATTGGATTTTGGAACACAAAGCATAGCGTTATCGATAGTTGCAATTTTAAAATTAAATAACTAAACTACAACACAGGACCAAAATTTCAAGGGTTTCAATTTTTAATATTGTAACACGGCAGCCCAATACACATATAGCCCATGACAACGAGCCAATGTCGTCTGTCAAATCTTGGTTCTTTATTTATTGGGATTCGTTTTTATCATTGTAATATATAAAATAGTTGAATCATGAAATAAAATTTTGAATTATTATTTATCAATCTAGCCTACTTTTAAGATCTGCTGATATAGGCCCCAAGGTTTTTGTTGATTTCATTAGTGAATTATGCCATCTTAAAATTTGTCACTTTTAAATGCAGTTAAGGATAAATTTTAATTTTGTTGTTCACCTAAGAAAAGGTTATGATTTTTTATGTCCAATTTAATAATTTTGATGACATTTTTATTGATTTTTTCAAACTTATTCTTATTGTGATTCCACTGCATAATTGTAATTGCGAGTATCTGAATCCAAAAATTATCTGATCCGAACCGAACTTGAGCTATCCAATCCGAATCCGATCCAAAAAATTTCACTATCTGCATACCTCTGATATGTACACTAACAGTATAAATTACTTGATTTTGTTAGAATTATACATTACCGATTTATTTTTAATTAGTCTTCTTTGCAACATATTTTCAGGTCCAACATAATAAAATTTATTGGATGAAATAATCAGATACACCACAAAGACTTTTTTTATATCTTTCATTAGTTTAGTGCTGTAAGAACCAATTATTTATGGATTTATAACGAGAACTTACTGGCCATGCTGGACCCCCTGAACTGAGCATCCTTCTTAATGGATACTGGTAGGAGAAAAGGAAAGAGAGTGAGCCAAAAATAAGATGACAAGTGGTATAAGGTGTCACCAATATAACCTATACAGTTCTACAAACGCTTTCAGTTACTTAATTTTGATTTAAATTAAAATATTCTTTAAAATAAGATATTCCTCTTCATAAGAAACAACCTCTACTCATATTTTGCCGCTTACCTTTTACTAGTTTTTTTATAAAGCCATTAATTGAGTCCATGTTAAAATATAATTTTCAAATTTAAAGATAAATTAAAATTCTATCAATTACTTGTGTCTACATTTTAATATTTGTGGTCCTACTGTAGTACAAAATATAGCGTGCTGAGCTTAGAACATTACATGAGATAAGATCATTCAGTATTTAAAAAGCTACTGAAATAAAAAAGGGTGACGAAAGCATACCTTTGTGTGTGTCAGAAGGTGTATTTTCAATGAAGACTTCATTGCAAACGCCTTCTCACATATAGGGCACTTATGTTCTGAAAATAAATACATACATTTTTTATAAAAGTAATTAAGTTTTTAATAAACTCCACTTTTTCTTTAATCGGCAAAACCTTTCTCTTAACACTTGCCATTATTTTTCAATACTGTATTCGTAAATTAAAATAACGAAAAACAAACTGTAAAAGACGTACACTGAACTAACGATAGCTGCACGTACTGTGGGTATGTACGGTATTACAGTGCTTTGACGCGACGTGAGTCACCGACACTGGCCTTGTTGACGGCGACAGCGGATATAGGGTAGGGGGAGGGGGTTGGGGTAGTTGGTGGAGCAATAAAATAAAGTTTCTAAAAATAGAATGGGATATCTAGCTAAACAATAGCTGCGACCCTCACGTTGCACAACCGATCGAAATTTCTCTCTTCAGCTATACGTTGCCTTCATCTCGGCCCGATTTTGTTGACGTTATATACAAGGTTTTAGAATTTACTGACGATACATCCGAGGTTTTACCTATGTAAATACCTATAGTTTGGCGGGACCTAAAAATAAATTACGTTATATCCGAGTTGACGTTACGGCCGAGGCCGTAATAACCAAGTTGCACTGTATTTCATAATCTTAGACAAAGACACTTCTAACTCTTTTATTTTGTTGACATAAATAATGTTATACCTAATAAAATAAAACTTGTCAAATTTGTTGTGTCATCTAACAGCACTCATACTTGAGGGCTTATTCGTCACATTTCAAGGAAAATGTGCTCTTCGGGTAGGCCTAGCTTAAAAACACGTTGTTAGGCTTTTAGTTTTAAAAATTTTCCAGAAGGTGGGCCCCCGACCCTCCGTTTTCCTGAGGGGGGTATACCATAATTCCAGGATGTGTTGATGATAATGCCATGGCTTGCAGCCCTAGAGACAATTTGATGCAAACCAATTGGCTCTCTTAGAAATCCTGGTGAAGATCCCTGGTATAGATGGTCAATTCGTAATGATCATTATCAATCCAGATTGAAATCGTTATTGCCGTAAATAGCAAATTCCAAGATTTTCATGGATGTCTTTCCCTAGACATAACTCTGTATACAAAAAGTTGTATTTGTTTCAAAATGACGTTAGTCAAAATTGGCTGTTCTTTGTTTATGCTCTCGTGTAGTTGCAATTCTTGGTTATACTTGGATTTTCATTGGGTGTTATATATATATTAATTAACAGTAGTGATATTAGAAACTTGTAAACAACCGTTTAGAAGGTAATTTGAGTGTTGATGAACAGATTTCTGATGATTCCTAATCCTTATTAAATTTTTAATTAAGTGGCTATTTTGGATTGTTTTACAATAATATGTTTTCAGTGATTACAAACTTTTTGACACAACGTTAATGTATACTTTTACAAGTTTTACTGTTTTTTACATCTTTTATATTCACAAACTATCATAAAATTGTTTCTAAATTTTAACTTTGTAGAATATATTATGCTGATTAATTTAATATGTGATTTGATTTTATTAGAATTTTCATATTTTTTATGAATTTTATGGAAAACCTTGCTAAATGGCTAAAAGTGGGCTGCCACTGAAGGGTCATATAAACCACATAGAGGGTTAACAGTTTTTTTTACCTTGATGTTAAAAAAAGCGCTAATTATTTTCTTCAAAATTCTTATTCTTAGTTAAGAAAAGTAGGTTAAAAATTAAAATCCTACATTAAACCTATTTTAAGTGTTCAAATTTGAGTTAATCTTCTGCTTAGTTTCAGGATTTTCAAAAATGTTAGTTATGGATACACTTATTTTGCAATAACGAATATATCTAACTTCACAAAGAAACAAACACATTAGAAAACCTAACTCTAAATAAACCAACCATATAGGCATTAAGTAAACACGCGAGATGGAAACAAACAACTGCGCAGCTGTTTCGGTTTCTAGTTGTCTACACTACGACATAGCTTATAAAAAGAAAGTAATAAGGAAGTAGTTCATACATAAATGCTAACACATTTTATAAGAAAACTAATGAACTACAGCCATGTACAATGGCAGATACAAACACAGAACATAGTTTTATGGAGTCACGATGTATCCCAGCAGGGGGCTTTTTTTAGCACTTTCTCAAGGACAAAATAAGTCGGCAAAAACCGTTAATTAAGGGTTTAATGAAGTTAGATACTTTATATCTCTTACTTAATTCAATCACAAATCCGGAAACTAACCACCTAATAAGAATGTTATTGCTTATTAGTTAGTCCCATACTACCATGAATAAATGAGATAAAATGTAAGCGAAACGATAATAATGGATAATATTTTTCCACTAGGTCAGTCACGAGTAAAACTTTTCAACCTTTATTTATTCCTATTTTACATTAATACAAAATTCATTCCACTGCTTGTATAATTTTTTAGAATTGTTTTGTTATTGTTTTTTACAACGAAAGTAATATAATAATTACCTTGAATAAGGTATGCTGTATTAAATTAGTCAGTATTGTTACCTCTGATGCCAGAGTGTAGAAGCTGGTGACGTTGCAGGTCCTCCTTGCGCAAGAAGGTGCGGTTGCAAGTGTCACACCTGTACGGCTCGGCACCCTCGTGAACGTACTTGACGTGTAGCTGCAGACGCTGTTTGCGATTGAAGGACTTGCCACACTGGTCACATGTGAAGCCTCCTTCGCCTGCAACACCGACAACATCTACCCATCGGTTACACCAATCATCTCCATCAATCATTTACTAGTTAGCATGTCGTTGAGCTGAGTTTAATAACATACTATTTTTGATACAATTTGGAGGTAAGAAAAGATTAGGTTACCAAAAAAAGGGGAAAATTGAACTTATGGCTTTTTAGACATTATTCATATTGTCTTAACATACAATGCAATAGCAGCTGTACTTTTAAAGATATCACAAAACAAACTGTAATCGTTGTCTGCAAGAAAACATCTCTCATGAAAGGGTTTTACCAACAGTAGTACCAACAGGGAAGTACCAACAGCTTAGGATTAAGCTTGTCAAGGCAATGTCATTTTTAAAACTTTGTCCAACTTTATCTTTAGAAGAAAGGAACTATGAAACAACATAATTTGACTTTGAATAAATATGAGTGTATTGACAAGAATATTTTTTTCCAAACCAAAATTAGAAAGCAAAAAGATTTATAGTTTATTTCTATGGTCTGTGTTTTGGCAGCAGATGGGATGTATGATATATGAGGATATTTTTTTAGATCTTTTATCACAAATTTTACCACCCGGTCTGTGTATGGTACATATCAAGCAAATATATGGGTGAGCTGACATGTAGCATGGTGAGCAGCAGTTGTAGAACGCCTATTAATAAAACTGATTGACACTACAACAAACCTGTGATGGTTGTCTTGGGCTCCGAGTCAGTCATGCTACCAACTGAGCAACCAAATTACTAAACTAATAACAATATTAATGTAATATGTAGTAAGTTTTTTACTCACACTTGAATTCCCTCTTTATAGGCACAGCTTAAAAACAACACTGTTAATCAGTAATCAAATTTCATGTCGAGATAGTGTTGTTAAACAGAATCATGTAAAAAAAAATATTGATATCCTTTTTCAACTTTTGAAAGTGTTACAACTAGGATGTGTTGATTCTCAATACCTCCAACACATGGAAATTGGTATCGGATTCAAGAATCTATCGTCTAAAGTTGATACCAATACGGGTCAGTGGTGAAAAAACTAATTATTTTCACTAGAAAGGTTTAACATGTTCGCGACGTTTTGTGAATCAGTGTTTTTTTTTAATTGCAGTCGTGTACCCTGTCGGATACACGCTATACATTACTAATGTGCGTCGTGCGCCTGACTGGGTCCACGCTCTGTGTATTTTCTAATGTTTTTTTATGACCAATTTGGCTTTTTTAAATATTGTTTAAATTTTTGTACCCATCCTAGCAGAAAATCTTCAGTAATTATGTGCCTGATGGCGTACACAAATTCATTCATATGAGGTATGAGTTATCCCATCGGGGGGGGGGGGGTTGATAGATGATACCAACATTATTTTTTCATCAATACAAAGGGAAATATTTTTGCTTTTTGATCATTCTTATGTAAATAGACCTGAGGAAAATTTAAAATCAGCATTTTCACCACTGTCGCGAACGTTTTGTTTTATTACCTGTACTGTCAAGTGATCCTATAGTTAAAAAAGAAAACATAGTTTTGAACTATCTATGAATTCATTTTTAAGCTCAAACATCAAGCTATTGCAGAAATAATTTCTCCATGTTGGAGAAAGTCTTCATGAATAACACTAATATCAAACCACAACTAAACACATTCACAGCAACAGTGTCCTGGGAGATAACCTTTAAAACGTTCAGCAAATGAATTCTTTGTTTGGCCTACATAGAAACCAAGGCAATCGTATAATTTTATTTAATAAATGCCAGTCTTATCAGCACCATATATACTGTATGTATTGTATGGTTTTAACATCGTGGTCTGTTTATTTTGACATTTTGACTGACAAAGATATGTTATTTTTTTATATTTCAGAAGTCAAATTATTGTTGAGTGTGACTCCACATTCAGTACAAACACATTTCCTTCCTCTTTTATTGGATATTCCAGGGATTTTTTTAATTTTGCTTTGATAAATACAAATTACAAGTTTGAATTAATTATTTCCTTATTACAAATCCTGTTACAAAATTAAGAATCATAGAAAATAACTTTCTTTGCTGTGAAATTGCATATCTACATTTCAAGCTTTTTCAAAACGCCTCGAGCCAAGCTGAGCTACAAAAAGCTTGATGAATCAAGCGTTCACACATCCATAATTTTTATCTCTTATGCATATCTAAAAAATGAATTTAAAAATATTTATCTGAAATTGGATAAATTTTTCAAAGACATTTAGTGCAATTAAAATTCATTATGAATGAGATGTAGAAAATACTGAAAAAAATACAAGTAAAATGGTGAAGATGAATATTAAGCTATAATGTAGTAAAAGTTGTATTTTTAATGAAATAGTCTACTACTTGTAAAACTAATTGTACTAAGAACTTAGTACTTACTTTGTAATCGTCGTATTGGTATCAATGGTTATCGGTATCAAGAATCAATCAATATTTGTATTGATACATTCCTAGTTATGACAGGTAAACCTATCTTAAGCACAATTAAATAATAAGGAAAGCAAGCCTTTAGCATAAATTAAAGTTTCAGCTATTATTACCATTTATATATTTAATTATTTAAACAAGTATTTATTGCAATAAAACCACACAGAAAAAAATTTAATTTAAATAATTAGGTAGCAAATAGCTGCAGAGCAAATTGAAATTTTATCCAGTAATTTATATTGCTCCTAAACTGAATTTTAAATGTTATTCTTTATGAGAGAAATATATAAACAATTTTTTTGGCGAGCCAACTGTTTTTTATAGGTTTGTAGGTTTGGAATTCGCCCCTAAAAATGTGTGTTTATGGATAATTCACATTACTTAATATACAGTAAGGTACGGTTTATCTGGATTAATGTGACGGGGTCCGAATCCTTATAGCTAAAAATCTGGATATTCTGAAAATAAAACAGGATATAGACAACAGTCGTGAATTGCGTTTACAATATTAGTGCTTCAAACACCTTAAAGCTAATGTACAGCGAATAGCCACAAAATATCTCACAGGTATTTGATATGTAAAAAAATTTTAACCTGATTAAGAAATGAAAAGTCTGGAATTAACAAAGTAGCACTTGTTATTAGTAGGTAAGAAAAAAACACTTGAATAGAAAAAGATAACTTATTTGGGGTGATACTCTTCACATCATACTCCACACAATCGTCATTAGCAACAGTTTCTGAGAACAACAATAATGCAGTTGCATTTGGAATTTTGAAGGTGTTCAAGATCAAACTTGTATTCTGTTTTTAAATTTTTTAACCTGATCCGGAAAAGCGGAAATCCTGATGATTCGGATCTGTATAAACTGGACTTTACTGCATTATAATACCTTGAAAAAAGTGTAGGAAATATATAAATTGAAATCAATATCAGGAATATATGTTTAGTAAGTTTACTTTTAAAGTGACAGATATAACTGAGTATTGTTATACCTGAGTGGTGGAAGACGTGAGCACGTAGCTGGGAGGCCTGGATGAAGCCCTTGCCGCAGTATTGACATGTGTGAGGCTTGACGCCCGTGTGTGTGCGCAGGTGACGGTTCAACGTCTCTTTGGCGGCAATCTGGATATTCTGAAAATAAAACAGGATATAGACAACAGTCGTGAATTGCGTTTACAATATTAGTGCTTCAAACACCTTAAAGCTAATGTACAGCGAATAGCCACAAAATATCTCACAGGTATTTGATATGTAAAAAAATTTTAACCTGATTAAGAAATGAAAAGTCTGGAATTAACAAAGTAGCACTTGTTATTAGTAGGTAAGAAAAAAACACTTGAATAGAAAAAGATAACTTATTTGGGGTGATACTCTTCACATCATACTCCACACAATCGTCATTAGCAACAGTTTCTGAGAACAACAATAATGCAGTTGCATTTGGAATTTTGAAGGTGTTCAAGATCAAACTTGTATTCTGTTTTTAAATTTTTTAACCTGATCCGGAAAAGCGGAAATCCTGATGATTCGGATCTGTATAAACTGGACTTTACTGCATTATAATACCTTGAAAAAAGTGTAGGAAATATATAAATTGAAATCAATATCAGGAATATATGTTTAGTAAGTTTACTTTTAAAGTGACAGATATAACTGAGTATTGTTATACCTGAGTGGTGGAAGACGTGAGCACGTAGCTGGGAGGCCTGGATGAAGCCCTTGCCGCAGTATTGACATGTGTGAGGCTTGACGCCCGTGTGTGTGCGCAGGTGACGGTTCAACGTCTCTTTGGCGGCGAACCTCGCAAAACACTACATCAACACAGCAAAACAACTCACCAATCCATTGGATTTGTTTATTCAAGTTTTTATTTAATTTTAATTAAGTTGCCAATTATTTTAGTACCATTGATTTAATATCAGTTGTTTGTTTGTTACAATTTAATATTTTTTATTTTTAATACTTTGCATTTGAATCAAGATGACAAAATACAAGAAACCAATAATAGAAAAAAAATTAATTGGAATTATTATAAGTCTTCAAAATCTTTTTCTTACTTTAATTAAGGCATAAAGCAGCTAAATGTCAGTTTGGCTCTCTGACTCAATGTAAATATGAAAAATTCCAATTGAGCTACTGAAAATATATTAATTTGTGTAGTTACATCTTTTATAATTTTTTCTACATCATTGATAATTTCTTAATTCAATTATGTTCTTTAGAGATCAAAACCTAAGACCTACTACAAAAGAAGATTTAAATATTATGCTGTTTATTCACAAAATATTCAGAAATTTGATTATTATCTTTATATGTATATATTTCCTTTATGTGATGCCAAACTACTCATCCGATTGCCATGAAATTTTATGAAGATATGCTCTATATGTTCCCGGGAAGGTTTTAGAGAATTAAATTTTGAAAAGTCCATAAGTTTCCGTAAGTATGGTCATTTTTAAATGTTAACCTTATTAGGACTAAGTTTGTTTACAAATTTTCTAAAATCAAAACTTTATTTTTTTTAACTTACAGCCATTGGTTTACTTTCCATTAGCAATATGGTTTACTAACCAATGCCATGTGAATCATTCAAAATTGTAAAACTATGAAGTAAAATATGTTCTGTAAACAATGAACAGCTTTATTCGTCAAGTTAATAGTAACGGTTTTTGGGGATTATGTATTTATATTTTATATTTTCTGACTGATTAAAATTTACATGTTTAAATACATGGTTAATCGTTGACCAAAAAAGTATAATTACAGTGTTTATACATATTAAGTTAAGTACATATTAAGTATTATAATTATTAGTTGTTGTATATATTTCCTAGCTGACCAGGCGAACTTCGTAACGCCTAACAGTAAATAATGTTTTTATAGGAATGATATACAATAGCTGATTATTATAATAAACACAACATGTATAAACATTGTACTTAAAAACATATAAAACAACATATCAACACAAAATAAAATAAAAATAAAAAAAAATAAAATTAAAAATAGAGCTAAATATTAACTTATACATACATTATGAATAATTTTTAATTAATAAAAGACCAAGTAAGGTAATTATGAAACATGAAACTAAAGCTTTTTATGATTTCTTAATACTTATTTATATAATATGTTTTTATTTAATACCGCGTTAAAAAACAACATTTATTATAATACACTTTTCCCGTTGTTTCCTACTTTTTCATCAGGCCTGAAAACTGTTTAGGAAGAAAAATATGGTAGTTGTATAACATATTAACATAAGGCATGTTAAGAACATTACAAACACATCAGTCTGAGTAATTGACATAACATAACCTAAACCCAAACAAAAAACGTAACAATATTATGTATAAAAAATAGGAAATTATAATAAAGATAAATTAAACATTGTACTTATTTTTTTATTAGTACAGTATAAACATGACTCAGACAGAAAAAAAAAAAAATTCGAATTATAAAAAGAATTGCAAGTGGTTGAAATAAGCATCAAACATCTTTATTTAACATTTATAGTTTTAGGTTAATGAATATTATATAAATTAAAATCCTAATTTTTGTTAAATGTCAATATTTATATTCCGAAATACCAGCTTTTTATGATTTCAATTTATCCTTACTTATTTATGATTTATGTTTAGGTTCGCTTTGAAGATCATACACACGAGCACATGACGAAGTCACAAATGCCAACACGAAACAAAACATTGAATATAAATTCACTTACATAAGTACACTCATACGGTCTTTCTCCCGTGTGTTTCCTCCTATGCTTCTTCAGCGCTCCTTGAGAAGGGAACTGTTTAGGACAGAAGTCACATGGCCATGGTTTATCCCCTGAAACATTTTCTTCATATAATATTGCTATATTCACACATAAAACATTTACACAGCCTAAGTGTAATAGATTTAGTTGGTAAATAAGGTAGTTGAGGAATTGATCTATTTATTATCGAAAAAATTTCAAGATAACAGCTAAAGAAGGTGCAAAATTTTATAAAATTTAGACATGTAGTCTGGAATGCATATATGTAAAGATAAAAAATTAGGAAAATTAAATTATAGTATAAATTAAATTTAGAATTTTCAAAATGATACTGAAAATATTGTTAATGACTGATGGCAATAATTATAGGTTTTTGATGTCTAGTTTCTTTGAAGATAGACATTATCTCAGAAACCACTCATGAAAAACATTCCAAATAAGTATTAAACGTTAATTGCTATAATGTCGTAAAAAGGAAGGGTTAGGTTACCATCAAGGAGGCCTGGGATGTGAGTTCGCCTGTGTATTGTCAGCATCTGCAGCCCCACAAACTCTTGGTTGCACTCCTCACAAGTGTATTTCTTCTTACGTTTGGTTTGCCCAGCATGTGCTCGCAGATGTTCTCTCAGGTTGTCCTTGCGGTTAAACACACGACCGCATACCTAACATTGTACAACATTGTATAAGCCTTCACAGTTTAATTAAATTAAATATTTTAATAACAATGTTAAAATCTGAGTTTTGTAATTGTAGTAATATTTATTTACCTTGCTTTCATTATTCCGTGCAAGCTTACCTGGCATGGAAAAGAGGGTCTCTTCGACCCATCACACCCTGTCTGGTAGTTATGCCTGATGAGATGGTACTTGCGGCTGAACTCAGTATTGCAAACAGGACATGATACTGGTTTTAATCCTGAAATAAAATTCATTCCTCTCGTCAAATATACATACAGTAGAACTTGGATAATTCGAACCTCAAGGGACCAGAAAAAAAATTCGAATTATCCAAAAATTCGAATTAGAAAAGTTTATGCAAGTGGTTGAAATATACAATCAAACATCATGTTTTAACATTGTATATTAAAAAAGTTAGGTTAATGAAGATATTATTGATTAAAAATCCTAATTTTTGTTAAATGTCAATAATGAGTTTGGAGGGATCCCGAAACTAGCTATTACAAACTTTTTCAAACCCCTTCTCTACCTCCTTGATCGCCACTATTTATTCTTGCAACATCAGAGATTTGTAGGTTCGCTTTGACGAAGCCATCATACACACGACGTGTTAACATGAAAGCAGACGACGAATATCGGAACAAACCACCACCTATGATACACACAGATTTCAATGTTGTGATTTATGAGCAGTAGTGAAGCTAGTGGGGTGGCACGTTGATCTAGCTAAAAATAGTCTGAGGACAGGAAGCCCGGACGTTGTTTCCTGGAAAATCGCACACAATGACTTGTTCACTCATACACACACTGTAGATTTCCGCTGTAAAAACTTTGAATTATCCAAAAAATTAACCAGGATATTTTAACATTGTTTTCATATAAAATTCTAGGGACCAAGACAAAATTTTGAAATAAAGAAGATTTTGAATTACAGAAGTTCGAATTATCCAGGTTCCACTGTATTATATATGTGAAGGTTTTTTTATTAACATAATTTAAATAATTAATGTTATTTTAATAGTTTTTAATGATTTATTAAATTACTAGCTAACCCGGCGAACTTCATAACGCCTAACAGTAAATACATGTGATTTTCAAGATTGACCATGTTCTGAAGGTTCCATGTTCATTACGGTACCCAGTAGTTAACAACAGCTCTTCAATTTCATCCTTCTCCATTATCACCTATACAAGAGTACTACTTTCAATTATTAAAATACTAACTTTACAACTGACATAAATGCCTTTGATTTTTCTCACATTACTTCCCAATATACTCAGTATCAATGTACACACTACGATGAAATCTGCTGTAAGAATTCTTCATTAAATGCAAATATTATATACAAAATCACTTTCACTATGAATTACCGTACAATACACCACAAAAACCTTTTTACTAATCATACAATACTTTTTACACATAACCGCGACTAAAAATTATAGCTCTGTATCTGATTTTTTATGTTGCGTGCATTTACTAAAACATCTTCTTGTATGTTTGAATAACCCTTCATTATGCCTTGGATTATGGTTTTAAATTATTATGATTTCAATTAAAACCTCCTCGTATTAACTATATCCTTTACTTATTGTCTCGTTCGCACAATTATTCAGCAATTGTACTAAGTGATGAGAGTACAAGTAAATGATTTTTAAAAGATTATTTCAATAAATATTTGTAACTGTGTGTAAATTGGCAATAAATGTGCCAAGTCAAATAAAGGAATCATTTTAAAACAAACTAAATCTTGATGAAGCGCCCGTACTGGTTTCTAGGCGTACCTCTTAGAACATGTGAAAAAGTATAGTACAGTAAACCCTCTCATATCCGGATCTCTCATATCCGGACGTGATTTTGAAAGCATGCAAAAATTTAAAATTACTCTAGGAGGTCAATGTTTGTTAAACCAGTTGTCACGAATGATGTTTGTAGGCCGGTTAGTAGCGCGCCGATCGCCGAACGCGGGGTTGAAGCCATGTTGACAGCGGTAATGTTCAAAAGCGGAATGGGGAAACGATGAGTCACCCTAGTCCCGAGTGCCTGAGTCTCTAGCGCTACTGTCTGTATTCTGTGCTATCTGGTGCAAGGTCACTGACTTACGAAACAATAAACCTCCCCACCACACCTGTCCGTACCCACCCCAATAGCCAAGCAAACGCATCACGTGTACTGTAGTGGTAGTGACAACACCTGCCTCCGTGGTCAGTATCGTCTTAATTTTGCTTCAGTGACCTTGAGTTTCTTGTAACGGTTCGTTTTAGTTTTGGGTAGGAATAAGTTATACTGGCCGGAAAAAGAAAAAGGGTTGTCATTACAATAGAGGAAAAATTGTATTACTCTAGGACTGTACCACTTTGTACTGTATTACGTGATTTTTTTGAGTTTTGATATTATTAGAGTGGTTTTTTATTTTATATCCGGATGTTTTATTCCCCTCTCATATCCGGATTTTTTGCTATCCGGATCGGCCGTCGCCACATTAGTCCAGATATGAGAGGGTTTACTGTAATAATTATTTTTTTAGCTAATTGTGAATATATACACCGTAAACAACTTAAAGAAATCAAAACTATTATTTATGAAGTTATTGTTAAATCTATCAAGCTAATAATGACTCACAGTCACAGTTAAAAAACGCTCAATTTTAATTCAGACAGGGAGGCCTCAGGCATCGGACGGAAATTTAGTTATTAATGGGTTAAACAGTTTTGTGATTTCACTTAAAAAGTTTGGGTAAGAAGAAAAAAGTCATATCATCAAACAGACATATCTTTATCTATATCCTTAACAGCTATATTTTCTCATTTTAATATTTAATAAGAAACATCATATCTTGTAAACTGTTATTGTTAGAAGAAGTATTGTATAAACATCTAGTATGCTTTTTGATTTTTCTGGTTTGTCTTTCCATTTTATAAAAGAGAACATGCAAAATCAAAGATATTTCACGATAGTCACCAGTGTGAGTGTACATGTGACGAGCGAGGGTGCCCTTGTCTGGACACCTGGCGTCACACTCGGGACACTTGTACGACTCTCCCTCGTTGTGAATGACCCTTCGATGTCTCTCCAGTGACGACTTGAGTCTGAACAGCTTCTGGCATTCTGCACATTCAAACTCGCCCCCCTGCAAGTGATCACAATACAGTCTCTGGTACATTCAGTAATCTGGTGCTGTGTTCCCTCTCATGAACCAGTACATTTTATGTCTAGACTTAAAATTAGACATTTAGGCCAGATTTTACCAAAGTCAGGTATGCTTTTGATAATCCTCTGTTAAAACTAACCGACCATTTAAACCATAGCTAAGCAAATCTAATTCCACCAACAACAAAAAACATACTAATGCTGATATCTTAAATGGAAGTTTAATCAAGGTGGGCAATGAACTGTCATGGCACTGGACATGATATGAATAATTTAACATAACCCAAAAATACTTCAGCGTATATAAAGAAAGTACTTTTATGAACAAAAGAAAAAGGAATCTAATAAAGTTGGCGAAAAAAAAAAACTTTTGGCGTAGTTGATTGTATTGTATTGTTAGTATAGGTTGGTCAGGCTAACCTGTGAAATATAGAAGGCCGTGAGACTTTCCGTTCAGCTCGTCAGCTGGCTTTGTGAACTTTTCATATAATTTCAATGACTATTTTATTTTTGTTAGTGGGGTGATGAAAACTTGAGGTTTTGTTCCTATTTTAAATGGACTTTTAAGTGGTATAAGTGGATGTAGCTTAAGATTTTCTTGTAAGCACAAATGTTGGAAACTTTGAAAATTTTGGAATTTTATTTTTAGCGAATTTCCCATAGGGAAGAAGCTATTACCGTAGGTCTTATGGCGAGACTTAAGCCGGGGACCATGTTATTTTTTCTTCTTTAGGTGCCCAGACACCAAAAATAATAGTCGTTAAAATTTTTATTTATATATATATTAATATTCATATTCATTAATTATATATATATATATATATATATATATATATATATTCACATATATAATAATGACATATATATATATATATGTCTGTGAACACGATAACTTTCGTAAAAAAGGTCCGAACAAGACCAAATTTGGTAGAGACTTGTATTCCCACATTTGCTCCTATGTAAAAAAATATGTCATTAAATCCTGTGAGCATTTTTTTTTCATTAACACGTTCACGGCTAAGTCTATTTTTCGAAACTCTGTTCACCATCCTGAAATATAAAACTAAACGAAATTATTATTTTTTTACTTTATTTATGCTAGTAAATATTTCTTTTTGACTCTCTCAGCTGTTGAAGGTGTGAGAATAGCCGCCTGCTTCCGTGGACACATATGCTGCCACCAGCATCTGGGATTAGGTTTGCACTGTCGAAAAGTGAAGTTGTGTATCCTTATAATTTTGAAGTGTTTGTTCATGTTCCTTTTATTGTTTTTTACACTAATACAAAAAAGAAATAGCTACAGAAAATATAAAAATACAAAAAAAACACGTAGACACAAAAAGTCATGTGGACACATTTTCTGCCAAGAGTTGATAAAACACATAAAAACAAGTCAAGTCATAAAAACAAATTTGGTGACAATACAAATCAAAACATCTGTTTATAACCGTTTGATAGTTGTTGAAGATGGTGGTGAACAATATCTGATTGAGGTTTTGCTTAGATATTTATTTTATATATGTAATAAATGAAAAATGATCAAAATAGCAAACAATTTGTAAATAATAAAGGGTGAAATATCTGTGTGAAATAACAACTGAGATTGGCTAAAACACCTTAAACGACATATATTCATAGCAGTCACCGTGGCTGAGGATTCACGAACGTAAGGTAATGAGATCGATCCCCGTCAGAAGTAAGCTACAGTTTTGTTCAGAGTTTATGCAAGTTACTAAAAAGTGTTCATGCTATATTAATTAAGGTGTATTAAATCGGTTTTATTTAAACCATATCAACTGTGTTTACATTGAGTAATAAATGTGTTTTAATTTTGCTAATTAACTTGGGTAATACATGTCTTATTTTATCCAAGCAAAGCTCAGTACTATATTTATTAAATATTAAGGTGTGAAGATGATTCAATGCAACCAATTAATGATGGTCAATCCATCATAAAAACAAAGTCATAAAAATAATTTTGTACAGTTTTTTGTATGAAATATTAAATTAATATATATACTCATTACATTGTTTTTTAGGCTTTTTTGGCCGGTTGTCTGACTTACTGATGAGCATTTCCGGGGCAGCACCGTCCAAGACATGATAACATGATATACAATGTACTATTGACTAGTGCTGGCACAAGTTTTAAAGTTCTAGCTCTTGTCCTGTAGCAGTAATATGAGATAACAACATACACTACTAGATGCCAGCAAATGCGTCCATCAGGATGGGGAACAGGTACCTCCGTGGACTCAAATGCGTCCAAGTAGCCGTGAACTTGTTAATTGTTTGGGTTTACAATTCATGGCTTGTTAGAAGTGTTGATGTTATGTATTTCCGATCTTATTAATTGAATTTAAACTAATACATGTTTTACTTGATCATCAAATGTAAGAATCATTTAATTATATCTCTGACCATGTGAGCAGTCTCAATGTCCTCCCCACAGCAATGGCAACGTCCTTCTTCAAAAATGTAAGGGTCCTTCACATCCATAGCCTCGATAGCGACTTGATCACCTGTCAACAAACCAATTTGAATAGATTATTGAAAAAACTTCAGAGGAATTACATATGCCAAGATACTAATCCTAACTTAAAATTGCTGATAATCCACAGATGATGAATTAATAGACAGATGTAATTAGACAGTGTTTTGCTGATTGTGTGTAGAGCGGAGAGTGTGTAGATATAAAAAACCTATTCAACATTATTTTTAATGGTTTGAAAAGTGTTTTTAAACATAAGCCACTGCCATAAGAAATTGATATCTGGTCATTCTTTCTATGAGGCTAATCCTAACTCATCTGTTAGGATACACAGATTTGCTAGTATATGTTCACAAATATTGTAGTATATGTAACACACAAAATCTGTTGTGCCAAAATCTGTCACACAATATCTGTTTTTTATCTGATCCTTGTAAGTTTATCATTTTTTGTCATTAGACAAAAAAGGATAAACAAAGAGACATAAAGTTAGCTTAACGCTATCTTATACTTCACTTGTCATTTATTGGGTTACTTGTCTAAAGCTCTTAGATTTTATATATTTTTCATCATCTTTTATTTTATTAGATAGATAAAGATATTAGAACTTCTTTAATACCATAGAAAACCTTTTAATGTGAGTAAGGGTGTTTATAGTTGAACCTTACAGTTACGTAATGTAACAAAACACATATCTAATGTAATTTTTTTAAACCAATTTAGGACCTCGATGTAAGAAGAATATATTTGTGAATGTTGTTTGACTGGACTTGAATAGTTTGTTACCTCTTTTAGGGCCATTATTTTTTTTTTAATGTTGATGCTTACATTTTTGTTGTTGATTACATTACAAAGGTTCAGTTGAATAAGGTGACGGCAAAAAGTCTTTATTTATTAAGTTTGATTAATGTATTTAATTTACCAATAAAATAATAAATAATAAAGATAAAAGCATGATTTTCATACCATTTTATTTGTAATTACGTTTACTTTAAGAGAAATGTGTCATTTATAAAAGCACAACTAAAAGTAATTATAAATGTTTTTTAAATACATAATATTTATATTAAAATTTTTTTTAAATCTATATACTAGGCCTATAGCTCAAAAGCTAGAAACATTTTACTGTTGAAAAATTGCTCAGTCTCTTTGTTAGATATTTTACTTATAAGTTAAAAAGTTTGATTTAGTTACAGTGAAATTTATAAAAGATATAAAATATCGTAGTGAAATCCATAAATTTAATTTAATTTATACTGTAATTTCATTACTGTTTTTATTTTTATTTTACAGAGATCAAACTTCAAGATTACCTTCAAGAGTTCCTTCCAGTATCTGGTTAAGGTTGAGTTGTTTATTGTATATGGGTACGTTGGGTACATATCCATCCGAGTCCTCAGCTGATTCCTTGCCCTTATGAGACGTATTCTTACGACAACTTGTCTCATGGCGATGCAACCCCTGGTATCAAGTGACAAAAACATTATAAGAATGATCTGAATGAAGTTATACTTAGATGTGTACTACTACAGTTAATTTTGTTATTTTACATCTGTCAAAGCTAGTGGCATTTTTAGTGAATTTCCTATAAGAATAACAGAGTTGTCATAACAAGACCTACACCCGGGACCAATTTTTTTTGTCTTGTGTCCCCAGATGCCAAAAACACTGTTCGTTCAATATGTATAAAGTAAAAAATGAAAATATTAAATTTTCATCACTATTTTGCACTTCTGCATCATTAAAGATTTATAGAAAATTAAAATTAATTAAACATAACACATGATTGGAAAAATATAAAAAATAATTTTGATCTAGCTGGTTATCTTGACATTAAAACCTTTTGATGGTCTTGTTCTATACATATACACACATATGTATTATTCAGTGTTCGGTAGTAACATACTTGCTGCCATGACAAAATATAAACCTGAACCTAAAAGAATAAATATCAAGAAAATATTCTAAACTCAATATTTAGCATTAATTCACAGTTAGATAAATTTGAAAACTTATATCATTATTAGGCCTAAAATTTGTTATACATGAAGAAAACTTTTTAATATAGTTTAATCGTGAAATAAGTTTCAAATCAATGATCAAAGTAAACAAACTAATATTGGTATTTATTTGATAGGTAATGGTTATTTCTTTCTATTAAATCACTTTTATAGAACCCATAATCTGAAGAACTTTACATTGCAACAATCTGGGTTTTTGAGAGCTCATTATTAGCGATTTCCCACAGGGAAGAAGCTTTTCCGTAGGTCTCATGGCAAGACTTAAGCCCCGGACTATGTTATTTTTTTAAATTTAATTAATTTTTTTAGTAAACAAAACTTTTGCAAAAGGCAATGAAAATAGGTTTCATAAATGTGGGTGCTCTTTTTCATGGAGAAGCAGTACAAAATAACATTATTCAGCATTACAGAAAGACAGACATAGAGATTAAGATAAGACATTTCAGCTTTTCTGGGGTTTAATAAACTGTAAAAATAACCAAAACTTTCATAATTCTAAGCAATGTACAGACAAAACTATAATTTTATTTATTACTCTTGCACGGCTGCACGCGCTGACATGATGATGGTAGCATTACCCCCACTACCTATCATGCCATGCCCAAATGGCAGCTACTTTGAGGACCACCCTCGTAACACATGTTTCTCTTTTAACCATTAATTAATAATTTAATAATCAACGCTATCATGAATTTCCAAAACTCTGGTAATAGTAAAACTACAAGCTAGGCTAGGCTACAGTCCACTTGAGTTCTATATTTTACAAATGAAGAAAACACAAAAGATCTGTTTTTTATCTGGTTGATTATTGCACAAATAAGCCATAAAAAGTACCAATGAGTGTAACCACAAATATAATGAAACAGTCAAACTAAATGTATTCCCTATTTATTCTCATTATTACATCATATTTATGACAAAAATAACTGAACTCAACAATAACAAACAGACGACAGTAACATTGCGAATCAACAGCTGATTTGATACCTCACTCTAAACTATCTTAGTATCTCTCGTGTTGGTTGGAAAAACATGAATTCAGCTGAAATTACTCCTTGTGATGTCCACAATATCCTGAAAACCATGATGGGTCGACATCACGTGTGACTTGTATGTCGAACCGCCCTGCAGACGGCATTTGGCTCACGTTCGATGTACGTGAAACTGCATTGAAGTTAACCCTTCACACAGACAAAAGAAAGCTGGCAGAGGTGAGGTCCTCCACTCAAGGTAATTTGGAAAGGGGTAGTTTTCTGCCTAATGATGAGCTTTTGTCAGTTTTCAAGGGGTCTTCATTTGGAAGATTCCTGATTCTCCAGGAAAGAGAAGTTTTCAGGGGTGAGCAAAAAGCCGCTATGGCTGAATTGCCTTGGGAGAAATCTGCCTCTTTGAATGAATAAATGAGGCAAAAAAAGAGGACTACACCTAAATATCTTAATATTAAAGGTCTTTTTGTATTGAAGCAATGAGATATACATGGACCACGAATAGATTTTATTTATTAATTTGTTTACACAGTGCTTCATTATGTACCAATTTCAGTACTGCCAACCATTAACCAATACATTAAACACATCTGCTCTGTGGTCTTAAAGACCCAAGCAACTCAGCAAGCATGCCCAATTCAATATAAAAGTGAGCTAGAATGGCCTTCATAAACCTACCATGCCTAGGTTTTGTTTGCAATACAAAGTTTGGTTTTTGTAGCTTAAATAGTTCTTGAGGTATTAAGATTTTTGTAACAAATACAAAATGACGGCTAGCGACAAAAGTCTTTTTGACTATGTTTATTGGATATTTTTGTTTGTTTTGACGAGTACTATCATCCCTTGAAGTTTGTATATATAAAGTTGTGTGTGTGTATATATTTTTTAAAAAATGTGTAGTAGTGCGCTGAATGAATGTCTTAATTTGCTAATTTTCGTTTTAATACAAAACGTTTTCAAGCAATGAAGTAATAATAATTGTGAACATGAAAACAAAAAATAAATAAATTCGAAGGGAAGTTTACAATACAAATTTTGAAATCATGTGGTTTTTAGGCAGTTGAGTTGAATCATTTATTTAGATAAGTAATCATCTATATAAATCAAATTTGAGTTTTGTCTGTACATTGCTCAGAATTATATATTTATAAAATTTTTAACGACTATTGATTTTGGCCTCTGGGCACCTCAAAACAAAAAAATACCATGGTCCCGGGCTCAAGTCTTGCCATGAGACCTACGGTAATAGCTTCTACCCTGTGGGAAATTCACTAAAATGTTGTGGGCTGAGAGTGAACTAGCCTACATTTTGTTTGGGACTTAAAGTGTTAAATGGCATGAAGGTATTGCCAACACTCCCTTGATTATATTAGTGCTAAGAAAAACCATTAGACACATTAAATTGTTTTTACTTACAGTTAAGGTTGCGAATTCTCTTGGGCACATTTCACATTTGAATTTTGTAATCTCATCCTGAGATACATTGGACTTAGGACGTCGACCACGTCTGCGTTTGCCTGCAACTGTTTTATTAGAGGCTATTAATGGACAGGATATATTGTTTAAAAAAAACTTTACTAGCATTCATCATAAGAGTTGAGAGCATGAGCTCAACCATAAAAAGTTTAACAACACATTACAACATTATGTCACGATCATTAAAAAAAGCAGTGGAACTTAAATAATTTTAACACATGAGATCAATAATAAATTAAAACTAATGAGCTGTACAAACTGATCAAGTTATTTTTTTCCCAACTGTGGATTATTTGAAGGTACCTTATACCATTATACCAGTTTGTCAGGATTATTATAATAGGCTATTTTGGTTTAGTTTACTATTCTAAATCTGCTAGATAGTTATCATTTTGTTAATATGTATAATATTATCATTATTTATCTATTAACATCTTATTGATACTGTATAAATGTTAACAAAATGATGATCTACTGAAAAATCTATGTTCAACTCAAGACTGAAAATTTCGGTTAAGGTTTTGTCTCGGACAATCAGTCTTGTCTCTGGGTTTGTTCACAGATATATCCACTCTCAACTCAATTTTGATGTAAACAATAGGCTAACTTTCTCCATAAACTATGTACAGATGGTGTCATTAGTCTGTGCTCGTGGCTTTTATAACTTTTAACTTTATAACGTTTAAGGAATATAAGTATTACTTTTTCAGTCAGGTAACCTACATTGTTTATTTCAGCTGAAAATCTTGTACACGAGCATAATGGATTGAGAAAGTCCAACCTTTACATTTATAGAACAGCTAGTAGCATCAGAGCCGCGCACACTTACTAATGACACTCTCTGTATAAGGGAAGGAAGTAAAAACTGTACTTGTCTAGTTTTTTTTTTCTAACCATCTTGTCTTATTTTTATTTTCCTTTATTCTGGGAGTTTAAAACATGAACGAATAAACACTATACAGAAAATAAAAAATATGACAAAAAGAGAGGAAAGGAAGATCAGGATAACAAAGGAATAATACAGAAAATATTGTCAATCAGAAGTATTTTATCCTAATAATGCAAACTTACAATTCCTACTAAAATGAAAATGGGGAGTGGAATAAAAGGGAATTATAATTGGGTAAGATGTTGGATTTTATTGCAATTAAGAATCATTGTGTATGGCACAGTTTAAGAGTATTACTTTTCTGTTTGAATTTAGTGGAATCCGAAATAAATTTCACTTGTTGATTTTGTGTCTTTTTTAACCCAATAACGGGTTTTTATAATAAATAACTTATAAATTCAGTTTTTTTCGAAATATTTAATGTTTGTGACAAGAAAAGTAGATTCAAGGGAAAAAATCATTTATTAAACCTATTTTAAGTGACCAAATTGGAGGTGAACTTACATTTTTCCATCTTCTGCACAATTTCAGGATTTTCAAGAGTTTTACTTATGTAAGCTACACTTATTTTACACTGTTGACTATATCTTACTTCACAAAGAAACAAACACCTTCTTTTTACACTATGTATACACTTTGATATTGGTATCCTTAAAAGTTGGGCTGAGTGTGGTAGGTCTTGAAGCATGGTACTACACATAGGCCTACGTCGCACGGCTTACACTGGTATCTTGATTCCTTGCGTTTATTGTGCTGGCTGCATACTGCACATCTTCGCATTGGGAATTGTTTCTTTACTGTTGCTTCAACATAATCGGGAAAATGACGCTGAACTAATCTGAGAGGAACCTCTTCATTTGAAGGCCGGCTTCTCTTTGCTCTTTGGGTTTCACCCATGATGCACACTTGTTTCCAGTCGTCTATAACGTCGCTTACATAAATAAAAGAGCAAGAAAACAGTTCATAAGTGAATGCTAACACATTTTAGCGGTGATCAAACGAACTACGATGATACATCACGACAGAGAACAACAAAAACATTGTTTTATTTGAGAATGATATGTCACACTAAAGGCTATTTTTTAGCACTTTATAGCTAATGACATATGTCGGCAAAAACCTTGAAGAAGTTAGGCAATTCTGTTTAGGCAATATTGTTTTAGAAAAATGTAGCCTAAATGTTCACTGTGTTTACCATTACTGTGGTTTTTGGTTATCCATAGTCATCCAACCGGTTTTACCCCTTTTTGGAACATAAGAATTCACTTATCGTCTTTTAACCTATTCCCGTCTAATGACGTACATTGTATGTCAGCATATTTCGCTAGACAGATGTCTAATGACATGAGCCGTGCGTCCCGCGGCACGTGATGGTTATGAGCAAACAACGTGCGTTGCCTGCTTATATTTCGATGTAGTTCTTTTTTCCGCCGTTAGGTGTTCTAGTTCATTTCTCATCCGATAGATGGTGTTGGCGTCCTCTTATATCATCTTATTTAGTGTCAAATGTTCCGTATTGACAGTAAACTATTTTTTCGTTCGCACAATTCATTTAGCGATTGTATTTATTGATGATAATAGAGATATAATGATTATTATTTAAAGAGTTATCATTAACTATTTACTACTGCAGGTAACTGGAAGTATATCTGCCAAGAGAAATAAAATAAAATAAAATTTGACGAATCAAAAGTAACTACTTGTTTCTAAGTCTACAGCTTGGAACTGGTGAAAAAGTACAGTAATAATTTTTTTTCTTGCTAAAAGTGATTGTATACGCAGTTAAAGAGTATAAGGAACAGGGCAAAGAAATCAAAACATATAATTAATTCATGAAGTTACTGTTAATTCTTTCACACTAATAGTGACGCACGGTCGTAGTGAACGAGGCTCGATTTTCGTTCAGCCCGGGTGGCCTCAGCCGTCGACCGTTCTGCCCGACAGGAATGGGTTAAAGTAATAAAGAAAACCTGTTAGCCTATACAAAGTTGTACCATCGTCTCATAAACATTACGTATGCGGTTGTAGCAGTATGCTCCAGATAGCATAGGACAATGTCTAGCTACACTCACAGTGCATCACAATAGACTTCATTCTTGGTCCAACTCCTTTCATCATTACTTTTCAGCGAACTACTTTTCAAACATTTGAGTTCATCTCCAGCAATGACTATGTAAAAAGTAGGCCTACAGACAGCACTGTTTTAACATTGTTTGTTTTTATGTGTCGATGTGTGTGTCGTGTATACCGGTATTTACACACACAAATATATATAATCCGAAATAATTTAGCCAGCAAAAGTTATAAGCCTGCCAGCTTCAAATGGGCCAATAGGAGCCGAGTGACGATGTATAAGCTGAAATCTGGGGACTAACGGTAAAATAGTTTTTCTTTCTGTCGGTGGTGTTCGAGATGTAAATATCAACATTATAGTCAAGAATAATTTTAACCCTTCATTTCCTACTGAGGTCGGCCTCGTGTTAAACAATTTCGAAGACCTCTCAACCTATTAATAGCATTATCATTGAGTGTACAGAAGTGAATTCTAATAAACACACTACAATTAAGCAGGACTACTTGGAATACTGTGATGAGGTTAATTAGGGGAAAATGCTTAATCAATCAAACAAACTGAAACTGAAAAGAAAAATAAATTTTGCCTTCTAGAAGGACTCCATGAGGCTTCTGGAAAATCTCTTCACAGTGATTCAGCCAAGGTAATATTCCAATTTAAACCTACCTCCATAAACCAAAAGAATGTACATCAAGATCAAAAACAAACAAAGAAACGTTTAGGAATAAGTTTGTGGTTACAGATGCTAAAAAAACCTACAACTCTGGAAATTATGGACAAACCAGTTAGGTCTATTTCACCTAATGGATGAAAATTAATTAACTCTGTAAATCAAACCAAGGACTTAAGCACCCATACTAAAATGGAAAATAAACCTCTCTTTCATATTGCAGGAGACAGTCACGCAAGAGTTTTAGCTCAAATTCTTTACTATATAATCTTAATTTTAATAATTATTCCTGTAAGGAACTCTTTTGTAATGACACTATTATGCAGTTTGTAACTGTCTTAAATTAAATCAAATCAAATCAAATCAAATACATTTATTTCCAAAAATATAAACATACAATTTTTAAAATACATAACAGGTAACGGAAAAAAAGAAGTTCCCGCATGGGCCGATATTGGCCTGTGCGCGGGAACGAGTTCTTCAATAAATTTAAAGTGTACCTTTAAAAAAAACAAAATTTTTAAATAAAAAAAATTACAATTAACAGTAGAAATAAAAAGTACATACATTTTTTTTATTTGGGCTCTACAAACAAACGAAACCGTATAAGACACATTTTTGCTGTTTAAATGAAAAGAAAAAAAAATGAATTGAGTAAACTGATTAATCTATTGTGGCCTGCATGAGGCAGAATGTTCGGCGCGACGGCATATGTTGTAAGTGAATGAAGTAAAAATAAAGATAAAGATAAAGATAATAAAGATAAAGATAAAGATAAAAATAAAGATATTACTCTGCTTATGCCCCATTACTCAGTCTCGTCTGTCTTTTACCCAGGTGCCTCACTGCTATATGTTGTCGAACAGTTGGAGAGATTTTTGCGCTACAATCTTTCATCAAACATACTACGTTTGGTATTGTTAGAAACAACAGATTTCACTCTTTCTCTTAGTGAATGTACTATACAGCTGGAAGGTAAATGGACAAAAAATTACTTCATGAAGAGCGAAGAGCTGATCCCGAGGCTTGTTTGTTTAAGTTCCCATCGAATTGTTGTGTTCCAGATTATTGTTGATAATTAAACAGTACAGTAAACAGTATATTATTATCTATATTATATGTATTAGTGTATTACATTATTATTATTATTAATTACTACACTTCTGGAGGCCCAAGAAGTATATAGAAAACACAAATCACCAAGCAGTGAAAGTAATTGAGATTGAGGGATTCTTCCTAACATCTACATATTAAAATAAACAAATACAAATTTTTGTAAATATATTTCCGGTCTTACAAGATAAGTTCATAATACCCCCGTCGCCGCAGACCTACGTACTCAGTGAATTTCCAAATAAATAATGTAATAATAATATTATTTCAAGTTTTATCCTAAAGGTACTCAATTGACTTTTTTAAATATAATTATATTGGTAGCCCTTTTTGATGAACTAAATAGTGAAATATATACATAATCATACTGTATAAGGCATAAGGCTTAACCTATGACCAGGCTTAGTTTATATCATCTAAAACAATTAAAAAATGAATGGTAATTCATATGCGTGTGGATGTGTGTGTGTTTGAACACAATAACTATTGAAGCTTAATAACTCCAATTTAAATGTAATTTTTAAATTAATTAGAATAATAAAAAAATTGTTATTGTTCACTGTCCTATGCTTGTAAGAGCAATTAAATATTGTTATTCTTAACTAAGAATTGTCTTATCAAGGATTCTGAGTTTCTGCTAAATAGATCCTATTATATTTTCATCTAAGTAAGCAGTTTTCTAAATTGAGAAGAATATAAGCTAGTTATCTATAACCAACCTTCTTCAGGTTGAGGACTGTCTTCCACTGCCACTTCAGTAACCTCAACTTCTTCCTTAGAAATTCCATGAAGGCGTTTGCAAGCTGACTCATGCTTTTTAAGCCCCTGTAAATATGTGATTGTTATTAACCTGACAATATTATTTATCCTGGAAGAAAAAATAAACTGAACAAGATTTTGTATTAGTATTTATATTTATACCTATTTTATTATATCATGTATTTATAGAGCCAAATGTCTTTGTTCTTAAACTACATAAATTAAAATACCAGGCATCTGTGAAATGTGTGTAAAATTTGAAGTTTAACACATTCGCTGCGGATGACACAGTTCGGCGGCGGGTTTGGCTTGTGTGTGTGACGCTGATCGGTGCACGCACATACCGTATTAATTATATTATATAAATAATATATTTATATTATTCACATAACATAAATAATATGCTATTTTTATGATATATTATATTATAATATATATCAGCAGCGAACGTGTTAAATTAAGTGTACAACAAACTGTGTGTATTGTACCTACCGCTAACAAAAGTATCCAGTGAATAAACAAGAACTTATTTCAACAAACTATAGAACTCAATGGCGTATGATTAGACTGTAGCAAGTTAAAGAGCCCAAGTTGGCAAAATTATCACAGTGTTACTGTAGGTACATTAAAGTATCTTGAACGATTTATATATGTTACTTTTGGTCAGTGCTCTTTCAAGATTGAGGAAATTCAAGGCTAAAATTGAAACATAAATTATGATATCCAAGAACTATATATTTAAACTCACAAAAGCAGTATGAAACGACCGGGGGCACAAAGAGCATGAAAAAGCATCAAGAGCTTTGACCACAGTGGGAGGCAGGGACGAGAGAGTTGGAGGTGAGGAATGTTTCTTGGGGCGTCCACGGCCTCGCTTTGTAGGTGTCACAGGTACTTCCTTGACAACTGTGATGTCGGCAGGGAGCTTAACTGGTAACTCACTGCCATCGACTACTTCTGCAACTAAGCAATCAAATGAATGTGTAAATACAGACTAAATTACACGTGCTGTATTAGAGGAGGTGAATTATAAAATGAATAAATTGAACTACTGTATAACAAGTAGTACAATTAAGTCATTACTACCAACATTCATGTATAATAATAGTTTAGTTGGAACAAATATCATAACAATTGTAATTATGTAATGTAAAATTAGTAGGCCCTACTATTTTTTTTAATTTATCAGAAGAAAATGAGATATTTTGCAAATTTTAGAGGCCTTATGCAAACAGAATGTTACATCCGTATCGGAAATAATACATTTTTTTGGGGAATTTCAGCCAATTAGGTTTTACGTCAGTATAGCTCACCATAAGTTCAAATTATCCAAAATTCTAGATATGAAATTATTCTACAAGTCTAGACATGAAATTACTAACTTATTACTAGGAAAACGTCACTCAATTACTGGATGTACCAAGTATAGGACGGTCAGATTATTAAGACTGTACTATACTGAAAATAAAAAACTTTAGAATATAAACTAACCCTTTGAGTGTCACAGCCATTTCCAAGATTCTCGGGCATGAAGTTTTTTTCATAAAAAAGGAATGTTTGTCAAGAAATGGTATAAAAAATTCAATTTCAGAGATATTGTTGGAATACATTTTTTTATTTAAGACAATTAAGTTCTCTTTCTAGAGGAATATTTGATCTTACACATAAAATGTAGGAGAAAATATAAATATAGGGAAATATTATTTTCCCAAGCTAAAAAAATAGTGAAACTATAAAACTAAAACATTTTTGGGGGGTTTGGAGTTTAGTAAGTACAGTAATATAAAAAATGTTTTACATTTTATCTAAGGGGAATTTTTCACTTCCTCTAAATAGGAGTCGGTTGACACCCTGGGTCAATAAAATCTTACAAAATCTTTTTTACAATTTTTTGTAGAGTAGAGCTCATTTTACAATTTTTTGTCTAAAGCAATGCAACCAAAAGTTCAGGCCTACCATACTCTACGTGTGGGCATTGCTTCATGACTAACTTTAAATGTGAATTCCCATAAGTTTTTTTTGCACTTTTATACCTACCTATATCTCAGGAACTACTAGAGATATTTTAATAATTTTGTTTTTGTCTTGTATAAAATAAAAAAATTGACCCGGCAGATTTTGAAAATTTACTTTAGTAAATCAGTTATTTCACAATTAATTTAGTACAAAAGTTTTTTTAGAAATTTTTAATATCCATAAATAAATAAATAAACCCTGGCTTAAAATTTGCCAAAATATCAATAAATATAATAATGAAAAATTTATATTGATACCATGTATAGTTACTGAGTAAACGGTACCGAAAATTTGATAATTTAACATGGTTAAGATAGGGGTCAACCGACTCCCCCCTTTAACCTGCCGTTTTCGAGGTCACATTTGTTACACTGATGGTGAGGAGTGAGCGCCACACTCACCTTATTGTTAACGGCTTATACTTAACAAATTTCCACTTTTCAATCATACCACTTTTGTTTAATTTTTTTTAACCTTTAATTATATACAAAACTAAAAATAACTAATTTCACAATAAAATAAATTAAAAACTTTCAAACTATAAACTTTAACTTTTTCAATTAATTATTTAAAACACAGGACTTTATTTAAAAGACATTTTGCTAATACTCATTGTATTATAACAGGAACAAAAATACCCCCGTCACAGCAGACCTGCGTACTCAGCGAATTTCCACCTCAATAATATGGCAATAATAATAATACAAGTATATGACAAGATTGGTCAATCAATACCTGTTGAATAAATTAGAGTGTTTGCCTATTCTATGTAATATTAACATGGGAAAGAGTATGCAGGTTTGCCGCTGGAGGAACACTGAAGGTAGGCATTTTTACCATAAGCTATTTTTATTTTGACCATATACCAAGTTATATCAGTATCTGGATATAAATAAAGTCGTTTTCCTATTCTCCATAGGATTAACATGGGAAAGAGTATGCAGGTTTTCTGCTGTGAGGAACAAATAAACTATGATTTTTTAGTATAAACATATGGATCCAAACCACGTGAAGCTAAATACAAATTTGCATCCAAAACTATAGGTTAATAAGGGAGATATTAATTTTTCTTTTTATCTTCCATAAGATTAACATTGTAACCCTAAAATACAACTAACTGTGTTTATCTCTTTTAATATCTCGGTAACCGTTAGAGATAGAGAAAAACTTTAAGGAACTAAATTGTGTAGTTTTTTAAGCTAATTCTAATGGTGAAAGATAAAATTGAAAAATCTTTTAAATTAGTCATGAAAAACGCAAAAACCCTTAATTTTTGAGTACAAACCCCCCCTCCCAAACTACCCGTTCCCATTGACTGATATGTCTGGTTTACAAACTCGTCTGAGCAAATGTAGGAATACATGTCTCTACCAAATTTGGTCTCAATTGTACCATTTTTACGAGTTATTGTGTTCACAGACACATATATACAGGTACATATATATATATATATATATAGCCTATATACATACATATGTATTGTTATATTTACTCAATTTAACCTGATACTTATTTCATATATGGATTAGAGTGACTGATTACGCCTCTAGTTCAAGGTCCTGTCATGACCACAACAGTTATAGCTCAATTAACCAAAAGTAAATTTTCCTATCAATAACTATAACCACAACTAACCAATAATTGATTTTACCATACCTGTTCTGTAATCCTCATTGAGTGTATCCTCACTTACAGCTAAATTTTTAAAGATTCCACGACCACAATTTTTCTGTTTTAAAAGGCTTGCTGCATCATTAAGCTCTTCTTCTGTTATTTCATCAAAATCTTGTAGTATTTCTAGTTTTGTGACCAAACCACCTGAGAGATTAACAATATTTGTAAAAACATATTTTAAGCATGGATTCGTATATACATTTTTAATCACAATATTTGTCAAATATTCTGTCTATTAAAAATAAATAAGATCATTTTATTTTTTCAAAACAATTCCAATTTATAATATTCTTCATAAAACCATATAGAAAATATCTATAAACTGAATGATAATACTGATAACAGAGAAGGAGTCCACGTAATATAGTAAGTAAATGTTTTGTAAAAAACACTTGAAAATACCTTAAAATAAAAGTAAAACATATAGTCTGCTACGATTACAGTAAGGGCAGGCTATCTGCTGTTAAATATTTGTATTTACTTCCCTGGGGGAAAAAGTTAGATCATGGATATGTCTAAAGGGAATGTTTTAACTCATCTAAACAGCTAATTTGTTTATACTAAAAATTCAATAAATTAAAATACTTGCCCTGGTGGTTTCTATGGAAACCTGTTACATATTTTTCATCTTATTTTCATCTTAAAAAACACTAACTCTCCCCAAGAGCTAAGACTTATCCATGTCAAAAATTTAGTCAAACGAAAAAGCATACATATATGATTACTTATCTATCTATATAAATAAAATTAGAGTTTTGTCTGTACATTGCTCAGAATTATTTTTATATTTTTTAGTTAGTTTTACTTTTCATGCGTTAAGAGAAGCCGAACCGGTCCTATCTCAATTTTTGTCTGTTTGTCTGTGACGCTCTAGGAGGTATCTTACGCCGTCTTCTCCGAAGAAACGGGAGAACTGATTACAATGAATCTTATTTCATGTATTCTCTACATTCCAGAGAAGGTTTGTAAATGCTTAAAATCGCCCGCCGCCCCTTGAAAAGTAAATAACGAGCATTTAAAAACCCACTTTTACGCTATACTACACACATTTTTATTCAGTTTTTTTTTCAATGAATAATCTACTGGCAATAATCAGCTAGCTGTCTTTGTAGTTTAAAGATTTAATTTACAGAAAAACAGACAGCTGTCAAATCATTATTAGTTTGTTTATATTGGTCATTAAACCCATTTATTTTGAAATCATACTACTGTATAGCAAATAATAAAGCTGGGTACTGATTTCTTTTCTTTGTACTGATATGTTTAGGATTTCCCTTCTTCATTTTGGTATGATAATCTTTCTTCCTTAAACTAAGTCCTACGACCCGTACAAAGGACAGGCTTACTGCTAGTTTTATAATATAATTATATATTTTTTGTTTGACTATAATTAAATGACATTAATATTATATTACACGTGTGTGGGTGTACGCACATTGGGAATTGTGGGAAAAAATAGGGCTGCTGGTGGGGAATATTGGGCTTATGAATGGTGGGGATTTTTAAGTGGTGTCAAGTAGGGCAATTTAGTTTTTTGACTACATTACTATACACTTGTAACAAAGAACTATACAAACTGTGAAAAGAAGAAAAATTCGTCTTCGATCAACACAAACAAGCATCCACTGATCCACCCTTAACGAATTTACCAGCCAAACTGAGAAGTGAGAATTTGTGGATGGGGATGATGAAGGCGACAGCATGTTGTCAATAGGGTTGTAAACCCCACCCCGCAACGCCATCCCATTGTTTTGGTTTTGGGGCATTCCGCGAAAGCAAAGAGTAGCCGGACAGATATAGCACACGTGGCCCTTGCCAACCTTCCCAGCGAAAATTCCTTCTATTCCCCGCTGTTAACATAGGACTAGTGTTGGTCTCGGCTAAGCTTGCTCTCGACCAACTGCATTTGTCTCGTGAACCGCCTCATAGTATATAAGGCTATTGAAAAGATTTGATTCTGTTACTAACAAATTAATTGGTTGACAAATAGTACATTAATTTAATTTATGAGGCAATTTCAATGCTAGCTGAAGGGTTTGGACAGTAAATTGTTGAATAATTATGTATTTCAGACTGCAATACTTTGTATCAAGTTAATTTAGCATGTTTACATTCAATTAGTACCTAATACAAAGGTGTAATTCTCTTTAAGATAGACTTATAGATTAAACAAAATTTACCAGTGAACATTAATATCTTAGATCTATTCAATTCTGGACTTACTTGATTTATTATTCTGTCTTTTATAGGTTTTAAGCTGAGTTGTGATTGTGTTATTTATCTGTGTGCTTTCTTCTTTATCACCCTCCATTACACCTGTAAAAAATACAAAACCATTATATACAACATGTCATCATCACAAAACAATGAAAGTTTGGACCAGCAATCCCAAACAACTCTTAAAAAAATAAATTGTATTAGTGGACTAAAACATACTTTCTCCATTAAGTAAATTTAAACATGAAAATCTGCAATAAAACTATCAAACTATAGTTTTTAAGGGGTTTAAAAAAATAAAAATTAAAAAAATGAAAAAATTGCCTGGAGATACGGTGAATATACACATAGATACAAAATTTCATCTAAATAAACAGGGTAGGCTATGACTCTGTACACATCCAGACACACACACACACACATGGACAGACATTATGTCTAAACCTACTTTTTTGGATTCAGGGAACCCTAAACTGATATATCGACTCAACTCAAATTATACTAGGCTATGTATAAGGGGAGAAAGTAATAAAACATGTCTCACACAGCCTTGGAAAAATCATTGAAACCCTAATGGGTCGCTGAGATACATCCAGAACCTCTGCAATCTGAGAAACAATATCAACGATTGTGTTCTTCACCCTACTGAACCCAAAATAATTTAAGTTTAGGAAATTACTTGATTCCAAAAACGGTACTAGTTACTATTGTAATGACTACTGGAACTCTGGAAGTGGTAAGCCTTTTAATTTTAACTGTAACTTAAAATTAATTACTCTTATCTTCTTGAAATATTAAGCATAAACAAAAATACCCCCGTCACAGCAGACCTGCGTACTCAGTGAATTTCCAAATAAATAATATAATAATAATATTATATGTCAAGATTTATCAATATCTGTCCATAAATATAGGAGTTTACCTATTCATTCCCTATATGATTAACATGGGAAAAGAGTATGCAGGTTAGCTGCGATGATAAATACATAAACTATGATTTTTAAGCATAAATGGATGGATCTCAACCACATGAAGCTAAACATCATTTTTTATCCAAAAATATTGATTGATAAGTGAAATATTAATTTTTCTTTAACTTCCATAAGATTAACATTGAAGCCCCAAAATACAACGTACTGTCTTTAGATTTTGTAATATCTCTGTAACCGTTGGAGATAGAGAAAAACTTGAAGGAACTAAATTGTGTAGCTTTTTAAGCTAATTCTAATGGTGAAGGATAAAATTTAAAAAAATTTAAATTAGGCTACATATAAAAAATGCAAAAACCCAATTTTTGAGTACAAAACCCACCCAACTACCCGTTCCCATTGACCGATAAGTCAGGTTTACGAACTCGTTCGAGCAAATGTGAGCATACATGTCTCTACAAAATTTGGTCGTGATCGCACCATTTTTACGACTGTTATCGTGTCCACAGACACACACACACACGACTATTATATATTATTATTATATCAAATATTATAAATAATATATTATATATATTATTATAACGACTATTGTTTTCGGTCTCTAGGCACCTAAAGACGAAAAAATAACATGGTCCCGGGCTTACCATGAGACCTACAGTAATAACTTCTTCCCTATAGGAAATTCGCTAACAAACAATAATAATACAATAAATACTATACACTATTCTTTAAACTATCAATAAATTGCTCCACATTATATGGACACAAATCTATTAAATAATTTTTTTTTAACTTTTCCACATCTAGACGTCTATATCCACAAGGCAAAAAGTTATAGGCCTATAGTTGTTTTGACTGCTCAATAAAGTTATTAGATGAGGCCATCATAAATAAAGGAGTTTACCTATTCCCTATATGATTAACACGATCCCGAAGATGATAAGTTCACTAAATTGACGACTGATGCCTCCATCTGCCACTTCTTATTGAATTTGTAAATGTGTCGTGAATTGCGACTTTACCACTTCTAGGGATAACTATTATTCCTCGGTAACTAACAATTATTGTTAGTGTAAACTATAGTTCCCATTATTATGTGACCTTTTCAAATACCTTTGATTAAATAGGTAAAAGGGCCACAGACTGATAATTTGATACATCCTTACAGTTCCCGTTCATTTAAGAAGTTTTAGCTTATCACAAAAAAGATCTTGTTTTATATGAATTAATTTTTCTTTAACTTCCATAAGATTAACATTGAAGCCCCAAAATACAACGTACTGTCTTTAGATTTTTTAATATCTCTGTAACCGTTGGAGATAGAGAAAAACTTGAAGGAACTAAATTGTGTATCCATTAGCTAATTCTAATGGTGAAGGATAAAATTTAAAAAAATTTAAATTAGGCTACATATGAAAAATGCAAAAACCCAATTTTTGAGTACAAAACCCACCCAACTACTCGTTCCCATTGACCGATAAGTCAGGTTTACGAACTCGTTCGAGCAAATGTGAGCATACATGTCTCTACAAAATTTGGTCGTGATCGCACCATTTTTACGACTGTTATCGTGTCCACAGACACACACACACACGACTATTATATATTATTATATCAAATATTATAAATAATATATTATATATATTATTATATTATTATAACGACTATTGTTTTCGGTCTCTAGGCACCTAAAGACGAAAAAATAACATGGTCCCGGGCTTACCATGAGACCTACAGTAATAGCTTCTTCCCTATAGGAAATTCGCTAACAAACAATAATAATACAATAAATACTATACACTATACTTTAAACTATCAATAAATTCCTCCACATTATATGGACACAAATCTATTAAATAAATTTTTTTAACTTTTCCACATCTAGACGTCTATATCCACAAGGCAAAAAGTTATAGGCCTTTAGTCGTTTTGACTGCTCAATAAAGTTATTAGATGAGGCCATCATAAATAAAGGAGTTTACCTATTCCCTATTTGATTAACACGATCCCGAAGATGATAAGTTCACTAAATTGACAACTGATGCCTCCATCTACCACTTCTTATTGAATTTGTAAATGTGTCGTGAATTGCGACTTTACCACTTTTAGGGTTAACTATTATTCCTCGGTAACTAACAATTATTATTAGTGTAAACTATAGTTCCCATTATTATGTGACCTTTTCAAATACCTTTGATTAAATAGGTAAAAGGGCCACAGACTGATAATTTGATACATCCTTACAGTTCCCGTTCATTTAAGAAGTTTTAGCTTATCACAAAAAAGATCTTGTTTTATATGAAACATTAATATGCTATAGGCTTCACAATAAAAGAGGTCAAGCATTTCATAGCATGTGGGAATTTAATCCCGTCCTGGAGTTTTTTATACAAGAAATTACAAATGAGTCGGAAATTAAATTATATCCAAACAACTTTAGATTTTACAAGAAATACTTTTTTGCAATGCTGATAGAATCAGAAATTAACATTTGAGAATGGAAATTGTTTGCAACACCAAAAGAAAAGGATCATTCAATTAGATAATAATAATAATAATTATTATTATTAGGTTCAGATTATTATTAAGGCAGGGTTCAGACCAAGCAGATCATGTACTGAGCAAATTTTCAATCTGAAGTCCACATTGAAACTTCGAGCCATACGAAATCTTCCAACCATATGTACATTTGTCGATTTTAAGAAGGCGTATGATTCCATTGACCGACAATCTCTTTTTAATATACTTGAAGAAAATAATCTGGACCCAAAAACAAGACGACTCATCCGAGAAACACTGACAGATACAGCTGCTAAGGTCAAATTCAATGGTGAAGTCTCACAACCATTTATCATCAAAACCGGTGTTCGACAAGGCGATGGACTGTCCCCTCTACTTTTCAACATCGTTCTGGACAGAGTTATGAGAGAATGGGAAAAAGAAATTATGCAACGGAACGCCTGGAGACCAGTCATGCTAGGAAGACGGCAGGATAACATCAATGTCACATGTCTAGCTTTTGCCGACGATCTCGCGATCCTCTCGGCGGATGAACAAACAGCAATCCATCAGATTGAAGTTCTAAAAGAATGCGCCGAAAAAGTCGGACTGCAAATCTCTTTCTCAAAAACTGAATTCATGACTACAAAACACATCAAGACACAGATGTTGACCACAAAATACGGAGAAATAAAAAAGGTCAGTCACTTCAAATATTTAGGTGAAATTTTAGAGCCCACAGGTACAGAAAGATTGTCACAAAAAGCACGTGAGATCAAATTGCGAAAAGCGTATGGCAAAGTCGCGAATATCTATAACAAACGATATATGAACATTAACACAAAAATTCGGCACTATACGACTGTCGTCAAACCCGAAACACTCTATGCTAGTGAGACTCTAAACCTAAACTGCAAAGGGGATTTGGAAAATATCAAGAAAGCGGAAAGAAAGATCATTCGGAAAATTCTTGGGCCTAAAATTACGGACGAGGGATACCGTCTCCAATCGCATACAATCACGGAAAATTACTCCAACATCGAAGTTGATTTCCGCAAAAGACGACTGAGGTTTTATGGTCATGGTATGAGGCTGTCTGACAACCGACTGACGAAGAAAATCTTGATGTACCTACAGAAAATAAAAACAACAACAGTTTGGATTGCACAAGTCCAGACAGATCTCAGAAATGCCGGCATCACACCCACAGACATTGCAGATCGGAAAATTTTCAGACACAAAATCCACAGCTGGGAAGTTGCACCGGAAGATACACCGAAAAGACCTAGGGGAAAATGGACAGAAGAGCGTCGCACCAAACACAGCGAGATGATGAAAGATTTCTGGAGGAAAAAGAAAAGCAACAGATCATGATTTGTTTTATGTGATCCTCTATGGGTCTAAACAAATTAAATAAATAAATAAATAATAATAATAATAATAATATCTTTATTGTAGTTGACAATATAAATTGCATTACCAAAGTCATTTCATTAAGATTATAGATAATATTTGTAGAAATTTAAAACAAAACAAGGTTTGACACCAGTGCTGAAATTTAATTCGCGGAAATCCCTAAAATTTAGTTTTCCCAGCGGTTCATCATGAATTCATCAACAGAGTACACAACTTTAGACACCAATAGGCGTTTCAAACGAGCTTTGAATTTAATTTGGTTGCCAGACTGCTTTTTGCCTTCAGGAAGCTTATTAAGGAATTTGATCCCTAGCTGAGATGGTAATTGCTCAAAAGCTACAGTTCTGTGTTACTGGGATCGATAAGTATCCCTTCCGAAAAGAGGATTTTATCACCTGCACAGTTTGGTTATACTAAAAGCAATTCTACAGTCGATGCAATGAATAGTATAATATCGTCAATCGTTGAATCACTGGATTCTAAAAAAATAGGCAACGGGTATTTTCTTTGATTTTACAAAGGACTTCGACCTCATCGACCATTCAGTGTTGCTTTCCAAACTGTGGAATTTGGGTGTGAGAGGTCTCAGTTACTCTTGGATTGACTGCTATCTAACGGGCAGAAGTCAAGTTGTCCATATTTCCTATGTTGATTCCCGTAGGTTTTTTCACAGAGTACAGTCTTCTTCAAAAACTATATGTATGGGTGTTCCGTCCTTGGCCCTATTCTATTTATACTTTTCATAAACGATCTTCCTGGCTGTATTTCTAATTCGAAAATCAGCTTATTTGCCGATGATACCACTTTCGTTGTAGATGCTAATAACAGTTCTAGCCTGGAAATCAAAGTTTTCATTGAGGGTAACGCTGTGGTTCAGTGGGCTAATCAAAACAAATTAGTTTTAAATCAAAGTAAAACGAAAATTGTAGAATTCAAAATAAGCAAGGCAGGAGCTTCTGAACGCTTTTGATTACTTAATTGGGGACGAACACATTGAGCTGACTTCAGTCGTTAAGTTCTTGGGCGTCCAAATTGACAGTGGTCTAAAATGTGGCTCATATTGATATTGTCTGTCAAAAGCTCTCTTCCGGAATTTTCGTTTCAAAAACACTTTCTAAATTTTCAGACACACATGTGTTGCTCACAACGTACTATGGCATTATTTATCCTTTCTTAAACTATGCCGTTGCTGTTAGGGGGCATGAGTCTCAAAGAACAAAATTTGTCTTTAAATTGTAAAAAAAAGCCATCCGAGTAATTTTCAGAAAACCACGCAGGTACTTTTGCAAGTCACTTTTCAAAACCAATAAAATTTTAACTTTTTCTTCAGTTTATATATTAAATACAATAACCCTTTTTCTTACCAAACATTACAAATTTTCTTCACGGATAGCTTCAAATTATAATTTAAGAAAAACTTTTAATGCAAGAGTACCTATATATAAAACCAGTTTTTTTCAAAATCATTTTTCTTACAATGGAGTTTCGCTTTTTAATGCTCTTCCAAACTCCATAAAGGCAAAGGCAAGCTGCCCCAAAATATGGTTAGGAAATTTTTAATTGAAAAATGTTTTTATAATGTTAAGGACTTTTGGTTATATTATTGGTTATAATGACGATTCCTAGTTATTTTCTTAGTTCATTATTATACATAGTTTATTATGACTACTAAGTAATTTTATTGACACTATTATGCAGTTCTTGTTAACAACTGTCAAAATAAAGCAATTTGAATCTGAATCTTCCCCTCGTTTCATACTGATGAATTTGGTTGCCTTGGACGAGGGGGCATCTATATTTACAGTAGGTGGTTACCTCCATAATATAGAGACTGGGTACTATAAGCAAACCAAGCTCCCTGAAGGCATTCCTACAAGATTCTCTGGCCTGCAATTTTGAAATTATTCTGACTGCTTTTTTTTGCAGTCTAAAAACCCTTTCCTGTCTAAATTTTGCACAACTACCCCAAAGTCTTATTCCATAGGAAATGTGAGGGTAGATTAGGCCAAAATAGGCCATTAAAAGTACTTCTTTTGAACAGAATTTTGAAAGGTTATGTAAAATTCCAGATGTAACCTTGGTGCAGATGTTATCAATGTGATCCTCCCAAGTCAGCCCTTTATTGAGGTGCATTCCAAGGAATGTAGGAATGTGTGAATGAAGGTATTTCACATCTGTGACCAAGACTAAGATCACCTTCCTCTAAGATTAAGAGAAGAAGATACTAAAACTATGGTAAATATATTAATGAAGGTGAAAGTAATGTAAATTTACTGTCAGGCTCCAAATAATAATGTCAAAAAATCATTTATAAAATAATTTATAATAATTTTATAAAACAATGTGACTATCACCTTTAAACCAGTCTTAAAAACTAAACAAATTACTGTAGTAATTTAATCATTAGTCTAAGACTAACAGTTCTTGAGAAAAGCAAAATTAACATTCAGTGGTAAACACAGTAGGTACACTGTCTGACAGCGCCAAATGTTATTGTTATGCAGTATATTAAGTATTCAATTTCTTCCTTATTTTCCAACCATTTTCCATGTAATTTGGTATGCTGCATAAGATCACATTATACAAAAAACACACTCACAAAAGTTTGGTATTACCTTGGGGTGGGGGGGGGTTACACCCCCCAAGAAATTCTAACAATTAATTTAACTCGTTTTCTATTGTTAGTTTCAGAAATTGGATAATTAACTTATTTTTGATTATTTTAAAAATTATTTTTAAATTTATAATTTAACTAAGTTAGTAAATTCATTAACTAATTAAAAGCTAGCTCTATCATTGGAGTTCTTGTCATTTTTTTAATAGGCCTACGTGTTTAGGGCCTTTATATTTCACCAAGCAACGCTCGGTCACCAGGTACAGTAATGTAAACATGGCAGAACGACATACTCAGTTTCTAATAGAATTAAATTATTTAGTTTCCTCTCATAAAATGATAACATAGAATTATTTATAATTATGTCTCATCATAGATAGCCTATAGGCTACACTAAGAGTTTCAACACTCTTCATTACTTCCCATTAACTTTAAGTATGTTTTAAAAATACTCTGGTATAATTTAACCCTTGTAGTAACAAAATGGTGGCATATTGAAAAATGATACTTTTAAAAAATTTAAAATTGTGTTTTAGGCTTTATTAAAGCCTACTCCCAGTAAGTTACTCGATGGACGTATGCTCGAAAGTTCATACGTCAGCCTCGTGTCCTGCAAACGTCGCTACGATTTTCTTACACCATCCTAGTGAATCCAATTAACTTATAAAATCATCTTCGTATTAGTTTTCAACTATCTCTTCAAAATCTGAGTTCAAAACACACATGCATGACAATAAGTCAGGTCGTGAACTGCCCTGGGTCCGGTCTTACAGACCGCTGACCACAAACAAATCTATAACTATTACGACCGAAATACAAGTGACAATAGGAATCTATAAATATTACGATCGAAAGACAAGTGACAATAGGGATCTGTTTCGGTGGTGGGAGGGACAACTACCTGGCATTGCTGGGGTCATCGTCTTTTAAAACTTAACATAAATTCAAATATATAAATAACTCAAGCAGTGACCGCACCCAGGACGTTAAGGGTTAAAATATATTTTATAAGTTGTATAGAGTTACAAGATGGTCGTTGCATGAATGGCTAAGTGATGAAAAAAAACGTTTAAACCTCTTCATGGGACACCCGGTATATAAAAGGGTGCTTATATACCGATTAGTTTAGTTATTTCATAATAACAATACACATATATATATAATTTTTAATGATTTTTATTATTTCAAGGCACCTCAAAACAAAAAAGTAACATAGTCCCGGGCTCAAGTCTTGGTAATAGCTTCTTCCCTATGGGAAATTCACTAAAAGTACAGTGAAAAGACAACCTTAGCCAGTAGGGCATATACCCACTTTATTCAGTGGAAAAAGTAACAACTTAACAACAGCTATGCCTAATCATAATCTGTACGGAAATACTGTTGGAGAAATCATGTTCGAGGGCAAAACAAAATGTTCGAAATATTTGGCTAAGCCTAATATCTTAAGTCTAAAAGAATCTATGTTAGAAAGCTATCTCATGGATTTACGCGTCAGTCTGATTAATGGCGGAGGGATTCTTTTGAAGATTAGCTAAGAGTTTCATGAGGAGAAGATAAAATCGTAGATACCTCTTTTGACTGTGAAATCTCTAAGTTAATTTGATTTGACAAATTAGAAGATTGAAATGAGAAAATTACCTTGAATAATCTGAATTAAAATTCTGCGCCTTCAGACAACAAAACGTACAACTAATGACATGGATGAAAGATGGAATGCCGAATGCTTCAAGAAGAAGGAACTGAACTGGAGTAACGGTTCCAAAGAGAAAGTAAAACACGACCTATGAAATAACATGTATACCCTAAATTTAGCCCATATACACTACAAGCGACGGTCTTCACAAAAAGCAAACCTTTCATCCAATAATTGTTTCAATATCCAGAGGCTATCCACACGTATTACTGATTAATTATTTCTGAACTGTTTATGCATTTTGTGTCCATACGTGTCTCAGTTTCATTTATCACTCCATCTTCCGTGATGGGGCTATAAATAGACTTGTGCAGCTATGAGAAGCATTGGTTTCAAAGAAAATTGCTCTACCAATTATAGATTGCTGATCATTCTGCAGTTATAGCTACTAAGTCTGTTTTTGATTTGATTTGAGTAGAACACACCTAGTACCGGATCGGAAAAGGTGGAAATCCGTAGTTATAGTGAGATAACTGTAGACTTTGTAAGCCCCCTCCTTCTTACTAATTGGGACTTCCTGCTGGACTCTAATCCAGACAAAAATCATTTTGACTATATAAATTTATACCGGTCAGTATGAACAAATTCTTCCTGGAGAAAATGTTCTCTGTAAAACGAAAAGCAATGGCTCTTCTTCGGGCTGAGGTCCGGAAAAGCTATGATTTTCATTTGTGGGCTGTCAAGTACATGACTATGGTTAATGAATCTCAAAGCAAATACAAAGAAGCAAGACGCTTTTATAAACTTGCAATTTAAATGGCTTAAGTACAATACTATATAAGTAGACAAACTATAGTGGTTATGCACCAGAATCGGCACGTTTTCCCCATAAGAATAACACGGTGAGCAATGTTTGCACATCTGGTTATATATAGCTCTGGATCTTTGAAGAGCAAAATTATGGTTTAAAATACCTTTCTGTCAATGGATCCTGGTGTAGTTTTTCGACTACGACCGTTTCGTGTTGCTTGAACACATCATCCACATTATCAGGTCTTGAGTATAGCCGGCAACTGTTTACATTACACTAAATCACTAAAACACTACTATTTAGAATAACATTACACATCGAGAACAGCTATTTACAAGAAGGACGCGCGGTGCGCGGCAGGGGGTAGTTGAGTCGGGACTCAACCATTAGTCCCGACAACCACCCCCCGTTTGAACAACCTTAGACTTGCTTGTTCTTGCATGGGATTCTATTGATAATCAGAAAGAATCTGATTTTGTAACGGTGGTTGTTGTATACATTTCGTTAAATATATTCTAAGAATGTGAGTTATAAAAGCACGATATATCACATTAATATAACCGTACTGCACGATTAAAAGAGGCATTACGCTTGTGAATTGATAGGGCAAAAATTATAAGATGTTAAAATAGCACAAACCAAATTGAACCAAGGACAACATTGGCAAATAACAAGTGAACAACGAAGCCTCATGAAAAAACAAGGCAACCGTTAATAAGCATAGGAAAAACTCTATAGGAGCCCCACCTTAAAATATTTTATCTTCTATGGCATAAGACTCCAAGGTCAATGGCCAGGGATAAGAAGAAATGAGGAAGTGAGGTTAGGTGTTGTCATTAGTTGTGTTTATTATTGTTGTTGTACAATTATTACATTAAATGCAAATACATTCAAGTTACAATAGAAAGTTAAGCTTTATATGTTTTGTTAAAAATGGTACCAGAAGGAGCTGAATCTATATCTGATGAAGGAAAGGTTCGTATTGTATCTGATTTCATTCATCTGTCGCCTCCTGGAGAATTTAATGAAATATTTAACGATGTCAGAATACTCACCAATAATGATGTTCTTTTCAAAGAAGGCATATCTAAAGCATTATCAAAATATAATAAAGACCAGTTAACACCAGTTAGAATCGAATGTAGTGCTCAACAAGTGCTATTAACAGAGCATAATGATCTTGGAGGATGTAGGTTTTATGATCCTAGATCCAAGAAATCTTTCAAATATGATCATTTGAGAATGGAGGCATGTGAGTTCAAAGATTATGAAGTAGATTCTGATGTAGAGTCTTGGAGGCTAGCCATAGAAATAGAGTTGGACCAATATCTTCTCAGGCATTATGCTACTGGAGTATCAAGTGTCTTTGGCAAAAAAGATGATGATACAATTGTAATAATTGCTTGCATTGAATCACATAACTTTCAGTCTATAAAGTATTTTAATGGTCGCTTTCGTTCACAATGGATTGTAACTGTAAGGAATGATCAAATAAATATAAGAGGTATTTTAAGAGTTCAAATCCATTACTTTGAAGATGGGAATGTCCAGCTTGTCAGTTCCAAAGAGATTCAAGCAGAAGAACTAGAACGTTCAACTGAAGAAGTAACAGCACAAGAAATTATTAAACATATTGAAGAAGAAGAAAACACATACCAAAATGCTATCCATGAGAGCTATCAGAAAATGAGTACCACTACTTTTAAAGCTTTACGAAGACAGTTGCCAGTTACACGAACGAAGATTGACTGGAGTAAAATCATGAGTTACAAAGTTAGTAAAGAACTTAAAACTCAGTGATCCATTTATTGCTCTAGGTTGTATAAGTTACTAGAAGTGTTTTTCTGTACAGTAAGTTTATTTGTGATTTAGTTATTTTTTAACTTGACATTTCTAATTAAATTGCCTAAGTGAATTTGAAAAATTAAAATTTTTAATGACTGGATTACATATTGTGTTATAGTTAATTTTACTATTCTTACATTTTAAAGTGAAGGGCCTTATTGAAAAAGGTTAATGAGATATATCTAAATTTGTGTTTAGTCTACACTTGGTATTTTTACTATCAGTATAATATCTAAATTATGCTATCTTTTATATAATCTGTATGTTGTTATAATTTTCTCTCTGTTAATAATTGGTATAAAATAGGCAATAGATCTTTCATTTAGTTATTATACTTAAGGTATGTTACTTTGAGATTTTATTCTTGGTTTCACTCTTTAAAAAAACATTTTATGAATGTGCTGTTTTGGTTTATAGTAAATACGATTTTGGGTATTAGAACAAAAAGCAAGTGCCTTTACTGAATCATGTTGATATATTTTGAACTAACTTAATTTATTTTAATGTTAAAAAATAAGCCGTTTTATGATGGATTGTCACATGACCCATCTTATGTATTTGTGTGTAAACATTTAAACTGTGTACTAAAGCATAAATAATTGGTAACAAAAATTTGTCCAAAAATATATAATTTGTTGTGTATATGGAAAATCCTAATA